>OX465375.1:6075922-6762489 GCA_950004255.1 Mesopsocus fuscifrons
CCTGCAGCGGCGTTGCCCGCAGATCGCTGGTGGCAAGGAGGACGTACCACCTAAAGCTGCCCAACTTCCGCACGAGACCCTCACTACCGTGCTTGGGTGCTTGCAACAATGCGCTGGTAGCGTCTCTAAGGTACGAAAAACTCAAAATCGAAAAATGATTCTGTCAAGGTGACGAAGCTGAAAACCACGAGTATCTTCGTGGAAGGATTGAGGAAGGTGTCATCCGTTTCTTATTACGTTACCCTATATTTAAAAAATTATTTTCTGAACTATTCGTGATTGCATAGGTAAGTTAAATTACTTATCGAGTTTTTTTAAAATACTTGTACGATCATAAGAAGTACAGATGCTGGAATTCGATAAATAATTAAAAAGTGCCCACACTTTTTTGGTCATCGTTATAAGAGCGTGGGCACATTGTATAGCACTCTTCTTATTGAAGATTAATCTGTCTTGAGCAGGAATTATCGGACGCGATCCTGCAAATGATAGCCAACTGCAGTCTATTGGCGAATAAGGCGCGGGCTGGCGGAGTGGCGGGCGTGCTGCGTCACCGCGGGCTGGACGCGTTTGCTCCGTTCCCGTCAGCGCAGCCGCTAGACCCTCTGAGCGGTCTCAGCTCCGCCCTGCAGGGTATTGGGCTGGTGCCGCCTATGTCTGCAATGTCGTCTATGTCGGGAGGTCTCGGCCCCCTGGTGTCGACCCCAGCGTCGCCCTCGCGCATGTTGCCCTCGTCTCAGAGTCCTTTCCCTGTGTTCATCAACCAAGCTCTCCAACTCCCCTCTGGGGCTTCTCAGGTTCGTTAATGGCATTTCTGAGGAAGCCATTGGATATTTATTTCTTCTGAAGTTTAGTACGTCCTTTTAACGTCTGCAACTAGTTACAAATCAACGATTTTTTGACCGGAATTGCTTTGTTAGGTGGTAGCGGGAGTGAGCGTGCCTCGAGTTCCGGCTCCGGGCGTCGATAAGCTTAATGTCGGAAGCGGAATGTTCGGCGAAGCCAATAAACCCGTCTCCAAAGAAGTCGAGGACGAGGCCAACAGTTACTTTCAGCGGATCTACAACCACCCTCCGCACCCTACTCTGTCCATTGAGGAGGTTCTCGACATGCTCAAGAAGTTCATGGAGTCATCTAAACCCCGCGAAAGAGTAAGTCACTTTATTTTGAATGGCAATATAAAGGACGGTGCATACTCTTAAAATATCAGATTTTTATCTTTTGTATACGTATCGTATACCAGCATTTTCCAGAATATGGGTCTTGGACCACAGGGCTCGATGAAGCGTGCCCAGAACGTAGTTCTGCGTTTGTCCTAATGTTTGCTGCCTGAAACAGAAATGTTTTCACCAGACTTTTCTGTCAACGTCTTTAAGTCTCAGCTTGCAGTAGGAGTAGGTTCTACCAACATCACGTCCTAACCTAGACTGTAATGAGTGTAATGTATCGCTTTTGCCTTGCTGACACGTGGCACGCATTGGTGTGTTTTCAGGATGTATTCAGTTGTATGCTGAAGAACCTGTTCGAGGAGTACCAGTTTTTCCCTCAGTACCCGGAGAAGGAGCTAATTGTAACGGCCCAGTTGTTTGGCGGTATCATAGAACACGGACTAGTACACAACTACATGGCGCTAGGGCTGGCCCTTCGCTTCGTACTTGATGCGCTCCGCAAGGCACACGGTACCAAGATGTATTACTTCGGTATTACTGCTCTGGACCGCTTCAAAGTCAAGCTCAAGGACTATGCAAAATACTGCGAACATGTGGCAAGCATCCCCCATTTTCGCGAGTTCCCTCATCACCTTATCGCGGTAAGTCAGTTTGTTAGTCATAGAATTGGAACACGAGTAGCACTGAATTAGTGCCCTGTGTTATTTTTTCCTCGGGGATTGATCGTGTTGAGGGGTGAGTCTTGCATTGACCCTCTTCTGAAAAAACTGTTTGGTGGTTACTTGCTGTGTGAAATGCATAGTAGATTTGTCTTTTCAACGTAAGAAACTAGATAACTGCATTAGTTAAGTTTTGTTATTTAGTCAAAATCGTTGCTATGTATTTTCAGTACATCGAGTACGGGTTGCAGTCGCAGGAACCGCCACCCTCTGTTCAGGAAGGCCCCGTGCTGCCCCCGCAGTTGGCAGCGTTGTTACAGCCTCAACAGCCTAAAGGTATTGAATGAATCTGGGCTTGTTTTTGTCTGCTGATATGTAATTTATTTTTCTTGTAGTAACTTCGATGTATTTTTCTGACACAAATTATTTTTTCCACTCCAAAATAGTATAGTAGAGAACAGAAACACGGAGTAGTTCTATTTTGAAAAGTACTTAGTTGCATCAGGAATAAAAGGAAATGTTGAGTCGGTGTTTGCGGTAATTGTTAAACTACACTGGCAAACGTTGCAGGAGCCATTGCGCCGGCCCCCGCACCGCAGCCCACTCAGCCATCTGCGCCGAAACCCGCCGCTCTGCCGGGCCGTCCATCCATCGCCAACGCCACCAACATCGACACATTGCTTATGGCCACTGAAAAGGAGGAAAAGATGACTCCCCCGCCCGAGTCTCTACAGGACAAAGTCGGTTTTATCTTCAACAACTTGAGCCAGCTCAACTTACAGACAAAGTGTGACGAGCTCCGTGAACTGGTCACCAAAGAGTACTGGCCTTGGATGGCTCAGGTAAGAGCCGTGAATTACCTTTACCTGATTTTCAGTATCGCCGAATTGTCAAACGTGAAAAAGTATTTTATTTGCGCTCTTTGGATTACAGTACTTGGTGTTGAAGCGAGCCACAATCGAATTCAACTTCCATCTCCTATACTCAAATTTTTTGGACGTATTAAAATTACCCGACCTAAGTCGCATGGTGGTGCGAGAGACGTACCGCAACATTCGCGTGTTGCTGCGCAGTGACAAGGGTATCGCCAACTTCTCGGACCGCTCTCTTCTTAAGAACCTGGGCCACTGGCTGGGGATGCTCACTCTGGCCAAAAATAAACCCATCCTGATGATCGACATCGACCTGAAGAGCCTCATCATTGAGGCCTACGCCAAAGGACAACAGGAACTTCTCTATGTCATCCCATTTATAGCCAAGGTAACTGACTGCTATAACAACCAGCTTTTGTCTCTACTGTCTTGATCGCATACAAAAAGAGCTGTTGCGCTTATTATGTTCTGCCGTAAGGCTAGAGGATATTTTTTTAACGTTTAACATTGCTCAGGTCAATCTCATAAGCTGCCACTACAACACTAGACCAAATAACGCCTATCAACAGTATCACTGAATTAACAAACAGAAATTGCTGCCTTAGGTTATGGAGTCATGTGCGAAAAGCAAGGTATTCCGCCCTAAAAACCCATGGACTATGGCCGTGATGAACTTGCTGGCAGAGCTTCATCAGGAACCAGACTTGAAGCTAAATCTCAAGTTTGAGATTGAGGTGTTGTGCAAGGCCATGGACACGGAGGTGACCAAACTCACCCCCACCACCCTTCTCAAGGACCCCAAACGCCTCGAGACTATCGAACAACAACTCAGCAAACCTGACGAGGAAGTGGCGGTCGCGCCACCTCCACCTCCACCGGCCGCTCCACCCCCTGGTAATTTGAAGAGATTGTCTAAACATTACGAATTAAGTTTTTTCCTTTTTTTTCCTAAGGTTTTCTGTAATATTTCTATGTAGCAAGCAGTTTCCTTTGTAACTGGTCAGAGAAATTCGTTGTGGTGGCATTAATTAATTCGTCTGACAGTATTTCTGATATGAAATCGAAGAGTAGAGGATCGACAACTGAGTGTTCCCGAGGGACTTGGTCGGGAATCTAGAAACTGATTCTCCCAGCTTAGCTACAAATGAAAAGTCTTTCCCAGCACAAACTCCGACTTTTCAGTTAGTAGTGAAAATAAAAAAACGTCGTTTCGATTTTAGTTTCGAAACCCAGTATCCAGCCCCAGTCGACAAGTGAGGAGATGCAGCAAATCGCTAGCGCCGCGGCGGCGAACGCGGCGGCCACCGCAGTGGCTGTTGGCTCGGTGGTATCGATGGCGTCTGGTGGTGGTGGTGGTAGTGGAGGTGGCGGCGGTACACCCAGCCTGTCTAGCATGGCTAACGCAGCCAGCGCCGTGGCCGTCCCCCCGCCTGTTGAGCCACGATTCCACGTTATGGACTTGAACGCTGCCACCTTTAGCGGCCTGCCTCCCCATCTGTTGACCATCCCCCAGGTAAGTATTCTTTTTTATATACGCAATTTTTCAAACCCGTTCCCGTCTGAGGCCTTATTCGCTTAGAATAAAATGAAAAATTAATAGTTTTGGGCCTCCTAGGTGAACTGCGCGAAAGCTGCGAGAACAGGGAGGCTTTTATCTTTTGCATTATAGAACTGGTTTTGATTGATTGTGTGATTTTTTTAGGTGGCTATCTTTCGTGAGTTCCCGCAGCTAAAGGCGCAGGTGCGCTCGGCGGTAGAACGCGCCGTGCAGGAGTGGGACGTTCCTGTCACCGAACGGAGCATCAAGATCGCTGCAGCGACCACCGAAAACGTTGTCCGCCGTGACTTCTCAGTCGACCACGATGAGGCGCACGTCCGCATTGCAGCGCACACGCTCGTGCGGTGTCTGACGGGCTCCATGGCTATGATCACCTGTCGTGACCACATGCTTACATCCATTTGCACCAATCTAAAGACAGCTTTCGCGGCCCATCTACGCGGTGCGTCTAAAGCACAACTTGACCAGGCTGAGGCTGCTGCCACTGCCATCGCTGAGGCCAACATGGAGCTGGCCTGCGCCTTCATTCAAAAGGCCGCCATGGAGAAGGCAATCCCCGAGATCGACAAACGCCTCAGTGATGTAACTATTTTATTATCAAAAATTAATATAGTTACCGGAGATAACGAAGTAGTGTCTGTTGGAAATTCAGATAGTTTGAAATTGATACAATACAATGCCTTGCTTTTCTTTTACGACGAGCAGGATACTTACTTGTAGCTTTTTCGTTTTTTTTAACCCGGTGCAGTTCAATGTAAAATGTTTTTTGTCCAATTTCCTCACTGAACCTATGCAGTTGCTTCTTTTTCTGTAACGAGAAGAGCTCTTCAGATGAGAAAAAGAGTGGTAGCTGACCGTTAATAGGGGCTTCACCTTCCTTTTCCCATTGGGTTCTCTATTTTCCTGTTTTTTGCCAGCCACATTTTTATTTTATTTTTAGGACTACGATGTGCGCAAGGCTGCGCGGAACGAGGGACGTCGGTTCTGCGACTCGGCTATGCTGACTTATCAGGCGGAGCGCATGCCCGAAGCTATCCGGCACCAGGTGGGGGGAGTACCGCATCAGCGCATGAGCAGTGTCTACGGCGAGTGTGGCAAAACAGTGCCGGGCTTCCGACCTCTCACTGACCGTGACGCCGCTGTCCTCGGCCCCAAGGTACGCCTGCTTCATCAATTTTTATTCGTTGTCACAAAGTATAATTTTTTTGTAGACAGGTTCGATGATACTGAATGAAATGTCGGTGGCAGGTTAAAGCGAAATATTGCACTAAGTTAGATTTAGCCAAGGTCATCGAACCTACCCGTGTTCCAAATTTCTTACTCAGATATTTGGTAGCTGCTGCTTTTCAGTACTCATGTCTGGGGTGACTCCGTTGTCTGAAGTTTAGCCTTGAGAGAGTATTAGGAAATTTCAAGGCTATTTTCTTTCGATGTGTTCCAGTCCAGGGAACGGATTTTTCAGTTGTATATTTTGGATTTTTTTGCAGGAGTTACTGCCTGGACCTGGTTTTGTGGCAGGGGCCCAGGCGATCCCTTTCCCCGAAGATGAGTCAACCGCCCTCTATGACAAACTTGTCGCGGACCTGGAGATGTACCTGCAGGCTTTGATAACAACCGGCTCCAGCCCTAGAGTTCTCGCTCTGCACACGCTTAGGGAGACCGCCATAATGGCGCGCAGCCGTCGTGACCACGCCTCCACTGTCGCATTGCTGCAGAAGGTAACCCTCTTAGGATAATTGAATATAGTTTCATACATTGTTATTTAGTTTTATTTTTTTTTAAATTTATTACCCTGTTTTTAAGTATTTTGAGCTTCCTTCATAGTGTCATGTGGACAGTTCAGGTACCTGTGTAACTGTAATTTTGACGTTTGGGTCAACTCTTAATGTTTGTTGGTTCAGGCGGTGGAAGGATTATTAGAGGGGATGGGCCCTCGCGAGGAGCCTGAAGTACTGGCTCGGTACCGAGACGCTCACCTGCGAGCCCTTAACACACTCCATGACCTGCGCCAATGCGGGCCTCAGTGGACTATCAAGCACGTGACGCGCTGCCTCATGGAGGCCCGCGAAGACATCCGTTACAACCTCGACGCTTTCGACTGTCTCGTGCGCTCCGGACTCGTTAACCTACCTCAGTAAGTGTTGTCTACGCTCTCCTTCGTGTACCTTTTGGACTCCAGAAAATCAGTATCTCTACTTCTGGGAAACTAGGTTCTCGATTAAACTAAAAAAAAACTATTTATATTAATAATTTTTTGGCCAGAATGGCGAAATGGCTGGTTGTGAAGCTATCAAGCAAGGTGGTTCAAGTTGAATACAGACCTGGTCTGTTAATCTAGTGCCCGACCCTGCACACTGAACAGTTTGCCGTGACCAGATTGTGACCTGTTAGGGAGTTAGGGCATTAAATCTGGGTCCCTCTGTCCCTTTCTGTGCTATAGCACGAATGACAGTGTGAATTCTTCGACGTCACAAGAGAAAATTCGGACCATGGGGTGTTTTTTGTAGGTCACTTACGAATGATGTTTAATGAACGTATGCAGTTGAGCGAAAAATAACATTTGATTACCAGGTTCGATGACTGGCTGGCTCAGTCCCTGGAGAACGGGATGAACTACGCGGCCCTGATGTTCGCGATGCAGCTGGTTCAGGTGTACCTAGTAGACGAGCGTGGGAGCCCCGTGGTCTGTGAGGGGGATCTACAGCACACGATCAACGCTCTCGTCAGCATTCACACCCTGAGACGGGATGCACCCCCCGGTCTGGGCCCGTTGCTCGATCTGCTGCGGGTAGTGCACGACCCCACCGCCCTGTCGGACCAGCCTACCACTGGTTACATCCACCTTCTCCATGCCGGGGTGGCACAAGTCTTGCAGCGTACCCGTGACTATGAGGACTCCCTGCCTGAGAAAACCGAGTACTTACTGCGTGAATGGGTTTCCGCCTACTCCCCCAACGTTCGTGAGCAGACCAAGAATTTTAGTCTCCTCCTTCAACAGGTATGGTTGCGCCCAGGATGGTCATTCAGTAATGCCTGTTGGAGAAATGAGTTACTTGAGAATCCAGTTGAAAAGCCTAGAAATACGTTTTTGGGTGGAACATGTTCAGCGTATTCAAGACTTTTTATGACAGAACTTTCTTGTCTTAGATGGGTTTCCACGGAGTGCTGAAGTCGGAAGACTTGATCTCTAAGTTCCTGCGCCTCTCTGCCGAGATGTGTATTACCAACTGTGCGCGCGCTGGTAGTGATAGCCAGGGGCGCGTTAAGTGCTACTACACACTCGACGCCTTCGTCCGACTTATTTACCTTCTGATCAAACACACCGGAGACGCCACAAACGCTGCTACCAAGCTCAACCTTCTCAACAAGACGTTGGGACTCATTACTGGGCTGCTGCTGGTAGAACATGACACGCGTACTAATGAATTCAATCAGATGCCGTACGAGCGACTATTCATTATGCTCTTCCTTGAACTCACTCAGCCTGAGGCCTTCCTCGAAGCCCTCAACTTCCAGGTAAAAATAACGCCAGATAGATCTCTTTCGACCTTGGTATTAGGTACGTCAATAAATTGAACTGGAATCAATTTTCCGGCTATATTAATAAAAAGTGACTACTCGCGTATTTTAATATTTCTTTGTAACATTACAAACTGGTGAATTAAATACATAATATGTTGCAATTTATCAGCCAAGTTTCAGTTACAAGTAATATGAATAATCGAGTAATCTCTAATACCACTCCGTTTATTAATTTCAACGTACTGAACTGATATTAAATCCCAAGAGGACGCATGAAAGTGTGTGACAGAAATTTTCGACTGAGCCCTTTTTTTCGGAGCATACTTTGAATTAGATTGGCTTTAGTGGGCTGTGTCTAATAGATGTGTGACCAGTTATTGTTCTGATGCAGATCGTGACGACATTCTGCCATGTGTTTTACATGGTGCGTCCATCGAAAGCCCCCAAATTCGCGTACGCGTGGCTGGAGCTAATCGCACACCGTGCCTTCATCACGCGCATTATGGCTCTCACATCCCAACAAAAGGTAAACAGCCTGCTATCCGGCGGTCTACTCGAGAAGCTATTGCGCTGTGGACCCCCATTCTTCTACAAAGTTGACGCTGCCGGAATATTTGTGGCACTAAGGATTCATGACCCAATATCGACCCCTTTTCCGATAGTTCCCCTTAAATTTGTCACATACAGATAGGCACTACCCACTCACACACAAAGAAGTAAAAGAGCATGTTTGTGGCCATCTAGGACTCAGTAGGCTCGAAGCTTTCATTAATAATGCAGCATTCTGCTGTTGTTGTTGTGAACAGGGGTGGCCAATGTACTCGCAGCTGTTGACGGCGCTGTTTAAATTCCTGGCTCCGTTCCTGCGTAACACCGACTTACCCAAGTCTGTGAGCGTGTTGTACCGCGGCACCCTGCGCGTTCTCCTCGTCCTCCTCCACGACTTCCCTGAGTTCCTCTGCGATTACCATTACGGATTCTGCGACGTGATCCCCTCCAATTGCATTCAGGTACACCTTAATACCTTAAGGGTGGATTTCATCAGTTCTAAAGTGTACTAGTGTCTCCTAACGGAAAGATTTACCTTTAGTATGTTTAGCTTATGACATGTGCTAAAGCAAGGTTTACATTATACTTGTCATAAGCTAAACACGATAATGTATCTCTTCGTTAGGAGACACTATAGTATACTTTACATCTGTTGAAATCCACTCTTAGTATGGTAACCATATTTCCAGTACTCGAACTAGGTGTTGTGTTAGGGGCTCAAGCCTCTGACACCATTTTTTTGCTGTTGCTATCGCTATCAAAGCAAAAGTAAAAATTTTCCCTGTGACCTATCTGGTAGTTCAACAGGCTTCTGGAGTGCTGTAAAAACATGTTGTTTTTGCGTCATTCAGATGACTTCATTCTTTTCATTGTATCGTATCATGTGAATATTCCAGATGCGTAACCTCATCCTCTCTGCGTTCCCACGCAACATGCGTCTGCCGGACCCTTTCACCCCTAACCTGAAGGTGGACATCCTGACGGAAATTGTAGCAGCTCCCCGCGTCGTCGCTAACGTCGCTTCCATGATCACCCCATCGTCCTTCCGCAAAGACCTGGACGCGTATCTCAAACTACGCGCTCCCGTCACCTTCCTCTCCGAGCTCCGTAGTAACCTCCAGGTAACCAGTTTTTTCAAAAGTCAGTTTTTGGAATAATAACTAACATATCACGCTTCTCTAAAACGGGGAAAGAATCAGAATTATTTCCGTAAATATTACATTCATATTATCATCTCCACCCGTAATCACGGGCGACTATTCATATATGTATATAGAATCTATTTGATATGGATTCGAATCGTTTTATAGGTCTCGAGTGAGCCTGGGATGAGCTACAACACGCAGCTGATGAATGCGTTGGTACTGTACGTGGGCACACAAGCCATTCAGCACATACGCAACAAAGGACTCGCCCCCAACATGTCTACCATTGCTAGCTCCGCACATATGGATATCTTCCAGAACCTTGGCGTCGATCTTGACACTGAAGGTAAGCGCCGATTTTCACCAACGCAGTAGTGTGATTTCAGTTGTTAGTAAAACCTGATGAGGTTCTCAGACCATGTTAAAGTAAGTAGGTACTTAAACTTGAGGACAGATGTATAATGATGGGGAATGATTGAAATTCGGGTGGCTGCGACTGGTTAACTAATGTTCAGCTTACGAATCATTATATTGCTAGGTGAGTTTATTTATCTCGTCACAGGACTAGGAACAAGTAGGCTGCGAATAGCGCACTATGTTTAGCTTCAAGTTCCAGCACACACCTTTATTGTATATACTGTTTAACGGACTTAAACGCAAGTAGATAAACCTGCCAGTATTTTTAAATAAAAGTACCTCAGTGTACGGGAACTGGATAACTCGTAATTTCAAGACCGGCAATGGCCCTGGCTGCTCCAAAAGCTAAACGTAGTGTGCTATCCGAACTAGGAAACGAAAGACTGCGAATAGGACATTATGCTTAGCTTTCACTGAAGAATGTTCCTTTGAATTCCTACAAATGGTTGTGCAATAACCGTGCTAAATACAGTATGCCATACCTCAGTGATATAACGAATAATAATTGTTTTTGACAGGTCGCTACCTATTCCTGAACGCCATCGCGAATCAATTGCGCTACCCAAATAGCCATACTCACTACTTCAGCTGCCTGCTGCTCTCCTTGTTTGCCGAGTCCAACACAGAATCCATCCAGGAGCAAATCACGCGGGTCCTGTTGGAACGGCTCATAGTTAATAGGCCACACCCTTGGGGTCTCCTCATCACCTTTATCGAGCTTATCAAAAACCCCATTTATAAATTCTGGGATCACGAATTCGTTCACTGCGCTCCCGAAATTGAAAAGTAAGAATGACTTTCAGCGGGGGCCTCGTGCCCCTGCAGATGATTCCAAGATGTTCGTTGAAATAGTTTTTTGTTTACTAATATTTGATGATCCCTTTTAACCTCAGGTTTGTATTGGAGATCAAAAAGACTCTCAGGGTCTATGAGATCATCGTATCATCACGCAAGGAATATAGCGAAGAGTGTGGACGCCGAAGATTTTGCTACATCGAATTCCGGTATTTCAACCCACTGTTGACTGCATTGCGAATCCTCATAAAGGACGGATGGTTTACACGATGTTTAGTTTAGAGATGGGTCCTGTGTCCTGTGAGTCACCGGTCACCGTATTTACTGTTTACAGATTGTTCGAGTCAGTTGCGCGTTCGTGTATGGTGTCCAAACAAGTGAATCAGCAAAATGACAGCGACACTGGAGAGATGCTTGCCGTCTAACAACTACTCAAGTCTGTGTTGACGTCCCCTGGAACCTCCCTTCAGGTCATTCCAAAGTGGGGCTTTCGTGATGGATTGATCTCCTCGGAATGAGGGTGGGTTTCACCATCCCTTATAACCCTGCTAAATCTTAGCTGGCCTAGAAGGAATTGAGTGAAATCCAGCCTTATTAAATAGCTGTTAGAGTTAATATTATTTTGTAGGTACTGTCAAAGTATTTGGGTAACCATCCACTGATATGGGTATTAACCGGCATATTTAAATTCGCTATAATGACCTGGGGCCTTAAACTACATCTTTAGTGTCATTTGCCCCACATTCGTGGTTAGAGTAACTAGGACTCGGTGTAAAAATACCGTGGTAGGTACCCATTTACTATGTAGAAAAAAATGTGTCAGTAGGTATTGTGTATCAGTTACTGTAAATATGTTGATAATTTGGTTGTAGATTAGAAAGCTTTGAAATTTCAAAATAAGTTGTAGCTACTTCAAAAACCCGTCATTCCGTAGAATTGAAACCAGTTTGTGTGTGTTAGTACAAAAGTGACTGACTTTCTTTGCCGCGACTCTTGACAGGAAAGAAGATAATGTAAATTCCTCCATCCCCTGCCAACGAGTGTCCGCAACCGTTATTTTTCTGAGAAAGCCTCTTGCTGTTTACATCAATGATTCTCAGGTCGTTAGCCAGCACCTGAACGAATACATGAGACTAGCTAAGGGTCAGCAATAATGAACTTAGGGTGCGTCCCACCATACCCAGTTAAAATTAAACCGGAGATTTTGTCCTATGTTTACCATGATAAATTTAACTTTTAAGTTAAATTGAACATGGTAAATCTCCAGTTTAATTTTAACTGGGCATGGTGGGACGCACCCTTACAAACTTACACATAAAAATCAAGTAAAAATGGTAACCACTAAACTCAGCTTCACCCATGCTACGATCCAATCTAAAAAACTGACAGAAATAAACGCTCTATAATAAAATATGAACGTTACACCATAAACAAAATTTAGGTACCACTCCAAATCCTAACGTATCACATACTCCACACATTATGATAGGTACATAAGTTAAATTAAAAAAATCATAATAATTCACTTCCATGATGAATCAACATTTAATATGTATGCATTCATATCTTGCCGACACGGAAGACATAATCTCGGGCGCACCAGTGGCATCCTAGTTTTGTTCTGAAATGTGGTCTTTTTAAGCCTGACCATATAATGCTGTTTGGTGACGTTTCTTGTGATTGAATACACATATATCGTTTTTTCCACCATTTTGTTGAATATTTAAATGTTCTGAAATATAACATGAAATTAACTGGCTAAGTGTGATTTTTGCCAATAAAAAATTTGTCCGAAATTACTTATCGTAAAATCACATGGCCAGTTAATTTCCGTTAAAAAGACATGCCTATTATATTTCAGAACATTTAAATATTTAACAGTGACTTTAAAAAAATGGCCTTAAAAAACATATTGTATTTCGGAACAAATTAATAGGTATCCAACAGTTTCCTCAGAAAATGGTCATTAAGAAACGTCAACAAACAGCATTGTGTGTACTATTGTAGTTAACATGTTCACCAATACCCGACTGTTTAATTCCAAGGTAGTGAACTAGTTTCCGGTGTAAGATTTATGTAACAGAACAAGGAAGATCATTGTCAGAAAAAAACCCTGTGGTGCCTCTTGTCTATTCAGCAATGCAATGCAGAAATTACATTTGAAGTATTGTTAGCCTATGGCTAGGATACAATGGAGATCTAAAGAACTTAAAATTATTAGGGTAGACTGTTACAAGAATCTGAATGAAGGTAACATTTTGGCATGGTCCCTCTTTTTCCCACTTCCGTGAATCTCGCTGGAAATACGAATGATAATCTTCTAGAGATCGGTAACGAAACGCTTCAGTTATTAAGCAGTCTGCTTTGACTGGAACAGTGATATTCGATATCCCCATTTGAAAAGTGGTTAAAAAAAGAAAAAAAAAGCGCTACTTGAAGAGACTGACACAATTTCCACTAAGGAGTGCAGATTTTGGCGCTGTCCTTCGATAATTGAGTAGGCCGCTGTTTCTGGTTAAATGACTCAATCGTGATCACAAGCCATACAAGCTTACAGTGCTATGAGTTGAGAAGTTACTTTTCACTACAGTTGCCTGTTACTATCCACCAGCTTTCAGGGTTTGCAGACCACCATCAGTCAAGAGTAGCAGTTAAAGTATGAAAGCAACTTCATCTGAGCGACCACTATATAGTCTAACAATACCAACTATTTAACACCTCATTTGGAGAAAATATATAAATCTTAGATAAGCTCATTTATGGATTGATGATGTGGCTCCGGTTTAACTGGTTAGTGTGGGCGTGGATCAGGAGCACGGGGGCTGATGAGGGGCTGTAAGCGCCCGCTGATGGTACTCCTGGAAGCAGGGTACGATGCACAGGTTGGTCTGGCACTCGGGACAATGGTACTTGGTCTTTCGGCGGAGGATTCGTCCCCGGTTGTCAATCGTATTCCAGCAGAAGTTGCAGCCGAGAGCGGGGCCGGTGCGAAGCACAGGACAGTGCCCGGATCTGCATGGCTCGGGGGGCTCGGCGGACGGTTCCGTCTTCTCGTCAGAGATAATGCGTACGATAGGTAGACTGTCAAGTAGAAGCAGGGCACCGGCACCAGGCGCCGTCCCATCCTCCACCGTCTGTACGGACTTAGCGGCTGCGCGGCCGCCAAGGGAGAGCTGCCGCGCGGGGTATGTCGCCTGTTACAACAAAATCAGTTAGTGGATCTGGCAAAACCGCAAAACATTTTTTTTCTTTTGTCACTTAAAGTTTTCCACCGTTCAATTTGAGTACTACGAGAAAAAATGCCGTTTTATTAGCGTCTTATAATCTGATTTAATTTCCTACTGGAGAATAAAATAGAGATAGGTTTAGGGTGCGTCCCACCATACTCGGTTAACGGTTAATCTTCAGTTAAATTCGGTTTTTACCGTGCAGCAATTGAAATTCAACTGGAGTTTAACCGTTAACCTAGTATGGGGGGACCCAGCCTAAGACAGTTAACAGTTTCTGTAGCATGAAAGATCACTTCTACGAATGATCAGTAACAGACCTGGGGAACAGCTAGGAGGTTGTGAGACGGAGTCGGTTCGGTCTTTACACGGACGGCAGAAGCGGGAACAGATGCTGGGGTGGGTTCGGACCGTTGTCGCAAGTCCGTTTTGAGCAGCGTAGCCGTGCCAGACTCGGAGCGGTGCCGTGGGAAGCCTGGAGAGCCTGGCTCGCTGTCTGGCGAGGTGTGTGTATCCGCCTCTTTCTTGACGCGCTCCTGTCGCATCAGTAATCGACCACGTTTTGGGCCCACGCGCTCCCGCCCGGGGGACGTTTCCAGGTCAGTGCCGACCTGCGGACCCCTCAACACTATACTACAACAGTTATAAGCTGTCGTACTGGCTGGGCCCTTTTCCCAAAGGCAATTACTCCCATGCGAATCTCATATACAATGGAAACACACGCCAATTTGGTGGGACTCTCATTCCTAACTGTTAAATATGGACAACTCAAATTGCTAAATTCGCTATCTAATAACAAAATGTTTCTATTTCGTAAATGTAATTTTCCAAACGACATACCGACTCAATACTGCTTTCATGGCTCAACCGACTGTCATGAGACGCCTGTCGCTCATGCGACTGCTGTCGTTCCTGCGACATTTGCCGTTCATGAGACAGCTGTCGTTCGTGGGATAATTGTCGTTCGTGAGAGAGCTGTCGCTCATGGGAAAGTTGCCTTTCATGGGATAATTGCCGCTCATGTGAGAGTTGACGTTCATGAGACGCATGCCGATCGTCAGTAGTAGAACTCTGCCGACTGCAATGTCAAATCAACAGGTAATGTTCATGCATCGGTAGGTAGGTATCTCGTTATCAGGAGTCGCAAAGAGTTTTTCATTTCTTTTTATCAAACTTACTTTATTAGAACTAGCATTTTTTCATTTCGTTGACACTTGCCTATCATGGGAGAGCTGGCGGAGTTCGCAGGAGCCATGACGGCGGACAGACGGTGTTGTTTCATCATCAGGCGCATCCTGTGAGCCGTCGCGCGGCTCCGAGTCAGTGCTGGGATCATGGTTGAGTCTCTCCACCTTGACACATGGAGACTGCCCACTCGCCTCCCCCACCACCTCTTCCGATGTTTGCTCTGAAATCCACAACAAAGGACTCAGAAAACGGAAGGATGGTTGTTCCCACCCTTAAAAAGCTTCCTATAGCTTACTGACTCTTAAATAATGCCAGAGGCAGCGAATCGATTTACACAGCATTATTTTCTAAGAAAAATGGGCCAACAATTTCATTTAAAAAATGTCAGCAAAACCATTCTGCGGCCAACTGTTTGTACCCTTACCTAAATGTTGAAATTTCGGTATCTGCGGACACGTTTAAGGAGCAGTCCTATTCCAATGTTCTGAGCCAATACAAGGCACAATCACAAGACAGTTCTGGATAAAGTTACCTGTAGAACCGGAGCCAGACCCGGTGGAGGCCTTACGGAGCCGTTTCCGACGCATGGCTGGGGACATGGGGCTCGCACTGCGGTGCGGTGTGCCTTGAGGCGTGCCGCACGGCTGCGGCATATCGGCTAGCCCTTTGATTTTGAGCATCTCGGCAATCTTGAGGATGGCCGGGAGCTGATCTTGCGAGACATTCACCTCACCGTAATACATGAAGTCCACCATCGTCCGCAGGTCCTTAAACTTGATGTCCTTCAGGATGACAATAGGGTGCTGGCAGGGATTAACGGTGAACAGAGACTGAAACCCACAAGTTCTATACATTACCCCAATATCCTGTTTTATTACAAAGCTGAGCTTGGCCAACTCATTGTCGAACAGAATGGCCACAGCAATTTCGATTATAACTAAAGATACAATGTTGTTTACTGACGTTCCTTGATGACACTCTCCTGAGGAAAGCATTAGAAACGTAAAATACGGCACTGTACTTAGAACAAGACAACTACTGACTCGGAAACTTATAGGTAATTATTGTAGTAGTAGTAGTAGTATTTTTATTATATTTACACAGTTAATTTTGCAAATAATTTGCTCCCCTTGAGGTCTAGGACCTTGTATTGGGATGCTTCTTAATTAAATTTTTTTAACTCCAACAATGAAGATTACGGTGCTACTCTACTCGTAAATATAGGTAACTTAGTAAAAGTGTATAAATGATGACTAACTAATTAATTGATTGATGACTACCTATCTATTCTCATAAACCTGCATTGACCATTTTTTTACTGCGACAATGTATTTTTTAGTTCCACGAAGAGCTTTAATTTCATTAGGTAGGTCAGTTTTAATGCTATAAATAGGGGTGAGTGAAAAGTTATGGATCTGTAGATAGGTTCTATGGGGAAGTTAATATTTTGCCTGAATCTAGTTCTGTGGGGATGGTTAATATACTGGGGGAGTTGAAATTGGTGTGTATAATTCGTTAGCTGTAATAATGATCTTGAGTAATCTCAACGCAAGTTTAAGGTCAACAACTCCCAGCTAAACTTCGTGTCCTTGAAGCTGAAGGTGTGCATACCTGAAAATAAGCACTGCACGCTGACAGGACCACCCGATGTGCCTGAAGATGTTTCCCCTCGCACGCCAGCGTGACGTCCACCAGCGCCTCGTCCGTGAGTAGTGTCGTGAAAACCGAAATGAAGTTGGGCTGGTGGTTATTCCACCGGAGGCAGAATTGCTGAACAGTCTGCATCCTGCAAACATGCAATAACTCCTTATCACCACAGCCCTTCGATGACCAACACTCAGGGGGTGATTTGTGAGAATCAAGCCTGACAGTTGACTTTTCCCCCGAAAAAATCTCAACAATTGAGAACTGGAAGCTGGGTCTTCTTCCTTCATATCACATACCTAGTTCAATAATCTGCCCAGGCGCTGAGGCAGAAAATTTTTGACTATGGCTGTGATCAAACCCAGGACCCAGCCATGTGCGACATTTAACGACAACCACCGAAAACAGGTACCGAGGGTGTTCAAGGTTACAAATAACAACCTACTTGGTTAGATGTAGAGATAAAATGATACATGGCGCACGGCCTCACGGAGCTGCTAGGTCAGGAATGGAACAGTGTGTGCAACAGGTCAGCCTTTAAATCAATACTACCCCTACTCAACCTCTCACTATATTGCATCCTGGTGCAATGTTACAAACGCACATTACAAACTTTACCCCATCCAGACTTATTACCCGTCACACTGACGGTGGCTAACAAGGTTAACATAAGAAGGTAAGACACAGAAACCTAGAAGGTAACATTTTATTCCTAAAGGCTCGATCAGACCCCAGGGGCATTTCAAACGATAGCTACTTCCTATTTTACTTTTTTCATATGGCTCTTTAGGTAGGACAAAAACATAGTCCAAATCCATGAACCTACGTCACTCAAGTAAATATTTTTGATCGGACTGCGTGGGAAACGGTAGCGAATGGTGACTTTCTGCTAACAGAGAACGTATTTATCTAATTTATAATAATGTAAGTGACAGGCTTACCCGCTGTGATAACCACGGAGGGTTTTCCAATATATTTGACTACAAAATCAAATATTTTGCTACGGCCCGTGACGCGGTGACTCCATCGCGATTACAAGGTAATGGAGAAATAACGTAGTCCGGACACACGAAAGCTAAACATGGTTCTTTCAGAGATCAGCTAGATTTGGTGGTAATGACCAGATTTGACAAAAACCTGGTCGATATTATAATAAAAATAATAGTTTTGTAAATTTTATTAAAATAATAATTGGTAATATATAGTTTTCTAACAAAAATATTTTATTTACGAACTCAACTTGAATAGCGTAGGTGCGAATATTGGCGGGAAGATTTAAGTAGGTAACTTCGATCAATCATAAAAAAGTGAATTTTCCCAAAATTTCTGGTTTGATTAGGGTTAGATTACTGTTAGATGATAGAAACCACTAGAAAGAGTAGAGTTACAGGCTTAATTTTAATAATTAATTTTATTTGGGTAGGTAAGTAGGTACTTAGGTACTAATCAGCAAAATTATGATACCTAAAGTACCTACCTAGTTTTGTCTGTACCAAAGGTACCTACACCTATTGAGATGATATCCTTCGTAAAGGGATTTTGTTGACTAGGTGTCTACTATTAAGAGACGACTTTATATTTCTGCTAAGGTTGTAATATTTCACTTTATCATTTTATTACATTTATTTTTACCCAGTCGGCAAAAAATGACTTTACTTAGTTTCTTTCAATGGGACTTCTTCCGCTGCAGGGGCGGCGTCGCGGAAGTTGGGGAACTGCTCCCATGGCGTGTTTAGCTCAAACTTGCGAAACTCTTGCGCCAGTTCAAGTGGTTCCAGCACGACACGCTTCTTCTCATCGTCATAACGGACCTCCACATAGCCGCTTAGAGGAAAGTCTCGTCTTTGTGGGTGGCCCTCGAACCCGTAATCCGTGAGGATACGACGGAGATCGGGGTGATCAGCGAAGAAAATTCCGTACATGTCCCAGATTTCCCTCTCATACCAGTCGGCCGCCTTGAATATTTGGTAAGCAGAATCAAGAGGAGACAGCTCGTCTGTGTACGTTTTGACGCGAATCCGACTGTTGTATCGCAGTGACAGAAGGTTGTAAATTACTTCGAAGCGATACTGACGGGAAGGAACGTCCATCCCCGCAATGTCAACTAAATTAGCAAACTGACAGTTGTGGTTATCCTTCAGAAATTGCAAGACGGGGAGAACTCCCTCGGGAGAAATCAATACCTCTAACTCGTCGCCACATGTAATTTGCACCTTCTGAACAAACCTGGGGACACACTCTGCAACATACTGTCCAAAATCCACGAGTCTGGTTCGTTGAACAGCGTCTATTTTACGCACAGTTGCTGAAACATAAAAGGAGAGTTTATTTATTTCTCGACTACACAACTCGTAAAGTGCAGCAGCAGCAGTAGGGTAACAGTGAGAGGTAAGAAATAATTCTTAAAAACTTACGCCGCACTTCCTTCTTTTCAACAATTTCAGAAGACAGGAATCGCAGGGAATCAACCCGAGGAAGCGGATTTTTGGCCAAATTTTTCAATCCATTGAAAAAAGGTCTACAGATGGACGCCATGGTTTTATTTGATTGGATTTCGTCTGCTTTTGTTGTCGTCACTCGCCACTATTGCCACTATTTTCTGGTGACACGACCAAAACTAAAAAAACAAATATGGTTGTCTGTTAAGAATTTTAATTGTAGAGCTTTATTTATGGAAAGAGCGTTTTAATTAAAAAACTGGCCATTTCAGAGTTTTTATCCACCTTGAAGAGGTGAAGAAAAGACCCTTAACGTACGTAGTTCTATCAGGCTGTATTCAGAAGCTTCGTATTGTGCGTTTGCACAGTGAATGTGCTTGGTAGAAAGTTGAAATACATACCTGCGTAAGGCATACATGGACGTTGAATGGGTTATTGATTTATTTTAGATGATGTGTGACACTACATCTGAACGTGGGCTGTCCCAGCCCGATGATGTTTGCAGGGATTTTCTCCGAAATGTATGCAATCGAGGGAAGAAATGCCGATTCAAGCACCCACTTCAAGTTCCAAACGTCAGCAACAGTTGTTTTAGTCCCGAAGAGGAAAGAACAAACTTCTGTAAAACTGTCTGCCATGACTTTCAAGTAAGTAACTGCACAACGGTATCATCCGTGACTCATGCAGCCTTCCTCAATTACCCGATCACTCATTCTCACTGTACCTACCTATTATTTCCATTATTACTTTCCCTACTATATAGGGTAAGTTGGTGAGTAATTTTCTATTAGCACCTCAGGTTCTGAAGCTCTTCGAAAAGTATTTTGAAACCTCTTTAAGATCCCTGATTTTATTTTGGTCCAAATTTATGATTATGTATTTTTAGAATACTGGCTGCAGCAGAGAGGGTTGCAAATATATTCACTGCTCGAAGGAAGATGAAGAAAATTTCCTTGAAACGGGTGTAATTTCGACGAACGTTCTGGAGGATGCCATTGCGAAGTCTGTTATCCCTTGTCTACCCGGTGACGCGCCCGTTTGTAGGGATTACCTTAGTGGCGAGTGCCGGCGAGGAAAATCTTGCAGGTGAGTTGAGTGTTCGGTATCTAGAAATTAGTAGTAGGTACTGGATCGGGCAGCAGAACTGCTGGGTATTATTTGTGTATTATGTCGACAGGCTTAACTTCCAGCCTGTCAGTTTCTATCGGAACAAAATTCATCCTGTAACTCACTACAGCAGAGCTTTTTTATTTCCCAAACTTTTTTTTTTCGTTTCTAGATTCCGACATTTATCTCACTGCAAATACAGAAAGGAGCTGGATGTTCTGTTTGGCGTTCGGGCACCTATTTCTGAGTCTCATCCTACGTCTTATCCAGAAGCAAAGCGAATGAAGTCTTCATGCTCTCCTTGCTCCAGTCATGGAGCCGAACCATCCTGCGCAGCCCCTTCTCATGGTTTGCATCAGGTAAGTTTCCATCAGATCGGACGTCTTTAGCTTCCATGCCTCTGCCTCACTATTTTTTACTTGAGGCCATGTTTGTCTTCAGACCGGTATTAATGAGAGTTGAAATTCACAGAACTATTTCTCACATGAAAGATGCAACCCGTGCTCAAACAACATGTACCTGACAGAGAGATTTTCTGCATCGCCTCATCAGCCGCATATGTTCCATGGATCATGCCATCAGCTAGCACCTATGGCTTCAGAAGGTTGCTGTGAGAGAGTTCAAGAAACCCATCTTATCCAACACCCTGGCTCTTTGCAAGATGAAAACGCTGTTCTCAAAAAACAAATATTCGAGTTGAGGCGTCAGGTAGGTGTAATATTGAGGAAAATCGTTGTCATGGAGGCATATAGATAAACTGTTGTCACAAGGGTGTAATGTGGCGGTTTTAGTCAAATGCTATGAAAAAAAGAGAATCATCTCCAGGTACTTCAATAGTGGTTACTTTTAAGGTTTCCAAATTTCAAATGTGCCAGTAAGTGTAGACTTGTTTGTCCAATTGTCTCTGTTTTCCATTTTCCGTTAATGGCGTAGGTGGCGCTCTGTATAGCCAAAAATTACATATAATGATGTATTAGCATTATATACCTATATATGTAGTAGCATTATATCTATTTTTTTGTATTCTTTTTAGGTGTCCGACCTAATGACAGCAAATGAGTTTCTTCTCGATCAGAACGCAACTTTGCGACTGCTGCGTAAAAATGGGGGTATGATGACTCTTCAGCCTTCAGGACAGGCCACTCTTAATGTGCAGCCTGCGCCCGGCCAGCAGCTCGTCGCGTCCGCAGTTCCCGTTTCCATTGCGCAGGGTATGATAATACCCACTATGTCATTATGAATGAACCTAATGTGTTTTGAACGTTGGAAACGGATAACATGTCTAGTGGCTTTCCAGTATTTTTTTTGGTCCAGAAATTTCTTGATTGCTAAGCCACAGCTTAATAAACTAGTTTCTGACGAAGAATATTTCTGACGTTTTAAAACACATTATGTCTCTCAGCAAATACGTAGCCAGCAGTTTCCTTAGAAAAGGATAATTAAAAATCATTAAAAATAATAATAATAATAAATAAATAAATAAATTTATTTTCAGTGACGGGCCCAGGACCTGGACAAATGACATTGAGCACGATGGCAATGACAGGGCAGGGAAGTACACAGCAACTAGTGCCGGTTTCGTGCCACGCTCCTGGCCAGCAGATTATGGCTGCCGTGAACACGGTCACAGTTGCCGGGCAGACAGGCAGTGCTGCACTCCTCGCTACGGCGGTCCCCGTCTCTGTTTCGAACACTGCCAGTCAGCTCGTGCCCGTGTCAGCAGTTCCCGTGTCTCTAGCGACAGTCTCCATGGCACCGGTACACATCCCTCCCATCGTGACTGCAGCCAGCGAGCCTCCTCACAGCATTGCCATGAGCGTGTCTGCTGCCACGTCTCTCGTGTCCTACCCAATGATGACGCAGCCGTTGCTACAAACTCGTTGACTTTATGTGAGTGAATATTCTTGAGGCATCGTTTTGAAGTGCATAAGATAATATTATCGTGATCACGTAAACCTCCCCCACTAGGAGATTCCAGGTAAGATATATAACTGACCATACGTGGGACATCCCAGTCAACCTGGATATTTCAGAGCTAAAGTACTGGCAATTTTACCACAGCTGAACAAAATTTACCTTATCTGACGTCACTTCGAGGACAGTTCGAGCTCCCACCCCGTTTTTGTGTTAACCTTTTCTTGCGTTCTTTTGTGCGCAGCCTTCGGGCTGCCTACCGTAGAGTACATATCTGTCTGGGTACCACCCAGTTATATTTTTATTTTGGTAATAGTGGACTGTATATATTTTAATGGAGTTTGTAGGTATACCTACTAATGGAAAATATGAATAGCAACTTACCCTCGTTGACCGTAAAGGTGCATAGGACAATTAGGTTCGTAGGGTAGGTATAATGATAATGTAGAAATAAGGGAGGATATGGGAAATACAACAGAGATAATCAGTGGAAAGGACGAACCAACTCGCAGTGTTCCTCTTAAGTATTCCGGTATGGATGTCACGAGAATAAGCACTCGAAAATATCCTCAAAACACGGCTTACTAAGCCTGATAGAATAATTATAGCCGCAGTATTATATTGTCGCGGGAGCCTCTGTACCTACGTCTAATAGCGAGGATGGTACACAGAGCACTGAGTAATAACAACGCCGGTAGCGCTACTTATCGGTACATTATACAACTAACAATAATAATGAATTAATACCGAAGTTATGTTCGAACTCCGACATCCCGACCACCATGATTGACCAAGGGAAATCATTGATTAAAGAGTAAGAACATGCAGTTAATAAAAGAATAGTGAATAGATAATCAGATAATAATGGGTTAAGATTAGTGAATATTGAGCATGAATAGGTTAATGAATAATGAGATGAATGTAAATATTAAAACATTATAACCATTATATAAAAAAAGGATATTATAATAGATTAGTAATTAATAATTAACTTAAGAACGTGCTACTTAAGCGTGCACAATCGGGATTAAATATGGATGCTTGGAATTTTTGGGGAGAGGGGCGTTCTCTAACCTACCACCAACTCGCACCAGTCCAGAGTTTGGGTCCACATAGGGAGTAAGGGATCGCAAATGTTTAGGAACTTTGCTCCCATTGAACAGTTCAGGAAAATATGCCATCTGAACCTTTAGTAGTATTTTCTCCGAAGCTGCCTGAAGCTCGCTAACGGTAAGAGGACCATTGTTCCGAGGAGTACCATTTGTTTTGGCTTTCGCATTGTTTATAAATCTTCTCGCCCAAGCGAGAACGCGTTTTAATTTCAATAAGGAGCTGAATTTCTCAAATAGCTCGTGGTCTAAGCACGGTGCAGCGTCGGTGCAAACCAATGCAGTCTTTCTTAACTCGGGTAACTCTGAGGGCTGCACTGATGTAGGCTCAATAGATGGCCACTCAATCGGTTCTTTCTGTAAGAATTCAGGACCTGCCCACCACAGCTGGTTTTCAACCATCGCGGAAGGGTTTAAACCGCGGGATGCCGGATCAGCACAATTATTTTCCGAATTAACATGCCTCCATTGTTCCACATCGGTCACACTAAGAATGTGGGACACTCGATTCCCAACAAATAACTGCAATTTGTGCGGGGGAATCCTTAACCAGGATAGGAGAATGGTCGAGTCAGTGCAAAAAATAGTTTCTGCGATGGGGAGGTTCGCCAGTCTGGGCAGTACACTCTTGTACAAATCGACGAGTAATTTTGCTGACTGAAGCTCTACTCGGGGTATGGTCAATTGTGGCTTTGAGGGGTTAACACGCCCCTTAGCACGAATCAGGTATATTCCAACCTGCTTTTCCTGTACGCAACGCAAGTAAATGCAGGCAGCATGAGCAACAGCTGACCCGTCACAAAATCCAATCAGTTCAAGTCGACTGCATGAAAATACTGGAATGTATCTAGAAATTTTCAGTAGTTGCAGTTTCGGCATTTCCTGTGAGTAATGACTCCATTCTTCACAGAGCGAGGTGGGGAACCTATCGTCCCATCCCAAATCACTTTCCCAGAGTCTCTTAATAAAGGCTCGAATCGCGACTGTGATTGGCGTTAAAAGTCCCTTGATATCGAAGAGACGTGCGGCATAGCCGAGGACACTTCTCTTAGTCATTGATCCATCGAATTCTCGAACATTATATCGAAAATCATCACTGGATGGGCTCCAACATAATCCTAAAATCTTCAAGGTGGCGTTCTGGTCACCGAAGTCAATATCTTCGCAGTGCTCAGACGGCAGATCACTAGTAAGCTCAGAATTGGCGCTAGCGAATTTGCGCAGCTCAAAGCCGCCCCTTTTCATCAAGTCAATTAACTCATTCTTTGCTTCACACGCAATCTCTATACTAGGGTAAGAACATGCCAGGTCATCTACGTAGATCTGATTCTGCAAAGCATGAGAAGCGAGAGGGTAGGCTGTACCATCGTCCTCTACTAACTGCTGGATGGTTCTTTGGGCTAGGTACCCACTTGGAACCATGCCAAATGTAACTCTCGTCAAGGCGAATTCTTGAATTTCCTCCAACGCGGAAGGTCGCCACAAAATGTGCTGGAACTTCCAATCGTCCTGATCGACAAGAACCGAATTGTACATTCGCTTTACATCACATACGAATGGTACAGGCTGAAATCGGAACGACAGTAACACATCGAAAATATCAGAATGCAGCGACGGTCCACACAACAGCTGCTCATTGAGTGAGTAGCCGTGGATATCCGGGCTACTCGCATTGAAGACGGGCCGAACCTTCGTAGTGGTTGAACTTTTCACCACAGCGTGATGAATTAATTTATATTCGACTGCATTTTCAGCAGGCACCATCATTCCTGTCTTACGATATTCGTCGAAGAATTCATTGTACAATTTCGAAACTTCCGGCGTTTTCTCGAGCTTTTGCTCCAACTTTTCGTACGCCTTTTTCGGGGGATACTTATTTGCACAGAGCTCAGTAACGTCTGAACGAAACGGTAACTTGACTACATAACGCCCATCTGGGTCACGCTTAGTGGTCTCTTTATAAAATGTCTCAGCTGCCTGTTCTTCAGGACTTAATATAGGTACTTCGGGAAACTCCTCTAGTTTCCACATTTTCTCTACAGCACGGGTAAGAGTGTCATCTACTGATAGCAATGAAGTAGTTTGCAGGATACTGGCATCTGCACTACCTACGAGGACATATCCCAGTGAAGTGTACTGAGCTACCAAGCTGTTGGTCACGTTGACTATAGGACGTTCAGCTGACAGAATTTGGGCATAGACTTCTGCTCCTAACAACATATCAACAGGCCCTGGTCTTCCCCAAGATGGGTCCGCGAGTGGAAGGTCTGTTGTCTGTGAGATGGCTTCCTCACTCACTAAGCAACTAGGCAAATCGTTGCATATTTTTGGTAACACCAATGCTGAAACGTTGAATCTCTGATGACTGAATCGTGATTCACAATGAAGATTAACCTTTCCCTTTGAAGAGGTGGTACCTGAGATTCCATTAACTATTGTGCGATCGCACGTACGTGCACATCCAAGTTTTTGTACGGCTCGCTCAGTGATAAAATTGAGATGTGAGCCTGAGTCAACAACACACCTAATTAGAACAGGACAGTTAGAGGTATCCCGGACCTCAATGATAACAGTAGCAAGTAACGCTTGAGCATTCCTTGAGTTGCATGATAGGGCTTGCGTATTCAGCGAATTACTTGGCTGGTCGCCAGAGTTCCGCGTCTGATTAAGGTTGGGTGCACCATGCACCTTTATCTCGGCATTTTCGTTTGGACTGAAGCTTCTTTGTCCTTTGCACAACAATGAATTATGATCACCACCGCAGGTTCTACAGCTGAATCTAAAAGTACAGTTGCCTTTGTGCGCCTTTAGGCACTTATAGCATAAATGCTTTCCCTTTGCACAAGCATACCTTTCTTCCACAGGAATGGTTTTAAATTTCTCACACTGGTAAATAAAATGATCACCAGAACAATAACCACACTTTTTCTGTGAAGGAGAAGTAGTGTCGTCCTTGATAAGAAGTGCAGACTTGGCGAAAGGTTTTCTGATGGGAGCTGACTTTACACCGTCAGGCTTAAGAGTTTCCTTAGCATCCCTTTTAGTATTCAAGGAAGCGATGTCATTCAGATCTGACATTTGAATTTGATCCTTAAGAAATTTTAGAAGATCTGCAAGGGTAGGAATCTTCCTGCTATCTTCAAGCGATCGTTCGTAGGCCATACGGAGCCTTTTCTCCAACTTCGAGTAGAGAATTTGGAACAATAAAAAATCTCCTAAGTCCTCCATCTCCACTTTCTTAACGGAAGAAACAGTATTCTGGAAATGATTGACAAGACTGGCTAATTCTGCTGGCTTGTGGTTGCCGGGCAGAGAATCGTAGTTCAGTAGGCTGGTAACATGTTTACTGGCCTGCCGACGAGGATTTCGGTAATGAGAAATCAATGCTTCTTTAGCAAGTGGGTAATTTTCCGCTGATATGGGTAAAAATCCCGAAATGATTGCTTTTGCATCTTCTGACAATGCATTGGATAGATAATGAAACTTCAAGATTGCATTTAGGCTAGGATTTTTATCCACAAGAGATTCAAATAATCCCCAAAAATATTCAAATTCATCAGCTGAGAATTTGGGAAGCTCAATTGGCTTTAGGTAACTTCGGACAGATTCTTGACCTGCCACTGGCTGAGAGGGAGCTGTGGGAGGAGCCTGACCATTTTGGAGTTTAGCTTGAGCAGTAATCGCTGCTGTATTGATGAAATCCACACAATCCGCAAACTCTTTCTGAAGATCATCCTCGAGAGGAATTTTCTGGTTCTTCCTAACCGAACTGTTATACAGAAAACATTGATTTTCCACCTTATCCCAAGTAGGCTGATAAGATACATCTACTCGCTTTGCTTTAGAGAGGATCTCCCTAGCATGAGTTTCCACGTTTAGCTCTTTGATTTGTGCTACAACTTCACGAACTCTTCGCACGAGGTACTGTCTCTGCTCAGACAGAGCCTTCGCATTTGGACCTTCGTCACACATTCTGGACTAGGTAGGTATAGTTAGTTACCAATGACAATAAACCCATAAATAGAGATAACAATTCTTAGAGATTACGAATCCCACGCAATTATGCCGACAGCGACCAAGCAAACTTGGCAGCGGCCCAACGATAAGAAAGTACAGTGTCAGCAAACCTGCCTGACGTTTGAGGCAAAATGCTCAATTCCTGATGCTCGACTTCTTCTTAGTCTGGAGTCTGGAGTCCGAACGAACCCCTCAATATTAATTCAATAATTAATTAATTAAATAATTTGACCAGTTCAATATCTGGCTCGTAAGGACCTTTTGTCTGGGTACCACCCAGTTATATTTTTATTTTGGTAATAGTGGACTGTATATATTTTAATGGAGTTTGTAGGTATACCTACTAATGGAAAATATGAATAGCAACTTACCCTCGTTGACCGTAAAGGTGCATAGGACAATTAGGTTCGTAGGGTAGGTATAATGATAATGTAGAAATAAGGGAGGATATGGGAAATACAACAGAGATAATCAGTGGAAAGGACGAACCAACTCGCAGTGTTCCTCTTAAGTATTCCGGTATGGATGTCACGAGAATAAGCACTCGAAAATATCCTCAAAACACGGCTTACTAAGCCTGATAGAATAATTATAGCCGCAGTATTATATTGTCGCGGGAGCCTCTGTACCTACGTCTAATAGCGAGGATGGTACACAGAGCACTGAGTAATAACAACGCCGGTAGCGCTACTTATCGGTACATTATACAACTAACAATAATAATGAATTAATACCGAAGTTATGTTCGAACTCCGACAATATCCATACATTGACTCTCACAACAGGATCCCGATTCTGTCAAAATTATGTCACATTATATCATTAGTGTTTGATATCCTGATTGTTGCAAAGTTGCGACCACGTTAACATCGGTGCCTTGAGGCCACACTGTGCAAGTAAATATGTAGATACAACGCTTACCAAAAGCAACTATTCGCTGCACGATTTCATAGTTAGACTGCCGCTAACTAAAAATTATTTTCCTGCCTTTAATTTAGATTAGTTTTAGGTTTAAATTTCTGAAATATACTCATTTACTTTTTAAAAGTGTCTTGAGTTTATATGCTCCTTCACTTTCAAGCGGAATATCAGCACCCACGTTAACGGTAGCATAAACAAAGTGTTCAGCTTATGGGTCCATCCTCGCTACAATACGCCAAGCAAGTTAGGCCAGTGCAGCGTCGAGTTTAGGTAGGTAAAAACTTTGACGATAGGTTCCTGTTTCTCATCTATATCACATTTGGAATGAAAAATAATTGAAACTATATGAAAAAAATAAAACCAGAGCAGATAATACTGAGTAGTTATTAGAGATATCAGTCCCATGGGAATACACCGGAGGTGAGCGGGTCCTATGAAAACAAGGGCGCGGGGAGCAGAGGGACCAGCCGGCCTGCATCGCTGTATCCTACATCAGTCTGCAGTCTCAGTCGAGAGACATGTCTCGAGTCTCCTTCGCTCTGCCTTTGCCATTGTCGTAGGATGGACCGGACCAAGTAAGTTACAGCTAATAGTGGGTTAGGTACTTTCGGTTAAATTTTTTAACTCACCCACCAGTCGATCAATTAAATTTATATGCTTGGAATATTTATACAATTTATCTTATCGTTAAGTCGGACTGGAGATATTAACCCTTACAAAAATAAAGAATACTAGCTAGGTATCTTAGGGCTAAACTCTCAATGCTACAACAGGCGTCATTAGGCCCTACAAAATTTTTCAGGCGCGTAATCAAGGAAGCTTTTCCAGTGCAATCGGTGGTAGGGGAAGAGTCAGGGGTGTTGCGGTCTCACGCTAATGCCAGAGAGCGGGACAGAACCAGCAGGTAAGCCACCTGGCACTTAATGGTACATCTTTTGGTCAGATGGGATCTAGAGGATTCCTATACCTACCTAAGGCTTATATATTTTTCACACCTCAGCCGGTAGTCCATTGAGTCACGGCGCTGTGCCCAATAATTCAGTGCCATGGTGCCCACAGAAACAAATTTACAACCTATACCTATGTCGAAGAAGCATTGAAAGAAAACTCTGTGATACTTCGACAGTTTTGACACTATTTACAGGAAAATTGCCTGACCTGTTCGGTAAAGACACACAGTACATGATGCAGCATGCATGATCGGTATTTTTTTTTTTTTTTTTTTTCGTGATCCATGTTTAAATAAGATTATTGTGAAACTTGTGTTTTCACGCTTCGTGATGTGTCGAATATGAGAACAGAAGCAAAATATGATATAAGAGATAAGTTGCTTGTTGCTCAACATGGAGTCACAACGCGACTGAAAAACTCATTAGTAAGAAATTGAGTGTGAAAGCCTAGCCCCTGCAGCCCACTGATGTCTTTCAATCTGTCATTACTGAACAAGACGAACTTGGTAAGCTCGTGCAGCTGCAATATTGGGAATATAATTTCTCAGCAGCAACTTACTTGTTTACAGTGTAAACACAGCCTTCGCCATTCTCCGCACTCTCATACCTACTGAACCTGCGGACCGAAAACTGTCTAAGATCGAAACACTTCGGCTAGCATGCAGCTATATTTCGCACCTGGCAGCTTTGGCAACTCCAAGTGAGTACCAAATAATGTACCTTTGAAATATTCATCCGTTACTTCCTGAGTAGTAACTGTTACTTACTAGAGGGCACCGACACCATGTTTTTAAAAATTAAAAAAAAACACCAAACCAAGATGCTCTGTTTACCACCTGTGCGTTTTGCCGATAGGGCCCACCATTCTTATCTCTTTCTGAGTTAATTTTGAAAGAACTGTATTTTTCTAGGGTCATCAAGAGAAAATAGAAGGAATAGGTTTAGGTCCATTTTCACCAAGAAAATTCAACGTTGATTTGAAATAAAAATCAAATTTTACCCCTGCAACACCAATAGGAAGGCTCGAGTTTGTTGATTACCAAAGCAACTGATTTAAATCAGCTTGATTTGAATTTGATTTTTCTAGGTGAAATGTTTTCAGAAATGACTCACTTTACGTGAATTACCACCCTGATCGGATTTCATATTACAGGGCCGTGTGACAACGCGCGATGGCACTCCGAGTCGAAAGGAACACTATCACCGGTCTGTACATTTTGCGTCGCTTCCTCCAAACGCATCAAGTATGATTAAATATACTCACGTGTATTAAAAAATTAGATTTTTGTTTCAACAACTGTTAAATGACTCGAGGGCGTTTGTTCTTCTACTTCCGCTTCCTGAGCTCGATCACCTTTGTCGTCATCATCACCTTCGACATCCGCTGCCACGTCTTCTTCCCCTTCCTGAGCTTTCTTGAATTTGTTAACCTCTAAAATAAGAGAAAATACCTAAGTTACATGTAAGATGTAAGGTTTGTATTTTCGCTCGAGGGAACCGCCAAACTAAGCCTTTCTTTTCGCGTAAAGCCTTGCTATAACAGGCCTTGGTATCTAATTTTCAGGCAAGCGCCAAGGCCTCTCACTTCTTACGTACCAAATTTAGAGGTGTCGCCTCCGAGTAAGCGAAGATAGTGGATGCAATCGCTGTGAGGAATGTAAGCGCGCGTCGATATAGACCCTACCCAGCCCACCAGCTCCAGGTGCAGTGAGCCCTCAGGTTCCTGGTACACCAGCACGCAACTCCCTTGCCCTGTGAAGCCAAAAGTACCAGTGAGACTAACGTTTGCTTGTGTTTCTCAACGGGTTTAAAAAGTCATCAAAGTAGGGAAGTCACTTGAAAATTTGCTCTTCGAAGTTATCCCAACTTTTATCAGTTGCCAGTTCTTCCCGTCAATTTACAGAGAATTTCTGAAGGGCATATGAATAATAAACAAATGTTACAGAGCAAATTTAAAAATGTGGTATTTGAAGGAACATCAAAGTACAAGCACCCGTGGCGTTGACTTTCCGCCATGACATGTTTCCTGTAGGTATTTTGTTCTATTCACGCATTTTGTTCTAAAATATAATAAGTATTAGCATCTAATGAGAATGTGAAGTGAAGGTTTATTTTACCTATTTCAGCGATTCGTTTCTGGACCTGGTCACTGAGAGTTTCAGTCAAAGGAGGGCGCGCGAGGTCTTCACAGTTCAGCAGTATCAGCAGATCTTCTTTCGTTACTAACACGTGTCGCGCATTTCCTGTCCACGGGAAAATACTCCATAGACCCTGAAAAATCATCACGTCATTGAGATTATAGTATTAAAGCCAGGAGCCTCGTACATTGGCCCAGTGAAGAAATTTGCTTGATATTCGATAGAAGTAATCACGGCTGGATTATAAGGCCAGTTTAACTATTACCTAAAAATGAAACAGTTAAACTAGTAACAGCCCCATTTTCGGCAAGGCGGAGATCACTTTACTCAGGCCTGGGGAGGCCTCGGCTGAAAGAGGTTTAGCCAAACCAACGGGGAGCTTGGACGACCTTTTACTTACCTCCTGAGCTAGCCGATAGTCACACTTCATTTCTTTGTTATCACAACGGGAAAAAGTTTTGACGCCGGTATTGATGATTTTAAATTTGGTGCAGTTTTTCATGACAATATCTCTCACTTGGGGAGATGTCAAATAGATGTTTTTCTTCCTTCCCTCTTTACAACGTGTCAACAGACAAGTTGACGGGAAATCGTCACTAAGCGCGTAGAATTCTCTGGAAGGAAAATGAACAAAATTTAATTATAACCTTCAAAATTTACACATACAGGTTTATAGAAAATTAGTATAATCAACTGATCACAAAATTGTAATGATTAGTATGACAGTAATTTCTGTCGAAAAGCACAGTAAGTCTCTGTATAAGAAATAACCAACGGTTTCCTCAGAAAGGTGTCTTGCCTCATTCTCAACGCTCCTACTAAGTTTCAAAGGTAAGACCACAACATAAACCGGAAATTCCAAAAAACAACGTACTTGATTTGTGGCCATAAAGGTTCATCAGGTTCGAAGAAGATGAATGGATCCTCCTTGTATCCGAAGATTCTCCTCTTCTTCCGGGCAGGTTCTTTCACCTTTTTGGGTTCTTCTTGAACAACGCTTACGTCTTGCTGCGTTTCTTTCGAAGCACTTTCCCATGGCAAGTTTTTAGTCTTTTCAATCACTGCTATGAAAAATCCCCCAGTGTCTTGATGATGAGGAAGAACACGGATACTGAAACAAGATGATGAGAGAGATGAATTAAGTATCATAGGTGGCCCTGTGAAATTCACTTCACTCTGCTTTTACGTTTAAGAGCTTGCCTAACACATGGGTTTTTATTACTGTAGCAATCCAAAATATCATTGGAAATTAGACAACAAAGTGTCTTTGAGAAACAACAGTGTAATTCCCTGCATGGGTTCCACACCGCTTACAAAAAAGCTATTTAGATAGGATTGGTTGGAAGGCACTACCTCAAACTTCAAATTAAACAGTACCCTACCATCGATTGATGTTGAGACGTTCAGCCTCATCGGGTGTAGGGGGAAACATGTGACTCCTCACAGAGCTTTTCCACTTATCGGGCACTTCTTCGGGTGTTGTGTAGGAAACCAAGTCTCTAGAGGTGGGAGTCCACGTAGTCATACCTGGAGTATACTTTAAGCCTGGCAACAAAGCCGACGCGTCAACCTAATCAACACAACACGTTTAAAGCAACAAACAAATCACAATTAAGCAGTAATAAATCGAGGCTAGGAAGTTCAAACTCAGTGGGTAAATTTTATCAGTCATTCTCCCGTAATACATATTTATAACTATGTACATAATTATGACCTACGAATGACACATTCGTGTTTGTCCACACTTACGAGCTGGAGCGACCCCTCCGCCTCGCGCAGAAGACGGGCAATAACTGCCTCATTTTCGATCGGGTTGAGAGAGCAAGTGGAGTAAACCGCCCGACCACCCACTGCTAACATCTCGCACCCCCTTTTAATCACCCGGTGTTGTATCCTGAATATAAATACAAGCATCACAGTCACAACGGTTTTTAGTTATAGTGGGTTCTGTTAATTTGGGAAGGGATGGCGGAATTCACGATAAGAATAAGCGGTCCACTAAAATCCGAATAGCAGGAGCCATGTTTCGGCCGTGTTTAATTCCTGGGCAACCTCAGGAGGGGAAAATTAGCAAAAGCCTACCCGTGGAGGTTGGCGCCGTTCGCAGCATTCCACTTGGGCCAAATGTCCGGGTTTTTCCTCAGTGTCCCGTCGCCAGAACAAGGAACATCGCACAGTATTCGATCAAACTTTAAAAACTCATCCTTGCCATCTAGAAAAATACCGAAAAAAATCACAAAAATAGTACCAGTGTAATTATGGCCGAAACGGAGAAGAATGAAGAAACAACAGCACTAAAATCATCAATAGGTAACGCTTTGATTTTAGACAGGGACCGGCTAAAGAAATGGACTTGGACATTTACCTTTTCCTGTAACTACAAAATTGGGCATAACTGTGGCATCGTGATTTGTTATTATGATGTTGGGGCTGCTAAGGCGTTTCGCCTGGTGAACGAGCATGTAGCACCGATTGTTATCTACATCGTTGGCGATCACAAAGCCCGTGGGCAGTCTCTCCTCACCACGATGAAGAAACTCGATGAGCTGAGCCGTTTTCGACCCTGGTGCAGCACACATATCGAGCACCTGTAGGTTTAAAAGAGTTTTAAATACTCAGTACTTCCTCTAGCTTAAATGCGCTATCTAGAATTTGAAAACGAAATTCTACCTAGTTAGGCACTTGGTGGTATTTGGGGGCGTAGGTACTATGAATCTGGTAATCTACGTCCTTTTTAAAATTAAAATTACTAGTCTATTGCATTTTTACTGACTGACCCTGTCGTCACTTTTTTCAAAAAATTGCGGAAAAAATAGTACAAGTCAGAAAAAAAAAGCATTTTACATAAATGTTAATATTTTGTTCAAACCTTATGGTGGGACCTGATGTCAAGAGCGATTGGAGGGATCATGCTAACCACTTCTTGGCGACTTATGTTCCCACTGGCAGTTTCTGATATCAAGAAGTTGTGAAGTTTAAAGAAAGCTTCAGCTCTTCTTATATCACGCCGAGTTAGCAGAATCTGCCATGCCAAATTGTCAGGATACCTGTAATCAATTGATACGGCAATTACAAATGACAGGTACTATTGCAGTTACAGGTACAGTTAATGAGATTATCAGTTGTGACCAGATTAAAATTTAAAACACCAACTTTGGAGGATTGAGAATTTCCGAATCACACATCTCTGAAGACAACCGACTCGGTAGATTTCAGACTAACAATAAGCGGTTGCGGTTGAAGGGAGTTCCAAGATTAAAAATTACCAAGGTAAACAAACAGGCTCTATTGCCTTCTCTCCATCCGCCGTTCCTGCATTGACTACGTCCTTGAAGAACTTCCCCTGTACTATTTTTAAAAGAGCTTTCGACTCTTCCTTTGCGCCAGTTATCCGAAAGGCTGTAGGGAGGTCCGATTTGAGGGCTGTTATAAAGGAGTCCCACTCGTCTTCAGGGCAAACCTTTTGAATCTAAAAACAGTAATATTAGACATTTATTAAAATGATGTTAGGGGCCGCTCGTCCCTTGTTATAAGTTTTTACCGCGCTGAATCACTATGGAAACTGTACTGTAGCACTTACCTAGGTATCTGATGGTGCGTCCACATTATTAAGTTACAACAAAACAATTCTACCGCTATGCGGCAGTGCTAACGCGGAATTCACACAGATGAAATATCCAACGAGGCTGAGCTTGTCAGAACCACGAAGGAGTGGCTACGTGTACTGTCGGTTGGGGTCCGGAAAAGGGGCCCACCAAATTTTTTCTAAGTTTTTACCTTGTAATAGCCTTCAAACTCCGGATTTCCCTTGATACAACTTTCATACGGAATGGTTTTGTAGGTGCCACTAGACTGAAAGAAAGAGAATACATATGTGAGCTCCAGCAGGTATAGGGAGAGATTTCAGATATCACAGGTACCAGAGAAGTCACCGAACCGGGCAAGATATCAATATTTTTTGAAAATAAAAAAGTGGTCTACATTTTACACATACCTGTTTCTTACTCTGCTCTTTCTTCCACTTCCTACCCATTTTAAAATAATCTTATTTTACCCCTACCGTCCACATGAGGTGAAAAATAAGGTGACCTGGAGTATGACCATCGTGAATTTGCCCATTTGTAAACAAAAACACCATTTCAAGTTGGCAGCTCTGCATTACTTGGGGCCCTTCTTTTTTTGGTCCGTTTTCTTACAGTGAAGCAACATTGGTGAGTCTTTCGATTTGGGCCTTTACTGGGCAGTGGGCCCTGAGAAATTATTAGAAAATAGAAAATGGCTCCCAAAACAATGATGATGGATATAATTAATAGTTGGTTTTTGATATTTTATCCATTATGATTTACTCGGAAGAAGACAAAAGACATCTGCTGCTGGATATTTGAAAAATAAACCCCTCTCACCGGCAAATAACCATCTCGTGGCAAAATTGTGCTCAACCTAACACTCATCATCGGTTCGGTAGGTACTTAACCTCATTTATTTCTTCTTTGTCAAGTCTTTCTTGACTATTTTAATGACTAACTACACAAACTATGTTGGATATTTATTTGCACTTAAATATTAATTAAAACTGCCATTTAAACGCAGCTGATTGAGGCAGGTAGGTATATAATATTAAGGAAAACTATTTAGGTACCTACCTACCTTCCTACTTACCTAGACGCGCGTCTAGGTAAGTAGGAAGGTAGGTAGGTACCTAAATAGTTTTCCTTAATATTATATACCTACCTGCCTCAATCAGCGCGTTGCTCTATATCTAGAGTAAGAAGTACATAAGCTTTCTAACAGTAGCTGTGTGTTTTTCTTTCAGGAGGCAAGTGACTTGTGAATTGAAGAATGAAAAATGACTGATGCATCAAGAGATATCCATGTCGTCTTTTCGTTGCGCACCAGGGAATGAAAAATGAAAATGCAAGAAACGTTATACTTAGCCGTTTTTTTCTGCTTTCCTTCATACCTATATAGTACCTACCTAGATAGTAGTATTGTAGGAACCCGCCTGCTCTCTAGCGGTCGCGAGTCTAAGCGCCAGGAACCTTCCGCTAGGCAGCGCACGAGCGCCTATGTAGTTGAAGGTTCCGCCGCTAGAGGGCACTCATCATCGGTTCGGTAGGTACTTAACATCATTTATTTCTTCTTTGTCAAGTCTTTCTTGACTATTTTAATGACACTTTTCTGATGAAACTATGTTGGATATTTATTTGCACTTATATATTAATGAAAACTGCCATTTGAACGCAGCTGATTGAGGCAGGTTATATAATATTAAGGAAAACTATGTAGATACCTTTCTACCTTCCTACTTACCTAGACGCGTGGCTCTATAGGTATCTAGAGTAGAAAGTACCTAAGCTTTCTAACAGTAGCTGTGTGTTTTCTTTCAGGAGGCGAGTGACTTGTGAATTGAAGAATGAAAAATGACTGATGCAGCAAGGGATATCCATGTCGTCTTTACGGCTCGAACCAGGGAAAGAAAAATGAAAATGCAAGAAACGTTTTAGCCGTTTTTTTCTGCTTTCCTTCATACCTATATAGTTTAACATGAATCAATGCTTTCGATTATTTATTCCACTGTGTAGTGGAGAGGTCTGGAGCAGGCCGAGCAGGTAATAGACAGTTTGCGAATGGTGATTTTTAATGTCAAAAACATGTAAAATCAATGCAGGGTGATTGACCAATCAGAGGCCGGCAAGGTAGGTAGGTAGCTATCGCATCTTAGGTATGGGCGCAACCAGCTTGGATTACGTGCCTGGCTGGGGGTGAAGCCAGGTCACGGGCATAACGGTAAATAGGAGCCTGAGAACAGGGGCTGATATGCGATAGCTACCTGCCTTACAATATAATGAGAAATATTGTCTTAGAACTAAGTTTGATAGGTAAGTGTATAAGAGAATGGGGTGCAGGGACCCTTGGGCTACAGGGAGCCAAATAAATACTTAAGGCTGCAGGGAGTCAGGTAAATACTTAAGGCTGTAGGGAGCCAAATAAATACTTAAGGCTGCAGAAAGCCAGGTAAATACTTAAGGCTGCAGGGAGCCAGGTAAGTATAAACGAGAATGGGGTGCAGGGACCCCAGGCTGCAGGGAGCCAAATGAGATGGGCACCTACCTAACACTTTTTCTTAAGCGCACCATACCTACCTGTACCTACCTACTTAGCTATGAAAGAGTACCAGGGTAGGTAGGTATACTTCTACCTCCCATCTAATACGCTTTTTATCCTCTATAGGTACCTGGTTTAAATAGGTAGTGGAATGCGCAAAGAAATTGTCTATTATCTGAATTGAAGATAGGTACTCATAGGAATAATTGGAGCTGTTGTAACCCTTTTGCTGAATGGAGTCAATACCGAAGTTGCCCCAATAATAGTGCAAACCTTTTGCATACTTCTAAATAATAAGGAGCAAGAACTGTGTCTTACCAATGCAGTCCAAGCTAATGCTACGGCTCCTACCAGGCCATGGCTCTAGTCACTGAGTTGATAGGTGAGTCTAGGAAGATTACATAGCAGTTACTTAATCACTCTTATATACGGTTCCAGAGCCTTCAACTGTTACAAAATTTGATTATTCAACATCCTAATCACACCGATAAACGTGAAAAACTTAAGAATCGAGTTTTATTCAGATTTGAAATAATTTGAAAATATTTATGCGGGAAAAAAAGACGTGGCTGTAGATAAATATCATTCTTTACTTGTACGTAGTAACTTCCGGCTACGATGTGTTTTTAACATTAAAAGGTAGGAAATTCAACTTTATTTCTAAATTAGAACTTAAATATAAGTGAAATTGATATGTAGAATTAATATGAACTATCAAATACGGATATGTACGTTTTTATAGCCGATTTTGGGACGAATTCCGTGATTTAATGTCCATTGGTTAACCTCCTTTGTAATGTAGCCCCAGTGTAAGATGACAGGGTAGTAGTAATTATTTTCATTTCAAAATCTATCATCTAAGGATTATTTTTCAATAAATTGAAATTTTAAAATTCACAAGTAGGTACCCACCTAATTTATTGAAAACAACATTAAGAGGACGCTTCTGTTGACGGTGCAAGTCAGCGCTGGCTCCGAGGCGAGATGAAGCGTATATGAGTGAAGTAGGCTATTGTGATTACAGAGACCCTGACTTCTTATGGCTGTAGCAACTGGGTAGGTACGTACAACTGCATGCGGGTTCTGTTATCTTCGCTTACTCTGCATTACGTGACCATACCAGGTCCCCAGTACCTGCTGTCACTTTACTAATACCATTCATAAGGCGATTCACGTCCAGAGTTCAGCCAACCCACAATTTCCCGGGGGGGGGGGGGGGGGGGGGATGGCCGGTATTTTTTTGTTCAGATCGGGGAAAACCCCCAAAAAACCCGCTCAAAAAATTTTTTTTACTTGACGGTGCACAAGTGGTCTTGGAATTTTTGTCCTTCACTTTGGTAAAGGTTAGTTCCATGATATCGGCTCGGTGCGCGGTGCGGTGCACCATATTTTGGATAGGAAATTATATCAACATCTGGGAGGGCCCGGTGAATCAGTGAAGGCCCTCTGTGTTTCGCTTATGTGTTGTTGTGAAATTATGACCGAATGACCGTTTATTTTTGGTTCAGAGGACGTCCAGTGGCAGTTTAGTAAGTATCCTGCAGGGAAAGTCTGAAATCTTTGTTCGTAAGTAGGTATGGTGCCTACCTAGGCAATTCTATTTTTTCAGATTTATTTCAAATGCAATACTATACGTGATACAATACAAATTACGAGAAAATACAATACATTTCCAAACAACATTATTCATAGACCCAAAATATGTACCAGGTGTGGGTACAGGTGGAGGCAGGTATAGTAGGCAAAACCTATATGTCAGAAATTTGTATTGGAGTAATAGGGAAATGCTGTACAATGTCTGACTTGACTGCCATACAGGAATGTATAGATAATGTGTAAATTTTTATACCTACAATATACTCGGCTGTCGAGGCTTTCTGTTACCTATAATAAGTCACACTATACAGAACAAACTGTTAGGTGCCTAATAGGTCCTACGCCAAATAGGAAAAGATCGGTCTAGGTAGGTAGGTAGGTGCCTACATCCCTCCAGGAGGTAAACAAAACATATACCTAGAAAAATGCACCCCACACCACCACAATAACTACTCTTCATTCAGCGCAGTCATATCTATGGGTAAACAGAACAGCCTCGATAGCCGAGTGGTCGAAATGGTTTTCTATAGAGGAACACTGAACAATCACACCGGTTTCACAACTGAAATGTTCAACATTTCAAGTGAAATTTATATTGAGGCTGTAGTGGTTCGGAACCCACCTAAAACTGCAGGTCCCCATTGTGTACTGCACGATGGCTGGGGAGCTGGTATTCGGTATTGCGGATAAGGTGTACCTACTCATCGCACTTCCGCCGATACTTGCTTCGGATTGTCGCACGACACTGCGACTTAGTTAGCAGAGGGTTGGGGGGGACAAGCCCAGCAACTAGACCGTTTTCAAGAACTGTCCATTGTGCTCAGCTGGCAGCACTACCAAATACCAGCTCCCCAGCCATCGAGTAAACGATGGGGACCTACAGTTTTAGGTGGGTTCCGAACCACCACAGCCTCGATATAAATTTCACTTGACATGCTGAACATATCAGAACAACTTTTCGGTAGGATTGGGATCGAACCGGTGTGACCAGGCTGTCTCTGCTCCTCAAAAGTCGACCATTTAGACCACTCGGCTATCGAGGCCGTGACACTGCGACTACTTCGGAGTGTACTTCTTACTTGTTCCCAATGTTCGTTGACTGGCGGATGGGGTTCGAATTTTTTATTTTCCAGAATGATTCACCTCTAGCGGCGGCTCACTCTGCCGCTTGGTGCACCTGGTTACGGGTCGCACTGACTGGAGGATATTTTTTTTATATATATGGAACAGCCCTGTGATTCACCTCTAGCGGCGGCTCACTCTGCCGCTTGGTGCACGGAAGTGCGATGAGTAGACCTTTACCGGTATTGCTGCCAGCTGAGCAAAATGGATAATTCTTGTAATGGTCTAGTTGCTGGGCTTGCCCCCCCCCCCCCCCCCCACCAGTCTAACCTAACCTATGGGTAAACAGAAAATTGCGGAATAGGTCCTACCCACACCATAGGAAGGTAGGTACGTGTAATAAACCAATATTAGGTAGGTACCTACCTACGTACCTCCTAGTGATTTGACTGATGTGCGATCCACATTTTATGCAATAGGTGTCCAACATAACATAAAATCCAAAAATCATTTTTTTAGATAAACCTATGCCCACAGAATGTGGCAGATAGGTAGGTAAGTATACAGCCTACCTATATACCTACCCACGACACGGCAGTCACAGAATAAGGGTCTCTCCTGTATTACAAAATTTAGATAAGTAGGTAGGTACCTACCTAATTGCAAATTGCAACCCATCCCCCAATACAGTAGATGTCATCATAAGTCACCCAATCTATACCTACCTACGAGTCCTGTCCTACGACACCTACGATTCTCAGATGACAGGATGTTACACAAAAGCAGCTCATATCAACCAATCGACATGTCAGACATAAGAAGACAGGTCGTGATGTTCCGGTCTGAGCTAGTACGGCCGAGGGACGTGAGAACCTCTCCCCGCAAGAGCTCAAACGATACTGAGCGGTGACCGCGCGTTTGCTTCTTCACTATGACTTTTTTTCAAAATGTGTTTTTCACACATATTTATCATTTATTATTTGCCAACCTAAGGAGAAATTCAAAAAACTGCTTCAATCACGAACTAAGTTACACCTTCTACATAACAACTGTAATAATTCGAAATTTTTATTCCCAGTCAAATACGCTCCCTATCCGTTTGAAAAAACCGTGTTTCACGATTTTTAATTTACTAAAAAATTAATTTCTAATAATCCGAGAACAAATTCGAAATTCTGCTACGAACGTTCCCTAGACATTTACTGGAGCTACTTCTATACAAAATTTCAAGGCAATCCGTCGGCCCGAAAAAATTAAAAAAAATTCAGAAGATAACATGGTAATCTAATGGGTGAAGCGCAGCCTTAAAAATACCAGGATAATTTTATTTATTATATTTTACATTATATTAATTATCTAGTTACCTACATTTGTAGGTGCGAGAGCACACTACTTGAAATGCAATGAGATATTAAAAACAAAAATGGCCGGATCCAGATTATTTTATATTTTTATTTTATGTTTTTGGAGATTTTTATATTTCTAGCTGTTTAAAGTTCATAGCGAAGTGATGTCATGACATCGGCTAATCAGTGAGAAGCCGCTGAAGGTATGTAGGTAGCTAGGATTGACCAATAGGTACTTACATATTATATTATTATTCCAAAAGTAGTCTAGACCCTTGCAAAGATAGTATACAAGCCTCCTATGAAGGATAATTTATCTAATATATTGGTCACCTATAGCAAGCGTTTGTTTTTTCACCTATGATGGGAATCACCTGCGCGATTGTCAACCAATTCTTAAAACAGGTTGCCTACCTAACTTCCTATTTCATTTGATGATTGAATTCTGTTGCAGGAAGAATATCTAAGCATCGGACGTTTCAAGAACAGAAGTTGACTGGGTTGGCCTTCTATTTCCGGGGAGCGTCGAAATAGAATGGGAGAATAATTCAAAATCAACACCTAGCGGCTTGACCTATCTGCTGGCACAAACTTATGTACCTGCCTACCTACCTACCTACTTCTCTTTTATTTTAATAAATATAATAAATAGGTTAGGCACGTTTGACTGGTTGACTGTTGAAACGTGGTGCATACAACAACCCGCAGAATTTTTTGTCCTTCCAAGAAATACCTATCTAAGCAGTATTACCTATGATTAGTTAGGTACCTAGGTCGTACGTAGGTAGGTACGTCAAATTGTAGGTACCTATACTTGGTAGGTATGTAGAAAATATGCACAACGAGTTCAAATAGAAAATAATAACAATGTTAATAGGTAGGTAGGTACCTAGTTTATCCAGTTTCTATTTGGTGCCTACCATATCTAACCCCTAATATTGTTAAAATTTAACCATTTTTGCCTACTTTAGCAACTTATTCGAATCAGACTAATTTTTGTTGAATATTCTTTGTGAAAATAGTCCAACTTCGAAGGAATTTATTTTTTAAACAAACATTTTACGCCATTTTTTGGTATTATTCCTTTGGGAAGATAGCCACTGTGAATTTGACCACGACTAGGCCCCAAAAATGCCTGGAAAGTTAAGAAATCGGAGGAAAAAACAAGAAAATGGCGCGTGGGCATAATCATGTAAACAAAGGATGGTCGTAATCCCGATGGCACTGTTCCCATGGGTCATACTGTATAGACCCAAAAATAAACCGAAGTACCGAAGTGGGTCTATACAGTATGACCACTGCGAATAGTGCCATTCGGATTATGACCATCCTTTGTTTACATGATTATGCCCACGCGCCATTTTCTTGTTTTTTCCTCCGATTTCTTAACTTTCCAGGCGTTTTTGGGGCCTAGTCGTGGTCAAATTCACAGTGGCTATCTTCCCAAAGGAATAATAACAAAAAATGGCGTAAAATGTTTGTTTACAAAATAAATTCCTTTCAAGTTGAACTATTTTCACAAAGAATATTCAACAAAAATGAGTCTGATTCGAATCAGTTGCTGAAGTAGGCAAAAATGGTTAAATTTTAACAATAGTAGGGGTCAGATATAGTAGGCACCAAATAGAAACTGGATAAACTAGGTAGGTACCTACCTACCTATTAACATTGTTATTATTTTCAATTTGAACTCGTTGTGCATACTTTCTACATACCTACCAAGTATAGGTACCTACTTACCTACAATTTGACGTACGTACCTACCTACGTAGGACCTAGGTACCTAACTAATCATAGGTAAGTAATACTGCTTAGATAGGTATTTCTTGGAAGGACAAAATATTCTGCTGGTTTTTATATGCACCACGTTTCAACAGTCAACCGTGCCTAACCTATTCATTGTATTTATTAAAATAAAAGAGAAGTAGGTAGGTAGACAGGTACATAAGTTTGTGCCAGCAGCTAGGTCAAGGTTGCCGCTAGGTGCTGGTTTTGAATTATTCTCCCATTCTATTTCGACGCTCCCCGGAAATAGAAGGCCAACCCCGTCAACTTCTGTTCTTGAAACGTCCGAAGCTTAGATATTCTTCCTGCAACAGAATTCAATCATCAAATGAAATAGCAAGTTAGGTAGGTAACCTGTTTTAAGAATTGGTTGACCATCGCGCAGGTAATTCCCATCATAGGTGAAAAAACACACGCTTGCTATAGGTGACCAATATATTAGATAAATTATCCTTCATAGGAGGCTTGTACTATCTTTGCAATGGTCTAGACAGTCTAGACTACTTTTGGAATAACAATATAATATGTAAGTACCTATTGGTCAATCCTAGCTACCTACATACCTTCAGCGGCTTCTCACTGATTAGCCGATGTCATGACATCACTTAGCTAAGAACTTTAAACAGCTAGAAATATAAAAATCCCCAAAAACATAAAATAAAAATATCAAATAATCTGGATCCGGCCATTTTTGTTTTTAATATCTCATTGCATTTCAAGTAGTGTGCTCTCGCACCTACAAATGTAGGTAACTAGATAATTAATATAATGTAAAATATAATAAATAAAATTATCCTGGTATTTTTAATGTTGTTTTCAATAAATTAGGTGGGTACATGTGAATTTTAAAATTTCAATTGATTGAAAAATAATCCTTAGATGATAGATTTTGAAATGAAAATAATTACTACTACCCTGTCATCTTACACTGGGGCTATATTACAAAGGAAGTTAACCAATGGACATTAAATCAAGGAATTCGTCCCAAAATCGGCTATAAAAACGTACATATCCGTATTTGATAGTTCATATTAATTCTACATATCAATTTCACTTATATTTAAGTTCTAATTTAGAAATAAAGTTGAATTTCCTACCTTTTAATGTTTAAAACACATCGTAGCCGGAAGTTACTACGTACAAGTAGACAATGATATTTATCTACAGCCACGTCTTTTTTTCCCGCATAAATATTTTCAAATTATTTCAAATCTGAATAAAATTCGATTCTTAAGTTTTTCACGTTTATCCGTGTGATTAGGATGTTGAATAATCAAATTTTGTAACAGTTGAAGACTCTGGAACCGTATATAGGAGTGATTAAGTAACTAGTAAGTAATCTTCCTAGACTCGCCTATCAACTCAGTGACTAGAGCCATAGCCTGGTAGGAGACGTAGCATTAGCTTGGACTGCTATGTTAAGACACAGTTCTTGCTCCTTATTATTTAAAAGTATGCAAAAGGTTTGCACTATTATTGGGGCAACTTCAGCATTGACAGCAAAAGGGTTACAACAGCTCCAATGAGTAGGTACCTATCTTCAATTAAGATACTAGACAATTTATTTCTTTGCGCATTGCACTACCTATTTAAACCAGGTACCTATAGAGGATAAGAAGCCTATTAGATGGGAGGTAGAAGTATACCTACCTACCCTGGTACTCTTTCATAGCTAAGTAGGTAGGTACAGGTAGGTATGGTCCGCTTTAGAAAAAGTGTTAATTAGGTACCTAGTAGGTACTTTATTACTTCTGTAATTAAGTACATACTTCTAAGTTGAGCACGCTGATATTAGTAGAGTTTCTGTTGGCTTGAATAGGTATAGGTACCTACCCTTATTTGAAGGTAAAACTTGTAACGCTGCCTGGCTAGCTCAAACGCAGGCGGGGTTACGAGGACATAATTCTGAGGACCTAAGGTGTGTGCACACAGATATTGAAAGAACAAGGTTGGTTTGGGAAAAAGAAAAATTATAATACATAACCAAAAAAGGTAAAATAACCAAGGAAGGGGAGGAACTGTGGAAAGAAAATCATTAGTGACCTACCTACGTAGCTTAAAGCAAGGTTTATATATGTAAAAAAAATCTTGACGTACCTACGTACCTACCTAGTATACTTGTCAAAGGAACAAAGTAAATTTTTAGGCCGGTACCGGTATTCGAAATTATACGTTATTAAGTTCATTGATTATCCGAAAATACTTATTACCTACCTATAGTTATTGATTGCAAATTTTACTCTTCGCTACATTATGAAAACCTGATTGAAGTGTAGAGGCGACGGGGATGGCTGGTAGTGGCGGCAGTAGATAGGGGTAGGTACTTTACATGATGGTGGTCCCTGCATTTTGTCTAGTTGTAAGTTCAGGACATAACTTTAGGTAGAAATCGGGCGGCCGCCCGCCCCATCAAGGTTACTCTAGCCCTGCATCGTCGGAGCTCGCATCAGCTACAATATATAACATAGGTAGGTACTAGGTCACCGGATCACATGGTGATAGTAGGTACAACTTCAATTATTTATCATTATTTGTCCAGAAAAAACATATATACGTACGTCTCATTATATGGATAAGTTATCTTCCTGTCGGCTTTCCTTATTCTTCTTCATTTAAGCATATAATTCCTTCAGTATATAATAATTTTCCGTAAATAGGTGAGGCTACTATAGCCAATGTGTGCAGAAAAAGCAATCACGTTTTGAACCGTTGAGAACAGCATGGAACGGCGCAACCTCCGCAAAAACTGTCGTGTCACCGACCGGCAAGGCAGTCGCAATCCCTTCGCAACTGTTCCCGGCAAAATTTAAAATATTCCTTTTTGAATTTTTGAAAACTAAAACTATGTTACAAAAGAGGTCGGTTCGGTTTCGGCGGATTCAGGGAGGAGGGTTAAAAGGAACGATCTACCATCAATCTGAGTCACCATTAACAACAGGTTTAAGGTGGCTCACATGCCAACGACCGCAATCCTTTCCGTTTAAGTCTTTTAACTGGTATTGAGTAGGAGACAAAACTTGTGCAATCTTAAAAGGTCCAACATATTTAGGTTCCATTTTAGCAGCGGTTCTGTCTATCAGCGAGGATTGTGGAAAATTCTTACGCCAAACTAAAGTGTCCTCCTTAAATTTTACTTGCCTATGTCTTAGGTTATACGAATGCGTCTGACGCTTTTTTGCCGCGTTTATGGCCGCTACTGCTTTCTTGTAAATAGCTACCCTATCCTGTGAAATTACCTTAGGATCAAACATGGTACAATTTCCTTGGATTACACTTGAACCTGGGGTGTAGAATTGTCGCAGATCACGGCCGTAAATCAATTTCGCTGGGGTGAAACCAGTTGTTTCATTTACTGCGGTTCGCAGGGCGTAAACTATGTACGGCAGATGGTCATCCCAGTGTGTATGATCTTCTTCAGCAAAAATGGAAAGGGCTACCTTTATAGTCCGATTGTAGCGTTCTGTAGCGTTAGCGGATGGGAAGTAATATGGCGTATAATGGACCGTGATTCCTCGGGACTGACAATACTCCGTGAATATCTTAGATTTCAGTTGTGTTCCATTATCGGTGACGATTACACGTGGACAGCCATACTGTAAGAACACATTTCTCTCCAACACCGTGATGACGTTTTGTGAAGTTGCCGTAGTAAGTGGCTCGGCAATAACCCACTTTGTGGATGCATCCACAACGACGAGAATAAATCTTTTACGCCGGCCAGTCATCGGAAGCGGACCGATGAGATCAAGTGTCAATATGTCGAAAGGTTTGATGTCAGTGACAACCTGACTTGTCATTTCTCCGGCTGGGAGACGGTTCGGCGCTTTGTACTGTTGACACTTCTGGCAGGTCTGTACGTATCTGCGGATATCCCTCGCCATTTTTGGCCAGTATAGCGTCTGGGAAATCTTTTGAAGAGTTTTCCTGGTTCCCAGATGAGCTGACGTCAGATCATCGTGGAAACGTTGTATAACTTCTCTGCGACATTCTGTCGGAACCAAAAACTTCTTCTCGGGTCTCTGAGTGACACGATCTATCACGACCTTGGCTATACCTTCGTTGTCGATGCTGAACTGGTTATACTTTACAGGGTCCTTGGTAATCTTGTCCCGTAAGTCAATGTACCATGGGTCTAGGGTCTTCGACCAATCAGGAAGTGGTGTCATATCTGGTAGATGTATTGCATTCACGTCAACCTCCTCAATATCCTCTTCGGGGAACGCTCTGCTGAGACAATCTGGAACCGCCATCTCCTTGCCCTTGCGATGAATAATTTTTAGTTGAAATTGGGAAAGGCGGGTCAGCCATCTTGCCAATTTACCCGTTGGGTTTTTAAGGTTATGTAACCAAGTGAGTGACGCGTGGTCTGTATATACAATTGTCATGGTCCCCTCTATGTACATGCGCCATCGTGTAACAGCCGTCAGCACCGCTAGACATTCCCGTTCCGTGACGGTGTAGTTCCTCTCAGTTTTCGACAGGACCCGGGACGCATAAGCAACTACGCGATGTTCTCCTTCAATGAACTGCATCAAGACTGATGCGACTCCAACACCACTGGCATCGCAGTGCAGTTCAAATGGGTAGTCGAAATCTGGACATCGTAAAATTGGAGGTTCTTTCAGGCAGTCCCGTAAATCCTGGAAAGCAGTCACTCTCTCCGCAGTCCACTGGAAATTGTCCCCTTTTTTCAGCATGTCCGTCAAACAAGCGTTCCTTGAAGCCAAATCAGGTATAAAACGCCGGAACCAACTCAACAGACTTAGAAAAGAACGCAGTTCTGTAGGTGTCCGAGGACGCGGAAAATTGGTTATCGAATCGATCTTTCCGGGGGCCACTCGGACCTCTCCCTGTCCAACGACATGGCCTAGGTAAGTCGTATACTCCTTCATGAAGTGCGACTTTTTCCAGTTGATCTTAAATTGAGCATGGCGCAGAAGCTGCAGGGTCTCTTCAACATCTCGGACATGGTCTTCAAACGTTTCTGAGGATATAATAATATCATCTAAATACACTAAGGTATGACGCAGCAGGACAGGTCGTAACACGCGCTCCATGCACTCCTGAAATACGGCCGGAGCCGTAGATAGACCGAACGGCATATAACGGAATTCGTAGTGTCCTTTATTCTGTACTGAAAACGCAGTGACCTCTTGACTGTCTGCGTTCATTTTTATTTGGTGGTACCCGCTTACAAGATCCAACGTGGTGACATATTTGGCGTTCTTCAAACGATCGATCGTGTCGATAATTCGCGGGATTGGATACGAATTCTTCCGCAGAATCTTGTTGACGGCCCTGTAGTCGACGACCAGTCTCCAATCTCCCGTTTTCTTAGTTATTAAAAATCCAGGTGATGACCAAGGAGACTGTGACTCAACAATGACCCCTTCTGCTAGAAGTCTATCCACTTCCGCGTGTGCAATCTTCTGTCGTTCAGGTCCTAACGGAAAACAACGTTGCTTCACTGGTGGCAGGGTAGGGTCCAGGTACAACTTCATCTCTGCTCGATCCGTGTGCCCTTCAGAAGTGGCAAAATCTTCTTTCCATTTACGTAGTAACTCATTGAACTGCTTCCTTTGTTCGTCGTTTAGACCCGGGTGGGGGAAGTGTTCATCCTCATGAGGCGCATCATTGTCAGGTGGCAGTTCTGGTGGGTCGTCCTCTGCATCTATAACTTCGACCTCAATAGCGTCATCTCCCGCCAGGGTATACAATTCCATCATTTCTTCAGGTTCTTCAACGTCCTCACTCTTTAATGTGAGCGTTCCCTTACCCAGATCAATTTTTGCTTTGAGGGCACGAAGCGTATTCATGCCAATAATGGCTGCATACGGCAGTTTCTTGACCATATAGCAGGTTCCTTTCCAAATTACTCCTCCTATATGTAGTTTTGGACGCAAGGCTCCCGTAATTTCTGCGTAGCCTCCGTCGGCCACCTTCGCACGAGCTGCCAATGCTGTCAGCCTTACTCCTTGCTCTTGAATCTCGTAGAATAGTTCGCTCCGAAATACTGTATGGCTGGCACCTGTATCTACGAGAGCCACAATCTTCATCGTATTTATCCAAATTTCGATAAATATTCTTCTTGAGTGATTAGGGTCGCGAGCCATGGTGTCCAATGTAACCTTTGTTAAGCATAGGGGTATGGTCTCGGTTTCTTCCAGGTCTTTGTCCTTAACAACCACAGGTTCGGCGCCTGGTTTGACGAACCCTCCTTCTAGTTTTTTGGAGTCTTCTTCGGGCACTGTCGAGCCATGTGCCCAAATTCTTGGCAATTGAAACATTTTGTCTGCTCCAAATTAACCGCCTCGACTGCAACCTCCATGACCTCCTCGTTGCGCACTGGATACTTCTCCACCAGCTCCAGACTGTTTTCAATCTTGCGACAGAAGGTATCGAATGAAAGATAGCTTGGAAAATCTTGCAGGTTCACGTGAACTAAGAAGTCCTTGTGTAGGTTTAATTTCATAATTGAAATCAATTCGTCACAGGTAAAGGGGTTGCGGAGTTCTTCGTTCAGGTTTCGTATCTGTGCGATGAATTCCGTGACTCTCTCGGTCTTCTTTTGTTTGCGTGTGGTTATCACTTGGCGAATCTTCGCATCATAGTCAATAGGCACATAGGTCCGCAAAACTTCTTGCTTGTAAGCAGCGTAATCCGCAAAATTCCAGGACTTGAACCAATCGCCGGCCTTTTCTTGCATAAGATTCCGAAGAGCCAACAATTCCTCAGCTCTTTTGAGTTTGATCATCTTCCGCAGGGCTTCAAACTTCTCTAGAAAATCCTTGATCGATTCCTTTTTCTCCCCCTTGAAGACAATGTTCTGGCGATGCGCTTCCTTCTGAAACCGAAGTAGATTGCTACCTCCTCCTCCGTTTCCGGTACCGCCCTCCATGTTCACGTTCTGGACAAACGCCTGCATTATTCTGGTCATCATTTGCTGATTAGCAATCATTGCTGACATTAGCTGCTCGTTCGAGACTCCGCCTAGTGTAATTTCATCCTCCTTACCTTCGTAAATTCGTTCCTCCTCTTCTCCGTCCGATGTCTTATTCCGCTGTAGCGTCCTAATCTCTCGATATTTGTCACTTGGGTTGTCCCTTTGCTGTTGTTCCTGGAGAGTTTTCTGTCCCTCTTGTAAGGTCAGCCATGTGAGATTTTGCTCTTCTTTCTTTCGTTCTTCACCCTTTTTTGGGCCTGGGTTAGCTCCAGCTTGGAGAGGCGGGAAGACGAACGTCTGATTTAAGTCGGTGGGAGTCAATCCGCTTGTGGCCAGAAGAAACTCAAATCCAGGTATTTTCCCCGCTACTTCCGGGTGAGCAGTCATCATCAGTTTTAGATTTCGTCGTAAGTCTTCCACATTGGTTGTTGAATCCACCGTACAAGTTGGATCTACAACGGCCAGTTTTGCAGCTACAATAATCAACGCCTCCTGCTGCATAGAGTTTAAAATATTGGTGAGAGACGGCATCGCAGAAGCCATGTACAAAACTGTACCTAGTACCTACTTGCAAAATAATACCTACTCTCAAAAAAAATTTTGCGTGGAAAGGTTTAGCCCTTGACCATTCGCCCTATTTTCTAACCTCACTTTTAAAACTTAGGTACAGCGCCTAAGTCCTATGTGGCAATTTTTACCACTCTTACCTTCTTCCAAGTACGTCGTGTGCCCAGATGGGAACGGCACGACCGCCCTAGATTCCACCTAAAGAAAATTCCTAAACCTGTCACTAATGCTGTACCTTCATCAACATGAAAAAGCCCTACAGCCTAACTACCTAATTACCGCTGCATGCCTCTACAATTCTTTCTGTAAAAAAAATTTAAACTGGGGAAAAATCAAGCTAAATGCTTACATGGAAAAATAGTTGCAAAGCACAAGCCACTACTCATTACCAATGTTGCAAGCAAAGCAAGACAAATGAAAACTGTGACACAAGAATGCAATTAGGTCAAAGTTTTTGAAGCTATCAGCCAAAGGATGCGTGATAGGGAAAGCAAAAACACCAAAAGCAGACTGTGTTCGGGAAGGATAAAAATATAACGGGAAGGTTGGGGAATATAAAATAACTAACTATAAAGATACGAGCTATAAATTTACGGTAAACTATATATGACAATACGTAATAATAAATAACTAAATAGATAAATAACGATAAGAAATCAGATAGTTAACTAACGCACTAAAATATAACGATTACAAACAAACAAAACAACCTTGTCATTCCAACCACGATGCACAAACCCTAGACTCAGAAAAATGCCTCACGTTGTTGGGCGTCATTTTGTAACGCTGCCTGGCTAGCTCAAACGCAGGCGGGGTTACGAGGACATAATTCTGAGGACCTAAGGTGTGTGCACACGGATATTGAAAGAACAAGGTTGGTTTGAGAAAAGAAAAATATATAATACATAACCAAAAAAGGTAAAATAACCAAGGAAGGGGAGGAACTGTGGAAAGAAAATCATTAGTGACCTACCTACGTAGCTTAAAGCAAGGTTTATATATGTAAAAAAAATCTTGACGTACCTACGTACCTACCTAGTATACTTGTCAAAGGAACAAAGTAAATTTTTAGGCCGGTACCGGTATTCGAAATTATACGTTATTAAGTTCATTGATTATCCGAAAATACTTATTACCTACCTATAGTTATTGATTGCAAATTTTACTCTTCGCTACATTATGAAAACCTGATTGAAGTGTAGAGGCGACGGGGATGGCTGGTAGTGGCGGCAGTAGATAGGGGTAGGTACTTTACATGATGGTGGTCCCTGCATTTTGTCTAGTTGTAAGTTCAGGACATAACTTTAGGTAGAAATCGGGCGGCCGCCCGCCCCATCAAGGTTACTCTAGCCCTGCATCGTCGGAGCTCGCATCAGCTACAATATATAACATAGGTAGGTACTAGGTCACCGGATCACATGGTGATAGTAGGTACAACTTCAATTATTTATCATTATTTGTCCAGAAAAAACATATATACGTACGTCTCATTATATGGATAAGTTATCTTCCTGTCGGCTTTCCTTATTCTTCTTCATTTAAGCATATAATTCCTTCAGTATATAATAATTTTCCGTAAATAGGTGAGGCTACTATAGCCAATGTGTGCAGAAAAAGCAATCACGTTTTGAACCGTTGAGAACAGCATGGAACGGCGCAACCTCCGCAAAAACTGTCGTGTCACCGACCGGCAAGGCAGTCGCAATCCCTTCGCAACTGTTCCCGGCAAAATTTAAAATATTCCTTTTTGAATTTTTGAAAACTAAAACTATGTTACAAACTACGGTACTGAATATGAGACTAGTAGGTATATTTATATCGTCATTGACTAAAAATAGTGTGCTATTCGCACGCGAATCAAATGACTGATAGTTAGACACTATGTTTAGCCTTCACGAAAGCAATGATACCTAAGACAATATTTCTCATTATATTGTAAGGCAGGTAGCTATAGATCAGCCCCTGTTCTCAGGCTCCTATTTACCGTTATGCCCGTGTGACCTGGCTTCACCCCAGCCAGGCACGTAATCCAAGCTGGTTGCGCCCATATATAAGATGCGATAGCTACGTACCCACCTTGCCGGCCTCTGATTGGTTAATGACCACCTTGCATAGATTTTACTTGTTTTTGACATTAAAAATCAACATTCTGAAACCATCTACTACCTGCTCCAGACCTCTCCGCTACACAGTGGAATTAATAATTGAAAGCATTGATTCATGGTAAACTATAGGTACCTATAGGTATAAAGGAAAGCAGAAAAAAACGGCTATATTGTTTCTTGCATTTTCATTTTTCTTTCCCTGGTTCGAGCCGTAAAGACGACATGGATATCCCTTGCTGCATCAGTCATTTTTCTTTCTTCAATTCACAAGTCAGTCACCTCCTGAAAGAAAGCACACAGCTACTGTTAGAAAGCTTAGGTACTTTCTACTCTAGATATAGAGCTACGCGTCTAGGTAAGTAGGAAGGTAGGTAGGTACCTATATAGTTTTCCTTATTATTATATACCTGCCTCAATCAGCTGCGTTCAAATGGCAGGTTTCATTAATATTTAAGTGCAAATAAATATCCAACATAGTTTCATCAGAAAAGTGTCATTAAAATAGTCAAGAAAGACTTGACAAAGAAGAAATAGATGAGGTTAAGTACCTACCGAACCGATGATGAGTGTTTGGATGAGCACAATTTTGCCACGAGATGGTTATTTGCCGGTGAGAGGGGTTTATTTTTCAAATATCCAACAGTAGATGTCTTTTGTCTTCTTCCGAGTAAATCATAATGGATAAAGTATCAAAAACCAACAATTAATTATATCCATCATCATTGTTTTGGGAGCCATTTTCTATTTTCTAATAATTTCTCAGGGCCCACTGCCCAGTAAAGGCCCAAATCGAAAGACTCACCAATGTTGTTTCACTGTAAGAAAACGGACCAAAAAAAGAAGGGCCCCAAGTAATGCAGAGCTGCCAACTTAAAATGGTGTTTTTGTTTACAAATGGGCAAAATCACGATGGTCATACTCCAGGTCACCACCGAAGTAACCAAACAATAACACTATGTTATTTTTCTACTGCCACGATCTAATTTGTTTTATTAAAATAACTATTTTATTGGAACTTAATTAGGTGTTATAGTTATATGAAATAATTGTTTTATAATATTTTATACTTTGAATTGCCTTAGGTGTATTTATTCTTTTAATGAAGGGTTTTGACCATGTATTTATTTATTTACTCTGTGGTTAAAAAAAGTAAACATGGTGGTGGTGGATTGTGGAATGTGAAATTTGGGCGGGTATGTTAACTTGTCTAGTGTCCTTTATTTCCTGGAATATTGGCAGTTGTATTAAATGAATAAGATTTACAAAAATTAATACAGTTTTTCTCAGATTGTTGCTATTCTATTGGCTTGTACTGCTGTAGAGAAACGACTCAACTCTCAACTGAATTGGGGGTGTGGCCTGTGGCGTCGCCTAGTTCATTCTCACGATTATTAATTATATATTCTTGCGCATTATTTCAGGTGAATGATGAGCTACAATGTCTGCAGTCTTTGATGAACGTAATGAGTGGATGAAAAATCCTTTTTTGAAACGAGAAAAGGGAGATTTTACGGCTTTCTACGCGATTATCGCCATTTGCACCGTGATTGGTTTCTTCTTGTTTGCGTTGAACGTGGCCTTCTGTTGCTCCCGGTACAGAGATTACTGGTGTGACAGTAATACAGGTTAGTATACAAATGAGATGGGAATTCAAGTTTTATGTGGAAATACATGAGTAAGTACTTACCTGCTAAGGCTAAGAAAAGTTCCGTGCTGCCGCCATAAGTTTAAGTCCAGCCAGAATTTTTGGTTTTGAAGTTTCAGTCCTTTAACCCCAAATCTTTTTTATTTCTGCATCACTCCGTGTTCGTGAAAGTAATCACTTTTCTCTGTTCAGGTAACCGCTGGATAATACCACTTTGGACCAAAACGCCACACAACCAGCCACCCCTTGATTTGACAGAGTTGGACGAAGCTTGGTTGCAGCAGCCTGAGAACGACTTCGTCTATCCAGACAACTACTCCGACTACGAGCAGCCTCAACAAACGGCTCGTTCTCAGCAAGAAGAGTTTGTGGAATTAGTAAGACAACACAAGGCGTACCAGAAGAAGGAGAGCGATCTGTAAATACCATGGCATTCCACGTTTACTGGCCCGCCATGGCATGCGTTACGCTGTTTGTGGTGGGAGTAATTATATTGCTTTTGAAATACGGCCCTCGCTACTGCAAGGTCCGCCACACAGCCCTTCCAGACGACGTCGATTGGTCCGACAAAACTTACGAGCAAAGAGTCTCGTATGCTTGATATTTTTTATGCTTATGACAGTAGCCTTAAGACAAGTAGAATATAGCTCGAATGCCTTACTTTTTAACCGTAGAGTATAATATTGTATGGGAAGTTTGATTAGAAAGTATCCGGCTTATGAAGAAACGCACACCTGTGAGCAGACATGACTAGATAACTCAGAATTATCTATGGTATAGATGAGATAACCTTTATATTTTTTCCAGTGAAATTTTGGACTTCTCCAGTCGTCTTTGTAAAAAATTTTAATTTTATCTACACATTTTGACGCGACTGTCCCATGCCTTGGGTCTTTAGGAAATTGCACACTGGCAGATTTTCACCCCCTGCTGTTTCTAAAACTGGGAGTCACCTTTCCCTCTCACAAACACTTATTCACACGCGAAGATGCTGAAGAAGCTAATTACTATTTATTATCTTTAGATAACGGCCATGTCTGCCACTCACTGACGAGTAGCTTCACAAACCACAGTGAACTCAGTAACGAATATGCTGTAAGTAGGCCCAGCAGTGTTGTGTAACTGTGAGAAGTACTTACGGCGGTATCCTTATGCCAGTTGGAGCAAAACCTGTATCGTAACATTCCGAGATCAAGTCTGATCGCACATATTTCCGTCCATTTTATACCTGATTTAGTGTTAACAGTTTGATAATACAATTTTGAAAAAGTTGACAAAAAATTTATTGTATATTGTATTGTAGTATGAGAATAAGGTGTTCTAATGGTAAAACAGAAGTTAGTAAGTCATTTCTCATTTAATTTCAGTCATTTGTTCGGCTTTTACATTAGGTACTTAGGTACTTAATTCAATCTATTTCTTATTAACTACCACAGAATAGACATTAGGCTCCAGCACGGCCTCACCTCACACTTTATAGGATGACACAACTTCTGGCTTTGACTGAACCTGCTCCGTAAGTTAAACTGTAGGAAACGTAGCGTTCGACACTCGCAATGCCTCCGCAAGTATCATTTACCGCAATACTCTATTTGCCACAAACAAAAATTTTCTCTCGTTTCCCTTACCCTTGAGACGTTTCTCAGCTGTTTCAGGACAAACTCAAAAAATAACTAACAACTGGGAAAAAATATTCACCGGGCTAGCAGCTTTAAATTGTGGCCTCCAAAATGTTCTTACCAATCTTTCGTTATTTTTAATAAACCATTGTCCAGAAATATTCCTGAGTACACCTAATACTAATGTCACTGAGAAATTTTGAAGTTTTGCTCTGATTCTAGTAAGAAAAACAACAGTAAAAGGATGAAAAGATAGTACCTATGTCATCGTGAGTGTTGAGGCCATTCCCATTTCTATCAAATCTGGTTAATTTATTAGCCAACTAACAGCGGGAAACTGTGCTGAAGCCGCAGAGACTTCGATGTGTGAGGGTGTGACGAACTGCCACTTTTTGTGTTACCTATCACATCAGGGGTGGGAGCAGACAGAATTCTGTGCTTACATGCAAGGTCCTACCTCAATAATGTTTAAATAACGAATCTAGGAATTCCGCATTTTTGGAAAGTAATCTTTCACAAGGTTTCTTAGCGGTTTTTCATACTCAAAATTTATATCTACCCCAACAGTTTCCAGCATATTAACAAAATTATGTTCTTAACATTATTGAGATGTATCCCGTAACTACAGAACTCCGTCATATTCCCGGGCAGGTCTCTCTCCGACCGGCTTTCTATAAACTACAATGAGAAAAGTCTTGTAACTAATATGTGCTGACGGAACAAGTAAACCCACACAAGCACCAACGGAATCTAAACCGGACGCCTGGAGGTGTATTCCCTTTCTCAAACGCCAGCAAACCCACTCAACTAACACCTTCAAAATTTATTATAAGAAGAACTGTTCATCATGGCATCATGGCGTGCCTTATCTTCTTACAATAAATTTGGAAGGTGTTAGTTGGGTGGGTTTTCTGGCGTTCGAGAAAGGGAATACACCTCCTGGCCTAGTGATATCCACACGGGTTCGTTACTAATTTAGAGCAGTTAGCAACAGTTTACCTACTCTAAAACTTAAGCAGCGTTAAGTCAACCGTGTTCAAAAAGGAAACAAGTTAGGTATGATTCCACACTGTCAGTTAACTAGCCCAACATGGTTTTCACGTCAGGTTAAAATACACTGTAGCTAACTGAACGTGGTCACATCCCCCTTTATTTTCCAGATGAAATTAGTCACCATTCACCATTGGAAGACGTGTTGCCTACACTCATTCTATGATATCGAAAATGACAAGCTTGTAAAAATATGAATGAGGAAAATAATGGTACTGTGGAAATCTAACGCCACTTTGAATCGCAACTTCTTGCCACATCCCTCATGAATTAAACGGTGGCATATAAGGACAGTCGTAAGCAAGGCAGCGGAAATATTAAAAATAAAATTTAAAATAAATATAAAAATGCACAATTACTGCTAACATAGCAATCACAATTTCTCCAGTATAAGGTGCATTTTATGCCAAGCTATGAACAGGAATGATTTTCATTTAGGTACGAGTAGGTATGTTCGTATCTCTGCCTTTAGAATAAAGGAGTTGTAAAACTGATGTCAATTATCAATCTTCTCAATCTTCAAAGATTCTGTGTAAGCAGATATCAGATCAAAATTTATGACCATCCTTAAAAAGTTTCCAAAAAATAACGTATTTGCTTATCTATGACAGCAAGGGCAACGATCCCAGTATTTTCTATGGTACGGATATCACAATCTTGAGGATATCGACTGTGTTTCCACCAGGCCCGAAGAAACAGGAATTTGTTTCTTTCCCATTCAAGCCTCTCCCTCTCACTGGACATAATTCAGTAACCACCATACCCCCTTACTCTACTTCGTTAGTTTTATTAAAGCTTAACAAAAAGGTGGCACTAGAATTGTTTTTAACGGAATATTTCCAAGGATTTGGATTTATTATGTTCTGAAATTTTTTTTTTAACGTCAGAAGCATCACAAGATTTGGCCTTCGGGTGACTTTTGGAATCACTCATTTGTTAAATAATAACATAGTTTTAACCAGTTTCTGATGTTAAAGCATGAATTATATTTTAGAATGAAGCATCCAACAGTTTTCTCAGAAAGATGTCCTAAAGAAATCCAGTGACTAGTCAGTCTTAATGGGACTCCGTGATCCCCACCTCTCCCCAAAAACTACATCTCTCAGGGCCTGATTTCACGAGTCACTAAGTACATAAGTACATTTCAGTTTAGAAAAATAATAAAAACATGCGATATCTTTTAAGTTCAATGTTGCTGAAGTGAAGTACACAAAGTCAGCCTGAAGAATGCAGATAGCGATTTACTACAACAGTATTATAGAAAAATACCATGACAAACTGACAGGCATGAGTGGAAAAATATTCTTCTCTGAGTAAAGGGTAGGAGGCTGGGAAGGTATGATTCTCACACAGGAGAGGGGTAGCACCAACGTTCACCTATTATCCAGAACTCAGTTATTGCCAACAAAATACATAGTACGTAGCAGACACTTCGACATTTACGGAAAAATAAAAAACTCAACAATTCATTGTCTAGAAAAACAACTGATAATGAGGCACTGTGGCTGATACCACAATAATTTGTTTAACTACTTAGTTGCCTGGTGTATGGTAAGCCCTTACAATACCCCATTTTTGGCAATAACTTCCACATAAAACTGAGATACTTTGGCTCGAAAGCTGAACGCAGGTGCTTCTCACTGTGTCTCCTACCCCTAGCCTTGCGTTCACGTTTTCGGCATACCAAGTCGGAAGCTACAACAATTCGGGCTTACTGGTGGCGGCGGCCAACAGGTCACCAAACGATTGTTCCAGGCAATGCTTGAGCTCGTCGTATGTTACGACCAGGATGCTTTGTTCATCCCTTGACATCAGACAAATCTGAAAAGACCCAACAGAAATTAGGGCTAATGGAAAAAATGAAAACAGATCGTATACAATGTCATACTTGAATCGGATATATAGGATGCATTTCTCAAAGATGTCAATTACTTTTTCCGGAGAGCCTGTCTCCAACTTGTTGAGACATTGAACAATGTGGGCCATGTCCAGCCAGGGTCGCCCGTCCTCCGTCACCTGGTGGAACAAATAGTCCCGGAACAACTTGAGCATGTATCTGTCACCCGTCTCCGACCACGTCGTGTCCAAACTTAGCCTGAAAATACGTCAAAAATTAAAAATTACAAGACACGGTCAAATTCATTACAAAAATCTGTTTTGCACAAAAAATAAAAACTCTACGCCTAGCATCCTACTACTTATTCAGATAAGCAGCCCAAAGATTACTATTTCAAAATCTCATAATAATATTCCAGTTTGGTAAAGGTTTCGGTTTCAAATCCTAGTATTGACAGATTCGGTTCCTTTCGGAAATGTTTGGGCCAACGAAACTGCGTTCTCCCTTAAGCCGCTGTATTTATAAGGGCTACGATTGGATTTGCCTCATAAATGATAAGCAAAACAGACTCAGGACGGTCGTTAATGGTGCCGAGCTTGGTGAGGAGTCGAACGAGTCGAGAGTTATCAAGCTCCTTGGCCAACACTCCTTCCATCTCGTCCGCCTGCCCCTGCAGGCTCTCCAGTTGCACGTAAAATCGCGCCCCGATCATCGGCATCAGGTCTGTCACTGTGCGCCGAGTCGAGCTCAACAGGTACCTGAAAAAAGAAAAATAATAATTGTACCTATGAATTTAGTTATCACATTAGAGCGGAATACACATTTCCTGTTTCTATAAGTTTTTCCGACCATTTTTTGAGGACACTGTTGGATATTTAAATGTTTTAGTTACCTAATTTCAGACGTTAAAAAGACATTACATTACATGTCAGAATATTTTTCAGTCTCCTCAAAAAATGGCCCGAAAAAACGAAAACAAATAGCGAACGTATATTCAGACTAAATTTATGAACAAATATTTTCAAACTTATTGCTGATAAAAAAAAAAAACATTTCCGAATAAAAGAGTTTTAACTGAAGAGATGTCACATTTTCGACTCTCTGTATATGCTTAATTAATCAAGATCCTTACGAGATGAGGTTTTTCAAGTCAGCAGAGTAGGTTCTACCAACAAGCTCCAGAGCGGTCGGTATGTTTTCAAGTGCAATCACGGACCGACACGCTAGGACGAGGACCAACTTTCCGAGCGCAGTTAAGTCTTCTTGCTGAAAGTAATTTCGATTCATGTTAAAATGACGAGTAGGTTTATGGTGAGGAGAACTGAGAAGATGGAAGGCACGATACAAGAACCCGCGAAATCTTCGACCAACCCACACAGGGAGATAAGAGGTAGCCACCCAACCTCAGTTAAACGGTAAGATAAATTTATTGTGGATAAATGTTTGTACGTCATCAAATTAGGATACTATTCTAATGAATGACAATTCTAAATGAACGGGCTTCGATTCATGGCTAGTCTACAGTGTACCAGTGTACGCAGCATACCTGATGGTGTGGAATGAGCGTCTGAACACTGTATATTTCCGAGGTAAGAACGTCAGCTGCGCCTGTACAGCTGAGTCGAAGGCGGTTGCGGCCACTGATGATCACCTTGGAGGGGTCAATCGTGCGGCACGCCAGGCCTGCTGTGTGAATCGCCCGCACGGCCGCTGTAAGCTGGAACAGCAAAAAAGAGGCTAATTAGCTCTCATTTAGAGTTTCAGAGGAAACCGCTGGGCCAATATTTCTTCGCAATTTTTCCCAATGATTCTGAAAGTCGTTTTTATTCTGATATGGGTATAAAATATTTTTTTAAATTGTAGAGAGCTGCTATCCGAGTTCAACGGATATTCCTTGAACAATACCGAAGGCACTGTCGCTTACCTGAATAATATAGTTCCAGAGCAGGTTTTCTGGCAACATGGACGAGTGCTGGTGCCTCAGCAGTGCGTTTTTCGTGTGACTGTAGGGCGCAGGTGCATTGGGGTCTGTGGAGAATGGTGCCGGAGCGCCGCCTTCCACGGAGTCAAAGTGTTTGGCCCACAGAGTCACGCTACCCGGGTGGTAGTCATACACTAATACTATTGCTAAAACATGAAATAGAATTTATGAGATAAGAAATACGACGGCCCTCTGGATGTCTTTGCTCCAGATTTCCAGTCAACATAATGCAAATGGTACAGAAAACTTACAATTGTCACCGAACTCTCTCGTAGTGAAAACTTCCCTGAGCCGCACCGCGTTCACATGACTCAGCTTCTTCCACATGTCCACAAGTACTAAACTCTTTGAACTTGAAATGCGGAAGCCTGGTAACGAAACAACAGAATTAAAATTATTTCTATGTACGAATCGAAAACAGTAAAAACCTTCACGCAGTTGTACCTACCATGAATTCTTCTTAAACAATAAGTAACTCCAGTTTTAGTGTGCGTGGCCTTATAGGTAGAGGTATCAATCAAGGGTAGTTCTTCCACAGGAGGCAGGGGTTCTAATGGCACTAAATCCGTATAGCTACCGACCTCAGCAGGCAGACCTGCAAAAAACGCCTTTATTAGCTGGTTAAAAGTAAAAGTTCATATTCAACTCCTGAGCAACTGACTATCCAAAAAACACATGGTCCTGGCGGCGAGACCATATTACCATCACACTGCAATCTCAACCTCATTTAACAGTTGTACATTCGGGTTCTGTCACTATTTTTTATATTTGTCTATTTTTATTCTTTAAGTGACACCTCTAAGAGGAGAGAAAAGGTTAAGAAAACGTAAACAACAGACTTTTCTGGTAGTAATTACGGAGAATATACCTTTTAAACGATGTGGGACGAAATGAGTAAAGGACTATACCTGGATAAAACTCAGGATCAGGCTGCAGTAAAAGAAGAGCATTTTTCTCCAAAATTTCAGTACGAATACTCTTAGGAGGACTGCTTTGTGGGATTTCATCCAAGGTGGGTGACCGCGGCACACGCCTGCCTATACTAGCCAAATACGCCATCTTCTCTGGCGTAATGAAAGTTGGCTTCACATACGGCATCTAGAAGAAAAAAAGGATTGTCAGTCACAGCCGGATTTCACTAGGAGGACCTTCTCATGAGAGTGAGAGCCCTCTGACCACTGTACCATAGTAGGCAGCGTGTACGATAACGGTCAGAAAGATCGGTGGGTGCCTTACCGAGTACTGGACATGGGGGCTTGCATCAGGCTGGTATGTCCCATCGTTGATCACTGATGGGCCAACGGGCGATTGTCGGATGGGGGAAGGGGCAAGCCCCGTCAGCCCCGAAGGACTTTCACCATTGCGACCCAAACTAACAATGTTAGTGGGTGTGGAGAGATCTCGCCTGTGAGGTGCTACCGACAGAATTGAATCTTGTTCTACTGTCATGTTACCTAAACTGTCCGCTAACGAATTCACTGGCGTCGCCGCATTTTGGCGGTTCTAAAAAAAATACACAAACAAGAATAATTTTAGATGCCTCTGTCTCAGAACTGGTCCCACAGTACAAGCCACATACAGTGATTACAACGACATACCACACAATACGAGTTCACAGTTTAACCTAGGTAACTTTAAAAGTGAGAAGTTTCAGCAAAGATATTTGGTTAAAGATGATTTCAATGTGATGACTGATGACGAAACTTAGGGCCGTTTTAGTCATACTGAGGATCGTGATACTGTCCATAAACTTGCCACCTTCGTCCCTATACATGCGCCACCTGTCAAAAGCGTCAATCTAATATCCTTAGGTACCCTCACCCTCCTTACCATGTAAGTTGCCAGTTTTGATTCTTGAGGCACCCCGTTTAATTGAGAATACGGAATAAATGAATTTTCCATGACTGCTCTATTCAACCTGCAAAAACAGACATTGTAGTCTACGTAAACAAACCTTCAATATCAAGGTTACCTTCACCTACTTTTGCATTCCTACGCTTGAGTGAAAACGTTTCAGTGCCTAGAATCCTCACAGATTTACACTGGGGCCACTTTCAGTTACCTTAATAAATTTACAAGAGCATTCATGGGGCAAAACTGATATGTAAATAAGCGTTTCTACTTCGGCAGACGCGACATATGGTGGGTAAACATAGTTTAACATTGCTAATTTGTCCACAATACATTAGTATATTGCCTGTTACTTACAGACTTCAGAAGATGTTAAATCTGGTGTTAAAACTATTCCTTGAAACACTTTAAAGTCATAACAAACACAACATTTTTGACCAATTTCCTTACTGCGCCAGAGCAAACCTCAAAAAAAGCATCTCAGAAGCGCAGTAACTGACATGTTGCCAAACTTCTCCAAAATAGTGTCATTAGAAAAAGGTCGTGTCAGTAGATTCAGTTTCATAACATTCAACATTTTTAATTTTTGTTTATTCGTTTATTTGGAAATTGCGGATAATTGCTAAAGAAATAAAATTAATAAGAAGGTGAGTAACCAATTTACAGTTTTCTATGTGGCTGTTAGATTATTCACAGTATTTAGAGGGTCGCGATGCACAATTGGAGCAAGCACGGCGGGCCGGCATAACTGATCCTTCTAATTTTTGGTCGGAAAACGTTTAAACGCTTTGTTCCATCAATAAATTGAAAAGTTTTGGGTAAAGGTCTACTCATCGCACTTCCCGGTGCACCAAGCGGCAGAGTGAGCCGCCGTTAGAGGTGAATCACAGGGGTGTAAGCAGCAGCCGCCCTTCGGGCGGCTGTTTCATATATTAAAAAATATCCTCCAGTCAGTGCGACCCGTAACCAGGTGCACCAAGCGGCAGAGTGTGCCGCCGCTATAGGGGAATCATTCTGGAACATGAAAAATTCGAACCCCATCCGCCAGTCAACGAGCCAAGAAATCTGTTATTGCCTCATTGGGAACAAGTAAGAAGTACACTCCGAAGTAGTCGCAGTGTCGTGCGACAATCGGAAGCAAGTATCGGCAGAAGTGCGATGAGTAGACCTTATCCAAGTTTTGTACTGTAGGCATGATACGATACCAAATGGTGCGGTGGTCCTGTGTAGGTACCTACCCTACTCATAAAATCTCAACCACTGCACTGCCGTCTGTCTGCGACATTTCTTGCTTGAGAAAACTCGATTTTCAGGCTAACTAGGTAACTGTATCTGAGTCTAGTTGACCATGATGTACTCTTGTTTCCCTAATGTTTAGGTAAGTACATATTTATTTTACACTGCTCCCTGTTGACTCATTAGCTAGGAAATAAGCAACATTCCTCGATGTAAAGTGTGAGCAATAATTGTTGCTCCTATTTCATCAGGAAATGAGAAAATAGTTCTGTATTGAAACTTAGTTAAAAGATTTATAATAAATTTAAAAATTTTAACAGCTAAAAATTGCAGAGGAAGGAATTTTAAACAAGCTTTTGAAGTTGAGTACCTATTTACAGAGAAAGTAAAAGAAGGAAGTAAGGTGATAGAAGCAGGTAGCCTGCTGGTTGTTAGATGATAGTAAGGGGAAAAAGGAAGAGATGTAGGAAGTTTTAAAATATGCAGTAAAAAAGATACGGAACAACAACCCCTTTTCTCGAGTAAGCAGCTTGGACGGCTCTAAATGTTACGACGGTAGAAGACGGATTTCGCGATTTAGAACAGAAAAAAATGAAGTGGACGCTTACTTCCTTATTACCTATTATCAAGTTTCGAAACTTTCAATGTGCTAAAAAGCGTGAAATGCATATTTTCAGTTAATTTGTGCTTGCAACTTGAAAATACCTACTTTTGAATCAAAAACAGTTCATAAATGTGTCGATTTGCGAGGATGATTGGAGCAAACGTTAAGCCCCATAAGATGCTCCCGCCAATCGAGTTCTGAAGGTAGATCGTTGTGACAGAAGGGGCAACGCAGCCGTGACACCCCAGTCTTGCAACCTGTGTTGAAAATCAAGATAAGTGGTCATCACATCGTCTCAAGTCTCCACACCTTACACTGGCTCTGAAATTTCTCGAGGAGTCTCCTCTTAAGCCCTTGTTTGGTATATAAAGAACAACTCCAGTCTAGCCTGTTCTAGTTTGGCGGCAGTCCCCTCACATTCATAAAGTTTATTTAATACCTACTTCTACAATCGTGGTCATCCCACTCTTCTTTTAGTATGGCTTCTTGGCACGCTTCGCACTTCAGGAAACATGTCCTGTGCTCACAATCGTCTGAAAACGATAAAAAAAACCGATGAACAATTATTAGGAAACCTGTTCTGAATGTTAGACGTGGCGGCTATTTAAGTCTGCAATGAAAGTGTAGTGAAGGTTTGTAAGTACAACCCGGTACAACCGGACATTGTCATCGCACTAAAAAGATAACTTGTGGCGTTCCAGTTCCTTATCTATTTCTCGTAGTCTCTGTGTTGCAGGCATAGTTTTTTATAATTTGTGCTTACCGAGTCTATGTTGTATCAGTCCAGATATCTCGACAACCTCTTTGCATTTGGAACACCTTGTCAGCATCGGGCAGTTCTTCCAGTAATGGATATTCAAACTTTCCTCCGTGAACCAGTTCTCCTTCGCAAAGCAGAAAATACAGGTCCTGGAAACAAATGTCAAGCTCAGAAACGAGCTGCTGAAGCAAGTAGCAGATTTGAATATCAAGAATGACGTTATCAAATAGAATTTCTATGTTTGTTCCAGAGCTACACATCCTGTTCTAAGGTCATATCCCATTTGATCCGAGTGTCTTTCAATAGTTATTAAAAATGTACACGAAACTCTTGCTCTTGCTTGGCACTCCTAGTAGGTTCTTTACTTACTTGTACGTTTGTCCTTCCTGCTCCCTTTCAGCATCAGGTGCGACAGTCTCCGCTTCACTTGGAGGCGTTATGACGCTGGCTGACGAACTGCTGTCAACGGAATGGTCTTGTAGGGAATGCTTTCCTGAAGAAGAAGTGTCATTATTGGGAATGTAAACTGCCATAGTCATTTCCGTGTTTGCTAGAGTTTCCAGTGTCGCCTCCTTCGTTTTATTTTCTGTTGGTTTCATAAATCTCTGAGCAGACGTAACAGCAGTCAAAAACGTTTTATTTTTTCCGTTGAAGCCGTTCTTCGGAATTGGGATTCCAGAATAGCACCCGCTTGAATTCTTGACCCTTCCTGCTCTGAATTCGTTGTTTTTACTGAAAGCTGATAAGCTGTTCGACTTGTTCACTGTCTCTTGACTTTTAAGTGAAGTCCCGATGTATGATGTTGGGAAAATGTACTTGATTGACTTCAAGTTCGGAGCAGCTTTCTGTGCAAATGAAAGTCTATTTTCTGTGATATGAACGGAATCAACCAAGTTGGAGAAATGGTGAATGGGCTGTGTTGTCTCCTTTTCTATAGTAGCATCTGCATCATTTGACTCTTCAGATATCCTTGACATGTTTCTTCTTCTAAGTAATGTTTCTGAAGGATTCCCGGCTGGGGTGGGTACTGCCTTTTTGGTCGTTCCATTGGTTTGGGCCACCGTTTTTGACGGTGTAATAATTCGTACGCGATTTTCGCTATCGTTGATTTCGAACCCAGTTGGTATCATTGGCGTCATCGGGGATGTCTGTTGGTTAACGGTTCTTTTGGGAATTTGAGAGGCGGCAACGCTGTTGCCCGCGCTTTGGTCTCTGGTCGCCGTGGCGGTTGGCGCAGTAGGTGCTGGTCCTGATTCAACAGAACACGAGTTCCACGTATTGGACTGTTTTGAGTCTTTCGTCGCCAGCGGCAAGTTAGATGGTTTAACCGCTACGTGTGTTGAGTGAGCCTGGTTTTCCGATAATTGCTGCTCCCGTCGCTTCTGAAAAGTATTTATTTCTCGTTAAACCTGTGAGATCTTGGCAGAGACTTAGTTTTGACTATGACCATATACTATTTACCTACTGGTGGGCTTCTGAGGTCCAGACCACTATGCGAGTATAACTTTAGGGAGATAACTAACTGCGGAATTTAACATGGGAAAGTAATCGCAATGTTTGCTAAAACTTTGTAACTGGCTATAGAAACTATTGCTGATCCAATATTTTCCTTTCAGGTGTACACGTGAGCGAGTACCTGAAGATCCATAAGGTCGAACTCTTGGAAAAGCTGCCTGTACAGGAGGTTTCTGCGCGTGACGTCGTCATCAGGGGGCAGCTGCTTGCGGACTATTCGGGGGTTGACCTTGTACACCTGGAGGAGGACCCGCTCTGAAACCTTCCTCACCGCCTCCGCGGGGTGGTGCAGCCCCGACGACCCGAACTCTGCCAGAGTGCGGCAGGTGAGACCACTAGAAAATACGTCTGTTTTACGAGTACTCTGACTGCCACCCTACGGCTGGAGCTTGGGAAGGTTTGTTGGTACGACAGTATTGCAGCAAAGATGCAATGATAATGTATAGTATAGTAAGCCCGAATTATCTCGAAAGACATGGAAAAGAAAATGATTAAAAAATCAACCGTATGAACCTTTGCTTTTCTGTCGATATTCCATGGTTGAGAATGAGCTGCTCGACCATCTCTAGGCGACTGAGAGCGAGGCGGGGGTGAACGCTGCTGGACAGAGGACGGCTCAGATGCACAGGAATGATGTGGAGGTCTCTGTTGAAGGAAAAATATTTATAGAAAGATAACTAGGCAGAGATAGATTGCTTTAAGAATAGGAAGTTGAACCACCGTCTTGGGAGCTATAGTCCAAGTCAGGCTGGGAGCATACCGATTAGTCATAATTTCTTGAAGATTTTCAGTTGATGCCGATCCGGATTTGGGTTCCATATCCTACCATACACTAAAAATGCCAATCCGACCCTGAGCAGATATTTCCCTGCTCAAGAAGAAGTTTGATCAGCCCTAGAATTGCAAGAAATTATGACTTATCGGTATGCTCCCAGCCTGACTTAGACTATAGCTCCCCCAGTCACTGCTGGTACTGGTCACTCTGCTGGTACATCAGTGAGTACCAATATGTCAGATCCAGTATAAAGTGAATTGAGAAAAATGAGGTGCCACTTTTGTGAAGGGGCACGTAGTTCTCACGCTAATCTTCCCTACTTTCAAAAGTCTCCAGACTGAATAGCTAGGTCTGTTTCCTGTTGCTGGGCCTGTCTATATAATTTGTTACCAGTTAGTTACCTGACTTGCTTGCAGTCCACCATGCTGAGGAGGGTGTGTGCAGCCATGTTGTGTATCCGCGGTGTGACGTCCCCAGATTTTGCTATCAGTTCAGGCAACAATTTCTCCACACTCCTCGCTACTTCTGCTGATGCAACTCTGGAAATGAGTCATTTCTATGATGACTTCAGCTTGTTAACAAATTCCCCCAAACCGGTCTTTTTCGGAAAAAAACAAACCTAGTATTCTGTGGTTTGCCTATTTTCATTTTAAGAGGGACCTATTACAACAAATAAGGACATAAAAATTGGCATTCCCATCAGTAGTTGCCATTCTTTGGTAAACACAAATTTGACTCACCTTCCGGGAACAAACTCGTGAAAAAAGAATCGTATAGCGTCAGCAGCTGCGCTATAAACCGAGTAGACCTTGTCGCGAAGAGATCTGTGCAACAGGAATATGGCGGCTCGTGCCATCTTGTTTGCAGAAAACTGCAATGTTATGGCTGTTCCTGATTCACCCCCGTTTAGTGCTTTCACGTGAGCCTTGAGTTCATCTTGAAGAAGTCTCAGACCCTCCTCTTTATCAGCAAAATGTTTTGAGTAAAACTTCTCGACCTGAAATAGAAAAACATTTTACAAAACTTACCGAGATAAAGCGTGATTCTTTTTTTTTTTTTTTTTTTTTTTATTTAATTGTATCCTTTCCATACCAGCTCGATTCCGAAGACGGACACTGGTAGTGCCGCTTGTTTCCGCTCGCGTTCATTCAGTTTGGATTTCCTGCTTTGATCGACTGCAAGTTGGCATTCTCGAACGACGTCATTCCCTGGTACTTGTGGACTGAAAAATTAAGCCAGTGTGAAATGTTATACTTTTTTTTTTTGCATTGAAGTAAGAAGAAGAAATAAATTTACTTACTGTCTGAGTGCTGGTAGCATCCTCTCCTCGTAAGCCTCGTAGCTGTTCTTGGATGGGGCGACATTGGATTTGCTCCTGCGCCTTACTGAACTTCGGAGGGCAGTTGGGCGCGACGCATTGTTGTTGGTAGGGCTTCGGGACGAGTTGGAATGTGTCGGACTTCTCCCCCTTTCTTGTGGAACTTCCATGGTGTGATCCAACTGAGGGACTGAACTGGTGTCATGTTCTGGTTGGAGATAAAATGGTTCTTGTAAACGGATAGGTGGAAGAGACTGATACATATTATCCAGACTTGCCGGCTGGTTGCAGATGTTCAAGACGGGATGATATGTGTAAGGGGTGTAACATTGAAATTGGGGCATGATATTTTCGGATGGGGTTTGACGAAGATGTTGTGTCGAGGAGGAGGTAGGGAATGAGGAATGGCTGAAGGAGTGGGTGAGAGGGTTGGGGGAGGGAGCATGAGAGCGTAGGGATGGGTAGTCCGACAGGGAGGTTCTGCGTTGTTGCCGAGGAGGGCGGTTGGAGCGGTCATGGTGCGGTGGCCGCTGGGGGCTCCAAGTGACGCGGGGCTCACTGCACTGGGGAGAAGGCGGATCCCTGATAGGATCTTCCATGTAGGAGTGATGGGGGGAGCGCGTATCTACTTCCAGCTCCGCTGGAGAGGAACAAGACTCGTCGTCGTCTTCTTCCTGATCAGGTTCTTCCTCTTCTGGACGCTGCACCTTTACACTGGCTGCACTCGTATCGTTTTCTTCAAGTTGCTGAAAAAATAAAACAGAAATTAACACCAGTTGCTAAGGATTATTGTAGGCTGGGGGGAAAACTTCCCTTCAATTTCAGGGAACTTGAAACGGTATTTATTCTCACGCCCACTCGGTGGCGATGCCAGTTGGACCGTCTTCACTGCCAAAAAAGATATGTGAAAAAACAGCCCAAAAGTGGACGAAAGTGTGGCATATCACCGAAAATAACACATTTCTCTGTCTTGTGTTCCAGAATTAATAATGGATAAAAAGCAGAAGATTTTAGTGAGTGGAGACGTGGAGGGGAAATTCAAGACACTATTTAGCCGAGTCCAAGCCATCAATGACAAAAGCGGGCCCTTCGACTTTCTCTTCTGCGTTGGCGACTTTTTCGGTGAGTCTATTTCCGCTTGGGAGCCCTACAAAAATTCAACATTAAAAGTTCCCATCCCAACCTATATTTTAGGACCAAATAAAGAATCACACTGTGCATTCTACGATGATATCAACGGTTGCGAACTGTGTCCAAACGTGAGCTACCTGGGTAAGCGTGGGTTGCTGTCAAGTAGCGGACTTTCCATAGCATACCTCAGCGGGACTGAAGCTCATGAAAGCGCGCCCACAACATTTTCCAAAAAAGATGTAACAGACTTGAAAGAAATAGTGATGCGATCAAAAATTGCTAGTTCCACCTTTTTGGGTGTTGATATCCTACTGACTTCTGCGTGGCCCAAGAATGTGACAAATTGCGACAGAGACTGTAATATCCAGGGCCCTCTTAAAAGTGAATCTGAGCAGCTGTCGTGGCTTTCTACGCACATTCGTCCTAGGTATCATTTCTCAGGCCTTGAGAACATATACTACGAGCGACCACCCTATGCCAATTTCCATCAGGGCAGTGAGACGAGTGTCCACTGTACACGGTTCATAGCTCTACCAAAGGTAGGAAACGTCAGCAAACAAAAGTGGTTGTATGCTGCTAGCCTTACGCCCATCGATCAGATGAAAGCACTGGACTTGTACCAAGTAACCACCGATGAGACGGCCTGCCCCTTCCCTAATCCAGTCGCGAAGGCTTCAGCAGGGGGTGGCCAGCAGTTCTTCTACGACATGGATGCGACAGATGACATCAAGAAAAGAAAAGGCCATGGGGAGCGGTTTGAGAGAAAACGGCAGGCCATCGATCAGGACACATGCTGGTTCTGCCTCGGAAGCCCATCTGTTGAGAAACATCTGGTAGTCAGCATAGGTGAGCAGGTATACCTGGCACTGGCTAAAGGTGGTCTTACAGAATTCCATGTTATGATCTTACCAGTGCAGCACCACCGCTCACTAGCCCACGTCTCAGACGACGTCAAATCCGAAATAAAAAAATTCAAATCAGCACTGAAAAAATTCTGCAAAAAGAAGAAAATGGTTCCTGTTTACTTCGAAAGGAATTTTAAAACAAGTCATATGCAGTTAAACATGATACCTGTACCCAAGTCGGTTTCTGGGAAACTAAAACCTGCTTTCGTGAACTCAAGTCAAGAACTGGAGTTAGACCTCGAAGAGTTGCCAGAGCATTGCAAGCTGGAAGACGTAGCGCAAGTGGACCGTCCCTACTTCTACGTTGAACTGCCTACTTCTGAGCGACTGTTCTGCTGCTGCAAAAATAATTTCCCGCTAGATTTTGGGCGAGACGTTTTAGCAGGAGACGAACTGTTGGACCTCCCACATCGCGTCAGCTGGAGGGACTGCATTTTACCTAAGCCAGAGGAAAATCGTCTTGCTGAGACGTTCCGAAATGATTTTAAAGAGTTTGATTTCACCAATGACGATGATGCCACTCTTGAATAAAATCCTACTCTGCTCGTTTGTAAATAGTTCAATTAGGTATTTTTACTTGAATTGAAATATGAGTTCAAAATATTCTTTGTAATTTTTATACTGATATCCCTCTATAGAAAGCCATCGAAAGTGTTCTGTTGGTAGGCATAGGCCCACGTCTGACTCCAAGTTCCACCTGGGACGTAAATCTAATAAAGTTTTTTTCACTGATAATTGTTATAAACTCACCCCTTCTAGCTCTAAAAGCTGCTCCACGTGCAGAGATGTGTAAACCTGATCCCGATACCTTTCGATCTGGTTCTTCTTCGTTTTGGCTTTGTCGTAGTCTTCTAGATTAATGGCTTGTCTCTTCTCTTGCTCATAGCGGCCCAGTGTTTCTCCTGCCTCCCTTAGCTGTTGCAGAGCTGATTTTAATTTTCTTGCATATTCGAATCTTTCTTCTATGGCAAAAAAAAACAAGGGGAAAATCAGAATCGGTTCCCAAGTTCTGTTTGAGAAAGGGTCCTCCCGCTTGGCCTTCAACCGATTCGGTACTATGATTCGTTAGTGTCTTTTGACTACTTCTCATTACGTCATCGTCATCCAGAATTTTAAGTATTCCATACTTCCGTGAGGGGCCACTCGCATTTGTGACATCAATCATTGTTATATCGATGATTAAAAAAATGAAAATGTTTCCGAATCCCGGCGGAACGGAAAAATTTTCCGCTTCCGACATGGATGTATTGGCTTCGGCCAACTACTAAACTGGCTTCGGCCCACTCATATTCGGCTTCGGCCAAAAACATCTAACAATAACAAACCAACTCATCGGCGCGTTAATAAAAAAAAAAAAAATTAAAAAAATGAGTTGTCGCAAAAATGTAATAGCAAACAAAATTTAATCTGCTGTTAGTGCTGTTTACCTATTAACCCATAACCCATGTATCCATCTTCCTGGACAAACTTACCAATAACAGCGTGGTGCTTTTTGCTTTCCATCAGTCTCATAATCCTCGCTACATCTTTGTCTACATACATTTCGAAAGCCAAGTCATCGTAGGGCGATGTGTACTGCGGGTTCGAGATCAAGTTTGCTGAAACAAGATGATATTAAGAAAGTTACCCTCTTGGATTCTGAATATTTTTGTGCCTAAAGAGAAATTAACTACTTCCGAACAATGGAACTCACCGTCAGAAGTTGCCAGGCTGTCATACTGCCCATTGTTATTGAGATCGTCTCCATATAAATCATGAAGAGGAATCGTATCTCCGAGGACGCTTACTGCAACTAACCCCACCTGTAATATAACATCAAAATATGTTATAGGTTTGCCAGACAGTAGTGACTAGGTAAGTAGGAAATTGAGCACAGCAACGGTGACAACTCTGCTTCAGATATTTATAAACTGCTTTCAGATTGCAAATGTGATTATTCCAAAAGAACCCCCTTGGAGAAATCTACGTTGTTACGTTATACATCATTCCCGCCCTCAATACCCCCAGTGCCACCCAATGGATAACATACCTGGTTGTATATGTTGCGCTCGTTGGTGTGATTTTCATGTAGACGGAGCCTGACGTAGCGAGCGGGTGTGGGTGGTGTGGTTACGGACTTGAGCTCTCTGGATTTGAACCCCGTGGCTTGGTTGTCCGACAAAGTAATGAATCCCAAGTATTGGAAGCATTGCAAGCCGCTTGGTGACACCGACGGGTCGTATTCCAAGTCCTCACACGTCCAGATTTCGATCTTTTGAGCTGTCAAGGGAGGAATAGGTACACATATCTGATTTTCTTTTGAACAGCCGTACACTGAGGTATTCGCTTATAGGATGGAACGAAGTTGCTTCGTTATTTCACCAAATAAAAAAATCTGAAGGCGCGTGATGCGAAGAGTAAAATTCATGGCCATCTTTCTGCAGTCGCCATACGCTAAGGGTGCGTCCCACCATGCCCAGTTAAAATTAAACTGGAGATTTACCATGTTAAATTTAACTTAAAAGTTAAATTTAACTTAAAAGTTAAATTTAACATGGTAAACATAGGACAAAATCTCCAGTTTAATTTTAACTGGGCATGGTGGGACGCACCCTTAGTAATTCAAAGAAATAGTATTTAGCTAGCATTAGTAGGTATACGATTCTCTATGTTGAATATTGAACATCAAAGATTCGGGTTCGGTCACGATGTTTTTTATTATTTTTATGAGTGTGAGATCACAGTTGGTTTCTAAGGGTGCGTCCCACCATGCCCAGTTAACATTAAACTGGAGATTTAGTCCTATGTTTACCATGTTAAATTTGACATGGTAAATCTCCAGTTTAATTTTAACTGGGCATGGTGGGACGCACCCTTAGTCAGCAGTTTGACTTTGATAGATGCGCGCAAACAAGTGAGTTCCCTATTGCTCAGCGAAAAAGTTACGTCTAACTTTAACTCAGGATTTGGAACACAACTGTACGAACAGTGCTACTTGAGTTGGATAGAAACTGAGAGTAGGTATGCAGGGCTACTCACGTATGAGGTACTGGTGGGCTAGGATCTGTATGCGATGAAGTACAGCAGCCGCGTGCAGTTGGAGGGTGATGTCCTGGGGATAGTTGCAATACTGCGCTGACCTCCAACCTTTCACGGTAGGCCCGTGATAGTTGAGGTCTGTTGCCCGATACCGCTCGTCCTCCCCTAGTAACGTCAACTCTGATTAAAATTTTCAATGTTCCTGCTATTCCTGCAGCCTTTACTGCCCATTCTGTTTGTGACGGATGGATACAAATTAACTTTTCTTATATTATAGATAGAAAAGGCGAATGTCCTATAAAGTGCATAATTATTATTGGTTAGGCGGGGCCCATTATGTAGGAAAGGGAGTGGAAGATTTGAACGAGGTTTGAGCTAGGTAGATCGAACAGTCCCAGAGGAAATTTCAGCTTCAGCTCTAAATAATGCTTTTACAGGCTCATAAACGAAAAGGTCAGGTTATGTAAGCCCTTGTGAGAGCTCCGGCCCGGGCACTGTCAAATAAATAATTACCTCCCTAACCATTTTCATTCTATCCTCGCATTCTAGTTCGGGTAAATGTCCGCGTTATGTTATGGTGCTGAGTATTTCTAGCTTCAAGAGGAAGCATCCATTTATGAAATGAAATTTCGCTCACGCAATGAGGAGATAATTTAATAAAAAAGAACATTCTGGATTATCTTTCAATTTAACACGAGGTTCGTATACTGTTTCGCTTGTGGAATTTTTTAACAAGTCCAACTCCGAGCATCTATAACTCTGGGTTGTCACTCGTGAGCCCGACACAAACCCCTTCCTTAGAATTAGACAGCAAATTAGCTGCAGTTAACCTGGGAATTTTTTCCGTGGTATGAATCTGAAAATCACGATTATTTCTCTAGTAATGGTATAGAACAGGGCTTGAAGGTGTAGGGATACTAAACTAGAAAAGAAAAAAAGGTGAGACCAGAATGGGTCTTTCAGGTTCAGGACTGTCCCTGGAGGTTCCATTAAAAAGTCGTGAGTGAGCTTCTAATATCTCTCGAGGTCGCACTTCTCATTTTTTATCCATCGAGCTGTCGTAACTGTCAATCTCATACCCTGGAAGCTGGTTGTGCCAGTCAGAGGGCAGATGCTGATGTTACTCTTCTCTCCTTTTTTTTTTCATTTGTCAAATCAAATGTACCTCCATTTTTGCTACTAGTTCTACTTATTCTCTTCCGCACATTCTTTCAAATAATCGAACATCGAATACTTATTTCGGGCGTGGCAGAACGTTCAAATAGGGGTGGGCGGGGGCGGGGGTGGCATAGGGGCGTGCCGCGTTTGACTACCACCCCGCACCGATAGCAGTTTGGTAGACAGTGCGAGGATTGTAGAAAGTTTTGTTGATCACGCGATCACAGCTCATGCCAAGTTTGTGATTGTTCCCTGGGATCAAGGGATAAACACACAAATCTCCCGATCCTAAACTCACTTTATAAATTCCAATTAGATAATTCATTTTATTGACCCATACATCAACATTCCTTCACCTATAGGATTAATGGGGAGAAGACGCAGTTTTAAGTTATGGCTCCAAACTACCACTGCCTGCCTCGATATATTTCACATGAGCCCGGAGAGGTGATTGCCGATTGGGAAACTTTGTTCGTAACTACTCTGAAGTCAATATCTCCATTATTGTTACGGTAGGTTTTTGGGTAGTGCATGGAGTAGGAGAAAGTTGCACTGAGTTTATTTATCAGTAAGTACAGAAAGATTCTAAATTCTGGAAAAGTCTTGTTTTCCGCCATTTAATTACCAATAAAGTGTAACTCACCAGTGCTGGACACGACGGTGAATCCTATTTTCATGGGCATGGTGATATAAATTCAGATTTGACTTCATGGGACTCGCTACTGGAAGTCTGAAAGCAAATAATAAGAATGTTTTTCAATCTTTCCCTATACCAGGTAGGTACACAGCTAACATGATATACGATAAAGCTAAAAATAATGGAAAACATGGAATTCAGAGGAAATTGCTGCTTAGAGAGAGAGCGGGCGACGGAAGTTTTTTGTTTAACTACATACAGGAAACAGAAGAGTGGCCTGCATAATTATTATGGAGAATAACTTACAGCTAAGTCCCTTCTTAGCTATCCCTCATTCCCGTTACAGCTCGAAGCAACAGCGCTATATTGTCCCGCATCCTGCGTTGCATCAAGAAAATCCATTAATGCAAATGAAGATATGCATTTTAGGTCATGGTCACAACTAGGTATATCAAAACCACTTTGCAATTTTCATTTTTTTTTACTGGCAAGAGGGTAAACTTACAGCTGCAATATATGCCTACCGACTTACCCACCCGTGCGATTGAGGCAGCTTGATATTAAATGGACGAATGTGAGTAGTGAGATTATCTTACTTGACTAGTTGAAAATAAAAAATAAATAAATAATAATAGACGGATAAAGGGGTAGGGATGAATCGAAGATTTTCTCCTCTCCTCTCCCTCTCACGGTTGATCCCTAATGAGAGCCTCCCAAATAGGAGAGAAGGGAGAACGGCGCAACTTCCGACAAGAGCCAGACAGCAGTGATATGAGGTCACGCTGGGATCTCTCTCAGGCTCAGGTAACGAGCCTTCTCGTGCTCTCCGGATGGAGCCCGAATTCCCTGCTACAGATTACATTATCGCCTTGCTTCGCATTCATATCACTTCTAAGTCACCCTCAAAGCAGTCGCTTGGCAGTAGGTAATGCGGAAGCGTAGGGGTGTATAGGAAGGAAAGTAAGAAGATGAGAAAACAATCGGTTTCAGCAGTGAAATGAGACCTTCACCCTACCCTTAAGTTCAGTTTCGAGAGGCAAGACTGAATTAATAAATAAGCTATAGGTACCGGACGGAGAAGAGCGATGGGGTCGCGGAGCGCGGGGCGCGCGGCGCCGGGTAACTGCTGAGCCGAGTCAGAGCGTTCTCGGCACTACTGCTCACGGCTAATCGATACCGTAGCGGGGGAGGATGCGCTGCTCAGATGCGGTCCTGTCGTGCATGCTGCGCTGCTGACACTTTTTTAGTGCCCAGCACTGTTGTTCAATCACTTAGCGCCCCAGAAGGAGCAGGGATAGAGTACTATTTTACAGGGGTGGTAGGTCCGGAAATGTTCTAGCAGGGCACCTTCATTAAGGCTATCACCCTGAATGTTCCAGCCTCGATTGACGGACCTATGAGTTTAGTTAAAAAGCCAATTAAATACCTGACTGGCGTTACCTATAGGTATGGTAACTGATCGCTTCCACTATGATTAAGAACAGTGTCGCGGTTTAGATCCTCGCCTGTACTATTTTTGTCAGGCAGGCGTGGATGACGTATTAAAGAGGTTACGAGGTCAGAAAAGGTCATCGCATTGCCCAGGCTACTTACAGGTCAAAAATTATTTTCATCAACATCTAATCCAATAACAATCAAGACATTTTCTTTTTATAAATCTTTATTATGTACATCAAAAGAGATCATACATGATGCCATGGTACTGAGTTATAAAAGAAATATAAACAGAAATGAATGGAGCAACAATGGAAAACAAATAAAATAAGGAAGATAAAAAAAAACCACCCACAGCGATAGGGAAAAACATTCAAAACCAGAGCCCATCATCCTCATCTCCCTCTTGAGCCGGGGTTTCCTGCTGCTCTTGCGGTTCCTGTTTCCGGTCTTCATCTGACTCGCTCACCTCCAGATCCAGCTTGATTTTTGTGTCTTCTTCTGTGCACTGAAATTTCAACAAGTGGTTAAGTCCTCATCGCAGCCTCGCTAGCTGAGCTCGGTTAACTTATTCTACTCCCCTTCCCTGACTGGGTATTCCAGGGACCACGCAATAATCCAAATATTAAGTACCTGATCTTCTAGATTTTCGTCCTGATTCTCACTACTATCCATGATGCCATAACCCTGAGCGTTGCCGTCATCACCGACATCTGGCTCCAACTCGCGATTGGAAGTGAGGGAACCTCGATTGGGCAAACCGGCGAGCAGGAAGTCTGACGGGTCATAGTTAGGATCCACGTCCATACTTTCGTCTAAAAAAAGGGGAGATCAAATTTTTTAAATAAAAGTGATTGAAGTTTTTACGGAAGTATTGACTGGTTCAAGCCATCATTCCAAATAGTTTCCTGGCAAATACATCGACAAGAACCCTTCCACTTGTGTTTTTATTTACTATTTTATGCTTTGTTTTATCGTGGATTGAATTACTTTTTCATGTCGTACCTTTAACTTCGGCCAGGTCTCCCTGTTCGGCATAAAATCCGAGATTGCCGAGCTGGACCATCGCCATGGCAGCCTGCTGACTTTCATCCTGCGGCATCTGCACCATCCCTTCGCCTCCCCACTCCTCTCCCCCTACCTCCATTCCCATCCCCTCCTCCGGCTCCTCCTCGCTTGAGAACTGCAAGTCTTCTTCCAAAAGGTGTTTTTTGTGCCGGCTCTGCTGCACATCAAACAGAGTATATATTAAATTTTTAATAGCCAAAACATAATTGGTCTCTGACTGTGAGAGTTAAGTTAAGAGTGATCCTTGAAAGCAATCTGTTTACATTTTTGCTTACATAATTTTTAAATTTTGAATGAAATTAATTCTGAAATATCACTTCAACATTATACATGTGAAGTGAGAAATTTTTGAAAATTCATTTAAAATACAGTATTTTTCAAATGGAACTCTTGACACTCTTTGAAGCTAAACTAATGAGTTTGAATGAAAAATTACCTGAGCATCAACAGACACGCCTTCAATATCGACATAGTCTGGGTTGTCTGGGTCCAGATGAAGAGAGTCCTCCTCATCCTCTCCGTCTCCCCCCATCCACGAGGCAGAGTCCGCCTCTGATTGCTCCAGATGTCGCTCCTGCACCAGGCTGATGTTCCGCTCCAGCTGCGACAGGTGCTCGTCGTATTCCTCCAGCGTATCTCTGCAATGTTTTTAATTTGTAATTCATACATATTTCCTGGGATAAAGTTGGGATTTATATCCCATTTTGTATCCCTACCCTAGAAAAAGTCACAACTATCGGGAATTTAAGACATATTTCTTACAGGTGGAATCACATGATTTCCGGTGCCTATTGTATTCGACGGGAAAAGAATAAACTTACTTGCATGCCCTCACGAGGGCTTCAGCTTTTTCCGTGAATGGGGAGTCCTTTCCATTGTAAGCAATGCAGTTTTGGAGAATAAGTTCTACATCACCGAGGAAATCTTTTCTGTTGTGGTATTTGTGGAGAGTCACCTTTTTGGAGATCGTGGTGAGGTCCATTGGGTGTTTTATGATGCTGTAATAATCCTGCAACACATCATCGTTTTTTTTTATATTACTTACTATTTTTTTATTATTAGAAAAAAAGCCACAGCAATAAAGCTACAAGGCCTTCATCGTATTTTTCAAATAAAATCTGCCCCTTGTGACGCTAAAAATATACTATGTACAACAGTAGTAATATGGCGGACCTTGACATTCTTTTTGTTGACGGGCTTAATGAATGGCCAGGACTCCTGCATAGTCTTGAGCTTGTTGTTGACGACATTATCCAGAATGAAGGTGAGGGCAACTTGGTCATTATCGTCCAGCAGAGGGTTAATGGCCTTCTCCAGCCGCATCAGTCGTTCTTCCTTCTCATCCAGACGATCCACACATAGCCCCAGCATCCGTCTGAAAATATTCCAGCACTCAAATTTCCCGCACACGGCGCATTTGAATTCCTCTACGCTACGCTAACAGAAGGTATCATCACTTTTCTATGATTCTTGCTTTATCTCCCAATTCCCGAAAAGTAAACCACAAATATCACAGTGATTTTTTGTTTTTACTTTTGCTTTGATAATGATAAAAACAGTACGTGTATAAGAGAGAGTGCAGAGTCACTGTGACTAGTGAGTATCGCCCACCTTAACGAGTCTTTAGATAATCGTATAAAATATTCAGTGATTTGATTGTCTTACTTGGCGGCGACCGTTAGAGCGCTTTTAGCACCATTGTAGAGTGTGGAGTTTTCCACGATCTGATTGACATCGGCCAAGAACTCTTCGCGGCTTTGATACTTCTTTTGTCGCAGATGCTCTCTGATGGTCTGAAGGTCCATGGGTCTATTTACAATTTTATAGTAGTCAGGAACAACCTGAAAAAAATAATTGTTACTTTATGGTAAATGCAGCAACTCATGACGAAAAGGACCATCGTAATCCATTGATTAAACTGATGTGTTTTATTTTCACATGGGATTTACCACCAATACGAACTGGGCCGTTATTTCCTCAGAATCACATCTATATAATGCTGGCAGCCTACCTTTGCATTAACTGGGAACAAGAAGGGTTGTACATCGGGCAACACGCGCATCTCATTTAGAATATTTTCCAAGATTGTTGATAGAACGACGACGGGGTCGGTGCGTCGCCGGTTCGCGGGCCGCTGCTGCCGCTTCAAGTAGTCACAGTGCGGCTCAGTACCAGTCTTGCGGCGCTTGCGAGAACCCATCGCGTCCTTCGGAACACGCAGCAGTAACGTCTTTCTTTTCAGTTCTTCAGCATGCTGTTGCAGGAATAATAAATTAATAAAAAACAATACGATATAAGTAGCTAGGATACAGACAATTACAATAGTACCTACTAGAGGATATACTGGTACTGCTGGTTACACAGTACCCATTCTGTAATTGAGTTCCACTGGCTAAGGTACTTATAGTATAGCCACTCTGACCTGCCTGTCCCGAAGGCATTTTGTGTACAGTGAACAGTGCAGAATGCCCTAGGGGCCAGGCAGGTCAGAGTGGCTATACTATACCAATCTGGACCGTTCCATTCTTACCTTGAGCAGCTTGCTTGAAAGTTTCATTTTCGTTCCATCGACATTGACTAAATCCTCGTCATCTTCCGCATTCATCATCTGCTTCTCAATCTCTTCCTCTTGTTCCTCGGTCATAGCAACATTCAAAGAGGGTGTGGAAAGAAGTCCGGAATAGTTTGGACACGTCTTGTTGGTCCTCATATGACCAACCTGAAACAAAATCGTTAAGAGGCCTCACACCGCGTGGTCTACGCCAACATTTTTTAATGATAGGGACAAAGTCCAGAGCAGTTCTTAGCTGCAGTACCGCAATTTTATCTAAAAAAAATATCCTTTGTCGACCGCTGTCCTAATTTATCACTACATAGCTAATATATTTTACTGTTTTTTTTTCAAATCAAAGAAATTTTTTGCTCTTTTCAGTGCAACAGGTCATCGATATGGCCACGCTGAGTTCCCGTAAACTGGTGCAGTGTAAAAAGCGCATTTCTATTATTTACCTGTCCACATGAGCCACATTTCATCTTGCTGTCAATTTTTAGCTTTTTACTGCTACGGCTGGTGCGCTCCTTGATTTCTTCTTTGCGTGGGTTTTGTTTGGCGTTTAGTCGGTGGCGCTCCAGTGTTTGCTGGATAAGTGACCCATAGGGGTGGCTGCTGCCACTGCTGCTGGGGGCAGAAGGTGGCGGAGCCTGGTTGAGGAGGGCTGGGGTGAGCCCTGGTTTGTTTCCAAGGCCGAACATAGGGGGCTTCATAGGACCATACAACCGCTCCCTCTCCTAAAACATATTTACAAATATAGTAATGGGGATGGCCGGATATCATCGGACACTGTTGTAATTTAAAATTTAGTAGCTTCCATGCCTGCACTTCTCAGAGTTCTGATACAGAAAGAAAATGAAATATGTGCATACGACTTAAACATACCTGATTTCGTTTGATTCTTCGCAGCTGCTCTTGTATTCTACGTTTCTCTCGTTTCATCTCCTCCTTCTGCGCTTCGTCCAGAGTTGCGAACTGCTTGATGAATGCGTCGTCCTTAGTCGTTCGGATCTTAAGGTACGCGTCCATCACTAAAGGTTTCCGCACCAGCTCCACACGAGTGTACTCTTTGCCTTCCTGATCGCGGAAGGTACGGTAGATTTTTAGGACTCGACCTAGAATGAATATAATAATCGTTCATTTGTTTTTTGTCACTGCCATTTGTCAGCCCGCAGCCCCCAAAGTTTAGCACAAAAATACCTGAAAGAAAGCGACTGTTTTCGCTAATATTATACTAACCAGTATAGCCTCCCTCGGGATTCTCCTCGTCTTCTTTCCTTTTCTCTTTTCCTTTTCGCTGCTCTTCACTGCCATCACCCATTAAGATTTTCCTCAGCTCTTGCCGCTCGTGTTCTTCCCGTTCTCTGCTGAGCTGCGAGCTGGTCTTTTTATTGGCCAACATGTTCTCAATGTTCTTTCCCATTTCCTCAATGTCAGAGCTGTCTTCATCCAGTGAGCTCTCTGCCTCGTCCGTAGACAATAGCTCAGAGGACGCAAGTACACGGTTTTGTAGCTCAAATATTCGCTGACATTCTTCTTTATACCTAGAAAATTCATTAAATGACACGATGATAACCTAATGGTTCGATACCTGAGGAGGGTGACACCATTAATCCAGAAGGGATGGGGCAGGGAAGGGGGTGTTCTCGTTTATCAGGTAGGCAGTAATCGGAGGTTATGACCGTCCAGCTCCATACATTAAGTAGGAAAATAAAATCCTACATTATACTCCATCCCAGAAAATGTAATTACCTTTCTTGGTGTTCAGCAATGGAAAAGCGATTTCCCCGAGAAAACTTGGTCATTCCTTCCTCTCCTGCTTTCGCTTTTTCAGTTGAAAGAGTTCGAACAACGTCTATAACCTCCCACCGAGACAGTTTCTTGATCTGCAAAGAACAATTTTATTGGTAGGGTCAATAAAAGAGAAATTTGGTGGGCAACAAAAGCAACCCCTTAATGTCTATAAATAATAGTCATTTGACAAAGGGCTTTTTACTTTGCCTGTTTCCTCCCATGATCTAGATTTTTCTCTACATTTATGCAACATTTTTCCAGCTCAGAAAAGTCTCTGTTTTGCTCACTTTTCCTTCTAATTAATAAAATAATTACCTCCTCTTCAGGCACCCCAAACTTTCTAAGAAGCGCTTTCGCGTTATTGAGGGATAAACGTCGCAAGTCTGCGTCAGTGCCGGTGACGATCCGTTTGGGCTGCGCCTCTTGCTCCTCCTTGCTCTGTGTCGGTTTGTTGGGTACTCGAACGTAGGAGAAGCCTTCTCCACAGCCTGTAGGGTCCGCAGGTCCCGTTAACTGCAGGAGGCATTTCCCCTTGATGGCTTGAATATAAGCCCTGCCAAAAATATGAAAACGGTAACTTCAGCTTCAGAGGACATTTCCTACGTCACGGGGAGGTGTCAGTCGCCATAAGTTCTGAATTTGGGCGGAAATCTGCTAGTAGTTTATAAATGCATTTCTGTTAAAGTTCGGAATTTTTCATAAAACAAATATTGAACAACTAATGGTTATACTAGTTTTCGAAAAAACAAGCGAAAAATTATTGCAATGTTCCATGTTTAGGACGTCAGAGGAAAGTTTACGTACCTGGTTGTATTCCACGGAGCCACCTTAACTTCATCATCCATCTTGAGCTGCATTTCTTCGTCATCATCATCTTGTGGGGCAAATATGAATTTTTCTCCGTAACCAGCATCCTGCGTTTAATTTAAATATTAGAAGAGGAAGGGAGACTTTAGGAGCTACTAACTGTAGGACTAGAAAGTTACAAAAATATCAACAAACGGTAAAATCACCAAAAGGCAACTAGCATTTTTTTCAAGAAACAGGTGGGTTCTCCGTTAAAACGGAACTGAGAAATCTTGTTACTCAGGACGAAATACGGACCTTGAGGCGCTGTTCGGCAGCAATCATGCTGAAATAGGCGCAACACTGTTCAGGAGAAACCATGGCACGGATTTCTTCTTCAGACGGAAGCCTGAACTCAGGTTTTATTACCCACCAGTTGCTGTCCAGACCTGAAATAGGTATCATCAGGATGCAAGAAATATAACATGGATGCGTGCCAGAATAAAGTAGGGTATAATAGTGGTAAACCCGTAAGACTTTTGCCTATTCACTACTTAATTTTAAAGAGATACAAGTGATGATAAGGCCATTGAAACACTTTTTTGAAAGATAACTAATATCTACGAGTATATCTAAAATACGTGTACGGTTTACTTACCTGTTCTTTTGAAGTCAGCGCAAAGCTTGAGACGCTTCCTAATGCTACTTTCAGAGTGAGTTGGGAATGCTTTTTTGATGTCATCCATTCGAATCCTGCGCGGGTAATCCTTGCTCTTCCAAAATAGCCGGTAAATGAACACCTGCAACCAATAAAATTTATGAATCAGTAATTGGTAAGTAAATTTTCTTTTTTTCTAGTTTTAATTTTCTAGTTATAAAAATGGCACATTTCAGTTCTCCTCTCTCTCTCCTCTCCCCCCCCCCCCCCCCTCTCTCTCTCTCTCTCCTCTCCCCCCCCCCCTCTCTCTCTCTCTCTCTCTCAGCATTTATCTCAGTATGCTTTCGTACAGTGTACGTCACTGAGGCACTTACCTGAAGAAAGTCTCGAACAAAGTTATTGGCCCGTTTGGAATTGGGGCCTGGGACTTCATACAGAGGACACTCCTGCCCGGCTACAAAAATAGCGTTGATCTCCCGGATCCAGTACTGTCTCCTAAACAACAAACAATACGAAATGATTCCAATTTCTGTTTTAGTAACGAAAAGGTGACCGACGTGAGGTCGCACATGACTCTAAAAAACAAGCCTGACTGAGCCAAAACATTAGCGCTCAACTGTAGGGTGGACGTTCATAGAAGAATTATTTATCCTCTCAATAACAAGTCCTTCGCAACTGTAAGTCACAGTAGGTTCACACACAGCAGATACGTGTTAAGTCCACACTGATTCTCCACAAGCTAATCTTAATCTTAATAGTTGACGAAGCTATCCTCTGTGGAAAATCTGTTGAAGTTAATCAAAGTTTGGCATTTTCAGTACCTACCTGGTCCGTATGACAAGGAAGTCTGTGTCTGGGAGTTTGTGCTCAAAGATGGGCGCGCGATACATGTTGTTCTCCACTGTCTGAATGGACTGGCCTGGCGCCATAATGCCAAGGAAAGGAGACGTGTGCGCATATGCCACCTCTCCATATTTCGACTCCGGTGGGCCCTGGTCTTTTCCCGCCCGTCGTTTGTAGTAGTTCTTTACTTTCGAACACATCCCCACCTAACGCAAATGTTGAAAATAATTTATTTGTTAATGTTTTTTGTTCCCAAAATTATTTAAAAAATTAGATGATTTTAAAGGACTTTCAAGGAACAGACTTATTTCCGACACTCACAAAATATTTTAAGAACACCTTCACAAACACAATTACAGTTTCAAACCTGATTTGTAAGAGGAGGATGCTCTTCGCAAAACTCCACAAGGACGATTTCTCCATCTTTCCCACTCAAATCCTCAGGAGTTCGCATGAAGAAAATGTCACCACCTCCAGCAGCAGCTCTTTCTTGATCTCGTTGCTAAAAAAAAAAATCGAAATAATAAAATTATAACACAAGCGCGAAGTATTCGCTAACCACACACATCATACTACTATGCAGCCAACCCAGCGTTACGTACATTACATATCAACCGAAGGATCAGCCGAAAATTTCCAGAAACCGCTTTTTTCGACTCGGGGACCCTTAGGATGACTTGAAACACAAAATCTCACAATCGAAATTCTGCACGAAAAAAAAACAATGCTTCTTTGCTGGCGAGAAAGGAAAAATATTCAGCAGAAAAACATATTTGTATTAGTACCTTCGCTTTCTTTTTGATGTGCTTTAGTAGTGGATGCACTTGATGCGGACCAGGCTGGGACAGTGCGCCATGGGAAAACCGTTTGAGGGGTGGTCGATGGAAGTTGCGGAGGCGCATGGGCCCCATATGAGTCTGCACGAATGGCACTCGGAGTTCCACCACAGGCGTTGAGTGTTGTAGCAGGTTACCCCCCACTTTCAGCCGAATTGTCGACTCCGAAGTTTTTGGCATGTAATAACTAGAATAGGTACAGTAATTTGTTTAGAATCGTAAAATATCTATAAGTTACCCGTTTCAGGCTTTGGTCACCATACGTGTACGCAATGAGTCATATGTCATAAATCAATACCAAATTACTTAACAGAACAAGGAATAAGTAATACGGGTATGTACACATACCTGTCGTTAGATATGTTGAAGGGATCCTTGTTGGGGGATTTGGGGGCTGGGGGAGGTGAATCTTCTTCCATCACGTTTATCACCCCAGCTTTCCCTAGGAGAATTTTTGACTTCTTCACGTGCGGATGAGGAATTTTCACCTACAACGAATTGCAACGGTTTAATGTTTACAACATACACACTGCGTTACTTGAACACAATCCAGTCCAGTGGGCATGAGAGCCAAAAGGTGACAGAGCGACTGCTCTAGATTATTTACCTTCACAGGGGTAGAGTTATCTATGCGTTGTTTAGCAGGATCCACATCGTTGGGAATACCCAGAATGATATTTTCGTCGTTTGGGTCGAGGGTAAGGATTTTGGGCTTGGGCACTGCGTCCATTTCGTCAGCATCCCAAATAACCTCGTTCTCCCAACAACCGTACACCAACTCCTCGTTCTCCACAGGGAAAATCGAGTACCAAGTGTCATCTGTAGCGTCTTGCGTCTGTCCCATGTTACCACCTTTATTCATCATTCTGAAAAAAAAAAAAAATTAAGCAGGGTTTTTTTTTTTTTTTTTTTTTTTTTTTTTTTTTTTTTTTTTTAAAGAAAAGTTTGTACCTACAATTTTTTTAAAACTTACTGTTGAGGCTTGTTGAGTTTGGCAGCGGCACTACCCTGGGGCGGGAGGGGAGTGTTAGGCAGACGAGTGCCCGGGGTCACCACGTTTGGCAGGCCTTTGCCAGGCTGACTGAATGCTTGGGCCGTTCGGTTGCTACTGCTTGGAACCCATCCTGCCGCATTCGTTTTACAGTTGAGTTTTTGCATTACTTTATGCTTAATGTCTTCACCATTCCAGACTATTTCATCCTCCCAGTGGAGTTGCGACACAAGAAGAAAAGCATCATCAGGGAATGGCTCGTTTTCTTTTTCTTCAACTGCGATTATTTCTTCCTTCTACGGAAGAGAGAAGTACAAACTCATAAGAATGACAACGTCCTGGCTTGAATGTCCATGTGGAAACAATACAAACGGAAAAGGAAAAACAGATACCTTTTCTTTTTCAGTGACTTTGAAGCCATAGTCGAAACCGTCGCCCGTCTCAGGAACTCCCAGCATATCATACCAGATCTGAGCAGGCCCAAACCGCCAGTCCGCAACTAAAGGCCCAGTGTCATTGTTCTCGCGCCTCTCAATATTATTGGCCGATGCTTTCTCCTCCACTTGCCGAAGCAGTTTTTCCTAAAGAGTGGTAGTTTATTTGTAAGAATGTAGTGGAAAGATAAATGAAATGTCTTAAGAACTAAAACAAAATGATCCACTTTCACGATAAATGGGATCGAACTGGTTTTCTCAAAATTCAAGCATTAGAACAGTCGGCTACCAATGCTGTTCTGTTTGTTAAATAAATTATAGTCCAAGTATGTTGTAACACACTCACCTCATCATCAGACGTCAACATTTCTTTTGTAGGCTCTGGACCATAATTTAAATTCCATCCCCTGAATTTGTCCTTTCGAGTTTCTTGGTCAGACCCGGAGTCGGAACCTCTTTCTTGTTGTTTTTTCTTTTTTCTTCGTTTCCGGACACTTCTCCATATCTGAGGAAGGCTACTCGGTTTTCCGGGCCCAAAAAGGCGGGAGAATCGTAATACCTGTAATTTTGTTGTGTAAAGTATAATAAGTGCAACACTACGACTTAAGAGCTGAACTGGACAGACACTGATACCAGGCCCGTATCCAGAAAGCGGTCATGGGGGGGGGGGGTTCGCCTATATTTTTTTGCTTCACGTTGGCATTACCATGTTAATTTTTCCGTTTATGGGGGGGGGGTTAACCCCCTAACCCCCCCCCCCCTCCCCCCCCCGTGGATACGGCTATGACTGATACTATGCGGAAGGTCACACAAATTTACCTGTTCATGTCGAAAATCAGGAAAAAGTTCAGTGACATCGGTGTTTTCATACTTTGAAGGCAGCATAGCAGCCAACGGGGTGTCCAGCCGTCGTTTTGGCTTAACTTCTGTGTTCTCGGTCGTCGGCTGAGGTGGCGGTGGCATGAGACTTGTGTCAACCTGGCCTAAAAGGGAGAAACGACAGACTAGGTATCGGACTTATTGCTATCTTGAGTTTGTCATGGTCCAAAAAACTTACCTAGGTATTTAAAAAAAATGTAAATACTTAAATTATTAAAAGAGGAAACAAGGTGTAGGTAAAAAAAAAGATAATACCAACCAGGTTCATCATCATCCGCATCGTAGTCCGTGGTGTCCCCGGCCTTCTCGTACCCATTTTGTGAATAATTTTCAACCTCCGAATCATCGACTGCTTCATTGATGTCCGAATAGTCTATGGCCGTGTCCGCCTTGAATCCATCATAATCTGCGAGAACGCATTGTGGATACAGCACAAAGCAAAAACTGAAGTTGTGAAACTCCCGCCAAGTACTGTGTAATGTTCTTGTTTCATCTAGACTCTGGACATAGTCCCAGTGATCACTATATCATCAGCTGTGCAATGTTACCTAATCTCACTTGATAAGCACAATATGCTCACGCTCATAGCAACCATTTCCATAACATGGTAAATCTCCAGTTTAATTTTAACTGGGCATGGTGGGACGCACCCTTAGTTACTTGACGAAAATGGTAAGTGGCCCGGCTCAACAGGGGACAACTTAACTAAAGGTACCTACCTAACTAAAGTTGAAAATATCTGATGTTACCTACCCTGACTGTTATCACCTTGCGAAGCGTTATCCTCGGTATCACTATCACTCGCACTCTGCGAGTCCAACCGAGCTCTTGCTTCCGGGATTTCATCCCCAATGATTTCATCTACAAACTGCCCAAATCCCAGCTGGGTCAAAGAGCCTAGATGTTTCTTTGCCTCGTTATCAAGTATATCTGTATCCAATTGACCTGATTCATCCACATTCCCGAATAAGAAACTTGCTAACGATAACGATTCTTTTGCTGAATCCATCCTAAATACCAAGAAACTTATTATATTCGGCTTTGTTGCTCATAAATACAATCATAAGCAGCCATTTTGAAAAATATTAATCCTAACAGGAGTACCAACATTTAAACCTAAAAAGTCCCTACACCTTAGATGCAAAGGCGCGAAATTTGGAAAATGGGGTTATGCGTCATTTTTTGCGTATTTCTCCTTGAATGATATGTTGCTACCTTTTAAAATATTTAAAGTTATTTTTAATTTAATTATAAAGATTTGAAAAGAGATTACTTACCAGTGGTTAAGATATGTAACCAAAAAAACTTGCAAAACCATTCAAGGAAAAGAACGGTGGGAGCGGGTGTTTTGGTGCGACTGTGCGACGCCTAGCGACAGTCGCGCCGACTAGTGCGTCCGTCAATCTGCGATTCCGTGTGTGGCTTACGTGGTCGTTGGGCTAGGTTAACCTCCCAATTCTAATTCTCCTCGATTTTGCAATGATTTAACGTTTAATTTATAGTATCGCTGCCCTTTCCGCTTTTGTGTGTGCGTGTGTGTGATTTTTGGCGGCGTCCAGAATCTTAAAGTTTCAGACATCTGTCACTGTTTGTGTGAAAAGTGCGACTTGCGGGCAGTTTCGAAGTATGGGCTGCAATCGGACAATATTCTATGCAATACCATACAGTGTAATTATTAGAGTGTTATTGTATTGTGCATTTCCGTAAATTTCGGATTCTGCTATCCTAGTCATAAGATGGCATCACCGAAGTTGAACCCTGAAGAGAAGAAAGACCTAGACAAATTTACCAAGTTCCTGGCATTAAAAGCTGCTCAGATTATTGTTCAATCAAGACTTGGTGAAAAAGTGCATACGCAATGCAAGCCTCACTCGTCGGGAACTGATTGGGTGAGTAGTTACCTACCTAGATGTCGGCTTCGTCAAGAAAGTGTTCTTTAACAATTAGTCTGACGTTCGCTAATGAATGCTAATCGGAAATGAGGTTGTCCGACTCATTAGAAGGCAGCAGTTAAAAGTGTATTGCCCTGAATGACGAGCAGAGATTGCACTCCTAGTTTGAGTCCATTGTCCAGCGATGTAAGGGGCGAAAGTCATACACAAGTCACGTGACTTCTTTGTTTTCATACAGGGCATAAGCATATAGGTATTATAGTTAAACTTCAAATAATTCATCTGCTCGCTTCTCCTCTGTTACTCTGTTAGAAACTACCTAGTGGGATATAGTTCCTTGAATGCCGACGTGATCAGAAATTCCAAATCTGCGGGCGCTTCCAGCCATCTCCTCCAGACCCAGGTTGAGAGCCTGTTACGACTCATTTATTTCGTCTCCAGAGCCAGGGCTTCTCTCCCATCTCCAGAAGCCAGGGTGACTGCTCCCCAGAGCCAGGATGGGGCCTATTTCTGCTCTGGTCTAGGCAGAAGGATCAGGTCTCTGAGGAGAAGTGGCTCGGGGGATCCCTGGTTTGGTATTGCTCATCAGATTAATTATCTAGGAACGATTATGATTCAACGTCTGAACTTTGAAAAATATATGTTCCATTATTTGAACAAGGCCACATCACAAGCCCTGCGTATACGCTAAGATTTGAACTAACGCCTCAACTTCAAGCCCCAATGTCGGACCTTGTTCCTTCGCCCCTACTGTGAGGACCTTACTAAGATCCCAAACTAGGTACTTGGGATGAGGAAGATTGCAGGGGTACAATCTCCCCGTTACGCGGGCATGTATTTTCTCAAGGAATATGCGACAGTTATTCTGACAACCTTCTTCGTTGTGAACCGACCTTGAACTCATTTTTTACGCGGCCACTACATATAGTAGTATTGATCCAACCCTCAGTGAAACTGAAAGGGAGCTCGGCATACCACCTGGCGTGTCTGCTGTGGGAATAGACGCAGTGTGCATTGTACCGTGTAAGACCCACAAAAAATTTAACTCAGGTCCAGACCGTGAAGGTTCAGATTCCACAGGGGCATCTGCATTCATAGCTCAGGGTTCTCATATTCTTTTGCATCGTCCTCTGATTTCCCTGCTGTAGCTAGTCTTCCCAGATCCCAGCTCGCTTAGACGTAGGGGTAGGTAGGAGTAGGTGCCAAAAATGGAAGAATGCACTCTTGCGCACAAACAGCGCAGCATCAGGTGGGGAATTTCGAAGTTTTTTGGAGCTGTGAATATTATTGACTAGTCTGACGGGAGATTCGCCTGTCCATTCTGTCACAAACCACCACGGTACTATGGGACCACCGTATACTTAGTGACCAACCCTTTACAAGATAACTCTAAGCACTGATGCTTAAACTGCTATCGAATTACAACAGCACAGGGTCCGACACCCTCATCGACGCAGTTATGGATAAGAGGAAAAAGTTTCCCATCGAAATTAAGATGGGGGTTTGGAACTTGAGAATCAGTCAGCATTTGAAATTTATGCGGATCCCTAAGCTGGATCAGTTTGTTCAGGAGGGGGGGTTCGGCTTTGCTGAATGATAATTTTAAAATTGCTGTATCCCTGAATTCGGCACTTTAAAAATATCTACGACTGCATTGATCTCCAGCCTCCTTTTTTTGCAGGCAACAATTTGAGAATGACAGTAAGTAAAATTATCATTCAGGTACACCTACTCTGTCCCTGTAGTAAGTAATTAGCAATTTTAATATTCTCTGTTGGCATCTGGTGGTCCTGTGTCGGTAGGTCGGGACTTGACCGGAAGGGTTTAAAAGCGCCGTTACTCTCAAAACGAAGGAATTCCGAGTTGATTGACGTCGAGTAGGCAGTGAAAGTCCAAGTCGGAGTCATTGACTAGTCTGTCTATTTATGGACCGAGCCGCAATCGTGAACTGAAGGAGGCTGGAGCCAGAACTGCGGTGCTGCGTAGTTGCGCCATGGCTATGGCATTAAGGTACCTTGATGTCTTCTCGACCTGTGGTGGCCCTTGCTGCCACGTCCCATTGCGCATGGTGGTGTGTTAACCATTGTAACTTTGGCTCCGAAATATTCGTGGTTGCCTCGAACATTTTCTGAATTTGATCTTTAAGCAGCACAGGACCTCTGATAATAATGCCTCCTTCAGACTCCCAGACTACCAATAATTTGTTTTCCTGAAACGTAGTGCTGAATCTTCCGCAGTTCGGGATCCGACAACAGTACGTGGAATGGGCTCGGGTATGTTGTGGAATGCATGACGCGTGACGGCGCCGCCGCCAAGGAGGCCACTCGCCTCACTGCTTCTTTCTTCTGGGAGACATTCCGTAGCTTCCAGATAGCAGCTACCAAGAAGTGCCTATAGACGCTGGTTCTCCAGAAAAATAAAAGACGATTGAAAAAACTTTCTGAATCTCAGAGGGCGTGAAGTAAGTCAGCACCGACCGTTCCAACTTCCAAGTGATTGAGACATTGCCCATCTGTCAGTGATATTTATTCAAAAGGACCTATAGCACGAATTCTGGAGATTGTCTAGTTTTAATGACAAGAATGACAACTGGAGTGTTTGGTGACCTAGGTGCACTGGCTGGTCTAAGGGTTGATTTGACGTCATCCTGAGACCCTACTTCACTTTTCGATAGATTTATTTATTACATCCTTGTGGTAGGAAACCACCTTGACTCTTCTTGTCGGTGAACTGTGGCCGTGCGATTGTTAGATTATTATTTTTTATTCTTCACAAACTGGAAAAAACTTGACTTGGAGCCTTGTATTTTTTTATTCCTGCAACATATGGGTATTGATGATTTTGTGGTGTGGAGAAGATCACGGTCGCGCGGGTTATGGCCCATTGCCAAGGTCAGCCAAATGACAGGTCATTCCATGGGTCAAGCGGATAGAGCATGTGATCTGGGTAGCTATTCAAGTGAACAGAGTCAAGATATTTGTTTGTAATCGTAGCATAGGCGCCACCTTGTCTTCGATATTTTAGTAAATTTAGTTGCGGATGGAAGATGCGCAATAAGAGCATGCATAAAGGGGCTGTAAAAGTTCAGTAGGGACATGCAGTATAAAGTGAAGTGCGTACTCAAGCTAATGATTGTGGGGGAGGTCGGCAGGGGTTTAGGGCCCCCTGTTATGCTGCTATCTCCATACTCAGAATTTTAGTGCAAATTAGGGAAAAACCCCATAACGTGAACTGTCATACCTCGTGCAAATTGCTTTTTTTATTGAACCCTGAACCAACACGAAACAGCGAAATTTGTCATTGTTAGCCTGGTAAAACCTGGGAGCGAGACCTTGGTTCGGCTATGACGTCGTCATTGGACCTAAAACTGGGACTGTACATTTCCTGCCTTGAAATACCTATTACATATTACATACACTATTGCATACATACGCTTACATTATACATTATGTAAATTCATGTGGATTGAAAAAGGATGGTAAAAATAGTAGACGAAAATAATTATATGACAGAGAATGGGTTCTGTTATTTGGGGAAAGTGCTTTCATCTTTTGAGTACTCTACACACACGTCAGAACTCAACACTCCTCTACCTTCATACCTTCTCAGATTTTGTTTCGCTTGGAGTCTCGAGAGTCAAGATGTAGTCGGTGCTGGTATTTCTTTGTTCGTCTTCCCAGTTCTCTTGATTAAACAGATTATATTTGATAAGTTCAAGCCCCACGTTGGGCGCCAAAATATGTTTCGCACTGTCAAGATATTGAGTGCCTGGATCTATATTAAATAATCCATGCCAGGCTCACTGGAGCTTATTTAACACAGTGACGTAAATAGTTATTACATTACTTCGTGAAGTGCTGACTGCTGACTGTGTTGCTACTGTATGAACTGTGAATTGAGGACGTTGACTTGGTTCTGTAGTTCCACTGTTGTTGCTTCTTTGTAGTTGCTCGTTGTGACACTCCTTGTAATTGGCTGGCTATACTTTGTGTTCTTCTTGACGGAGCATGCCTAGTCATAACCTCAAAAAGAAATGGGGCAACAGCAACAGAACGTGACGGTGCAGTGTAGGGTCGATTTGCTGAGGCTGTAGACTTTTTAATGGGTGTTAGAGTAGCAGACCCGTATCTAGAAAGCGATCACGGGGGGTGGTTAGACATTGGAATTATTACTTTATGTATTTGACTTTTGTCTTTTGTTTCAAATTATTCATTTTCTTTCAAGGAGATACGGCTATGAAAAGGTAGTGTATTCATTTCATACATAAATTTAGCCCTTCGGATCGACAGTGCCCGCCCTCTTCCCCTTGCGGTAGGATGATGGAGTTACTACAAACAGCATTCTCATATCTTAATTTTCTATTTTCAGTTTAACCTCGCGATCCGAGAACTCCCCGATGTGCTGGCCGAAGCGAAGAAAGCATTGTGCTGCGAGGGTGTCAGTACCAGGCTCACACTCTGTGTCGACATCTCCCTTCGTACCGTAGAGGGCGACACCATGATGCTGGAAACCTGGAACCTAGGTCAGTTGGCTCACCTCACTCTGAAGCAGCCTCATTAGCTGAGCAAATCAAACAATTTCTGATCAGCATTTATAGGTTATCGTAGCGATTTTGTGGTTGGTCAGGGAGAGAACTGAAACCCCCTCCCTCTAGTAAGAATCCCGATCTCTAGGACCTGGACCATGGGTTGAAGGAGGATTCTGTAGCCCTTACTAGCCTGTCATTTTTCATGAAACCTTGTGTAGCTTGGGTGGGTTTTCGAAATCTTTCCATCGTAGGTAAATAAAGAAAATCTTATGTTGTTATCATCCCCCTGATCTGCTCGTAATTAGGCCGATCCTATTTTCGTCCTGTGGAGTGTTTACAACTTTCGGCGGTTCTGTGATACAGCCTCTATGCCTCTATCTATAAAGAAGATGGAGCGCAATAAGTTTTATCAGCTAGATATCTATGAGAGGCTCGCCTGATGGCCTCCTGCAAAGATATCATCGCACTATCAGAGGTCGCGATTGCGGCAGATCCGCAATATATGCGACCTGCGTCACTCCTCGGTTTCAGAAATTATACAGGAGGGTCAAAAGGTCTCGAGCCCGGGTCTTATAAATTATGTACTATTGGAGTATTGATTTATTATTATTATCGGTTATCACGTTTTTGCTGTGCTTATAATATTGTGATTCTTTTTTAATTGCTTTTATGGGTGCCTGGTTCGTCTTAACACCACTGAAGTTAGGTCGAAACCAAAGAGGAGTTGGCTGAACCCACTTTACGTCTTTAGGAGTGTGCCGAAAACCATGTCATCCTCTTGAGACACTGCTGATCCATCCGACCTTTCTTTTAACAATGAACTCGTATAAGCGTCGAAAGCCCGCTTTTTTTGTTGGCATTCTCGTCATAATTTCCAGCCCTGGGGTTTTCGGACTTTGACGTACGTCTATAATGACACCTTTATGTGAGTGTGAGACCTTCAGTGTATATGTGAAGTACAAGTGGCAGGTACAAGAACCTAGCCAATGAAATTGGCGGTTGTAGCTGTACCTTGATCCTCCACAAGCCTGGGGGGACTTTCCGTGGTAAACAACTCGGTGCCACGGGCTCCAGCTTGGTGCCGTAGGTTTCTTCTATTTTTATCCTTCTCGGTAGTCGGTACAGGTACCTGGACGGTTGCAACACGAACCTGCATTGCAGAGCTGCGCGTCACCGTCATGCCCTACTTCCCTCAGTTCAAACCTGGCCCTGTTGGAGGAATTCAGATTGATATTGATGCCTAGCCCAGAAGATGTCTGAGCACAACGTCTTGTGAAAGCAGGAAGACCGCGGTTCATGGGCGCCCGCAGGGGGGGGGGCCGCCCCCCCCCCCTGGAATCCCAAAAATACAAAAAAAAATAAACGAACATAGGGTATTAAAAAAAAAATTGGTCAGGTTGCCCCCCCCCCCTGAATTTTTTCCTGCAGGCACCCATGCCGCGGTTTATTTGGACTCGGAGGGTGCTTGATTTTCTATTCTTATATTTTTTCCTCATTTTCTGATAGGCCAGCATGGCCTTCTTTTTCAAGAACTGTCCCGTAACCGGCAAGAGACTAAGAAATCCACCGTCGGAATGAAGTGCGAGGGCTTGAGAGATAGAGTTAAGTGTGAAACCAAAGAAAAGTCTCATGAATGGCTGATGTGGACGGGACTTCATGCTGGAATGAAAATGAAAAAATGCCAGGCTTTTGTTTGGAATAACACACTCATACTTTTGTGGATTTGCTGTTTGTTGAGATACATCGGAATTTTCCAGTTTTTAGTCATGAAAAAAACAAGGTCTTCCGTGAGAATGTTAGATTGGACTGTTTGTGCCATTGTTCCAACCTAATTGCTTGCCAGGTAATCGTTGAAAATAATGTAATATGGAATATGGTTATCGTAGTTGGGTTTCTTTGGTTAACACTGAAATTCATTAGGGCTGCGACGAGGGGGTAACCACTCCAGAGATTCCTTGAGATTTCATAAGGATTTCCAAAGATTCCCAACGATATTCATAGAAAGATGAATCCCGAAGGGGTAACCACTCCAGAAAATTCCAAGATTCCCTGAGATTTCATAAAGATTTCCAATGATTCCCAACGAGATTCCCAACGGGCTGCGAGGATTTCAATTCACGTTACGGATAGGAGCCCTTGGGTTGTGGTCACTGAAATGAGCCATTTGCACAAGTCTGCGGCTACCTGGTGTGTATTCCAGTGGTAACCACAGATTCCCATTCTCCAGTCCGCAGCATTCTGGCGATCAGGTGTGACGTGACTCCACGTTCTCGCCTCCCATTGGTTGTTTCTGCGTTGCCGGCTCGGGATGGTGGCGCATGATTGGTCAGGCTCCAGGTTATGCAAGTTGCTGGGTGCCAGGCCGCGCCAAGGTCGTTTATTGACTCACTCCTCTTACGAAATTGTCATTACCCCTTCCCCCTGCCCCCAGTGCCATCTTCCTTACGCTTACCTTCCTGTTTTGAAATTCTCAACGAGTTCCGAATTATTTTGTGTACAGTTTCTAACAGACCCTACCAATAGAGTGGCCATAGATTCCAACCTCTTGTGGGGAGTGACTTGGGGGTACTGATTGATACCCATTCTAAAATGAAAAAATTCGGTACCTGTTTCTTTCCCATTCGGTAGTCTTCCATAAGAGCTTTAACGAAGGCAGTATCTCCTCTCTCACTGTATAGGTTTCCATCCCTACCAACTGTGTTTAATAAAAACAAAAATTATTTGACACACCCATGCAGTATGAATGAAGTATAGAAGCACAGAGAGACAGTTAAAGGAACGTCCATAATGATGTCTCCAATCTGATGCCGATATAGGCGAGGTGCGGTGTGACAAAAAATACACTCATCCCGAGCTCATCTTGTTTGTTTGATGGTCCCTTGTTTGCGTGAGAATCGGGGGTTCGGCTGCTCGATTTTCGGGTAGCGTATGGATGTGTGAGTGGGCCCATTTTGTAACAAGAGAATGATTTCATAGGACATGGGAATTATAACCCATGCTGGTTTCATTGGTTTTGGTCGCTAAGGTTCAAATTTATGAAATTTTTCTGGCTTGGGAATAGAACGGATATTGGTTTGATTGGTTTTGCACGAGGGGGTAACCACTCCAGAGATTCCTTGAGATTCCATAAAGATTTCCAAAGATTCCCAACGATATTCATAGAAAGATGAACCCCGAAGGGGTAACCACTCCAAAAAATTCCAAGATTCCCTGAGATTTCATGAAGATTGAACCCATGATTCCAATGATTCTCAACGAGATCACCAACAAGTGGTTAACCCCTCGGTTTTGGACTTCTGGTGTCATCTGTAATTTAAAATTTACTGTAGTTATCCAACTTATACATTCAAGCTCCGAAGCCTACTCTTAGCCTAACTGAGATGGCGCATAATAGAAAAGAACCTTCATGGGTGATTGGTAATTGGTCATTTATGGATGGCAGTTTCAACTGGAGTCAATTATCGGTCTGCAGTTTGCAAGTGCGTCGCAGCTGATGGAGTCCATTGATCGGTCCTACCACAGCGACCTTGGCGTTACAGAGTGTACGAGACTGTCCTGCGGTTTCAGTCAGTTTCGCCCCATCTATAGTTTATTCACTCTTTGGAGCCTAAACGAGTGCTGAAGCTGAAGCCAGAAATATCTATCACTTTAGGCGATCCACTTCTGACTGTTTATACCCACTTAATAAGTAGATATAGCAGAATTAATTCCATCTTGTTTACACGTCTATGTACAAGTAAATTGCCGATAGGTGTTGCTTTGATAGTAGGGAGATTTTTCCAAAAATATCCAGTATCTCTGCTCTTCAAATCCCTCTTGAGTTGGCACATCCCATATTGGTGAAATGCTGGCTTGAGTTAATAGGAGGCTCCCTTAGGGTGCGTCCCACCATACTCAGTTAACGTTAATCTCCAGTTAAATTCAAATTATTGCACGGTAAAAACTGACTTTAACTAGAGTTTAACCATTAACCGAGTATGGTGGGACGCACCCTGAGAGGCACTCTTGGCTTTTCTAGTAATTAAAATTGCGTTGCACCAACAACAGTGACCTCAGCTGGATTGCCTCATTTGCTGTACCTAATGATCCGTTTCCCAATAGGACAGCAAAGCATTTTTGTACAATGTCTCCGTGAATGAAGTTTGTGGCAATTCGTAGCAGACACCGTGTAAACAAGATGTACGTTAATGAGTCAGTTATTGTGGTGTTAACAAGGCATGATTCACATAATAAGTACTTAGCTGTTTAATTAAAGTGACAGTGACAGATAACATCTGTTTGTCCTCTTTTGTAGTACTGTTGTGGATAATAGTAGAATGGATATTGTTGAACTGCCATTGTACCAACTAGTGAAATAATTTTCACTTTTGTAGAGATGAATTTTTGATCTTCGTCGTTGGTTGATGAGCCTAACACTTTCGGGTTTTTTCAGGTGTTTTGCCAGATGAGTGTGACTCAAACGTCCGGGTGACGTATACCGTGTACAACAGGATGGGGCTGCTGCTGAAGAGTCTGGTGGCGGTGACAAGAGTCACCCCTGCGTACAAACTGTCCAGGCGGCAAAGTCCCGATTCCTACGTCATCTGCTATCGCATCTACATGGGCGAGCCCCAGCTACATCATCTTGGTACGTTTACATTTTCATTTTAGTTGGAGGTAAGCAGTTAAGTTCAAGACAACATAAAATTGCATGCAACAGGTTTTGGCGAAAGTTCAGGGCAGGGAAGAAATTAGATCATCTATTTTTGATCGTACCTTTGTTAGAAACGTCTTACTACGAGGATGTGCCCTCTCGTTTCCATTTCTCTCTTGCGTATAGAAATTAAGGTTTTTTTTTTTTTTTTTTTTTTTTTTACTCGTGACGCTCAGAGAACATATGCGCCGATGAGTTAGTTTGTTAGATGTTATGAGAATATGAGTGGGCCGATGCCAATACATCCATGTCGAAAGCGGAAAATATTTCCGTTCCGCCGGGTTTCGAACCCGGACCTCTCAGGACACAAAGCGGACCCCTTGACCACTCGGCCACTGAGAGGCACGGGGTATCTCCTATGTCATCATTTGAGTAGCCGGAAGATACTGAAATCGACCAGTGCGTGGGCTTCTTAAATTGTTGAACCTTTAGAGCCTAGGAGATTTAGAGTAAGGTACTTATTGATATATAGATGCTAGGACTGGATGCCATTAGTTTGAGCCGGAGGTTTGGTTAGTCCATTGGAAGTATTTTGGCGGAAGTGTGGGATTGTTTACGGGCCTTGTGCCCAGGAATCGGCGGGGCGCGGGCGTAGCATGACGAACTGCAACTTTCCTCATTGTCTGCCGTTTACGGTGTGACAGGTTGTTTCGCCACGCCCATTGTAAAGTTCCTACAATGTACTTAAAGTATGCGAATGTCGAAAACACGATGCAGGCGAATAACCCACATCGGGTCAAACACCTTTATAAAGTATTGTTACAATTTCTCGCGGATATCACTACAGTTTGAACCGAGAACCCACATGACATATTTCGGAAACCTTCAATAACTCAACCCGGTGCCGAGTGGGGGGTCGGAAATTCTATGAGAATTTTTTTCACCACATAACTCGCTTGAGGAAGTTTCTATCCGAGTATTTTGAATACCCTCATGGCATGTTTTGTGAAATTAAAAAAACAAACCCATCTCGCAAATTCGAGTTTTCCCAGATATGCCGCTAATGGGGTATTTTATCCCATAATATGCACTATTACCCCTGAGAAAATAAACGAAATCGTAGTAGCCAATTTTGATTAAAAAAATAAAAAACCAGTTTTTTTGAGGTTTTTTGTGGGGCAGAGTCTTTCAATTTTCACCCATGGAAAGTCGGAAAAAGTATATTCTGCATATAACTTTTTTACATCTGTGTACCAAATTTGAACCAAATTGGCCGGATGGTTTGGGCCCAGGCTCTCCGTACATACATACAAACACAAACACCGTGTTAAAAACGCTTTTTTCAGAGTCTGGCACGTTTTACTTATGTTGGTGGATTATTTTATTGATTAGAGATCATATGAAGAGGAGTGTAAAGGCGCCTCCACGTGGTATACGAAAGTGATATAGTCGGGTGACGGCTATTATCACATAAAAGGCGGGACTTTCAGTGACTGGATTGATTTTCTGGGTCAAATTCCGTCGTAAAATGGAAAGTATGTGTAGACTAACATACGTGGAGAGTAAGAAGTGCGCAAGGGTGAAATGGGCGTCCGATTCCTTATGGCTGGTTAGCACGATAGAAGTGAATGATGGCCTTGTATGAAAATAGTGTGGGACGATCGTATTGTAATGTTGCCACGGTACGTTGGTCGCGTGGGGTCTGGGATGAGTGCTATAATGCTATTGCTGCCCCTGCCCAATTGGTGCATAGTGAATCTCTGTAGTCAGACACTAGTGAAATCATCGAGAATTTGCATTCGTTCTTCTTCCCTTGTGCGTACTAGTGTTTACTTTATAGGGCTCTCGGGAGTGCTTCCATTTTCTTTCGTTCTATCCCTTTTTTATTCCCATTTTTCTTCCAGTTTTCCCTTCAAATGCAATTTATATTACCGTCTTTTATTTTCCCCAGTATTTCTTGAACTTTGCCTTGAATTATGCCTCGGAAGTGCTTGGACGTACGCATCCTGAAATGTGGTGGCCTGAAGCTCGCAAATATCCGATTCTCATGCATAGTACAGTCAGTATAGGTACGATGAAATTATCATTTTTGATAAGTTTGCCAAATTGAGCGCACCTCATTTTCCGGGTGTCTGGGTATATTTTTACTGCAATTACCGTCGTTTGTGCATGAACATGAGGTGAGTTAGGTACGTACCTGCACACATGTACACGGTAATGGTACACGTCACTGGAACCTGTTCCTAGCATGCATAGTTTGCGGGTTTCAAGCAAAAATAATTGTAAACTGCCTAATGTCGTATTTGAAGTCCCTGGGAAGGAACGCGTTTGCAGTGTTTCCCAGAGGAATCATTAGCTTCGGTCATGTATTCACTTGACCTTTTCCCTCGATGTTGCGAACTGCGTACTATATGCTTCATGGATAAATACCCTTGATTTGGCTGTCTTACTGTTAGGCTGCACATGGGACATGGGTGGTGGTTTATTTTTATGAACCCGGTATAAGCCATAGGTACTTCACGCTTGGGAATAATAAGCTTTGTACATTTATTTTAATTTGTACATGCAATAAGGTCTTATTGGCTGCGATTTATAATAACTCTAATAACTCTTATAATAACTTAACTCTACCAGGTTCTAAGGTAATGAGAAGTTTCCAAGTTGCCCCTGGATCTGGAAAAAATGCACTCAGTGTTCGTATGACCAGAATGACTCGCTAGGAAAACGGAAAACGTCGCTACCTAGAGCGCCTATACGTAAAACGTAATCTTGTAAGATTTTGAGATAAAAAAATTATCCCGTCCTTATTCGAGGAGGCCTCTAACCGTCTCACGCATTCGCAAGTGTCCTTAAGAAGGATAGAAGATATTATTATGGTTTGAGTATTATCTGTCATGGTGTGGTACAACCACGGGACTGAGAAACCTACATCCTACATCTTTATTTCTATTGTATCCCAACAATGGCAAATGAGAGACCGCATTATTTATCACTCTGTGTGTCAACGGCCTTCCTTAGCTAAGCAGGAACGTGGACAAATTATTGTATTGGTATTAAGAAAACTATTGGATATTTAAATATTTTGAAATATAATATGTCTTTTTAACGCCATTACTCATGAGGCTATGTTGTAATTTTACGATCGAGTGATTTTTGTCACCAAAAAAATTGTCCAAAATTAACCGATCTCTAAAATCACATGGCCTCATGAGTAGTGACGTTAAAAAGACATATTATATTTCAGAATATTTTAATATCCAATATTTTTCTCACAAAGTTTGAAGTCCAAACGTATAAAAATAGCGAATGTATATTCAGCTCCTGTTAACGTGAGGTCTATAATTTAAACATTGCATCAACACCCAGTTAAATTTACTGGCAGCAAAACGACCCGCATGATTAGTGCTAAAAATACCTTCGAAAGAGTTATCATATCACGTACTTGTCCATGTGACTCAGTGAGGAAGGCTCCGGAGTATTCCATTGATGTCTTAGCGGCTTTGCTGTGGAGGCCAATCAGAGTTTAACAAGGAAGCCGGCAATAACATTGCTGATTGCGACTTAGTCAGGCCGTGTGACTGTCTCCAGGGAAGTCCTTGCTCTTTGTTTGGAGACTGATGAAAAATTGACTGTCTGGCAAATGTGTATAGAGGAAATTAATGGATGCAGACCTCTTGTGAGCAGAGATATGTGTCTTTCGTCTGGAGACGATGCTGATTGTGTGACGGTTAGTATGGGTGTCGTTGCTGCGAAGTTTCCTATTCATTCGGAAGGTTCAACGGTATAGTGCTGTTTGTTTACGTTTCGTTAAACTGTTAAATGTTAATTGACTTCTTTTATGGCACTTCCCACAAGCCCACAACGATATCCTGTCTAACGAACCCAATAAACGGTCTAAATCTGTACCTAATTTTACTACCGAGGTTTGAAGAAGTGTTAACTTTTTACTTTCTCGCCCGTATGTAATACATGGGCTGAGAAAGTTATGTTTTTCTATGGCCCCCACCCCACCTGATACAGTAGTAGTATCTCTTTCTACAGTCTTACATGAACCTCGTTTAATTGTTGTATATAGCTTTGGTAGGTAGATCCGTGGTCGGCGCGGTATTCTCAGCAGCCCCACCCTTCTGTGGTATGGGCGGCACTCGGCAGTGCTTTCTTACGTGTACTGTTATTATTATGTTGTGCAGGTATTACAGTTTTTGCAATGTAAGGCACTTCCGTGTGGCATTGGCGCCCACCTCGAGTTTTGTTTGCCACTTGTCTGCCAATCTTCATGGCCAGTCAACATCTCTGACCCGCATTCTCTCCGTGGTCCTCTTTTTTGGCGGCCTAAGGTCATATGCTATTTTTTTATCTCCAGCTGTCAGTTGAGTTTCCCGCCGGTATTTATTTTTAAAATAAATCTTGTGATGTGCGAAAAATAGTGATATCACTTATTTGTTAATCGCGGTAACTCTCATGTATAGTAATTGGGTTTGAGTCTTAGCTGGTGAAGCCTCGTGGATAATGTGATTACTCTTTTTTTCGAACAGTAACCAGTGTTTTAACATTTTTACCATTTCGTTCTTTGGTGGATGATTATATATTTTCTGCCGGCTCTAGGGCTGTGTAACAATACCATCATGTACCAAACCCATCCTCACTGAGCAAGTATTTTCCCGATATGTTTACTTTAAGGGCGAACTCCTTATAGTATCAATATAGGTACTGTGGTAAACGTAAGCGAGTACCTGCTGAACGAGTTGGGGCGTTACAATACGTTTACAAAATATTTGTAAAATTAACTGTGTAAATATAATAAAAATACTACTGCTACTACTACAATTTAAGATTTTCATAGATTCCCAACGATATCCACAGAAAGATGAACCCCAAAGAGGTAACTACTCCAAAAAATTCCAAGATTCCCTGAGATTTTATAAAGATTTCCAATGATTCCCAACGAGTGGTTGACCCCTACCCCTCGGTTTAAGGCTAGGTTTCAATTTAAATATGAATCAAACAGGTGAGCAAAGTGAGCTAGAATGTGAGTGTAGATTTTGTGTAAATGAGCGTATAAATTTAGCATGGGGTCTGGGTCTGTCTCGGATGTCTCGACTGGGTGGGCGGGGGCTTGGAACATGCGCGATCGATGCCTGCCTCGAAATGAGCAGTCGCGGGCAAACCACGTGGGATAGGCCTTAACCGTCACCGTCAGCCTACGTGCCCGCCTGCACGTGTATCTCATGCCCCCAAACGGTTTCATTCAACGGTTTGCCATCCGTGAAGGCCGATAATATCAGTTTTACGTTACATGGAAGCCCACGTGCTATCGACTAAAGAGTTGAGTCGGTGACTATTGTCATTGTCTAACTAAAAAGTAGCATCCAGAATCCAGACTGTTTGAAAGATCGGCCCTGTAGATGAGACGCTTTTGGGCAATATTCGAGTCCGAATGAACTGTCAAAAAAAGCTCATAAAAAGTATTACTGATACGAAATAATCCTATGAAATAATGATCTGTGAACTATTGACCCCCGCTAGACGGCAGGACCATGTCTGACAGTCATCGTGTCACCCCGTGAATGATGACCACATGACCAGCGTGTTGGCGGTACGGTAAACACGAGATACGATCATCCATACTAGTCAAATCCGTAGGTCCATATTAGGCGTTACCGAAATTAGACCAAGGTCAACCACATAATTTGATTGACTTGTTTGCTTTGGTAATCAAAAACATATAACATTAGAAAAATACCCACTATCCCACAGCTTATTGAAAGTTAGTGACGTGACTGATATTCGTAAAAACTACTCCGGGAACAGGTGCTAATAAGGCCGACTACTTTTCCATCGAGAAAATCGTGTTTAGTTGCCTTGATATCCTGCTTTGGAATTTTCCAGCAGTAACGGGTATGGACTGGAATTCGGCAGATTTTAAACATTTATATAGACAGACCAAGGTGCCAAGATGTCCAATACTTACCTAGTTGGACATTAAATACTGTCACTCAACTTTCCAAAGAATTTCTGGATTTAAATTTACACTTGTTTGTAAAATAACTGCCATAGTGTTGTTTCTCATGAAATTACCTTTAATTTGGTATATTACAAGTGGCACTTTGTGAAAGAAATGACCATGGAATGGGGCCAAAGAGAAGATCGTGTCGCCGAGTACCATTTTCAAGTTGCTTCAAAAGCTTGGAATATCGCTAAGATTTGTGTACCGCACCATCAAACGGTGGAGAGATGTCTGTAGTGTTGACGACCACAAAAGATCGGGCCGACCACGTTCGGTTAGCACGCCAGCCGTAGTTCAAGCAGTTAGGTCGCGAATCAGTCGGGAAGCAAAAAATCATGGCTTTGCAGATGTCCCTAAAGAGAAGCTCATTAAAAACTACCATTAATCGAGACCTTAAGCTTCATGCTTTTAAGAAAAAGAAAGGTCATCTCTTGAACAATCGACTGAAAAATTTAAGGCGGCTAAGAAGTCGTGTTCTATTCAAGCGGTACGCTAAAAATGGGCACAGAAACATCCTGTTTTTCGATGAAAAAATTTTTACCATAGAAGAGACGTTTAACAGGCAAAACGATAGGGTGTATGCCAAAAGCTCTGACCAAGCAAGTAAAATCGCTCCTAGGATTATTCGAGGCCATCATCCCTCCTCAGCTATGGTCTGGTTGGGGGCATCATACCGGGGTATGACTGAAGTGCGTTTTTGTGAAAGAGGTGTTAAGACTGGTGCTCTGGTGAATCAAAATACGGTACTTGATAAGATGGTGAAGCCTTTGAACCAAACCCTATTCAAAAACCAAAGCTGGGGTTTTCAGCAGGATTCTACTCCAGCCCATAAAGCCAAGAGTACTCAGAAGTGGTTTCGTGAGAATAACATTGATGTTATTGCTAGTGAAGATTGGCCCTCCTCCAGCCCAGATCTCAATCCACTGGACTATTCTATCTGGCGCATTATTGAGGAGAAAGCCTGTGCGAAACCCCACAAAAATTTGGACTTGATGAAGAGGTCCATTTCGAAGGTAGTCGAAGAGATAGACATGGATGAGGTGCGTACTGCTATTGATGATTGGCCCCGTCGTCTTCGAGCCTGCATTCAGGCAAAAGATGGTCATTTTGAAAATTTCTTTCTCTCCTGTATTCCTTGACAACTGTTCTACATATCCATTAAATATTTAAAAAAAAAAATTATTATTCGACTGACTTTTTCTTAGTTTTAACTGTGACAGAATTTAACATCCAACTAGGTAGTGGCTATAGAAGATGCATGGTTGAAAGTTTTGGACACTTGAACTGGAGCGTGTTGTTATTGAGGTCATGCGGCTCAAACCCAATGAATGAAACTTCCGCCTTTCCAAGGCTGTGGACCACCACTACATCTTCTTTCGGTCCCAAATCGCGGTACCTACTTCGGCGTCATAAAGCTTTGTTGACCTTTTCCCTAAAAAAAAATGGGGTTGAAGTAATAAACTTTTGGTCTGGATCTTAGGAGCAGGTATTATTACTTGATAAAGTGTGCTGCAAGATGTACGCTTTGAATTAGTGAGCCCGTACCACTCTTCTTGGCAGTAGAAGAATTATTGACAATATTGGGAATATCAGGGAATCTTTGGAAATCTTTATGAAATCTCAGGGAATCTTGGAAAATTCTGGAGTATTTAACCCTTTGGGGTGCATCTTTCCACGAATCTCGTGAAATCTTTGGAAATCTTCATGCAATCTCTGGAGTGGTTAACCCTCGACTATTGTGACAATCAAACTATTATTGGTGATGCCCGTAAATAAAGCAGTGGGTAGTGTGGGCACGATTTGGGTTCCACTGTCTGTAACTGTATGTGCTTCGACCATAGGCCTGAGAGACTTTACTGTCGTCACGTTATTTGGGTCAATGACAGATAGCGCACATTTCTGTTGCTAGTTAGGCCGTTCGGGCTCAATCCGCTTGTGTCACTACTGACAGTGTCTTTCCGTTCTGTCCTTTTATTTTCTTCCATTGTTTCTCTTGACTCTAAAAAACCTTTGCCAAATTTGACTTCATGCCTGTTGGTTTTTTCTTCCTTCCCGATTCCATATTAATGCTTCCGTCTCGATCTCGATTTTGTTTTGTAGCAGATCGCCTTAAAGTGGCAGTTACCTTAACATCAATATTTACAAACTGCTTCGTTACTCCATTACTTATTGTTGAAGTTTGCTGTCAAATAATTTTAAGTCGAACATAGCGGTTGGCTTACGTGTCAGTGAAACCGTTCACCGTTTCAACTCTCAGGTCCGCATCATTTTCTCCTCTTATACCATTTGTGATATCGCGGAGTTTTGAGGAACAAATTTGACTCAAGCCGTAAAAAAAATCTTCCTGTCTTTTTTAGAGTAATAGGTATCGTATGGGCCTTGGTGGCAAAGCAGGTTTTAGCTATAATTATTGTACTCGTCAAATGGTGATTTATCAGGGTATATCCTGCTTAAAGTGCAGAATATTCATGTACCTACTCATTCATTAGGTATTCTTCTGGTCGATAAAACAATGTGGGTTAGCTATTTAAAACAGTTGGCAAGAATATGTTGAAGGGAACTCAGGTGTGTAGGCTTGTCCAGTTTCTAGTTATCTAGATTTGTTCACGTTGGCAACTGACTGGTTTCCTATATGCCTACGAGTTCGTAACTGTGCTGCCTTCGGAGGATTATTGAAGGCCGCGCAGTCCAGAATGGTGAGATGATTGTCACGACTCACGATACAACCTTTATATTTATCATCGCATAACTTTTGCCCTTTCGGCTCTTCTTTAGATCACTGAATAGCTAGCTTTACCGACAAATGATGCGCCTGTAGTATAGAAAGGAAAATTAAGGCACTATTAGACCGCTAAATTTTTCAGCGGTAGAGAGAACAGCAGAAGAGCGCCCTTCCTGTCCTTCATGTCTCTGTGACTTTCAATAGCCCTAAAAGCAAGGAAGATTCTTGGAATCTTGGGGCAGCTTTTGCCCGCAGAAATGTCAGGGGCCTATAGTTGCGCTTTAAATATTTGTTTTTGATTTTCGAAGTTTACTTTTGCTTTGGCTTTAGTCCAGCACTTGGTCACGTTGTGCTGCATCACTGCGGCTTGTGCAGGTTGCATGCCAATTCACCCAACTGACATGCAAGTCATCCCCTTTTCAGCCGCCATCATGTCACGAGCTGAAAATGCTAGTGATGTGTTATCCGCGTCGTTTCAAAATGTTACCCATTTCAAATTTGATTTGATAGAAAAGTGCGTGGTTCGCGAGGAGATTTCACCAAGCATACTAGAGAAATGGATGTGGTCCGTGTGATGGTAGTACAGGAGAAATACCTGAAAGTTTTTCCAGTCGGGGTGGGTTCAAATACTGCACGTTTCCTAAAACGCTTGGATGGCTATATGGGAGGCTTTACTTTCATAGATTAGAAGCGTATAAGTTATGAAATTCTTCCCTAATCCGGAACGGTAGAGCTGAACGGATAGAGTCTGTGGCCAGCAGCCGACTCGTTGTGCGAGCAGTGCGAGACAGTGTAATGAACTAATCAAGTAATCAATCTGCGGTTATGATGTGGTATTATCGAGCGTGTCAGTAGGTGAGGGAAAATGAAAAGAGATGAGATATAACTAGCCCATTAACTGCCGGGCGCCAATCGTTTAATTGGCCGAGCACGATGTATGTGAGAGAAGTTAATTATTTGTGGCTGCTTCATGCTGCTTCTCCTATAGTTCGTCGGGGTGGTTTTTTGCTCAACCGCTTATTAGCAGGTACTGTAATGGAATAATTATCACAGTTGACGTTTGACATAAGACAATTTGTAGGTGGTCCTGTAGTGATTTGACATTCCCTGGCCCTGTGATTCATACAAGATTTTTACCTTCACTTCATGCACTTCCAAACGCTCCCCAATCCAACGATGCGACCAATCTTGTGTGAGATCTGTGTTTACATGATGCTGATACGGTGATTTAATTCAGAAAACATTTGTAGTGTGGAAAATTACTTACATTCGTGATGTGTGTCCTATGAGTCATGCACCAGTTGTGTAAGAGCAAGCGCCAGTCCCTTGGCGCCGCACTGTGCTTATATGCATTGCTGTAGGTCTGTACCCTACACAGCCCTTTGCCATGTGACACGCCAGTATGGAGCCACATGGGACTGCATGGGACATGGGGCACAGGGTTGCGTGGCAGTCTGGCTGGACGCGATATGTACGACACCAAGATGCGATTGCTTATTGATTGATTACATTTTTGTTTACGTATACCTTTATACAGTTTAAATCCAGTTTCTCAGCTGTTTCACTCTGGTTTGGGTTGGTCCTAATCGTCTTCTTTATCAGTCAGAAATTAAGACGGGAAGCTTGACCCAGTAGTTCACTGTGCTGTGCCACAACTTCCTATCCAGGGTCTTGTGTTCGCTAGCTCTTGATTAACCACCCTGTAGTTTTTAGAGTTGCTCTGGGTGGATTGGGTGAATTTCACTTGCGATTGTGAATGTATAAAGTTTATAGAGGCAGAGAAAGCTATTAGTATAGGTAGGTATTGTATGTCGACTCATTATTTGGCTATCGCTGGTTACCAGTCCCTCTGTTAGTATTGTAATGTGTGGTATTTGTTTATTATTAATTCCGTGGTCGTAGCCACAGTCGTAGCCCTCAGGGCCACCATTTCGTCGGTCACGTCGGTTCTTCCTCTCAAACTTGAATTACTGGTAACTATTTGTTTAACGGAGTTGAATATTTACCACCCGTTAGAGGGAAAGCAAGTGGCATTCATTGTGGGGAACATTCGTCGTAACAGCAGCTCGATCGAGGGGTTAACCATTCGCTGAGAATCTCGTTGGGAATCATTGGAAATCTTTATGAAATCTCAGGGAATCTTGGATTTTTTTTGGAGTGGTTACACCTTCGGGGTTCATCTTTCTATGAATATCATTGGGAATCTTTGGAAATCTTTATGGAATCTCAGTAGAATCTCAAGGAATCTCTAGAGTGGTTACCCCTCGAGCTCGATGATGGAGACGCGGACATGAGAGCTTAAAATTTCGATACCTTTTCCATGTCCATGACTGGGTTATACTTTCGCCTGTCTCTGGTATTCTTGAGTCATCTGCGGTTCGTGGCCAGCACTTGTTTATTTCATCTTCTTTATCCTTATTCGTTTCCTTTTAAAGAGAAAGCAGTCTGTGCCCGGTGGTCTGTAGCGCTAGGCTGCTACATCCAGCAAGATAAAGGCGTTGTAAAACAACTCACTGTTCGCAGTCGGACCCATGATAAAGCACGCGACACAGCTATTGTTATCCCATTCTTGAAATATTGTATAGTACATTGGTACCCAGTCACATCGACGTTTACTCGTAAGTTGTGGGGGCAGGGGCGTCATTTGGCCCTCTTGGGGGGGGGGGGGGCACTTGACCCCCCCAAGATGGCTGTTGCCCCCCCCCCCCCCCCCCAAGAAGGCTGTTGCCCCTCCCAAGAACGAATTAAAAAATTACATTTTCAGTGAAAAACGTAAAAAAAAATAAAAATAATTTTCACCTACCTACCCATGACCATGAGTTACATCCAGTAGAGACCATGGATAGTATTTTGAAGGGAAAACTCTGCCGACTATTGTGTACGGCGGTCGATTGCATGTAGAATGGCCGTTAGGTGTAGTCAAAAAATTACGTTAAACCGGGGACAATTCCTTACGAACAGTGCTGGATTAACCATTACCTATGCTAAATAAGCTTCAGTTTGGGGCCTATATACGCTCTGAAGGGGCCTACAAAAATTTTCAACGTAATAAATAATTAGTAAATTTAAAGTTCTTTCTGCAAAACATGGAGATTTTACTGAGATTAGTAAAATTTTCGGCTCGGTCGCTTCGCTCGCTCGCAAACTGATTGCTTTCTTGTGTTTTCTCACGGTTAAACGTTAAACTCCAGTTAAAGTCAATTTTTACCGACTAATAATTGGAATTTAACTGGGGTTCAACGTTAACCGAGTATTGTGGGGCGCACCCTAAGTATATATAGTGACTACTTGCCCCCCCCCCCCCCCCCCCAAGAAAAACTGAAATGACGCCCCTGTGTGGGGGGAAAAGGAGTCAGGGCAAAATGATTATACCTAGTTGAATTCCTACATTGTATCGAAACGACGTGAATAGCCACTTGGCTCCCTATATCGCTTATGGAGGGAGAGTATGATGCAAAGTGCAGAATTTGTGGGTATATAAAGGCCATCTCTGGTCTGGAAAAGGAGACATCCTTGGCGGCATCGGCACCGTCTGGTACGCCAACGCATTTGAGAGCCTCTAATGCAGTTATCTCTTGTTGGAAATGGAGCATAAATGGGTGTGGGCGAGCGAGAGATTCCCCATTTGGGAGTTACTCCCCTCTCTTCCTTTCCTTCCTAGAATCTATGAGAAAAATTTGAATTTCGATTTGTAAATTTGAATTTTCTATTTTTTGCCTATTAACTACACCTTCTTGCTTTGAAGTATTTATGTGCATGACTATTCAGATTTAATAAAAATGATAACTTGGAGACTATTTCCTTCCTATAGGGTTAGGGTTTATAGTTCCGATTTTTGGTATCCTCCCACCACCTCCGGGAAAATGGAAAAAGGGCTGGTCCACTCTTTGTCTTAGGCTGCGTCCCACCATGCTCAGTTAAGAGAAAACTGGAAATTTTCTCGGAAATTTAACATGGTAAACATGGGAGAAAACCTCCAGTTTTCTCTTAACTGGGCATGGTGGGACGCACCCTTAGAGTGTCACTAAGGGTGCGTCCCACCATGCCCAGTTAAAATTAAACTGGAGATTTACCATCTTAAATTTAACTTAAAAGTTAAATTTAACTTGGTAAACATAGGAAAAAATCTCCAGTTTAATTTTAACTGGGTATGGTGGGACGCACCCTTAGTGAGATTTTGTTTAATTGCCATTTATCTATGCAGTGTAAACTGTAACTCTTTCGTTTCCTTTTGAACTCCTTGTAATACAGAGATTTAAACTCCCTGCCCTTTCTACAGTACCAAGAGGCCCAGCCTGGCATTGATGATGTCATTTTGCAGTCCGCTTCCTCTAATCCAAGAGGCTCGTCCTTTGCAATTGACCTTCAACTTTGAGACTATTGCGAGTAATAGCCGAAGTTACGAACAAAAACATGGCCTTCCTTCAATATTTATATTTACTGCTAGAGTTCGGAGCGTCATGCTCAAATAATAATGAGTTATTAGGCCAAGGACGATGGATGTTACATTGACTACGAAAAGACTGCGAGTGGCTTCTTTTTGTCGTTGGTACGGACCCTCTAAGAGTGATGGTGCGTTTCTATGTGTTCACTGTTTACGTTCCTCGATAATTTCTCTCCAAGGAAAACGTGCGACATTTTTTTGACTGTAGATTAAACAAGAAATTGTCAAAAAGCCGTATTATATTTCGGAACCAAACGGCCCATTTGTATAGTCTCCTTGAAAAGGTGTCATTAAAAATAATTCTGGACCACTTGATTTTTAGCATTAACGTTATTTATTATTTTGCAGGTGAGGGGTACAAGCAGGTGCAGGTAGGGCAGCTGTGCACCCCCATTGGGACCATTCAGCTGAGCGTCGCGTACAGGACGAAGATGACCATCTCCCCACAAACTACGGACCGCGATGCATCCATCATGCTCAAGAGCGACCACTTCGCCCCCAAGTCCAACAACCAGCTCAAGTAAGTGCAATATAAGCTTGCTGTCGAACCGTTAAGGAACTGTCTCAGAATCTTTTTTCAATGAATGGTCAACGGTGAAACTAAAACTAAATTAGGTATTAGGTTGAATTGTTTCCTTCGTTAAGTCAGAATTTTGTTGTTATATCACAGCTTAGTTATAAAACTAGTTTCCGACGTTAAAACTTTTTATATTTCATTCATAACAAATCAACATTCAAAAGAATCCCTGGAAACAAGCCACGAGGAAGCGACGAACAAGATACAGTGGTATGTACAGCCGATACAGCCTTACGTTCTCCATCATCTTCATGAATAACTGAAGTGTGTATTCACGCACACAATAGGTCTACTTACCGGTCATTCAATTTGGTTTGTGGTTTTTTTCAGCGATGAGCTGAACACGTCAATGAGCGACACGCTGAAGATCGGAGCGTTCGCTGACCAACCCCTGAAGACTGATCTGGACGAGAGGCTCATCATCCCCGATACGCCGTTCAGCAGCCTTCTCGCCCCGAGGCAATCCCCGCCCCAAGCGAAGCCCCTTCCAACGCCGCAGGTAACTTTACCTTATAGTTGTTGTATAAGTATAGCTAAACGTTAGCCAAGTCAGTACAGGTGTGCAGCTGGCGTCACAGTAAGGCATCTCACGCTGATACAACGTGTCATAATGGCACCACAGAAACGGTACTTTTACCTGTTCCCTAGTCACTTGTGCCATCATAATAATTAACCTTTGTGGAAATTTATTCAAGGTCTCCTCTATCTAATATGACATTATCGCGAACAGCTATCTGTAGTCAGTAGTTTGTTATGTAAATTCGACCTTGAAGATTCTCCTCAGGGCGTTTCCAACTGAAAATATGTTGATTTAGGTATAGAAAACATTATCCACACGATGAAAGTGAAACTCCACTTCGCTTTATCCCGGTGTTCGAAAACAGTTCAGAATGTAATATTCATATAAAATGAATATAAAATGTAGAAGAGTTTTTTGAGCTTTTGCTTCCTTACCTCTAAAGTGACTGAAACTCACACAGCCATTAAGAAAAATGGTTCCGATCAGTCCAAGACGGTTTCTCCTAAAATAATTTCTTTCTAAATCTCAGTTGTGCCTCTCAGTGGCCGAGTGGTCAAGGGGTTCGCTTTGTGCCCTGAGAGGTCTGGGTTCGAATCCCGGCGGAACGGAAAACTTTTCCGCTTCCGACATGGATGTATTGGCTTCGGCCAAAAAATGTAACAAACCAACTCTTCGGCGAATATGTTCTCTGAACAAAAAAATCACAGATGCAATGTGGGTGATCTCACTTTCATGGGTTGCAAATCTTATTGTACAGTGTCATATGCGGGTAAATTAATCCTAATTTAGATTTGGTTTAGATTGTGGTTTTAGCCAAGTTGTTATTAAGTTCCCGTATCTATTGATTACAGACGGTAATTTCTGCCGCCACGGAATGCAGAGAGAGAAAGGACTCGGAGTCTGACAAAGAGGGGGAGACTGACGGGAACGGGAATCTAACGCCGAAGCCTGATTCGTGCACCGCATCCCGTGCTGGATCCAGACCCAACTCCCGGCCTGACTCGCGCCGCTCTAGCTGTTCCTTTACCTCCGCCAATGAAGACTTCTTCATGGTTGACCTGGTAAAGCCTGCTTTGGAAGGAATTCACATAAATTATTAGCTTATGTATAACGAAAAACGTGGCTAATTCGGAAAGCTGTCTCGATTAGTACTAAACAATCTAAACTGCTGTGATGCTAAACATTCCATGAACGGGGTCCTGGGCTCGCCGCCTTCAGCTAATGTGGATGCTGGCTGGCCTTTTTGTAAAGCTGACAGTCTGGTTTGTTTTCAGAAAACTCCATTTGCCAACACTAACTCCAGTTCTGACCTCGGGACATTCTACAAGGAGTGTCAGCAGGCACCGCCCTTGCAGGAGTTCGAGGAGCCACCTTCAGGGGAAGTCGCGACTGAGCTGGCGAAGCAGTTGCAAGACTTTGAACTCTCCGCCCCCAAATACGATCAGCTGCTCTCCACGCTGTGCTGTGGTGAAATTTTCAACTGACCTTCCCTAGCGAAGTGGAGTTTACTGGAAGACTGTCTTAATCTGAGTCAGGCTGAAATTTGAATGAGTGTGGAAACGGAAAGTGTGATTCTTGCTTTATCAGTGTTTGCTTTGTCCGGTGTGGTTTGTTCCGAAACTGAGTCGTTAGTTTTATCTGCCTGGATTAGAAGTGTATAACCTTTTTACCCATGCTTGGTATTTACTTAATACTTGAATGTTTAATATTATTTGGAAGCAAATCGTAATAATTACCTATTCTCTTAGGTACTTTCCTTGTTGTCACTTTAATTTTTTTTCTCAGTGCCGAAGAAATCAATGATTTTTCCGGTAGAACTAAATTTACGTAATGTTATTGAAAATTGAAATTTTGTCAAGTTTAAGGGCCACCATACATTCGCCATACATTCGCCAAACTATTGGATATTTAAATATTCTGAAATATAATATGTCTTTTTAACGTCATTACTCTGTTGTGATATTACGATCGAGTGATTTTTGTCACCAAAAAAATTGTCCAAAGTTAACCGATCGTGAAATCATAACATAGCCTCATGAGTAACGACGTTAAAAAGACGTAAGTACCTGTTATATTTCAGAGTTAAATATCCAATAATTTTCTCACCACGTTTGAAGTCCAAACGTAAAAAAAATAGCGAATGTATGGTGGCCCTTAATCCCGAAGAAAATATCAATTTTTTAATAGTCGAGTAAGTTGGGGTCCAGCCTATGGTTTCCTTCTGATTTACTCCACGAACGAGGTGTGTTTTACAATGGAGTAAGTGAATGATTGGTTTTTGCCTTTATGAGTGATCCAACTCCTAGGAGAGATATGTCGCCAAAAATAACGTAAGACTGCCGTGGTTATAGGTAGGTCATCTACTTATCCGCTTATGTATGATTTTGATTGTATGATAAGCACCCAAATGTGGTTTTCTCGTTTTGTTGTAAGTTATTTATTAATAATGTTTTCGAAATTTTATTTTTTTGCGAAATTTTTGAAAAATTGGTGAAAATGAAGTGAACATGTTATTTTGTTTGAAAAGTGTGGCCCTGTTGAACTGAGAAATCAGTTAATTTCATTCCATTTGAGACAAATAAGATGTGTAATATTTGTTGTCGCGAACCAACCCTGAGTGCCCGCCCATGTGAGAAATGTTTTATACCTATTTTGCTGGTTCCCTGGTAGGTTAGGCTGGCAGACACCTTTGTCAGTGTTGGTACTAGCATGGCATTAATACCCTACGTATTTTGAAGAGCTTATTTGAAGATTGTGAAGCCATCATCTCCTCTTGCTTCAGCTGTTATCGGGATGTTGAAACTCAGTGGCAATGCCACACAAATTACCACCGTGGTTGAAATATAATGGTGGTCTGCCGACCTAATCAACTAAAATATCTGCAAATATCACCTGCGACCCTACGTATTTAATATTGTTGAAATGGGAGGTAAAAGGTGCATAGCAAAATAATTGTAATAAGTATAAAGTTAAGTTTTTGTCTTTGGTACTGCTATCATCTATACCTAATACGTCGGAAAGAATAATGTGCGATGGGTAGCGATAATGTCAGAAAACTTTGTTTTTCAGTTAAATCAATTTTTGTCAGCTTTTTAAAATAAAATTATGCCACTTAGTTTGAATTCGAAATGTCTTTTACAAGCTTACTTCGGGCATCAATACCTTTCTACCTATAGGTAGGTAATTAGGCCTAGATTCTAGAGAGCCCAGTGAAGTCGCTAGTGAAGGATGAAACTGAAGTTATCGTAACATTTTACAATATCCATGTGTTGGTAGGATTATGACTGGTAAGTTGTACTGTAATAGCCAACACATAAGTAGGTATCTACCTTAGAACAGTTATCATTTTTGAAGGTAAAGAAATAAGAATTATTAGCCTGAAGAAGTCTATAAAAGTATAATGTAGGTACCTATCTCATAAAATCATACCAGTCAAAAGTAAGTAGATAAGTAAAGCATAATATCAAACTATGCATCAAACTTCTTCCAAAATAAATGTTATAAGCTGATTACCTAATGAATTCTAACTTTTCTGATTGAATCACTAAAATCAGCTCACAGGAATCTAGATTTGTATTATATAAAAAAGGAACTAGGTATTTAATTGGATGGTCACTTGATTTTTCATAGAGCAAGACCACAAAAAATATTTCAAAATTTCCCGCTTTTTGGGAAAACCGTCGCCAAAAATTGTTTTATTAATGGTCGACAACAATCCCAAGTAAACAAGCCGGCTCGCTTAGCTTGCTTAGCACACGCTTAGCATAAGTTTCTCAGCTGCTGTCCTGTTTGGTTCTGTTTGTATCATCCCTTGGTTCTTGCTGGTGCTTTTAAACCTCTCCACATCTTACACACAACCTCAGCACCATGGCTTGGGTCCCGCTTGAATCGAATCCTGAGGTAAAGTACCTGTTTCTTGTTCTGTTACATTGTAGTGGATTGCCTCTACGACTCCGAGCTTCCAGACGCAGAGCCCTAGCTTTAGCCCTAAAACGGTGACTCCGGGGTGAGCAGAAAAACTTGCTCATGTATGATACTTTTAGAAACCTATTTAGGTATGTAGCCGTAGCGTTACCTACTTATAAAACTCATAAATAGGTAGTTCTATATAGTCCTAATGATATGAAGTCAAGGAAACCGTACAGGACAATCTTTTAAGCAAGTTAGTTACTGTCTAAATTAGATAAAACGTTAGCACCAAGACAACTTAAGTGGCTTACTTATTGCATTACTGACTGCTCTTTCACTATTATTACATTTTGAGCAGTCACTATTTTTTATTTAGGCACTGTATTACATAATACCACCTATAGATTACTCTAGATAGGGATGGTAGCGTTAAAAACTGAAACTACTTGTTACTAGGCTCAGCAAATAACTCAGCTCCCTTTATGCTATCCTTGAGCATTCGTTACAGCACTTCCGTAGAAATTTAAGGTGTGAAATCAACCGTTTAGCATTATTGCAAATAAAATACATTCTGTCCAGGTGATGAACAACTTCCTGGCAAAGCTGGGTGTCCCTTCGAAGGTCCAAGTGGTCGATGTCTTCAGCTTAGAGCCTGACATGCTTGCATTCGTGCCACAACCCGTTGGGGCTCTCCTGCTTCTTTTTCCTTGTGACGACGAAGTAAGTCGATTCCTTTTTATCCTTCATGACGACTGTCATGCGCATATGATATCATATTACTATAGAAGTGTATATCTGACACCCATCCACTAAGATTGTGAGAACAGCCGCCTATCTAGTAAAACATAATTTTTCGACCCTGCTTTTCAACAAATGTCCTTGATAAGTTTCGACACATCATTCAATGTTCCTGTGATTTTACTGATCCTGATGAAATTTTTAGAATTGTCCCCGAAGCGAAATTTTAGCAATTAATATTAATGCTAATCTTGTGAGAGGCTGAAACGCATAATTTATTTTGAAACCCCATCCCCGCTCCTACATTTCTCTGCTGTTGACTCGCTGTGTAATTTATTATTTTTCTACTTTCAGTATGAATCTCACAGAGTAAAGCAAGAAGAGGAATTGAAAGCCAAGGGGCAAACAGTCTCTGACAAGCTCTTCTTTTTGAAACAATTTGTACACAACGCTTGTGGGACAATAGCTCTCATCCACAGTGTCGCAAATATGGACAAGTAAGTCAGCTATTGGCATAATGGCCTCACCCCACTTTCTACATGATAGCACAGTTTTGATTGCAACTGGATCTCCGTCAACACTATGTGGGATATTGCTTCCTAAAATAAATATAGTTTCCTAAAAAAAACACATGCCCGGGCCAGCTAGGTAACCTGTACATTGGTGAGTGTGATGTTTCATGAAAGATTTGGTAGTTCCGATATTAGTGGTCATTCTGAAAAAAATTAACTTTTCCGGGAGCATACTTACCACACATTAAATGGTATCCTCTACCACTTGGTTGGCCTAGGGAATTTTGTCATTTGCTTTGGTTCTTGGTTGTCTCTGCAGCCATTTATTGTAACACTTACCAGTGGAAATGCCTCCTTGAAACCTCGATCCGTTATAGCAGTTCTTATCTTTCTTTTAGAATTACGTTGACGGAAGGGTTTTTGAAGCAGTTCCTGGATGAAGCTCGGCCTTTGGATCCTGAAGCGCGCGGTCAGTTATTGCAAAACTTCGGCTCAATCATCGACACTCATAAGGAAGTGGCGCTTGAAGGCCAAACTGCGGTACTTATTTATTTAAATCTTTAATCCAATCCTGTATATTTTGTTTTGATGAATTGGTAGACGATCAGTTGGCAGCCTGTCTGTGTACCTAAGCCAATTTATAGACCTGCTGTGACTTGCCCCAGTTCATCTCTGACTTACTTGACTTGACTACGTTATGTCTAGCATACTCCATATTATTCACAATTCTCCTTTGGCAGCATAGTCCTAAATTAAGTTTTCCACACGGGCTTTCCCGTGTTTTCTCACTAATGAACACTAGGTACTGTTTTGTTGTGTTTTGAAGACTCATACCACCTCCATCTGTTCAGAGTAGCAGTGGCATAGTAGCAGTTGGTCGTCATACGATGCGTACCAAATTATTCTTCAGTACCATTACTTTGCACTTAAAACGGGAATTTTTTAGTTTTGGCTGGCGTCCCATTGAATGTTGGAGATATCTTAAAATAATGTGCTCTTTTTAGCCGCCTGACGAACGTGAGCCAGTGCCTTACCACTTCGTAGCCTTTGTTCAGAAGGATGGGACTCTGTATGAGCTGGATGGTCGCAAAGCCTTCCCGGTTACCCACGGAACTTCATCTGAAGCGACTTTCCTCCAGGACGCCGCGAAAGTATGCCAGGAATATATGAAGCGCAACCCAAACAACGTTAATTTTACAATTTGCGCTATTACCACATCCGCGTAATCTGATGATTCCTTTCAATTCTAACCGTAAAAACGTATCTTTTTCCACCGCCTAATGCTTTTTGAAACCAAAGATATCTTGGATATGAAAATTGCGTAATCCGTAACCTGTCTGCAGATTCACACATAATTATTAACCCAATATACCTGATTATTTCAGAATGGTAAAGTAATGTTTCCAATAGGTAGATACCAGATACCTACACCTACACCCATGCAAGCTTGCCTGTGTTCATGATGACTCCACATTATACTGTCGTATCGAACTCAACCTGTGTTTACCATTGGTATTTATATCACCACTTTATCTGATAGACCTGTAAGGAATTCACGCCCAGTGCTCTAGTCTGCCTACAGTCAAGTAATTTATATTCCTCTCGGGGAGACGACAGTCCGGATGGATGGGACAAAAAAATGGCCTATGATCTGATACTGGAAGGATGATTTAACGTGCCCAGCAGATAACGTTGTTTAAAACTCCCGCCATTTTTAAATGCCACGGCAAACGTGGCACAAGAGTAAAACGTCAACATCAACATTACGTAACAAACGGACCGAGTCGCAGAGCCCCATAGCTAGAATGGATTAATCTAAAGAAGAACCGCGAAAAGAAAATACAATGAAATGCCGAAAACGAGGAGAAAAACCGGAAGTTTCAGGGAACCAGTCTGGGCAAGCTCTGTTGGAGAGGCTAGTCAGCCACAGCCCCATCAGTCTGAGGTCAGTGCACCCAAATTTTGTTTATGTATAGGCAGTATAGGCACCTGTTGCTAGCAATAATAATTTAGAGAAAACCGCCATCCCTCTGGTAATTTCTCCGTTTCTACTATATTTAAACATTTTGGGTTGCCTTCCAGTGCTTGACTGTGCACACTTCGCTAATTAGGTACTTCGCTGAACTGTCAGCTGGTAACCGGTTTTTATTGACGATATGAGTGTCATATTATCTGTGTACGCAGTGACCCCGACTCAGCATTGTTACTCAGTGCCTCAGTCAGTACACAGTCATGTTGGGAATGAAAGTGTCTCAAGTAAGTTGCCTACTTACTTCGTTGTTGTCTACCGACTGGAGGGAATTTTGTTAATTTTTCTCTTGGATTGTTTTTTATCTTCATTTATTTTACGCGAAAGAAGAGTGGATCGCTTCCTCAGGGCAGATTGATGAGGGCCCAGCGATGTCTGACTGTATGACCTGAGGGTTCGATACATGAGGTGGGCACGTTTTTCGCTTGTGCCACGGATGTAGCAGGTGTTAGACCCACTCCTAATTTGATTTCGGCCGCGCCACGACTTAAAACGCAATAATTTTGTGTGTATGCTATAGGATACCAGTTCGAGCGATGGAGAAATCGATACTCTCATTGGCGGACACCATAAGAAAGGTCTCACGGTTCTTTCTGCGGCGATATTTATTGTCGGCGAAATGGCTGGAAGTGGGGTTTTGGCTTTGCCTCGGGCCGCGGTTGACTCAGGTGTGTATTCATAGCTAGCAGTCCTGTGCTAAGTACTGTGGAGACATTATTTTTAAAATGTTTTTAACACATTTGTTTTGACGAAGCCCGGAATATCTGTACATATCCCATCGGTGTGTACCTATACATAAATTATTAAGGGTGCGTCCCACCATGCCCAGTTAAAATTAAACTGGAGATTTTGTCCTATGTTTACCATTTAAATTTAACTTAAGTTAAATTTAACATGGTAAATCTCCAGTTTAATTTTAACTGGGCATGGTGGGATGCACCCTAAGGTTGTCTCATTTGGAGATAAAAGGTTTGCCGTGGACCTCTCAGAGTTATCACATTTAAGCGCTCTGGCTTTGAGATTAGTCTGATAGATCAGCGTATTCAAAAAATCTCAGACATCTCTCAGCTGTCTCCGAACGACAAATTTATCGGACCTTGTATAGGTTACTTCTTAACTTCAGTCATAGCGAACAATCACAGTTATGATCCTATATACCTACCTCACTAAAAACGCTCTGGCAGCTGATTTTTGTGGATGTGAAATGGAATATTACCAAATTTTTCACTTGATCCGATGAAAGATCTCCAAACAAACGGCAATCATACTTTGAATTTGTTTTTGTAAGTATACTGTCACGTCAACTTGACGGGCTGACTTCTTTTTCATATTGCAATGGTGCGAAGCGTGAGCATCTCGGTTCAAAAGGTTATCATCGAAGGTCATACAGCAACTAGGACATACCAGTGCCCAATCTTGACACACATTATTTTTTATTGAGGCTGTCATTGATTGCCTCTAGAGAATATATAAATTGAAGTCCTTGTTATGATATACTTAAAGAAGGGTTAAAAAAATTAGGGAGCTGCTTCGTAATATCCGAGCGGTTTGACAGACTGACCCGTGTCCTGAGAAGTGAGAGGTCTGGGTTCGAAACCCAGCATAAGCAAATTTCTCGCTTGCGATGGCTGCAACACTAATCGTTGGGCTTTGGCCCAGTTCTGTCTTTGGCCAAAGATACACTTGTGGTGTCATGCCCTGTGGACACCATTTAAAAAAATGAAAGAATAATAGGAAAATCCGAAAACTTATTTTTCTCTTCACTGTTGTTTGAAGCTTCATGGCTTATTTTCTTATACCTGTGTTCGTTTTAAATCTGTTAACTAGGTACCTACCAGTCTAGCTCAACCCACCTGTAATCTCCTGACCGAACTTCTAACGATGTAATTACATGGTCAGTTTTCTTTCAGGTTGGATCGGGGTAATCTTGGTGGTTGTGTTCTCCATAAATGCGGGCTATGGGGGTTCGCGGCTCGGTGCTTGTTGGGAAATTTTAGAGGAACGCTATGCTGACTACAGGAAACCTGTAAGGAACCCCTACGCCACGATTGCATACCGTGCTGTCGGCCAGTGGGCTGGGTAAGCTTTACTATTGACTAAATGGGTCCTTTTTGTATATCAGTTAAAAATGAATATTAAGGGTGCAACCCACCATGCCCAGTTAAGATAAAACTGGAGATTTTTCTCTCATGTTTACCATGTTAAATTTTCGAGATAATTTCCAGTTTTCTCTTAACCGAGTATGGTAGGACGAACCCTTACTATACTTGAGAAGAAACACGTGATAGTAAAATCACAGTATATTATAAGTACTATTTTCTGACGTTAAAAAAATAGATATTCAACAGTGAAGGAAAGTTTGATTAAGACACTTCAAAACCAATGAATTGACTATCAATACCTTTTCAAATTTTTTTGACCATGAGATTGTATACTCTCCCTGATTTTGTGACGAACAAGTACAGGAGTCGAAATAGTTGTGTTTGCTGATTATTAAAATGATCACTTCAGTCGTTTGGTGTCTGGCTGCATCCAGTTCACATTATTCGGGGCAGGCACAGTTTACTTGCTGCTGGCTGCCCAGATCATTCAGGATCTTTTGGAGGAAGTCCTGCCTACCGTTGGACTCTGCGTGTGGTTCCTCATTCTCGCCATTTGCCTCTCACCCTTCATGTGGTTTGGGTCTCCAAAGGATTTCAGGTAACGTTATATAGTTATCAAAGAAATTCAAAAGGAAAACTTTTCAAAGCTATAAGGATGAGACAAGGAGTGATTGTTTCGATGGCACAGCGAAAGCGACAGGTGGCTCTGTAAGGTATCTGCACATTAGTGGGAGAAGTCGATCTCCCGTAAAAGATTGGCTCTGTCACTGCTCAACAGGGCGGGAAAAAGTTATTACTAGGAGACAGTATTGTACTAAGGGGTTTGGTCCTGATCAGTCCTGAGCCCTACACTATCGAAGCTACGTAGCAGCGGTAGCAGCATATATTCCGTACTTATTCTGATGTTTCAGATTCGTGGGGATCGGCGCGCTATTGACCACAGCCATTTCGTGCGTGTTCATATTCATTACCATGGTCCAGGATGGAGCTGTAGCAGACAAACCCCCGCCGAGGAAAGTACACGGATTGCATGATTTCTTTCTCTCATTCGGAACCATTCTATTTGCCTTCGGTGGAGCCTCCACCTTTCCCACTATACAAAATGACATGATCGACAAGGAAAAGTTTTCAACGAGCGTCATTATTGCATTCACAAGTAAGTTCTTTGACTCTTGTATGAATGTAGACTCCATATTAGTTTTCACTAAAGTGGCCCCTGAGGTACGTGTCAACTTCTACCAAGTTCTATGTTCTTTTTTAGCTGTGATGTTTCTTTACCTTCCGGTGACCATAGGAGGGTACGTTGTGTACGGTGAGCTCGTGGAGACAAACGTAATCTTGTCTCTGGGCCACGGCCCCCTCATCCAGCTGGCTAACGTCCTGATGGCTGCTCACCTGGTCCTTGCTTTTCTCATCGTTATAAATCCTGTATGCCAGGAGATCGAGGAAGTCTTCAAAATTCCACACGGTCAGTAATGTTGAAATTATAGAAGAAAATCCACGTTAGTTTGAAACTCGAGTTAGTGGCAGAAAAATAGGTACCCAATTTCCAAAGAACAATTGTGAAAAGTTTCAGTAGCGACGGAGGCGGTGTTCAGGGGTTAAGAAATATGATGGCAGCCCTAGATCAAGTAGAAAAGCCATAAAAAGTAACATTTTGAGACTGCTATTTTGGGGTTTTAAATGTTATTTTTGTTAACAAAAAATTAATTTTACCATTACTATTACTGTAGTAAGATGAAGAGAACACTTCTCGACGGACTGTATTTTAATTTCCACTGCGAGAATTATGATCATCAGTTCTCCCTCGAACTTATGTAGTTTACATTATAATTTGTTTTATTGTTCCAGATTTTGGTGTGAAGCGATGTATAGTGAGATCAACTATCATGGTAACAATGCTGATAGTAGGTGAGACGGTCCCCCGCTTTGGGAAAATCTTGGCTCTAGTTGGAGGCTCCACAGTTACCTTGCTCACGTTTGTCTTCCCCTCTCTCTTCTACATTCAGCTCTGCAAACAACGCCGGCCAAGTTGGCCAGAAAGGTGAAGTTTCTCTCTTAAATAAGGAAACCCATTTCTCATCGTCTTTCGGTACTTGGCCCATTGGCCGCCAGTACTACAATTTGAATTGGAAGTTGTCAAGGGGGCGTCACACCGTAAGATAGGCGACCGTTGGATCAAATTCGTCTCGCTTTCTCATGGTTTTGAATCACTGTGGTTCTAATATGGCAATTTAGCGATCGGAAGTCGAACTTTATATTATAGGTGCCTACACACTCCTCTTTGGAACTGAAAAATAACATTTTTATTTAGAGGTGAAAGTTGTCAAATTTTTGTGGATGAAGGATAAGTAGCAGTTCATCAACTATGTGGTCCTAATGTTGTGGCATTGTTGCAGGCATATTCCAGTCTACTTACAAGTCTACTTGTGGGAGCTTATCATCATTGGCCTAATTGGAGGGTCAGCAGCTACTTACAACGCCATTTTAGCGATATTCAGTCCTGATTCTATAACAATGCCCTGCTACTGGCCCAAGTCCTCGTGACCTTCATGTAGTTAAAATAATTAATTATTGTTAAATAAGACTGTGATCATCAGTTTTAACGCCTTCTAGAGGCATTATGAAGTTTTACCAAGCAACTAAAGTCAGGATTGTACAATGGAAACGTTTCTAACATTAGCTTTAATTTTTGTAACCTGTCTTATTTTGTAGTGCTATTACGACAAGAGCTTTATTAAAGTGCAAAGTTAATTTTTTAATAATTGCAGTCATGACTTAATCCCATTCAGTACGGCAGTCGGCAGATAAAGGGTAAGAGGAAGAATGCACAGAAGCGGAATTTTAAATTTACCCGCCAACTTATTTAGCGTGTCATTAGAAAAAAGTCACAACAATCAGCTGTTGCTTGTTGTTGCCTTTGTGCTTTGTGCCTTTTTACTTCTTTGAAATCTTGTCTTTCACCCCTGACATGGAGAAACTGTGATGAATTACCTGAATTGTTGCTAAAAAAAAAAAATAAACTAGAAAACAAGTGTGCTGTGAACGTTCTTGATATATAGGACTTAAAAAATTGAAGGATATGTCAGGTTTGGAAGAGAATAGCAGAAGCGCGGCGGATACATCTTCAGGGGAAGAAACGCGATCTCCCTCAGAGCACACAGACGCGGACACCGTGTGTTCTTGTGACAGCTCCACAAGCGAGGCCAGAGTAGCAAATTTTGAGTCTACTTCTTCTCAAAGCATGGGGCCCGTCAAAATACCCATTGTCGGTTACGAAGTTATGGAAGAAAGGGCCAAGTTCACCGTAAGCTTTTCCTAAATTCAAACATCACTTTTGGCTTTTGAAAATTTAACTCACTGAGAACCTTGTTTGATAGACACATGACTTTATTTCCAGGTTTTCAAGCTAAGAATAGAAGGAGCAGAGACAGGCGAGTGCTGGTTCGTTTTTAGAAGATATACAGACTTTGTTCGACTCCATTCTAAGGTAGGATCTTACGTCATAGGGAGGTGGCTATAAAGATAAGTTAAAAAGTGAACGACAGCCTCTTTAAACGGTCTGAATGTCTGAATGATTTCTTGAATTAACTGAATAAATGTCTCTTTTTATTTACTGATTATTTAAAGATGTGACAAAACATTGTATCTGGGCTTATGGGTTTATGTTCCAGCTGAAAACAGAGCACCCAGAGATAAACCTACCACTGCCAAAGAAAAAGTGGTTTGGCGACAATTTTAACCCTAATTTCCTTGATGAAAGAATTGAAGGACTTCAGGACTTTATCAATGTTATCATAGAGAACAGGAAGCTAGTGGCTACTAGCAGCGTCCGCGACTTTTTCTGCCTCGACGAACCTCCGTCCATTGCAGAAAATGTTGAAGAATCAAAGGTAGATGAGGAGGAATTTTGTACAATAAAACCTTCTCAACCTGGGAAGCACCACTACAATAATTCGCCTGTTACTAGTTTTTTACATAAGCAGCTCTTATGTCATTTAACGTCACCGCCAGTCAGGAGTCACATCTGGTTGCGAGCTCTTTTCCGTTAAAATCATCAATTACCTTTGATTTCAGGCTGTTGTCGAGGCTTTAGAAGAGCGAATATTTCAATTACAAAGGCAAATCAAGGAGAAGGAAACAGCCTACGAGCGCCTTAAAGCTGCCCACTCAGTCGAAATCGCAGCGAAACTTCGTTTAGCGGGATTTGTGCAGGAATGTACAAGGCAATGCCCTTCTTGCGCGACAAGGCTTTCTCAGTTGGGCCAAATTGTACAGTGAATGTGTAATTAGACTGACACCTCAGTAAGACAGTAATTAGGGTATTAGGTGACTCACGCTATGTTGGACTACGGAAATAATTTATTTTTGTTTCAACTTTGTTTATTATTTTTTAACGGCCTGAGTCCGGTTCTCGGAAAATTCAGCGATATCGATGGCGATAACTAATAAATGGCAATGGCAAAGTAATGGATTGTTTACCTTGATTTCTTATCGAGATATTGGGTGATGGTAAGCATTAGATCCGGCTTCTTCATTTTAGACAGTCCAGCTCCAAGTCCCACATGCCTCAAGTAATTCTTCAGCTGGTCCAGTTTCAGTTTCCCAAGCTGAAAATGAGTCAAAAGTCAGAGGATTTTTAGGTGGTGTAAGAGTAACCATTCAAAGTAAGTTTTTTTCGGACAATAATACTCAGAATAAAAGTAACACACCGTATCACTCCTATAATGTTCTTCTACAGCTGCGATGTCCTCAATAGCAACGGAAGGCTGCGGCTTTACTCTCTGTGTGGATCCAGATGCCACGTATTCACCCGAATAAATCAGGTCATTCACTTGCTGAGGAAGGTCATTCAACCGCGCTGCCGTCCGGTCATAATTGGGAACTAAAAAAAACAACGTCTTTTTCAACCCACCATAGTTGGCATACATGCGCACTTTATAAGCTTACTGGTATAATCAAAGATTTCGGTCTCAAAAAATAATATACTTACGAGAAATATCTGCGATTGGTGCAGGTTCAAACTGATCGAGAGCCAGAGCTTCAACCGCGGACCAGTAGCTGGCCAGTTTCGGATTGGGAAAGTCAAGAGGATTGTAGGCTTTCTTCATTCGTCTGATCACCTTTTCCATAACCTCCACTTGCTCAGCTGTAGCGGTCCCGGCTCGCTTACATTCTTCCGTCAATGGCCTCACTTCTTCTGCAACGTCAAAATCACAATTTCAGGCAAGTTTCTACAGCAAACAAAATGGGTTCCTTGTAGTAACCAACACAAAGTTATATATCATTTCTTAGAACTCATATATAGATATTTTAACTGTATAACTAGTCACGATTGCCAGAAAAAATATTAATGTATGGAAAGAGACATCTGATTAGCTCCGCAAAAGTACGAGAAGGATTTGTGCTCACCACCAAACGGAAGGTAGACCATCAGAAATCCGGTCGGTGCAGGGGCTTCGGACTGGGGGACCAGAGCCACATAACGAACAGTGGAGGTATTTCGAGGGCAGTAGCTACAAATGGCCACCACTTCCTTCGCCAGGCATCGATTCAGCAGGCTAGCGTACAGCTCTGTCGCACCTATTCCAGACGTGAGGTTTAACATTACAATTAGATTACATTTTACAGAATCTAGATCCCAATATTTCCATTCACTGACAATTTTGGCCCATCCCTGGTGACTTGGACTTCGGTTATCTCCATGCGAAGATCTGATCAATGGTTTTTTTTTCGATTTCATGGAGAAGACGTCTTCACCCTTCGAGTATAACTTCAGACACTCGCTACCGCATATGATAATATGGTGCCCTCCTCCAAACGGTAAGAACACGATAGAAACCATTCTCACCTTTTGCCATTTTTTCAGAGGGATAAATAAATGGGCTAGGTTGTATATGAAGGTCTAGAGGCACACTGGACCGAGGTTTAAACCCCAAAAGGCGTAGACGACGGTCACCGATCTTGTTGATTCTATCGATCTCGTCCTGCAAAGTCCGGGGGGAGAATTTATAGCAAATACCACAAAGTTTCACTTTTTTTTACGTTTCACAGAAATATTATTACTGATACTCATACGCCAAACTCAGACAAAAAGCTGCTCACTCTTCGGACTGAAAGGGTTGTTGAAACGTACCGGAGTAAATTCGATTCGCTTCCCGCCAACAATCTCGTATCTGACAATTTTCTGTGGTTCCGACGGTGACGGCCCCGACTGCAGCTCCGACACCTCCTCCATCTCATTATCGTCGCCCACTCGCATGGGAACAAACTTTGAAGTGACCGGAGCATTGGTTTCTTTGCTGAGAGTCACATCAGATGGCAACTTGACTTCCCTGAAAGTAGAATTTACATTTATTTCAGAATACTGCAATAAATAACCTCTTCGAGGGTTCTCAGCTAGACGTCGTTTTGAAGAAATAAATACCCAACAGTTTCCTCAGAAATGTGTCACTAAGCAACGTTAACAAATCTGCACAGTATCTACTAGCCTACAAAATGCTGTCACAAAGCACAAGTAAAATGCCCATACTTAACAAGGTTATGTATATTCACTGGGATGTAGAAATCGTCGGAGATGTAGAACGGAATATTAGCCAGAGGCACGTGGTAAGGTTTCGGTAGGATACAGCGCTCCAGAGCTTCTGCCAGGGTTCCAACAGGCCTACAGTCTTCTTCCTTCCAGTCATTCCCCATTTCCAAAATCTCCTACGCGCAAAAAAAAAACAAAAATTCATTTTCGAAATATTTAGCCTGTACCTGTCTATAATCATCATTTTCAAGTAATGTAACAAAAGTTTTGCCTCGAAAAATCTTAAACTTTTTTCTGAAAATCTCCTCTTACAATATTCTTGATTTTCTCAGCACTAAAACTGGTACAGGTACAGGTACAGAGTGGCTATATACCACAACGTGTTAGATCCACATTATTCTGAATAGGCTGCCTTCTAAATGCGAGAGAGTCAAGTACGATCATTGCCAGACCCTTTTACAGTGAAGCAGTGAAAGAAAGCTGCTCCAGAGGGTAGAGGCGGCAAACTGGCGTTGAAACGGTCACCCGCTACCGCGCCTTCAACCGACAGCTCTCCGCTCAGTATCGACTCGGACGTCGCCGCGCGTGCGTCTCCACTATTTCAGTCCTCATTTTCGGGGCCCGCGCATCATTTCGGTTCTCTCTCCTCTGGGATTCGGTTTACAGTAACTCTTTGTTTAGTCCCTCCGAGTTCTACATACTTAAATCGTCAAAAAGATTCTCCTAGAGAGGGGAGATATCCCGTCATCAACCCCCCCCCCCCCCCCCGTTTTGAGTGAGTTTGTTCTTCCGTTTCGTACTTACTTTTACACTCATACCATCCAATAACCAAGTTACTAGCATGCAGCACTGAGGCATCCAACTTGCAACTTTAATACCTAGTTTTTCAATTTTCAACCACCATTAGCAGTGGATAAAAACGTTTCCACAGCACGCTGCCATTGATATGGGTACTTCGACAGCCTAGACGGCATAAAAATTGATTCGTATTTTACCTTATAGTGACGACCAGTAAAGGAGGAGCCGAACGGTACAAGCTGGAAATGTATCTTGGATTTATCCATGTCTGCAACTTTTGCGAAGGTTCTTACTCTGTCCTGAGGTTTTAAGAATGGGTCGTCTTTACAGGTGAAGAGCACGATATGCTTTTCGACTTTTCTTTTCCTAAAATAATGCAAAAATTATTAGCTGGAACATACATTACATCACATACGAAGATAGTGACCGTAGTAAAGCGGGAGTGACTATAACCTCCTTTGCTAACAGGTATTTGTGTGAAAATAAGGGTGTTAAATTTTAACTGATAAAGGAAACGTGGCTAATAGGCACTTACAGCTCAAAGAGAAGATTTGAAGCTACCCAAAAAGCATCCGCCAAACAGAACTCCTCGAAACCATACTCATTCTGGAACCGTCCGTCTTTTACAACTGAAAATGAAATTATTACAGTCATGAGTTCAATATAAAACAACATGAGTAACATGACACATGACCATGTAGAATATATAATGAATGAAAGTTTTCGGCTTACGCTTAGTAAGTCTGTCTATCTCCTTGATGACTTCAGCATCCACACGCTTCAGAGCAATAGCGGTGGTAATGTGCTTTGCATTGACCGAATTATTTGACTCTTTGGTGCCAAGGAGGATGACAGCACAATAACAACGTGATGAGGAGAATATGTGGTTGCGCAGCCACTGCCGAATGCTCTAAACAAAAAGAAAAAAACTACTTAGAGAAGGGGGCAAGTAAGGTCCAGAAGGTTTATTTAGTTTTCTCCAGTTGGTGCAAGTCAAGTTGGTAAGAGAACAACCCACGGCCGGGTAACAGTGACCAGGAGGTTAGGAATGGAACCCTAGTCTTCATGCCTCACAATTTTCAGGGCTATGAGCCAATCCTGGAAACCCCTAAAGCCCGACTTATGAAAAGGCATATTTTCGAACTTACCTGAAGTGTCAGAAGGACTGGCGCCAAGCTCATGCCGTCCTGGATCTGAAACATTTCTGGTCGTATATCCACAGCAAAGACGAAAGCTGGAGATCCTTTGACCATTTCATCCAGGACCGAATCCTCCACATCATAAAGGAAATCTGTTACATCTGCCATAATTGAGAAACTGTAAAGCAAAATGCAAAATGCACAGAATGCCGCAAGAAAACGGAACGTCAGAGAAAAGTATGTAAACAAAAACACGAATATAACAATGTTGCCAAATTTCTGCCAACCTACTAGTGCCACGATTTCAGGAACAAACCGTTCTAGTGCCACTGGCCACTGCCACTGCTGTTTTGAGTTTGAGCCGCCCCCCTTCTCCCCCTTGGCGCTGTCATTGTGATTGACAAATAAATTTGATATATTAATTTTAAAGTTTTCTGCTGCATTTAAGTGGCATTTGTAGACTTGAAATTTATTTTACTGCTAAAATGACCCTAAAAGTACCTGAATAACAGCAGTTGTTGATGGTTACAACCTTATCAGGGTTGTGTTTACCCTGTCTTTGAAAGCTTCCTATCTTTGGAATATTGCATAAGTGACGCCAGTATGGAGGGAGCTACTGATAAAGATAAGGAGCAGAAGAGATCCTCACGACGTTCACCTAGGAATCACAATTCAAAACCTTCAGCAGCTTTGCTAGCCGCCAAGAAAGCCATGAAGCAACGCACGATCAAGGAGAAGAACGCGGACATTGTGAAGGATGACTACGCTGTCGCCCAAAGTGCCAAGAATCTCGTGAGGGGGAAAACAGGAATTGTATTCGATGATTTTATGGTGGAACACTACTGCCTCTGGGACAGTAACTATCCTGAGTGCCCAGAAAGATACACGTTCGTTATGAACAGGTAAGGATCCCGTCATCAATCTCTATACCTCAGGTAAAGCACCTTAGGTTCTTCGTGAGTAAGAATACATTGCTGGCACCTGGCACTCTCGCTCTCTCCTAATATGGATGTAGGTGACATCAGCTCTGTATTTACCAACCCACCGTCGCGTCGCACAAAGGTTCGGAGCCCATTTGTTTAAAAGAACCCAAGAACCTGAGTTACTTCGGAAAATATCGTACCTAGGTAGGTACCTTGCCTCTGGGGAACAACCCAGACGCTACTTGGCAAGGTTTTTGCCGACCCCTTTCGAAACAGTTGTATTAGTTAGGTACCTTGGGAGTTTTCTGATTCTTCTTCAAATCTTCAATTCTTCAAACTTCAAATAAAAATAAAATTTTTACAGAATCAAGGAGCTTGGCCTTCTGGAGCGTTGTGAGCAGATAACTAGTCGTGAAGGGAGACCAGAAGAAATTTTGAAGAAACATGCTCCTGAGACGATAGAAATTTTGAAGCAGACTGTTTCTGTTACCGATGCAGACAAGTTGGAAGAACTGAGTTCCAAATACGATGCTGTTTTCATAAACAATGCTTCGTATAAGGCAGCTTTGCTATCAGTTGGAGGCGCTATCGACCTCGTTGACGCGGTTATTAAAGGAACTGTTCAGAATGGAATGGCCATTATCAGGTAAGACACTTCCAGTAGAAAGGACTTCCTTAAAAAATAGATTTTTCGAGTTCTTCTAAAAGTCTTATTGCTTTTTTGTGTCTTGGAGCTTGATTTCAGACTTCGGTTCGACTGGGAGTGTTCCTGAACCGAGGTCTGTTTTTCGGACGACCTGACTTCTAATTTGCGGATAGAAAATGTAAAAGAAAACCTTATTGATTTTCAGGCCACCAGGACATCACGCCATGGCGGGCGAGTACTGTGGATACTGCTTTTATAATAACGTGGCACTAGCTGCTGCTCATGCGCTGGACGCAGGGGTACCTCGCATCCTGATCGTAGACTGGGATGTCCACCACGGCCAGGGAACCCAGCAAATGTTCTACGACGACCCCCGGGTCGTTTACTTCTCCATTCACCGTTACGAACACGGGACCTTCTGGCCGAACCTCAGGCAAAGCGATTTCGACTACATCGGCGAAGGGGATGGCAAAGGATACAATTTCAATGTTCCCCTCAACGCCGTTGGAATGACAGATGCCGATTATCTTGCCATCTTCCAAAAAATATTGTTGCCTGTTGCATACGAGGTAACATAGCCAGAGTTCTTGGTGTTACGCACTTAGTTTGAGTATACAAGATGAGCAATTTAATTGGAACGTTTCAGGGGCAACCTAGAAAACTGTCCTGGCATTTGATTTTTCTTCAGTGGCTGAATTTGTTCCTTAACTCCAGTAAGACCTCTTAACATAGACAAGGCTGAATTTCACCACTTTCCGATAGTGTCTTTTAACGAGAGGATTTAAGTTATCGTATGTTTAGCTTACAACAAATGCATTGCGCTTGCACTTGTTTCTCTGCGATCGCACTTGTAAGCTAAACATACGATAACGTAAATCCGTTCGTTAAATCCTCTCGTTATAGATACTAGATTAATCGCCAGTCCCTCGGGGGTTTCACGCGAATACTTGTGGTTAATTAGTTAATAATAAGACATGTCGTTGATTTCAGTTCCAACCGGAGCTAATCCTAGTGTCTGCGGGATACGATGCTGCTATCGGCTGCCCTGAGGTGAATGCTTTTTAATTTTATGTTTTTATTTCCTCACAGTTTCAACCTAATCTTGTCATCATTTCTGCTGGGTTTGACTCTGCATTGGGTGACGAGAAGGTATCTTTTCTTTCTTTTTTCTCATTTGTGAGTTGCTTGACTTGCTTGGGTTGAAGTTTTTGTCCAAATGGTTGTGGGAGAATCTGCTCCTGCAGGCAATGTCCAAGCCACTAAACACTAAGTTGGTCGGAGAGGTTCCAAGAACTCTCCTTTTTTTATGGCTTAATGTTGACTAATCATTACCCTCTTTTACTCAGTGCATTTTTACACTTTTGGCAAAGAAAATGTTTAGAAGTGCCTCGCCAATCTGTCTCTCTGGGTTTCTTATACTGTATAACTGCTCTTCTGTTCACTAGCTCTCCGTGGTATTATGCATCTATTTAATTGGCTTGTTCTTACCACAGGGTGAGATGCAAGTGACTCCGGCTTGTTACGCTCATTTAACGTCCTCCCTGATGGGACTTGCGTGGGGGAAAGTGGCCGTGGTACTAGAGGGAGGCTATTGTCTCAAATCGCTAGCGGATGGGGCAGCGCTCACGCTTCGAGCTCTCCAAGGGGCCCCGGCTCCTCCACTCTCCAGTTTTGGTAGCCCATGCCCTACTATAGTGGAGACAATCCTCGACGTCATTTACGCTCACCGACCATATTGGCAAAGTCTGCAGCTCGAAGAACAGGGAGACATCACGGACAAGTCTTCCGAGTTGCATATCCCGAGTGTCACCTATTTGGGCGACGAGGTTTGTTAATGGTTTTTACAGTTTAAGCTTGTCGTTGACAATCCTGTTGATGTTTTTTCCTAATTTTTGAGGAAACTGTTGGATAACTGTGTTTTAAAAGTCAGAGTGTAGTTAACTAAGTTGTGATTTATTCCTATCTGTCAGTTATTCGTCCCGAAGAGTAAGTAATATGGGTATTTCTTTTTACTGTCAGAAACAGTTGATGGAGTTGTGATTTTATAATTGAGTGATTATTAAATCTGAACTGTCAGCTGATAGTTTCTGAAATCTATATCGTTGTTAAATTTCAGAACAAATAAGCATATTATCCAACAGTTTCTCAGAATCAGCGTCTCATTGTGATTAATGAGGTGTTGCGGACTTTCACCCCATCTTTATTTGAATGCAAAATGTATAAGGCTGAATTTCACCATTTTCTTATAGTATCCGATAGCGTCTCATAACGAAAGGATTTAACGAACGGATTTACGTTATCGTGTGTTTAGCTTACGACAAGTGCGATCGCAGAGAAACAAGTGCAAGCGCAAGGCACTTGTCGTAAGCTAAATATACGATAACGTAAATCCGTTCGTTAAATCCTTTCGTTAGGAGGCACTATCGGATACCATAATAAAGTGGTGAAATTCAGCCTAAAAAGGGAAAGACAATTCAGTCGTGAGGTAGGTGCAGTGTCTCTTGACAATTTCTTTGTTTTGTTAAGGATGATGCGAGGTTTTTGTTCCTGCCCTACCTAAAAAATACTCTGGGGTAGATCCGCTAACATTTTTTTCTAGACAAAGCCCGAGAAGTACTTGACGCGTGACTGCTACCCAATCCAGTCGGAGGAGTTCTTGCGTCAAGTGGATGATCGGCTGAACCATCTGAGGACCGTGACGAAGCTGGTGGACGGGCCGCGAGTGGGCGTCGTCACGGACGCTCGCATGGAGCGCCACGAGAACGCTGATGAGAGCGATCATCCGGAGAAACCTGCGCGCCTCCGCTCCATTGTCTCGAAGCACAACGAGTATGGACTGCTTGACCGGTGTATCTCCATCACGGTGAGTTTCGAAAATTAGTTCAGGTGTCACTTTATTTTAAAACATTACTTGCAAAAAAACATTACTCGTATGTAAAAAATCATAAGTGTCTATTGATTTTTTTTTTTTGCCCAAAATTACTCGGTCGTAAAATCACAACATAGCCAGTTAATTTCGAACGTTAAAAAGACGTATTATATTTCAGAACATTTAAATATCCAACAGTGTTCTCAGAGAATGGTCGGAAAACCCGTATATAATTGGCAAATGTATATTCAGTGGGTCAAGATCAAAATAAGGAAAAGAGATTCCAAAATTTTCTGCAAGAAATGAGTGTTTTGTATAATATGCTGTTTGTTTTTATCTTTTTATTTTAACAAACACAAGCATCTCATGCTGGGTTTATTGTCGTGACAGCCCCGCTCTGCGACTGAAGAAGAATTGCTGCTGATTCACTCAGAAGAACATGTAGCGCAGATGAAGGCCACCGCACAAATGTCGCAAGCTGAGCTCAATAAGAAAGCTGAGAAGTATGACTCCGTGTACCTAACTTCAAGTAGCTATGAATGCGCCCTTCTCTCTGCTGGCTCTGTTTTGGAGGTAAAATTTAAAAGTACTAACCTACTCCATCAATTCATTACTAGAGTAAAAATAATACTGACTGACATCTTTCCGAGGAAATTCAGAGATGTTTTGCACTCTTTGCATTTTCAGATGGTGGACAGGGTGCTAGGTGGTGATGTGACCAGTGGCGTAGCAATCGTTCGTCCCCCCGGGCACCATGCGGAGGAAGATACTGCCTGCGGCTTTTGCCTCTTCAATAACGTTGCCCTTGCCGCCAAGTACGCCATTGAAGTCCATGGCCTCCAAAGGTAGGTCCCTACTTATATCTTGTTTCGAATGACTTAAGGGAGGTTTCATTTCGTTGTACGCTTCTTTTGTAATTTCTCGTTTTTTGTTCTCCCAGAATTTGTACTTAAACCGTGGTTGTAGCAGTAATGTTATTTATTATATATTTCAGAATATTGCTGGTAGATTGGGATGTGCACCATGGAAATGGGATCCAGCGGATGTTTGAAGAAGACCCTCGAGTACTATACGTTTCTCTGCATCGCTACAATTACGGCCGTTTCTTCCCTTCTTCCACTGATGCCGACTTTGATAAGACAGGGGTGGGAAAGGGTACTGGATTCAACATCAACATTCCGTGGAACAAAGTATGAAAAGAAAATGTGACATAACGGTTAAGTATGTACGTTTCAGGGTGCCGAAATCTGATTTAGACAAAGACTATAGCAAACGATAGTTTATAATGGTCTAGCCTCTAGCCTAATCGCGTCCAATTTTTGAAGTATCCTGCTATATTTGAAAAATGTAAAAGTTACATTTGTATTTTTAATTTAGTAGGTAAATAAGTCTGTGGTGACAGTTTTTATATTCGGTAAACTGAAATCGACCATTACAGTGCAGTGTGATATACATATGTTACTCTAGAGTCTAGACTACAATATAGCAAATTTTCAGGGTGGCGGCGGTATGACGGACGGTGACTACATTGCAGCATTCCAAGCCGTTGTGCTGCCTGTTGCCTACCAGTTCCAGCCGCAACTGGTTCTGGTTTCAGCTGGTTTCGATGCTTGTGTTAACGACCCCCTAGGCCGTAAGTAAATACTTTTACTCCTATATTGCCCGTGGTTTTATCAGACTTATTGGATTACTTACTTTTCGAGAGAAAATTGTGACTATCAGTAAAGATGAAAATTACTTATAAACCTGGTGACATGAGTGTTTCACTTCAGCTTCGCACTCGAAATCTTTGAAGTCTGTCAGTTGCAATTTCGGTAGAAAAAAAAAAACTTTGCATATTTATAACCATGATTCTCGGTTTTTTTTTTAAAGATTGTAAGGTGACGCCTGAGGCATACGCTCACATGACGCACTGGCTGCTGCCACTGTCCGGCGGGCGACTGATCCTCGCCCTGGAGGGGGGATATAACGTGACATCCATCAGCTACGCAATGGCGCTTTGCACGAAGGCCTTGCTGGGTGACCCGCTTCCCCCCCTGGGCTCAGCTCCCACGACTCCCTCTCCTAGCGCTGTAGAGACCATCCGGAAAGTCTTACGGGTTCATCAGCCTTTCTGGCCGTGCCTTGCTTTCTGCAGGAAGCTTCCGAATGGCAATGTCTTGCCGACAGTTAGGTAAGAGATATTTTAGGCATTTTTTTAATTAAAAAATAGTAATATATGTTCGCTAACGGACACTCGACACTGGAAAACGTAACGTAAGAGTGCATTCAAGCGGGATTTTTGTTCTCGCCAGCTCAGTATTTTTATCTCCCTCTTGAGATTAAAACAGGACTGCTTTGTTCTTGATACTTTTTAAGGCAGTGTACCAGGAACCTCAGTTTAAAAGACTTCTGATTTCGCGTAGTTGGAGTCGTTTCATATAAAGAGTGGAATTAAAAAAAATGGTGGTTAGGTCTTATTTTGTCCTGTCCACTGTGTACTGTACCTATACTTTGCTTGTTTGAAGTCTATTTGAAGTTCTTTGAATAACTATCAATAAACAAACATAAAACTTTCTCACACTTTCAAGATATTGATCGTTTGATTTATCTTTTACTTATGTTCAATTGCAGATTAACCAAAGCTGAGAAGGAAGTTCTAAACGATCGGCTGAGCGCTGTAACAGACGGAGTCAAAACTATGGCGGCTGATAGTGATAAGACGTCAGGGGGAGGGGACTCACGCGCTGCCGGGAGCTCCAAGAACCCTGATGGCTCCGCCTCCGCCTCTGGTCGGGACGGCGAGGCGCCTGCCACTCTTGAGGGTAAGTAGCTTTTCCTTGCTTTATTTAAGAAATTCTGAGTGTTCTGTAGGGTGCCTTTCCACTTGCGGCAAGTTTCGAATCACATCAATAGTACCATTTCCATCTGTCACCTATTTTTACACTGGGAGGCGTTTTTTCTCTGATCCGACATGCCCTAAGACCCAAGGGGGTGGAACCCTCGCATGACTTTTCCCCACTAAACTGGAGCACTGTACAGAGTATAGGTAGTTAAAAAGCGATGAGGAAGGTTCTGCGTTCTGCTACCAAAAATATGCCCAACAGTTTTCTCTGGAAATATGTCTTTAATTAATTTTAACAAACTACTGTGTGGTTTGCCGAAGCCAGAAAAAATGAGCGCTAGATCTCCCGATTATGGCTTGTATTTAATTAATGCTGGACTATTCTCTGTATTTCAGCGTATCTCCGTGACAATCTGGAGCTCCTGACTAATGAGGAGATGTTTGCAGTGGTGCCTTTATCCTCGTGTCCCCACCTGGACCAGGTAGAACCTGTCCCGGATTGTGGCATCGACCCCAGCGCTCCCTGCGTGAGCTGTGGAGACAAGCGCGAAAACTGGACCTGCCTATCCTGCTATACGGTAATACTTAATTCGTCTCACTATGAGCAATAAATACCGTCTTTAGTTTAGGTATAGAAGGTTTCAGAACAGCGCGGAGGGATTAATATTCTAAGAAGCTGCTTTGTAAAGGCAACGCATCACAGCAAGCCATAGGTTCTAAGGCCGTGCTGATGCTCCGTTTTCTCCGCACTAAGAAGTCTGTCGTGACGCTCACATGAATAATCACCGTTCTGCCAATTTACGCTACCTATCTCATTACGCCTTTCTGAAGAGTACGATACTAGCTGACCATATTACAGTTTTGGTCTTCACAACCTTGCGAATATAGCCGCCTGATTGAGCGACCAGAAGGTACAAAAGTTAAGCGAGAGATTTAGTAGCAGTCTGTGTGCACAACATGTAGAACATCAGCAATAATGGAAAATTTGCCGGTTTACGTCGGAATTAGAAATCGGGACCTCTGTGTACCATGAGGGCCCAGTGATCTGACCATGCATCATGAAAGGCCTCACAAATAAAACTTGTTTCCTTGTTTAGGTGCGCTGCGGACGGCACGTGCAGCAGCACATGATGGAGCACGCAGAGGAGGCCGCTCACCCCCTCACCCTTAGCATTGCGGACCTCTCAGTCTGGTGCTACGGATGCGAGGCTTATATCGACAACCCGGTAAGTGTTTTTTTAAATTGTATTTTAGGAACCATTTTCTGTCGGGCAGAGTGCTCGGGTTTATTGAGATTTAAAAATCCTCCACCAATATGAATTCACATTGCCTCTGAACTCGTTGCTCAGGCACATTCATAAAAAACGCAAATGGCACAAGGGTGAGTTGAGTAGTTATTACTAGAACTATGTGTACCTACCGGTTCGGAACCCACCCCGTCAGTGTTTGCGACATTTTGTAGCCACAGCTTGAATACACCTGGAGGTGTATTCCCTTTCTCGAACGCCAGCAAACCCACCCAACTAACACCTTCAAAATTTATTGTAAGAAGATAAGGCACGCCATGATGCAATATACGGAGAACAGTTCTTCTTACAATAAATTTTGAAGGTGTTAGTTGGGTGGGTTTGCTGGCGTTCGAGAAAGGGAATACACCTCCTGGGGGGAGAGCAACTTACCGCTGAACTCTGACGTGTAGAACGTTGAACTTTACCCAGTTAGTAAATGTCCAAGTCGTTTGTCTAACGCACGTCAGGTGGGAGTAGGTAATAAACAATGATAGGGCCAAACCCCAACAACACTTGAGATAACTAATACTTCTCAGGAGTGCTCCCCATGGGTAAAGAATACATTAGAATACATACCACGGATTCAGTCGAATACATCATCCCGGGAAGTGATCATGCCCATGGCATGGAAAATTTTCGGAGAAATTGTTTTCTTCGGTAGTGCTCAGCTGTGTAACCATCACATTACGGACTCACATTCCTTCTACAACCCTTCCCTTAGCCAACTCAGAGTTAGCGTGAAGTAGATAGTACTCATCCCTGGCTGAAGTACTTCCTGGGCATATACAATGTACAAATTAAGCACGGTTCGTCTAGTGGTGTGTCAAGTGCGCAGTCCACTCGAGAAACTCGATTCAGTTACCAATATTTGGTTCGGATACTTGGTCTAACAGTCACATTATGACCGTGACAATTCAGAAATCAAGTGTGTTTTCTTATTACAGGCACTTTATGGACCCAGGAGTGCACTTCATCGGGCTAAATTTGGGATGGACCTGGTCTGGAGCTACAGCGAATCAGCGCCACCTACGGTACATTTATCCTAACTCATTTTATTTACGTTGATGACTCATTTTGAATTTTAATTAATTTATTGAAACATAAACCAAAATTATTAAGAAATTAGTAGGCAAGGTTTTTTACATGTAGAGTATGTCTTATTTAGTGATGAATGTTTTTTGCTTACTTTATCTCCGGTTAAGGCAACGTCTATAGTGAAAAGCCTTGAGTAGTAGGTACCAACATTCCTATGGTGACTTGGTAGCACTTTCTAAATATTAACCGTCATGCTGTCTGCCTGAGCTCAAAGAAACACGACTGCGATTAGTAGCCGGTTGGAATGTTACAGTAATTAAAATTACCTAACTTGTTTATAAAATCTTATTCATTTAAATATCCTGCTTATTGGCTTCCAAAAGGAGTGGGTACGCGTGAAATATTTGTTTCTGATATGGTTACAGCCTACAGGATGCTATACTCCACACGCATCTTGGATTATAGTAAATTCAGACTTATCGAAGAGTGGATAGGCTGCAAATATGTGAATTTTCGTTGTTAAACTCTTTTAGATCATTGTGACCCTACTTCTCAAGTCTACTTCTGGTTCTGAACAAAAAATAATTTTTGGGAACCCTGTGTTTTTTTGAAAACAATGTGTAAAGTTACTCATCCAAAATGCGCGTGGAGTATAGAAAGCCAACCAGTAGTGCCTTCTATTTGCTGCGTCAGTACAGTGACTAGCAGTGACTTAATTAGTAAAATGTATGTTATTTCGACATGGCAAGTCTGTGCCTTGTGATTCACTGCAATGGTGTGAGAGTGGGTTAATAGAAAGCGCTAAAGATTTCGCATAGTGTCCTACAGTTCTGCGAACACAGCGCAGTCAGATTTAGGGAGGTACTCTGCGCATTAGCAATTACCTGAGATCTCAAGACTATAAAAAAATGCAATAAAATAACTTAGAAAAGAAAAACAGGAACTTACATGCTAGTCCCCAAATCGCGACGGTGTCAGCCTTCACTGCGTAGGGTAAGGAGGATGAATTCATCAATCCAGATCGAGATCAGTGCTGGATGAGTGTTCATCAATCGGTTAGGAGTCTTGTTGGTTGTTCTGTAGTCTAATGACACCCCAGTGTGAAAATCCTTGAGAAAAAAGGATGACCCGATCCTGTTCGATCTGGTGGAGAGACAGGCGGTCGCCAGGGTCCAAAGCTGCCACTAGGCCAGTGTAGCAGCTCACCTCGGCGGCGACCCCAACGCTGGGGCTGGGAGCGCTCGCCTGATTGGCGCACAACGTCAACGTCTCACGGCGCGCGGCTCTGCGGGGACCCCGCCACCGTGCTATCTCGAAACTGTTCGAGGTCTCAGTCGTCAAGTAGAATACCTGCAAAATGTAGTTGGCACTCAAGATCGTGTGTGTATCAAAGGTTAAAACGGCAACACCATTGCGTGGACTGGCTGAAGCGATGCTTTTGAAATACCTGTCGTTCTTGTTTTGATTTTTGTGGCCAAAAACTTCCAGTCTTATTCTTTACCTTTTGTTCTTGCTTGCAAGAACTGCATGAGGTATAGAGATGCAATGAAATCTTAATTTACAAAGTAAATGTTGGAATCACCTGTGCATAAATGAAGTATAAGCCACTGTAGGTGAATAAGATCTCTCCGCCGTCCCGGCTCAACGAGGCCCATTTGATTTCTCCGTTAGCTTGGTGCCATGGTCCAATGGTACCTGTAACGACAATAAATTTCTTTAAAATAGGTTCTTATTTTGCTGTTTCGAAAGGCACTATGTCAGTTTGCAGTATTCTCCCTATACGCGAAAGCTTTGTACATGAGAGGGTGATTTGTTAGAATCACTCAAAAGAGTTGACTTTCCCGGGCCAGTTAAGGCTGTATATACATTCTCGACAAACTCCACCAAAACCACTGTCTGAAAGTAAATATTCGACAAAACTAATGTTTACGTATTAAAACTGCCGGAGACTGGTAATTGCAATATCGTATTGGCTGTGTCTACTCTAAAAGCTAAACGTAGTGTGCTATTCAAACGCGAAACGAACGAGTGAAAGTATGTTTAGCTTTTACTGGAGAAAAATTAGAGAAATGGTGTTGTAATTACCCACTTTCGTAAGTGAAAAATAAATTGTCAACATGTAATATGGCGACGGTAAATACTACAACCATATATCAACCGCTTTTTACTTTCTCGCCCGTATGTAATACATGGGCTGAGAAAGTTATGTCTTCGTGCAAAATTTTGATTTTGAGATTTTGGGTTTCCCATGATCCTGGAGGTCCCCTGAGTCCAAAAAAGTGGTTTTTAAAAAATGTCCGTCCGACGTACGTACGTACGTACGTCAGTCTGTCGCGCAACTGGACGTCACACCGTTCGTCCGATTTTGCTCAAATTCGGTATGTAGGTACCTAATGTAAATATCTGGACATGTTTTTTGATAAATTTTGATAACTCAAAAATTGCGCCTGCTATGGTCAAAAAAAGGCAAAAAATCGTGTTTTTTGACTGTTAAGAAGGGCTGGAAGCTACGTATATCAAGTTGGAACCTTGAAAATTTGCGAAAGTGTTTTTGAATAGATGCTTTTAGGTCTTTTACAATCACTTGGAGGTGGGCCAATAACTTGGCCCAGTTTTGGCCCAAACGCGTTGGCCGTCACTCCGGTAGCACTATTCGATCGATTTCAATAGAAATTGGTAGGGAGGTGTACTTTAACCTAGTTTCATGTTTTACCGAACGAAATTTATCCAACATAATAATTATGGCCAATATTGGCATTATCGTAGGAAAATTTTCCAAAAATGGAAATCACGTTTTTGATTGGTTCAGACGGATTTGCAACAACCCTAATCGACAGATTTCCTTGAAAATTGGTGAAAGTGGTCTCTGATAGATGCTTCAAGGTTATTTTCAATAGATTTTCAATTACTTGAAAATTAAGGCCGTGACATGGAAAATAGAAAACACGTACTTTGCGCGTCGAACGACACTTCACCATTTGACGGATATGTTTGAAATCCGGTGAGTAGGTGCCTAAAATTATTGTCCAGTGTATGGCAAAATATTTTTTAGAAAAAGTTAAAATTTTGGTCCAAAAAAAATAAATTACGTAAAAAAAAATCAAATTTTCGATACCGCTGGCGTAAAAATTGCGAGAAAGTCTAGTGCGACCATTGTCGGACCCTTTATTCTAAATGAGATGACAAAATCTACTTAGCCCAAAAGTTAAAAAAAAAAATATTCTGCGTGAGGTAGCGATGGGTTTTCGCAATCTGTCAAAAAAATGTTGACTGGTAGTTGACTGTTTAAAACCGCTCCTGTGGGCTTATTACTCCATTTCATGCAAAAATACGTCGCTACCTCGCGACAAAGAGTCTCAGGTTTACATCCCCATGTGCCCTTTAGATTTTTTTCGGGAGAGGGTTGAAAATTTTTTCCTATTGCCTTATCCTATATCGTTATGAAGGCTTTTTTTATAGTTACTTTTTAGGTAGATTTCGAAGAAAAATCTACCTATTGTAGTCGTACCAGTAGTCTCACTTTTGAAAAATTTCTTCACAGTTCTTCTTTTTATGACCCCTGGATCCCAAAACCACCATCAGTTCAAAAGTTTATATATATATATATATATATATATATATATATATATATATATATATATATCATTTTCACTTCCTTGTGAACACGCTAGCAGCCGTATTTTCGAAAAATAATTGGTTTTGACTATTTAATAAAATATAAGGGACTAAAATCTCGGTCGAGTTCGTTAATGGGGGAAATCGGACCAAGGGGGGGGAAATGGGGGGACTTTTTCTAAATCTGGCTTTTTGGCCATAACTCCCTTAATATTGCAACTAATGAAACGAAGTTTTCTCTGAGGGTCGTCTAACAGTACTGCCTACAACTTTTCTTAGTAACGTTTTTTGATCCCACCCTTAATGGTTGAATAGGGGTGGAAAAAGAGGGTTTTGCGCACAAAAAAATTCATAACTTGTGTCCTAGGGGTGTTATCGAGTTCTTTTGTTTTGTAATGCATTTGCCTCAATATTACCTACAACTTTTGTCTGAAAAAGTTTTTCGTCCGACGCACCGTTTAGGCAGGGGGTGGGGGGTTGAATTTTCAAAACGTCATAACTCACTTATTTGGTGAGATATTGAGTTTTATCTTTTTGCTATGAGTTTCTATTAATAATATCTACAACTTTTATCTGAAAAAGTTTTTTGTAAAATCACTTTCATTTTCTTGTTAAGGGGGGGGGGTGGGGGTTGAATTTTCAAAACGTCATAACTCACTTATTTGGTGAGATATTGAGTTTATTCTTTTTGCTATGAGTTTCTATTAATAATATCTACAACTTTTGTCTGAAAAAGTTTTTTGTAAAATCACTTTCATTTTCTTGTTAAGGGGGGGGGGGGGGGGGTGAAATTTCAAAACTCAATTCCTCCGTTTGTTCTTGTAGATAATGCAATTGGATGAACTGAAAATCTTCTTATCCGTCTTTCTAAATGATTTTAGACTGCTTTTAGTTGATGGAAGTAATCTTCGAAATCTACCTACGCCTTTCGGGGCTGCCGAAAGGGATTTCTGTTTTTTAACTTACTGGGGGGTGCACAGTTAACTACTGCCGCCGCCAATGCGAGTAATCGACCTTAAGGCTGGGTAGGTTCCCCCATCGCCGGAGTCTTAGGCGGGATTTAGTTATTTCGGATTGGAATTTACCCGAATTTTTTTCTGTGAAATTATGTAAACGTAATTATGTAATTTTCTGTAAAAGTAAAAAATTCGGGTAAATTCCATTCCGAAATAACTAAATTCACCAGAAATTCCTAACTGTAATGTCTGAAAAATCGTGCTAAATCGCCCGGAATGAAAATACTAGGCCAATGGGTGAAAATGGCACGTTATTGTTAGCTGAAAACCTCGGAAGTAACACGGATTATGACGTCACACTTTCTTTTATCACACCAGCTCAGCTCATTGAGTCTGCACACATTGCTGATGAGTGTTGAGCTGACTCTTGCCAAGGATTGCCACCTGCGTTTTGTTTTCAAATGAGTCAGTGGGTCAGCACGAGTCATAACTCAGAAACTCACCGTTCTTGTTGACTCGGACAATAGGAACTGTTCCCACCAGCTGGATCGCTTCCATGCCTGTAACATAAGGAAGATATACATCAAAATGAATCAATCGAATCCCCATACCAAATTTTAAACCAATCACTAGAAACTAGTGCGGAGCAGAGCGCAGTATTTTTTTGTTGAGTTTTTCCTGCGTTAAAGACAGAATAGTACTGAAGTTCCACCGAACTACGGAAAAGTGCACTGGAAGGTTAATAACAAACGCTTTTTGGACGCATTAGGTCCAGCGGGCCTTTGGCGCCGCTTTGCAAGGACCAACAGATGAGTTGACCAGAATCAGGTAAATGAACCGACCGGACCGTGACAAAGGGACTTTCAATTAGACAATCACTACACGTAGAAACGAAAACAACGGCGGTGTCACCGCCAGAATAGTTAACAGCACTGTTAGTATGCTTGTACCTTTTCACACACAGCTACGTTTCATACACCGAGAACGGCTTGAGGGTATTTAAGTACCCAGGCCACCTAAAGTGAGATTCCGGTTACTGCGGTAGCGAAAAAGTGATGCGCGGGATGCGCCCGTTCTCATTCGTTCCAAGCTTTGAACGTCAGTCACACTTTTCCGCGGCCGGGAAAGACCAGGCTCACCGGGTAGCAGGTATCTCACTTTTCCACGGCGCGGAAAGGCGCGAGGTGTAGCTAAGTAAAAGAGGTACTTCTTGGGTATACCAATTATTATCCCTCTAATGGAGATTAACACAAGAACTTCCTCTTAATACGGAAAGCGGTAACGGAGGGGCGTAGCAAAGGCATATTGCCACCCCTTATCCCTCGATCCCCTCTTCGCTACGCCCCTGGACATCCGGGTTCCGTAACTGACAGTATCTTAAAGCTTACCAGGGATTTTCTGCTGGAGAAGTCCATGGACGGAAGGTTGCGTGCCAGAGCTGCGCTTGGAGATGGGCTGCTTTGTGAGCCCCAGCTCCGATCTCACCTCAGCGAGGTTCCGCGTCATCTCGCAGTATAGGCACACCACACTGACTAGTAGCGTCGCAGCCATAGCGACATGCAGCCACAGAGATAGATGCACAAGCCTCAGCGTACGAGCACGTTGTACAGGTCGCGCTGAAAAATTCAAGAATAGGGAAAATACATATAAGCAGTAGGATATTCATTTGTTCTAAAATGTAATATACCTATCTTCTTAAGGGTCCGCTATACCTGACGGTGCATTTTTTGCCGCCCATAAGATTAACATTGCGAGCGGCGATTCATTTTCAAGGTTTACCCTTGGTTGGAAAGACACAAAATTTTACCTAGCCCTAACAATGTTCTAGTGCGTGTACGAAGCAGATTTCCCATTCTTTTTACTGGTTTTCGAGATACAGCACTTTTCTTGAGGTATGCGATGCTAGCATTTGCAAAACAGTTCCAATAAAAGAAACCAGTGGGAAATTGGGAAATCTGCTTCGAACACTCCCTATACTGCGGGGCAAGGGATAAGGAAATGCCTGAGGCAACGACCCAGCAAGTGGCAGGGTGACCAAAGTGTACCGCAATGTAATAAGAATAACCGGTGGTGACGTCAGTCAGTTGTTTTGGTCACCCTGACACTTGCTGGGTCGTCGCCTCAGGCATTTCCTTATCCCTTGCACCGTAGTATAGAACATTGTTAGGGCTAGGTACAGGCAAAATTTTGTGTCTTTCCAACCAAGGGTAAACCTTGAAAATGAATCGCCGCTCGCAATATTAATCTTATGGGCGGCAAGAAGTGCACCGTCTGGTACAGCGTCCTCTTAACGTCAGAATTAAAAAACCAATAGTTAAATAAGGAGCTACATTGTCTTCTTCAAACACTTTGGACTGAAAGCCCCATGCAGATTCCAACAGCAAGAGAGGTTCTTGAACACCTGCAACCCGCTGAGGGGTGAAAAAGTAAAAAACCCTCCACAATCCACATGTGCTGGTCCTGTGAAACCAATAGTGCAATAGGTAGTTGTATGTATCAAACTTGGTAATCCGTACACCTACCACCCACCCACACATTAAAAAAAAAATATTTTTAAACAGTTTCCGTGGTCAGTGACCTCTGAAAGGCAGTTTGCAATGAAAATGTCATCAGTATATTTCCTCCATCACAAGATATAGGATAGCTAGCTATAGGTAGGTACTATCTTACTGTCATAAATAGTAGGTATAGGTACCTAGGCAGGTACCTACCTATGGAATGGGTGCTTAAGTAAGTATAGGGTAGGTAGGTAAAGTACAGTAGGTAGGTACAGTAGGTGTAAGTAGGTAATTTGGGAAAGTAAAAACAGTTGTTATTTGAGACTGATGACAGTGATGAAGTGTTTCTACGTAGGTATGTTATCTGCACGTTTGTAGGCAGATCGCGAAACACATAATATTATGGTGATGCCGATGTCGATGCAGATCATTTAAAATTCTCAAGAAATGCTGACTATCGGCTTCCGGCTGGTTAAACAAGCTCATCCTACTCAACACACGTAGGTACCTATACCTACCTACCAATAATTATTATAAATAGTTACCTACCTACGTAAGTACTTAATTACTTAATGCTTAGTTAAAATATGAACTCACCCTCAGCCATTTTATGATGGCCAAAAACATCCCCCAAATTATCAGTAGAACCAGGCAGAGATGGGTTGTCACTGTCGACACTCCCCTGACGTTTCATGGTGTGGCATAAAGAGATAGGCGCACAAGAGGAAGGAAGAGTGTTGAGGGTAAACCCGCGGACCGCAGCAGGTGAGTGATGGGAATGAGAGGAGTGAACAAACACGTGACGCGTGCGCAGCGCGCGGAGCCTCCAGCCGAACTGACGCTGGTCTGGTCGCCGCGCGGCCCGGCCGCGCCGAGTCCCTGACGCGCTGCTCGCGCAGACTACCGGGCCGGCTTCCCGCCACATGGCGAAAACTTTGCGCTCTAACCTCATGTCTCATGTGTTCAACTTGCCCATTATTTTTAACACGTCGTTTATTATTATTTATTATTATTTATTATTACCTACCTGCTATAGGCATAGCGCGGGGGGGGGGGGGGGGGGGGGGGGGCTACATAAGACTTATCCACAAGGCGAGAAAGTGGACTTCGATTGTTTACAAAATACACAATAAAATTATCTGATAATTACCTAGGTACCTAACCTACTGAGAATAAAGTGAACAAAAATTCCTGACGCCTTAGGCCTTTAGGACCTACGCAACATCCTACTTACTTAGGTACCTACCTACCTACCTACCTATTTTCTATTTGTACCTTTTGTACCTACATACCTAGTAAGAAGTTAAGTAGGCATATCAAGGTATATATGGAGGTCAGGTCCAACCTTATTTCTGAAACCTATATAGGTAGGTATATCTTCTGCGGGTCAAGGGCACCATGCAAACTGACCCTTATAACAAAACAAAAGAAGAGCGCAGGAGACCTTCCTAGAATTTATCACCATACTAGCATACCTACCCAGTTAATCCAGAGCTACAAGCTCCCCAGAGTTGTTCCTTGTCCTAGTTTTTGAAACAGCTTTGTTCTTGAAGGGAACAGACATACCTGTTAGGTAAGTTATTATTATTCTTTAATACTTAAGTACCTCCTAGTGTACTGTAGCTTTTACCTTATATGGAAATGGAACAGCTCTGTTTTCTCCACAAAAATAACGAAAAACTGCTCGCAAAACCCTGCATGTCCACGGTCCACCTTATACCTTTAGTACCTAGGTATATACAATGCTAAATTACCTACTTGTATAAAGCACAAATAGGTATATAATAGCCCTATCAGTAATTATACCTACGTAAAGTGACATTATTACCTACATATGGGGGGCAAGTTGTCGGGGGCTGGAAGAGTTAAGTTGAACAAGGCGCCACTGCACTGCTTACCGTCAGCGGGCGCGCTCAAATTTAGAACCGGGACGAGCGCCAGTGTGTGAGCTGCAGCGGGATTGTCGCTTTCTCGGGGCCCAAGGTAAGCTCTCTGCCTGTTGCTATTTTACCATTGCCTAACACGGGCCAAGGCCCTTCAGCGCTCTTTTTGTCTCATCAGCGACACCTTTGAGTATTTCGGGCGGTGCATAGGTGTACTCAACCATGTGATCTGCCCATGGGGAACGTAATTCCCAATAGCCTGCCACTATTTATATCAAGACCTACACCCTTCGCATTAGCTCGCACCAAGGTCCATTGGCTTTTTTAAGGAGAAGAAGTCATTTGCCCCTGATTTTTCAGAAAATTATTTCCTTAGATGTCCCGCTCTCAATATTGTCTCAAGTGTCTTACGTTCCGTCCGTGACCGTGATGCATGAATACGGTTGCAGTGATCGAATAATTTGCATGATACCTAAATTGAACTATGCCATCGACCGCTCACATTTTTCAGGTAAAGCAAGATGTCAAGCAGAGTTTGGAGCAGACCTCGGACAAAGGTTTATGACAGCAACTATGATGCTGGTGAGAGGTACTACAAGTCAGCACTGGATGGCCTGGACCGGAAGTATGGGCGCTCACCCGCTCCTCCTGAGCCTACGGCCACCAACGGTTCCCTGGCAGCTCTGAGGGCTTCACTAGAACGTGAACGTCCATCCAGACGCCCCGTGTTAGACGATGAAGAAATCGAAACTCCCCGCAGAAAGCCTAACACTGCTGCTCTCCTCGACGAATTCGACTCCATCTTCGACCGCCGCCAGAAAAATGGCGTCCAGAAGGAGAAAACCCCCTCACGATCTGCCAAAGCTTTCGACGATGAAGTGGAACAAGAGTTCGCTGATTCCATGAAAAGAATAAAGGCATCTCGGGCTGCCCGCGCTGCTGCAGAAGATATGGAGGAAATTGAAAGCAGCCTCAGCTCTCGCAATAAGAAGGAAGTCCGATCGAAACTTAACTTCTCCAGTAAGTTGATCGACAGTGTTGGAGTATCGGAGGACGTCTCTTCTGGACGCAAGAAGATGCTGAGCATTGTTACAGCACCCTCTGACTCTGAGGACCTCACGCGCTGGACACAAGTCAAGCCCAATCGCCGCGTCATCCTCGACGATGACACAGAAGACTCAGCGAGCTCAGTAGCCGCCGCAGCTCGCGCCCGCAAATCTCGCGCTCGCCTGGACGACTTGGAGGCGGAGATGACAGCACTGGAGGAGCGAGGTGCCGCGCGCGAGAAGCGTGTGCGCGACCTGCGTAGCCTGCTTAGCGAGAATGAGTCCAACAGCAAGGAGACGATTCACTCAACCGTACGCGTCAAGAGTTCCATCAAGACCGAAAAGAAGCAAGTTGCTTTCTAAAGAAGGGGAAACTGAGGATGGCCCGATAAGCGCAGGGATCTGGGATATGGCATGCACATGGATTTCACCATAAGAAACCCTTGTAAAGCCCTCTTTGTCCTCTGCAAGTAAATGATAAGAGCAGAGATTCTGGGAAACAGCTTGGTTCCAACGGGACAGTCTACCAAGTTTGTTACTTCCAGAAAAATACGAAGGGAAAGATGTCAGGTCAAAAAGGTGGGCTCATCACCCAAGTAGCACATCGTGCTCTTCAAAAAATTATTCATCTACCGCAGGCATTTTTGAGCCAATGATTTTTACTTTCAGTTGCATTTGTCAGTTTGCAGCTTTTGTTCGCATTTGAATTGTAAAATCTATGTTGAAATTTATACATACCTGCCTAAAAGTAACTATGGTGTGGTGCGACCAGATTAGCAAAGGTAGCCTATAGAAGCCTAGTTTGCATCACCTGGTGCGTGATTTTGTAACTCTACAAACTGTGTATAAAATAGAAAGGGAGTCTACTATGATTGTGCTTTTGTTGACCTGTAAGTGTCCTGATTCGCAAGTTTCCTCTGGCTCAGTCCCCGGTTTGCGGGCTTTCAACTCGACGCAAATAGCTCCGAAAACCGGGTCCCGGCTGTGATCCCCAGTCCCGACGTATGCGACTTGGTGCGGCTTTGAGTCACTGACGAGGGCGTCCACTCCACGAAAAAAAAACACACAATAATTTCACTATTTTACCTGGTTACTTGCCTGCTCATGATGGGCCCAATAAAATTCTGGCAAGTTTCCTCTGAGGACGATGCAAATTTGTTGACAGCGTCAACAGCTTCGTTTATTGATCATTTCATTCCACCTCTCATGGTCGCCGAGTGGTCTGGCGCTTGCTTCTAGGATCTTCAGTGACTGTTTTGGGTTCACGTCCCGGCACAAGTAAAATTTTCGTCTTGTGGCGAGGGCGTACCTACGATATAAGGCCTTCGTCCCATGCGTTATATGCTTGCTTGACTTCGGCAGACTATAGGTATCTCTCATGGGGTTTTGAATACATCAGTACGGGTCGGTAGGTATCTTAGGCGGTAAGCAATACCTACACCTACACTGAAGAAGCGAGGGAAATAAGGAAAAGAAGTGGTTGATGTTAACGAAACACGTTGTGCCCTAGGCCCGCAGCTTGGATTCGCCTGGCAGCACTCCACAACTCAAAATAACTCTGCCATTTTGATTGATCTCAGCACGTATACACACAGTTTTTATGGAGCAACAAAAACAAACAGTGGAGATCAGCAACCATTGTTGAAACGCTCTATTGTTTATATGAGTCGTCATAGATTCCATCCTCCGACCGCTGCTGAACGCGGGTGGGCCGTCGGTGGTTCTTGTTTAAATCCACTCTCTCTACCAGCTACAGCAGGATTGAAACAATACATGGGATTGGAGCGTATTCATTCTGGAAATTTTGGGAATTAGAAAAGGGACCAATAAAACGCCGCCCCGCTCTAATTCTGTAATACCTATACCTACTAAAAATCGTATATAACTTGCTTATACCTACTTATCTATAGTTAATAATAAAGTAATAATAAAGTATAGCCAAAGCCAAGTAGGAAGATATAGGAAGATCTTAAGAGGAGTCTCCACCAGGCCAAGTAAGGTTTTTATTAGAAAATTCAAATCTCTGGTGTTTTGGAATGAATCAAAAAACTTTTCTCCTGCAAAGCATACCCTAACTGCTTTTTATTTTTGGTGAAAATGTTACACGACAGGTTTGACCAGAGGCGTAAAATAAATTTGTTGGCACTCAGAGCAGGCAGATGGTCTGAAATTCTACAGAATTATCAGTCCAAAATATATATCCAGGATCTGGACTAGGGGCGAGGGGAAAGGTAAATAGAACTGATACATCTTCGGTTAGGTGGCAGTTGTTACGTAGGGTAAGCTGGGATCGGCCGCCCGCAACCCGCAACTGATGAGACAAACGTGAGATTGCAGGCGTGAATACGTCAATATGCACTGCCAAGTAACAGAATAAACTAATCATAAAATTACAGGGAAGCTGACCAGATACCCTCTGTTTCGTCACGCTTCAAGACTTAAAGAGCTTCAAGTTTCAAGAGAAAGTTAACACTACCTGTAGAGGAGACAGGGGTGCGAATTGCACCTAGATACCGTTAGTTTTACGTCTTCTAACGAACGTGGGACGAAAACACCTGCGTTTCCTGTATGTAAAAATTAGAAAGGAAAAAAATAAAGAAACTTTACCTCTACCTATAATCTTAAAATAAAATGGGTGTACCTACTTAGTGATTTTTTAAATAATCTATCTCAACATCGATATCTGAGTAATTTCATTCACCTTCGTATAAGTACCTATACCTATAGGTACTGTTTTAAATGTCACATAATTTACCTATACCTATAGCATTACCTAGGAGAAGGCTTTTGACTCTGGCAGGAATCTGTGCAAGACTGCAAGAGATGCGATAAGTAGGGCAGGGGTGGGAGCAGTACCTATTTTCCAGAAAGAGGTCATAAGGTACCTAGCATGAAAGTAAGGTAGCGTATAGTGAGGTAAGGTTAGCCAAAAAACAAGAAGACAAAAGGTGAGTTGTTCATGAACGCAACATCAGTCGGTCCGTTTGTGCACATGGAAATGAGCAGCGCATACAGAAATTTTTGGTTGGTGAGTGTCTCCCTCCGGCCCTGAGAGACATCACTCGGCATTGGCCAGTACAACGCATTGGTGGCATTCCTCGCCCCAAATAATGAGGAGGCTAATGAAGTCTGGTATAAATACACTCAACTTTTGTTAGCTTCTACTCACTTCATGGTGGCCACAACCCCTCAAGTCGAAACTACCAAAGGATAGGTACCTTTACACTTCAGGTGCGGTAGGAAGAAATACCTAGGTTCCGATAACTTCTGGGATGCAAATCTAGAGCTGAAACTTCGACCTAAAACCTCAAACTAACTTCTACACATCCTCTGGCCTTCATTGGCGGCGGTAGGGGGTGCATAGGATAAGGGTGCATTGCACCCCCAGGAGTTGACTGTGCACCCCCAAGAAGTTGAAAAAAGTAACTATTAAAAAACCTCATATTATAGGTACCGATATAGGAGTACCTAAATTTACCGTAAGACCATAGACGAAAAATATTCAGCCCTCTCCCGAAAAAATCCAAACACATGTACCCCCCAGGAAAGTGGTCTTTCGCCGCCTTATTCTATGGCATCGCATAAGCTGCCAGAAGGAGTGACTCCAGGGGGGCATCACGTCGAAGATTTCTTAGCGTGAGAGCTCGAAACTATAACGTAGCCTTAGAAACCCCACGGCTTGCTGCGTCCGCTGCCTCCACAAAACGGCTACTTCGAGTACCTACCTAATACCATAGGTTTTCTACGAGGGGTTAACCACTCGTTGGGAATCATTGGAAATCTTTAGGAAATCTCAGGGAATCTTGGAATATTTTTTGAGTGGTTACTCCTTCGGAGTTCATCTTTCTATGAATATCGTTGGGAATCTTTGGAAATCTTTATGGAATCTCAAGGAATCTCTGGAGTGGTTACCCCCTCGGTTTTCTGACACTTGCTATGCCTACCTACAACATCGCCTACTACCAACTTACCTGTCCTGCAGCAAATTCTCTCATACAAAAGCACATATCCTACTTCGTAGAACCCATGCATGGGGTTTTATGTTAAAATGAGGTAAAGTCATTCATCTCTGTAAAGCTGAAATTAAAATGAGATCCTTTTTGAAATTTACCTGATAAGAAACAGAGGAGGAAATATGTGGGCAGGGCACTTGGGCCGGTGTAACATCAACATCCAGGAGCCAAAAGTCGATCCAAGCCGTTACCTCCGTAATTGCGATGTTTTACCGACCAGCTGACCTCAACTGCCAGCCTTTTAACTACGAATTTATCATTTTATTCATTATTTTCATATTTTTAATCATAAGCTTTTTGTCTTGAATTTTCCCTACCTTTGCACTTTGCACAACCTTTCCCTTCCACAGAAAATTTTAAGAAAAAAAAATCAGGCTAAAAATAAGAAAATTGCGTGACGGTATAGGTATGTTCGAACTGGTTATTGGTAAGCAGTTATAGGTATAAGGTATGCCTCAGCCACTTTAGGACTATAAGCACCCTCCTATAAGGGTCGTACCTATATTTTATTTTTTTGACGTGAACCACACAAAATTGTGCCTAAGGGGTGCATGTGAGGGAAAATTTTCTGACTTGTGTAACCTTACCTTCCCCTCACCAACGTCTTATACCTTCAGAAAGCACCCTCCCGACTCTCTCGAGGCCCTCGCGGAAAAATTCGTGTGAGAATAATATTATACCTCCCCTTGTATACCTTACTACGGAAGGTTTATGCATATATAGCGAAGATAGAAAGATAGGTATTATACCTAGTCGAAAGCCGAAAGGTACGTTGGACTTAAAAAAAATATGAGCGAATTCTTGTTAGGGAATCTTGCTGACTCTAAAAAAAACTAATCATTGCCATAGTCCATAAATAAATAAAAAAGTAAACTTCAACTTAGGAATTAATGAAGCGAACAGATAGATGTGTATCTGGCCAAGTCGTCTCCGCGGCTTGCTATCTCTAAGAATCCATCAGCCGCTGACAGGTGGAGGGGAGGACGTAGGGGACAATTTAGTGTGCAGGAGGGGGAGGAGCCCGCAGTGGCCCTCCGCAGTGTCGTGGCGTCTGCTGACTCCAACCTTTGCCATAGGTAAGCAATAGGTGAGCCCTTATTGCTCAATGGTTCAAGGTTCTTGTTATTTGCGTTCAGGGGAGCCTCATGATGACCTTCTGCACCTGCCCAAGGTCAGGGCTACAACCTCCTTACTCGCGAAGAATGTGGGCAGTTGCACTTTTTTTCACTCTTCGCCGCAATGTCTAATTTCTTGAGCGCAATAATTAAAGCTGTGAAGGCTCTTTTCACAATCTGACTCGCACTCAACAAAAATTTGCCATGTATAAAATAAAATTTCAAGATACCTATTAGGTACCTACCTGAAGTATATTGACCATAGGTAGATAAGGTACCTACTTGGTCGAACCACAAATTTGTCCTGCATGCGCGAACCATAATAGGTCTTCAGTAAGGACTTAAAAGTGATAACGAAGGAAGGGATGTTCCTCTCTGGTGAAGTTACCATCGGTAACGGACAGAACATGGGACCGCAGAACTTCGCCTTTCACCTTGCTGAATTGCGAAGTTCCTGCCCCAGGGGTGAATCCTGCTGTCACCTACTCTTTCCGAGAGTCATCATGCAGAAAGTCTTGCATGAGGGCTTTCAAAAATTCACGGGTACCTACTACCCTGCCGGGCAGAGGGTGCGTATTACATTATAAAAGTTAATGAGACCTCTCGGGATCTAAATCCTTCACTGAACAGAAACTGAAAAATCTGAAGGGTGTTTCTCGATGTAGGAACAACCTTTCCCAGCACGGGGAACAAAAAGAGTCAGTTATTTCCCCTTTAGCCCCTAAGTGACACCAATCACTTGCACCGGGCACCCTGAGTCCTTCTAATGAACATCTGAACCAGACCTTGCCTTAGTTTTATGTGGCGATTGATTGGGTATTGCCTGATCGATCGCTTTGGGCTGGCTTGGCCATTGTCCATGTTGGCGGCCCGCCCTCTTCTAGTAGGCTACCATTACTATTATAAATCTAATTGGCCCTCCTACCCGTCTTCATTACTCTTGCTCTCTCATTGACGTCCCGGTGTGCTTTAGTGTTGTGTCAGTGCTCCTACCAATCTATTGTTCGGATACCTTATAAAACAGGTGAGCCATTTTCTTTTCATTAAGGCGCTCCAACTTATACACATCATGCACAACCGCTTGGTTCATTTCACGGTGAGGTAATGGGTCCAATGCGACTTGTAAGGGTACTTCGGGTAGCAACTATAGACTCAGATCCTATACACTTTAAACGTTAAGCAATTCGGAGGTGACTGCATGATGCGATTGGCAATTTTGCAAAGTGACGTGTGTATGCAGCGGCGCCTTTAAGAATTTCAATTCTTTCCGGAATACCTAAGGGGGTGATTTTTTTTCCTATAAATTTTTTTACGTATACATATAGGTATCTAAACATTGTACCAGTGATAACTAAGGTGGGGGGGGGGGGGGGGCACAGTTTCCTATTTGATGATAAGACCAGTTTTTGAACTAGGCCCTATACCAAACTGTGACCAAACTAACCCCCCCCCCCCCCCCCCCCCCCGATATACTGACCAATATATGAGAACATGCAAAAAGCCTGAGCAATTTCGGCCAATTCATGGAAGAGGCATTGGAAGAGACATTAGGAATCCACAGTCGTTAAAGGAATCTATACTTGTGTCTACTTTTAGAAATTTTCACAATTTTTCGTACAATCGTCCGTCAGATTCCATCAATTGGAAAGAAAAAGGAGGCTACTGGTAGCCAATATGGTTGTTGAAGATACCTTACAGATGTTACGAGTTACGGAAAATCGACGTCTCCGGACAGAACTAGAAGTGACACATGACAACTTACAATGATAGTTTTAAATCCACCAAGTGTCATCCATCCCAGGCAATCAGTCAATGTGAAATGTCTCTAGGTGTATAGATGATAAGGATCAGGTCCGTATCCAGGAAGCGGTCATGGGGGGGTTGTTGTTGCTTCACAATGCCATTACCATGTTAATTTTCCGTCCATGGGGGGGGGGGGGGGTTAACCCCCTAACCCCCCCCCCCCCCCCCCCGTGGATACGGCTATGATAAGGATAGAGGTATTCAGAAATAAAGAAGTAGGTCACGTCTATATAGCTTCTATATAGCTATTAGCCGATTTCAGCCAAAGGAAAAGGTAAATGAAAGAAGGGGGAATTTTAAAATTCGAATTCGGACTGCGAAACTCAAAGAGCAATCTAGCAGAAAGCCAAAAAATCTAGGATTCACTGCTGACCACTAATACTAGCGATTTTGGTAGGAGAGTGGGTGAGTGGGAGCTGAACTTGGCACTCACAATCACTTCTCCGCCAGATTGGTTGTTAGACCCGTTCGAAACAACATTAGTCACCCCGTGACAGCACAAATGACGCGCTACGACACCGCGGCACGTCAGTCTGGCCAACAGCGACTATCTCCTGCTGTTTTAAGTCGACTTGACTTAATAATCTTTGATCTAAAGACACGCAGCGGAAAGTTTAAGGAATAGGGTCCACTTCGGATCATTGCCCACGTAGGTTCGTGAGAGACGACAGTAATATTCGCGAATTTTCCAAGGGGCAGTGGTGTCATCTTAGTGGGGTAATTTTTACTTCCCTATACAAACTTTAAAAAAAAAATATTTGCATATATCTTGCCCTCTGTCCTCAATGCTTCTTCTCAGCAGTGGCGGCATCTAGTGTACTTGAGAACGGGGGGTAGTAAGCGGTCAAGGTAGCGCAAGACTTGTAAGCAAGTACGTACCCAGGGGGGAGGGTTAGGGGGTTCAACCCCCCCCCCCCCCCCCCCCCCCCGCCCTAACACTACACAGCTTTACACTAGAGAGAATTAAGTTTTGAAGGAGAAAATATAGTTTAGTGCTAACTAGGTACGTACCCCCCCCCCCCCGAAATGTTTTCCCAGGTGCGGCCTTGCTTGTAAGTGGGTCGCCGCCAGGGTCAACTGAAAGATCACCTTCTAACACAAAACACGTGTTGCAGAACTGTAAACAATGGCGCCGTTGTGGCAAGACGACGAGGAGCCCCAGTGGGGGGCTGATGAGCCTGAGGTGGTGGCACCTGCTGCCGGCGAAGCAGCTCCAGCAGCAGCAGAAGGCGAGAAGAAGGAGGGAGAAGCTCCCGCTGACGGCGCAGCCGCTGGAGAGGCCCCCGTAGACCCCGATGAGGTGGACACGCGGAAATATAACAAGTAATTGAATTATTTGCGCTATCATAGATAGACGAAAGGGCGTACGGAGAATACGGAAGCCGATTCTGTTCCTCCTTCAGGCTTGTGGCCTTGACTTCCTTAACGGTGGGTGAAAATTACCGAGATAGAGAACCGACCCTTTTGCCGCAAATAAAGCTATTAAATTTTAGTAGACGGAAGTGAGGGGAATAGCAAAAGGGGACTTTCCAAAATTTCTTCTTAACAACCCTATAGGCGAACAACTGTAGCACGGACCAGATGTACAATAGTTAAGCACTGAAGTAAGTAGGTATTTAAAGTGCCTTCAGTAAGAACATTTTATTTGGAACAGAAGAAACAGAAAAGAACCCAAGGGGAATCGGCTCCATATAGGAGAAAGAACAGAACGAGAGAAAGAATGAACAACAAAATCTCCCAAAATGAAAAGGGTAACATTTCTTTTTTTAAATTTGTAGGTAACTTGGTTTTGTTTTTGCAGACACTGGGTCAGGCCGAAGTTCCTCCAGTACAGCTACCTCTACGACTACCGCAAGAACTATTACGACGACGTGATTGACTACCTGGACAGACGTTCGCATGGAATCACACGGGACATCCCCCGACCCCAGACCTGGGCGGAACGCGTCCTCCGTACCTACAACCAAAAACTTGGTGCCACCGAGACTGCCATTAAGGTACGCGGATGGGTGCCAGAGCTTGAGTTACGTCTCCTCACGAACCGATTATACGCAGTTACGTAAAACTAGAGTAGTCTGCGTTCACCCTTGTGGTCCTACCTCGTGCACTAAAAGCCACAAAGCGGATGTGCTTATACCTGTATATAAAACCTCACCCCTGTACAAAGTATGTGCTTGAGACACTGCCTGATTATCTATTGTACTTCCCTGAGTCAGAAAAATTATGTCGTCAGCCCTCAACTATGGTCAAACCTTCACTTTTTTCCATCTCTCTCGTGTTTCAAAATATCTGCTACAGGTTCAAGTTCCCATATGCGCAACAGGTGGGTATGAAGGGTGAACCAAGACTAATTTCAGATTTGAGGTCAAAGTACATGTACTATAGGTGAATATATCATAGGTACGAGTTGGTGTTAAATTTCAGACTTCACACTAGCATTTGCAGTTTACGAGTAAAGTAACCTTTCTGAAATACTTTAGATTTCTGATTATAAAAAAGCTTTTAAGGAAAGGGCAACCTTCAGCGTGTACGTCCTTTCCAAATTGTGACTATTATGAGACGAGTCACGAATATCACGCGTCACTCCAACTTTTCTCTACAACGCAATGATTGTTTTCCAGTCGAAAACCAACGACCAGCTGATCCACAGTCTGCATCACACGAGCGCCCTGCTTCACCACCGCACCACGAGCTACTACCACAAAGTCTTCACGATTGCCTATTGAGTATGGGCTCACTTCCAGAGGACACTTTCCGACGATGTGTTGAGAATATTTTCCAATCATGTTTAATGAACAACAGGTGAATTCAATTTATGTGTTTGAGCGCCAAATGAAATAGCAACAACGATCCACGAACAACGCTTCTTATCAACGACAATTTTTCATTATAATTATATACTGGAAAAGCCTCATTGTGCCTATCTTATGCAATGTAGATGCCTGCTTCCTTTCTCCGAAGGTCTCTAAAGTAATACACTTCCAAAGACCTAAATATCTAGAATCTTACGAATGAATGCGAAGCAGGGCCACCTGTTTGAAATCAAAAGCCTAACAACGGCTGTGAATATACTCCACGCGCATCTTGGATGACAGTAACTTCACATATTGTTTTCAAGAAAACACAGCAGGGTTCCCAAAATTATTTTTTGTTCAGAACCTGCAGAAGTATACTTGAGAAGTAGGGTCACAACGATCTAAAAGAGTTTAACAACGATAATCTACATTATCTTTAGCCTATCCACCCTTCGATAAGTCTGAATTTACTATCATCCAAGATGCGCGCGGAGTATAGTCACTTATGTAGGTACAGTTGATTCCCATTAAAAAGTTCAATTCCGTCAAATCCGTACGCCACGTGTCCTCACCTCCAGGTAGGTATAGGTGGCATATCTACAATCATGGACGCCCGCAGGGGGAGGGGGGGGGGGATGGATGGGGAAGATTTCAGCCCCCCCCCCCCCCCTAAAATCCCAAAAATACGAAAAAATTGCGTGATTTGTTGGCAAAAAAAAAACTAACATAGGGCATTTAAAAAAAATTGGTCAGCCCTGAATTTTTTCCTGTGGGCGCCCATGTCTATAACCCTCAACTTGAGTAAAGCCCTACAGTGACAAGGTACCCTACAAAGCAAAAAAGATATTTTATCATCACAATCGAGGTTTATTCAGATGGAAAAGCAACAAGAGAAGATGGGCACCGGTGACCATCAAAGATGCCAGGTGAGCAGATGGATGAGGAAAGGTGGTTTAACAAGAACGTGGCACCAGCACTGCCAACGGCAGCACGTGGCACCAGCTGCACCCGCCGCAACGGCGGACGGACAGGCGGATGTGGAGAACACAAACAATACATTCAATGTGTACGTCAACAGTGAACAGTGAAACATTTACTCCATTGATATAAAAGATAAATGTCTATGAAGTTAGTTTTATGCAATTAAACGTATAGGTAATAAGTTATAGCACTACAAATTCAATTATAGAGAAAGATAATGAAAGAACAGGAATAATTTTCTTCCAGGTCAAATACTAACCAGCAGTGCTGCAGTCAAACCAGAGAGGAATAACAAGGTAACAAAACAAATAGGTACCTACATCTTATAAGTATCAGTTAAATTAGGCCCCACATCCAACGTAGCTTCCATCTCCTTAACCTTATTGTAAATAAGTATAGGTAATTTAAAGCCTTCAAACAATTCTGTTGCACTACCGTGTTAACAATTGTTTAGAAACATCAGAAGATTTAGCTAAATTATATAGATTTGAGGCCGATTAAAATTTGAGCTCCAGCGGTGCTGTTGCAAAATTCTCAGCAGGAATTCACCAATGGGATGAGAACATTCTTAAGTTTTTATGGGTGAAGCAGACATACTCCATACCAATTCGTTTTGTACTGAGCAAAAATGAAGGCTTAGTCTAGGTATATCGTATATCGCCAATATCGTAGCCCTACGCGCTACGCTCATCTGCATTTCCCTGATTGTTTTGAGACAACAGGTAAGGCAAACAGCAGAGAACTAAGTGGCTACTTTCGATGATAAAGATGAAGGGTGACTGATGTCACATTGACCTTTTGGAACTTCCTATACCTAGTAGCTACAGCACTCACTTGTTGCACCTTCTCCATTTAATAAATTTTACAAATTATACTACTTTACTTAAAAATAATAATTTGTACGTACTAGCCCACCGCACTGTAGCACGCTTGTTGATTAAAACAAATTAAAAGAAATTAACGACGTTAAGGCTGGAGACACAATGCTGTTTTTTAATGCACTTCTGAAGAAACCTCTGCTCTGAAATATAACGTATTTTTAACGTCGGAAACTAATTTAATATATCGCAATTTAACGGTCAAGGTATTTTTGTCAATATAGCATCAATACGTCAAGAAACAGCATAGTATCTTCAGTCTTAAGTAATGCTAGGTACGTTTGCCATTAACATAATAATTAGAGATGAGGCCGTTCAAATGGATCACAGCTTTTAGATGTCACATAAGTTGAAGATGAGAAATGAGACACATCTCGCACAATAATGGGACAAGAGGTTATGAGTAATGACACGTTTAAGTTCGGGGGATAGGAAAACGAAAACAGAAATTAAGCTGACAGCTGACACATCTCAAAAGTGGGATAGAAATTCATTCATCTCGGTACGTCAACAGTGAAAAAACACGCGAAATTGACACCAAACAACAAGTAACATCACCAAAAATAGGTCATCTTTCATGTTTTTTGCATTGTTTTCTTAAATATTTTTTATGAAAGACATGACAATCATGATTATGATTCTGAAAACATGACACAATACAATATTTAGGTATGATGGTATGACACTCGGCAATGGTAAACAAATAACACACGAGATGCAATGTGACGAGTCCCCGATTCCATATTGGCCAAACAAAGAAATGCCCAAGCGAAACTCCAAGGACCATATAAATACGCTCTATACTTCTCGCTTTACATTTACTCCTACATAAATAGTCTTAACAGAGAACAAAACTGAAGGTCCCTTCAAGAAGAAGCTCTAACTTTTCACTAAGTAAACGATAAATGTCTCAGCAATTCGCAACAGAACTACCAACATGTTATCACAAAAGTATAAGTTTGTGATGTTAAAAGTTTTTATTAGATATCCAAGAAGGATGACTAAAACGTAAGAAGAGTTGACCCAGGTGGAATTTATCACTGAAGCCCACATTACCTGAAAGTCCTCATTTATTCTTAACCTAAGAAATCACACTCGAAACAGGTGCTTCCACTTTTGGAGGGAACTCAGACACATTTCTCAGAAAAAGTGTAGGCCGACCATCGTACAAAAGGAATGAGAGTCACTGATGTTCTGACAATGGAACCAGAGTAACAACAAATGCCCAAAAGTCAGAATACGAGTGGTATGGGGAGACAGCCATCTGACCCCGCCGTTCCTTGGCCTTTTAGGCCTTCGCAGCAGTCTGGCACAGCGGGCTAAGCCCCGAGGCCCTTGGGGGGTCAAGACAGCTCCCTCCCAGTGCAATAGGACTGACTTGTTGGGGCTGGAAGGTCCGCATCGTGTGTTACGGATGATCCTTCTTGGCGTGGACTTCGGCTTTGGACACGGGAGTGTTGGCGCCTTGTGGGTCACACTGCAGCAGCCTCACGATCGACGGGTCGCTCTTCGCGCCTTCTATGAACTCTTCCAGAGACAGCTTACCGTCTTTGTTCTTGTCCATCTGCCGGAAGATTTTATCAGTTCGCTTTTCCGGCGTCGACTCGTCTTCCGGCATCTTCATGACGGTGCCCACCATTTTGTAGATAGCCTGTTAAATAATGACATACGCACCTAGGCATCAGTCTACACAACCAACCACTTCAGGCACGGTAAGAATATTAAAGCGTGCAAGAGGAAACTGTACATTATGTGTCAAAGATCTTGAAAACTTATACTCTTCAACGACGTTAAAATAAATAACGTATTTACAAAAGTCCAACTTCAGCGTGTGCAACGGAAAGTGACGCAGCCTCCATATAAAGCCGAATCGCGGGCCGAAATGTTGATTATCAATGTCTTCACTATGGGCCCCGTGGTTAGGGAAATTTACTTAACATTGGGAGTACGGGACCCATGTGGCTCGCGATGCGGCGTGTGTAGTTATGTATGGAGACGCCATACTAACAGCAGTGAAAGCACCGTATGTTTAAAAACCGTGAAGGCCAGACTAAAGAAAATCCTAGTTTCTAAAAAGAACATGCTTTTCACTATTTTCTGATGGTTTTCTCTAAAGAAAAAAAACTCTAAATCACCTCCCAAATCTATAGCTCTTAGCTCTTCGGAAAGATAATTGCGGCTCATTCCTACCAATACTTACCTCAATATCATTGAACAAAGTAGTTACTAGTTTATTTTAAGCCACTGGCATTAGGTAACTAGATTTGCTCCAAAACGCCACAAAAACTGAATAACCAGAAAAGATAGCAACAGATAGTTCGACCATAAGCAATCGATCGAAGTACCCGTTTGTCAACCAATACCGCAGCAACTAATGGCAAGAAGGGACGGGAGCAGGAGAGCATTCATTGTTTATGATGACTGTGAAAACCAATTTCAAAAAATGAAACCCTCATACTCCAGCAGCCTTTATTTCTACCGCTTTATAACTACAGAATGGTGCAAGCATGAAGTTAGCAAATGTACGAAAGCATGCAGAGAAAGGAGAAGAGTGCAGTCGCAGCATAGGACTGCTGCCGTAAGCAGGAGGCGGTCCTGGCGGTCCTGGGTGGTCATTAACACCAAGCCTGGCACACAAGGTCTCACTCTCAAACTTGGCCCCAAGACCAGGCGGGGCTGCCCCCCGCTCACGGGTCAAGGCAAGACCGTTGGAAAATTGTTCGCCCATAATTTTCCCAAGAATTATGGTTTATGAATAAATAGTCAAGATGATTCTAAAACAGATGAGAGAGGAACCAGAAAGTAAGGAGATATTTGTGATGCGGATGTTGACATTAATAACTCCTTCCCTAGAAGTAAGAGGGATGTGAATTTCACCTAACAAGGTACGAAATAACAACAGTTTCCCTACCATATACCAAGCAGCTGCAAGCGCAATGACGGCGACGTATCTGGGAAGCATGGGCTCCAGGGGATATATCAATATGACTGGACTCAACGACAGACGACACAGGGCACGTGCTTTGACGACATAAACCAAGCGTTACAAGAGGCGGACAGCAGAAGAAACCGAGTTAGACGACGATGATGATGAGGAGGGGATGGTATTTTATGTTAGGCACTACATGAGCACATGGCGTCGTGACGGCTACCAGAGAAACTTACGGTAACAATTTCCAACATCTCTTGGCGCGAAATATACCCGTTACCGTCCAGGTCATACATGGAGAAGGCCCACTTGAGTTTCTGCTCAAGTTTTCCCCGTGACGTGACGGACAGCGCGCAGAGAAACTCCCGGAAGTCAATGGTGCCGTCTCCGTTGGCATCAAACGTCCGGAACACGTGCTCCGCAAACTTACTCGCATCTCCATATGGGAAGAAGTTGCCGTAGATTTTCTTGAATTCATCGACGCTTAGATGTCCACTGGGGCAGTCTTTTAGAAACCCTTTGTACCATTCTTGTATTTCAGCGTCTGTAACATGGTAAGTAAGAGTACAGTCCGGGGTTGGCGTTAAAAAACGGCTGGATGGGGATGAAGGACAAGCTTATTAACACCACTACTGGCTCCTGGCTTTTGTGATGTGTTACGGGTTACCATTCTGTTTTATTGATCGTTTCTTTTAAACTAAAATAAAAAGCCTAGGTAAAAAATAACTAAGTAAATACCTACTTAAATAAAATAATAATAAATAAATTGGACTACTGGTTTTTGGACTTTTTTCTCTCAAGGGTAAGCACATAAATACAAAATTCTAGCAGTGGAAATAATTGCCGCTAATTCTGCCAGTCTCTTCATATTTTCTTTACAATTAACATACACTGGCTGAACGGGTTTCAGCGGCATTAAAAAAATAAAGTTGTTGGGCTCTACAAGAGCCAAGCCATTTTTAAACTGCTAAATCAGAATATTTACAACAAAAAATAAGGCCCAATAACTTACAGCATGCAATATGCAGAAACAGCTAATACACAATACTTATTCACCTGCTTGATAATTGGAAAATCCGACCCTGTTAGCAGTGGTAGCTAACGATATTTTTAAAAATAGCAACCATTCCTCCAAGAATTATTAGATAGTAAAAAGATAGGTGAATATGACTGTAACTCTGAAGGCTAACCTGAGAATTCTGTGCTTTGCCTGAGATCTTCCAGCACCTCTGGCTTGAGTTTGCTGTTCTGCTTCCCCATTCTGATCGAGATAGTCCCAGCTAATAAAGTCTTTTGTCAAACGGACCCCTGGAAGCATCAACAATCGTTTAGGTAGGGTACATAATTTACGCAGAAGTTTTTTTGTAGAAAAAGAAAAGTAAGGCACTAACCTTATGGCGAGAAAGACAACCCCAAGGTATAAAACAGTCCAATAGCTGGCTGTTATCAAAAACTAATTACTATTTTTTTTTGCGTTACCTACCTTCCGAAAAGTGTAAACAGATAATTCGCGAGATAGTCAAAGTTTGTCATTGCCAATGACAAAACAAAAACCAACTTCCCAAGTTTCATTTTACTTGGAAATTACCTCTAGACAAGTCGAGGACGATATTTTAAATTTATAAAACATTTTTACCTAAGACAAACAATTTTCAATCGGGAATTTAGAAACTGCTTACCATAAATTAAACATTTTAATGAAATTGTGGCGCCACCACATTGATAATTTACAACGGTGCTCAAGTTTCCACTGCTATGAATAATACCAAAGCCATCTCGTCTCAAGCCCCATACAACACAAAATATTCTAGCAGCTTGCTAGAACACAACGAATATTGCTACAATGTTGCAATGTTTAGACGTTTTACAATACAAGCTGACCACCAGAACTTTAAGAAACAAAGTATTGAGACATGGCATGAACGTTGTAGCAATATTTCGAGGTTGCACTGGTGGTTTTGACACAAAACCTTGCATGCCCAATTGTTCATTTGTGCTTGTGCGTTTGTTGCACACTTTGCCGTTACCTTAAGGGTCCGCTATACCTGACGATGCATTTTTCACCGCCCATAAGATTAACATTGCGAGAGGCGATTCATTTTCAAGGTTTACCCTTGGTTAGAAAGACACAAAATTTTGCCTGTACCTAGCCCTAACAATGTTCTAGGTCGTGTTCGAAGGAGATTTCCCATTTTTTTTTACTGGTTTTCGAGATACAGCACTTTTCTTGAGGTAGACGATGCTAGCATTTGCAAAACAGTTGCAATAAAAGAAACCAGTGAGAAATTGGGAAATCTGCTTCGAACACGACCTAGAACGTTGTTAGGGCTAGGTACAGGCAAAATTTTGTGTCTTTCCAACTAAGGGTAAACCTTGAAAATGAATCTCCGCTCGCAATGTTAATCTTATGGACGGCAAAAAATACATCGTCAGGTATAGCGTCCTCTTGAAAACAAAAGTGGCATCAGAATTATTTTTGCTGGCACCTTCCCACGAAATCAGTTGAAGAATTTTTTTGTGCAGAAATGAATGTCTTTTTAACATTAATAAGCAGTTCACGTGTTGGAATTTAGCAATCAAGTGATTTCTGCCCAAAAAGAAAACTGCAGAAATAATAACCGTTAGTAAAAATCCCATAGAATACCTAGGTTGGTTCTCATATTAAAAGACATTAGATTTCAGAACAAAAAATGCACAGCAGTTTCTTAGTCAGTAAAAAATATAAACAAATTGTTTCATAACACCTCTCTTAACGCTCGCAGTGGTATTGTTAATTGCAGTGGCTTCTTATCAAGAACAAGCTTAAAATCGAACAGAGCCTTCTAACAACAGTTTGCAATTGCATTTTTTACTTCGGCAGTTTCATTACAATAAGTACGTCAATACGTACTTACTTTCTTGTTAATGAGAGGGTCGAAACAGGTAATAGTGCTGACAGTGGTATGTATATGAAGGTATGTATCATTTATACAAAACGAGGCAACCTCAAGGTTTAACCTCACAGAGAAAAAAAACTTCCAAATTTAAGATTTGACGGCCCATTACCTGCCAATATCTATTGGTCACAGCAAGAAATAATCATTAAGTAAATAACTAAAATTGTCAAGATAGGTACCTAAACAGCAACATAAAAGGACAATTTTAAAGACAGATCGAATTTGGATTCTTAACTTTAAGCCGTGACTACGAAAGCCACTTGGATGCGACAACGAAAGTGTGATATTTAAAATGTTGCTGTTGTAGAGGTTTTGCAACCTGTGTACACGAATAATATATTTTTGAAAAATATCGTTCAACTAGAGTAAAGATTGAGTTGTGCATTATGGAACATTTTTCAGCAAAAAAGTGGCTCCAAGTAAATTGCCTATTACAAAGTTATTAACTAACTTCAATGCACATTCAAAGATTTCAGGTAGGTATACATAACCTTCGAGAAACATACATAAACATTTTTTTGAACCCACACCCAGAAAGCATCTAACAACGCTGATAAACTTTGTAGGCACGTACCTACCAACATCTCCTTAATACATTAGGTAGGTGTATTCCCCTTTTGCAAGATGGCAGCAAAGTACTACAAATAAGAAGAAATCTATATGCAGATTATTTGGATATTATCAATAGAAAATTCGCATCATGTACCAGAATTACTTAGAAACAAGGTATTCAATTATTCACGACATCCTAAAATCTATCCGATTAAAAACGTTTCATTAAATGATTGTTTACAGCAGAAGTATCCTATAATAAAAACATTCTTTACACCAATATAGAAGCAAACAAACAGATAGATATCCTATTTATTACTGAATCATTTCACTGACTTAAACGCTAAGTTCGTTGAGAGTCTAGGCCAAACATAATCCCACACTTTGGAGCCATCCTCTATAGGCAATTCGGAATGGAAATGAGATTAAACTAAACCGTTGGTAGAACTGGGAAATGAGATGGGCACAGACAAAAATTATCAGATTCCGCTTACTTAAAAATTAGTTGAAACGATAAACTGGAATCTGTCTTCTAAATGTGAAGTCATGCTCTTGAGTGGCTCAACATCGTTATACCAAACATTTTCTTGAAATAGGCAGGCTTTACGGAAAATGGGAGAACAAAAAAATCCAGAAATGCAAGAGAGAGGAGTACTGATAAATAAATGAATAAGTTGTGGTCAGTCCTGTGGGTACCGCAGCTAAGATGTAGGACGGAGAAAGACTACATAACATACAACTCCCATTTCGCATTTTCGTAAAAACAAGTAAAGCCCTTATAACCAAATTGACGGGGCATGTCATAGAGCCTCCGCTATTTTTATCGCTAGGTATCGAAACAAATTTATGATATTTCTTTTCTTTTTCATTTCAGGAATTACAATATTTAAGTAAACAACTGAGAAAAGACGATAGATCTGTGTACCTATTACATAGAAAAACAAACTAGTCATATAGAAAATTTTCTTGTAGAAGTAGAAACAGCAAAAGAGTTGTTGAGGACACTTGGTGTCACTCTGATCCCCTTAACTCCATTTCTATCTCTAAAAGTCAAGCGCACCTTTTCAGATTGATATCGTTCTTTGGTCCCCATTGAGAAGTGAGGATATAAGAGTGCACAGTAGGAGGTAAAGTAGGTGAATTAGGAAAAGCTTATTGCATACGATTGATAGGTGATATCAACAGAGGTGCTGGAATGTTTCACGGTAGAGATAGAATATTTTTGACATAATGAGAAAATACCAATGAGTACTCTAGCTAAAAAGAGATATGCATCCCTTACACCTTGCAATTCAAATCAATCAGATTGTCAAAAGCCATCCCATATGAAAACACACAATGAATACTTAGTAAATAAAATACAAAGTAAAAGTTCACCGAAAAAGAAATTCCCTTATTTTCTTACACCCATAGCTTCTAACAGTCTGAATGAAATCATAAGTCAAGTATAGGTACAATACAAGGCAAAAATGTATGGAGTCTTCGACACAAGAAAGATGCATAAAACACTGTAGTTAAAACATAAGGACAATTAGATGTGATGCCTATTTATGCACGAGCGGCCAATTTAGTGAGCAAGGCCACTGGCTGTGTTAGCAAATGGCTGATCCAGAAATTTGAATCTTTGGTGTGTTTTGCGAGTCACTGACGATCTGTGCTGGACTTGGCAGACTCCGAGTTTTTGGGAATGAACTAAACTTTTTTTTGCCTCTCGGCATCTGTCATTCAAGACTCAAATTTACACCTAATGGCCACCCTATTTTACCTACAAGGTGGGTGTGAAAGGTAAGAAATTTATAGCCCGCACAGTATTTCATCTCCGTTACGAAATTTTAAGTCTGTCAAAAAAATCATGACGCTTTAACTCAGCATTCTGACTTGGCTGTCAGCACCAACATGGGCTGGTGTCGCTGGTTCGAAGGTACGGAAGGCTGGAACAGCCTCCGAACATTATTGCATTGCATGTGCAGAGGCAACGATAGTGTGTGAGATTGCTGATTAGAGCTAAGTATGTAGAAGTTGGGATGACGGACAAGGCCCCCTCTCTGGTTGAGGGTAAGCATAGTAAGCATTTTGCGGCGCGCCGAAAGCTATTCTAGGTCATCCCCTTTAGTGATCACAGAGAGCTTTGGGCTTTATAATTAATTAAACCTAATAGCAGTTTCATAATTTATAGTGGGACGTGGTTTTCAGTTTACACATCGGTGAAACGTTCCACCCGCAGGACGTTTTCCCACAGGAATTACGAAGGTGATCCCAAGTTTGGAGACTTCAATAGACGTGATCATCAGCTTCTGATGAGAAAATGGAAATATATCTCAGTTTTGTGATTCATATTGCCAATGAAAAGTAAGTGAAATAGGTATACTATACGTGTGAAGTGTAGATTAGAATGGGCTTGAAGTAGAAGATATTTAAGGAAGGAGGAGCAACGAGTACGAAAAGCAACTTTCAAAATTCTAACTCAACGCCGTTCGGGCTGGCCAGCAACTTAAGATGGCACAGCACGGCAGGTCTAGAGGGTTAAATCTGGACTGAAAAGTACCAGAAGCAAATAGCTGCGGAGGCGGTGAAGGGGTCATCACCGTCAGTCATCACGGCTCCACCTTAACCGTTACGACCTCCCAGATCGTTTTCTGGCCGTATAACAACGAAAGACCATCAAATCTGTTTACAGCTGCGGTTCATATTCCACACTGTCAGATACGAATCCCGCTCACAGATTTATGGCTCCTCGTTAATTCCACACTGTTGTACACAAGTCATCTCGGATTCCAGGGAGCATTTGTCATTATAGGCAAAGAGATGAAGAGCAACTTCAGCAGAGGACGGTATCATGTCGGGCAAAAGGAGCTATACACTATATGACTCGTGTTAGATCGATATCTAAAAATAAATAGTGGTTAAACAGAATGTGGGAAAGAGGAGGGTTGGGGGAAAGGGAGACAGGAGAGAATGAAGGGGGTGTAGGGGGGTGTAGGGCACACAAGCACTCTTCACCCCACTTGCTAACACTTGCGCTCGTCAGTCTCACGGGGAGGTTCCAAACTCTTTGCTAGGGGACCAGAGCGAACGGCAGAACGGAACAGCTGCCCCAACTTCACCCCTATCGAAGTTCTGCGCTTCGCTGCGTACGTAACGTAAAGCTCGGCACCCCGGAAAGGCAACCAGCAGGGCCTGCGGGGCCACCAACTCCAACACAGATGTCCATATAACGTTGCGGCGAGCCCTTAAGGGGCTAGCATTTTCGAAAGCTCCTCGTCCTGTAAACACCCATTAAGAAATTCATCTTGCGTCAATTGACCATCGTTGTTTTCATCCATTTTCGCAAAAATGTTCTTGGCTCGTTCTTCTGCTGAGTCGGCGGGTCGATTGCTGGAACATGCTCCAAGCATGTCATATATGGCCTGAAAATAGACAAAATATCACTAAGCAGTCAATTATTCATGTTTCTGTAACATACAAGTTAGCGAAAGAATATTTTGGTACAGATGGAATTTTTCGACTCATGGGGCACGGGAGATCATGGTAAATATAATACTTTCTTGCCATATTGGCTAGAAGTTTCAACTGCAAAACTAAAATGAACTGCCCAAGGCTGCTAGAAAGTTTTGAAGAGTTTCAAGTGCAGGGATATGAACCGAAACCTCACAAGCGGAAACTTGGAAAATGCAACTAGGAAAGAACGTGACACAGACAAGGATTCAATCAAATCCCAATATTTTCCTCTCTTTTTCACATTTTCTCCTTCCAGAGGAAAACGCCGCAGTGTTTCCGATTACTTTACCTGGACGATTTTCGTCATTTCTTGTATGTCAATGACTCCGTTTCCGTCGACATCGTACATCCTAAATGCCCACTTGAGTTTTTCTTCTGGAGTACCTGAAGATGTGACATCTATCGCTAAGAGGAATTCCTGCAACAAAAAGAGAACAAACTATGAAATCAAGGTATAGTATTGCCAGCCTGACCTGCCTGACCCGAGGGCATTCTGCATTCGGTTCTTACCGTGCAATAATTGGAAATTAACTGGAGTTTAACGCTAACTGAGTATGGTGGGACGCACTCTAAGGAAGGTACGAAAACTCCAACGTAAATAAAAAGGCCAAAAATGTGATGTTTCTCTTCACCCTGAAGTAGAAAGGGTCTCCAAGTTACACTTTACTTCTCCGGCTAGATACTCAGCGAAAATCTGAGAGGGAAGGCGACGACGTGCCGCACACAACCCCAAGATAATCCTCGTAATCCGGAACTAGTTTCACCACCCACAAACGTTTGGGAAAAAAGCAGGATTTCGCGGGAGCTGGAGCCCCTGAATCCCCCCTCGCAGCTTTTTGCATACCTCCTATACTCCTATAGCTTTCATAAATTGTAAGCATAGGCATGCAAAAGATAGAACAGGCCTGTTCCTGGGCCAGTGCCTTCCTTTAGACTTTAGATAGAAGATGTGCCTAGCCAAGGAGACGACTAGGGCGTGCCAGGTGCTCCTCAACCTCGTGACGGGTTATGTTAATTATAAATACCAGCCAGCAAATCACAAGTGAGGAGACAATGAGCGTCGAGACTGGAGGAGTGGAGCTAGAGAAGCATCCTTGTTGTTCATCTTTAGCAGAAATATTTCTAAGAAAGTTGGGATTACTGTCTGACCAGGTCAAGGAAGAAGTAAAAGAAAGAACTTTTCAAAAGTAATTCAACTGAAAGAAAATACCGATAGATATCAATTTCACTTTTTTAACTGCTTACTTGCCACTTCACTACACAGTTTTGGAATTCTGTGTTAATCAACTCATATACAGACTTCTTCGATCTAGACGAGGGGGTAACCACTCCAGAGATTCCTTGAGATTCCCTGAGATTCTATAAAGATTTCCAAAGATTCCCAACGATATTCATAGAAAGATGAACCCCGAAGGGGTAACCACTCCAAAAAAAATTCCAAGATTCCCTGAGATTTCATAAAGATTTCCAATTATTCCCAACGAGATTCCTGGAGTGGTTAACCCCTCGGATCTAGACTAATCAGCCACAGTTCTCGGGTACTGACAAAACAATTGTTGGGCGCAAATCGAAAAATCACTCCCTTGGAGGCGGAGGGTGAAGCTTCGCCGTGAAACCCAGTTGTCTGACAAGAAAACCATTTTAGTCAGATCATAACGACAAATATCATTCCACATTTCCCACAATTACTGAGACATGAGCGCAGTAACCGCGGTATCTTCAAGATGGCAAAATTACTCGCATGAATAAGTAACTCCGTAACGCGAGGCAAACAAGGTGAACTAGGCAAATTGCTCGTTATGACCACTTAAGCAGTCTAAGATCGATAAAGGTAAGAGGTAAGCAAGCCATGTACACGAAACGTTAACTAATAATTATTAATTTGTTATTCATGGATATGATAGCGGCGGGTGGCGACAGTTTGACTCTTGCGGCTCATGCTTTCCTAATGCATACGCGGAGTCCTCTTCCCACAAGGCTTTCACCACCGCCGTCTCATAATTATATTCATAAAGAAACAGATGAGAGAACTAGGGAGGGATTGCTTTGGGTTTAAGTAAGGAATAGTCAAGGTTTTCAGCATGCACCCACAAAGGAGTCTATATTTCGGCAGACGTAGGTATGTTATATTCCGCTCCAACGAGCTTTTTAGTTTCGGAGGAAAAGGTACACACATTTTACGAGAAATAACATAAGTATGCCGAAGACGATTTGCTTTGAAGGTAGTGTTAACTACCCCAGTTTGCCGGCTTTTCCAATTACCCACAATATTTGTTTGCTCCATTTCCTGGTTAAGACGTTAAAGTTATTAACACAGTTTTACTGTTTGTTCTCATGCAATACCCCCCCCCCCCCCCGGTTCATTACAGTAGTTTCTCAGACTCATGATAGCAAACTTTTTGGGAAAATCAAATAGCACACTTCAAGTTAGATTTCAGAGACGCTGAAACTCCCGAGAAATACAAAAAACTTTCTATAACACGACAAACTTTTCCTTTTCTGTAAAAAGGTGTTTGAAAAGCAATAAATGGAAAAGGGTCTGGCTGCTAAGACCAACACAAACACATAGCAGGACTTGGCAGTTCGCTCGGCTCAAACCGTTCTATGGCCAATAAAAATGGAAAGCAGGCCTGTTCAACTGCCCACTTGGGATAGGTTGACCGTTCCTTGTCCCCGTCACTTTCAGTATCCGTCTATAGCCAAATACAAATCCAAGTCAACAGCTTTGAACACATTTACATACGATTTCATGCAACCATTCACAAGGCATTAAACAAGAGTAATGCCGACAGGCACTTCTCCGTGATATTTCCAATATTGGCCAATTTGGGAAATTTCTGTTTACTACGAGGGGGTAACCACTCCAGAGATTCCTTGAGATTCCATAAAGATTCCCAACGATATTCATAGAAAGATGAACAGCGAAAGGGTAACCAATCCAAAAAAAACTCCAAGATTCCCTGAGATTTCATAAAGATTTCCAATGATTCCCAACGAGATTCCCAACGAGTGGTTAACCCCTCGGTTCACTACTAGCATGTCGAGTGGTTGATACCATGTATAACAGACATATATTTCAAAATTGCCTCAGTGGCTAAGTCGAGTGGTCTATATGGGGGGTCCTATGAGAGCTGGGTCATGCAGGTTCCATCCCAATCCCATCAAAGCTTTTCTTACTGGCATTCACTAGTGACTTGTTCAAACTTTAGTGGAATGTACATTGGAGACCCTGTGATAGTTCGAAACCCATCGAAACCAAGGCCCCCTCTATATAATGGCTAGGGAGCTGACATTTAACAGTGCTAAAAGTTAAGGGCAACTGGATAATTCTTTCAAATATCAAAAATGACGAAAAAAACATTGACGCCTTAAGGTTGAAAGGCATATTTCTGGCTCTAAATACGCTAAATCTCTCTTTCCCCCAAAACTCTCTTCTACAATAAATTTGGGGAAAAATAAGAGGGAACACCTGAGAGAGATTCCGGCGCGAAAGATGAGAGAGGTTGGGGGAATGGGGGGAGGGGGTGAAGTCCATAGGGCGTGAACTTTGGGATATAATAATCCCACGGATGAGAGCCCACAGACACCAACTATTTTAAATGAGCCAGCTTCTCTTTCCGTATAAAATACTCAAGTAGATACTTCTTTTGAAATAAATAGCATCAATTACCGAGTAGTCCGAGTAGTAGTAAGAGAAAAAGGAACTCTGAGAAGTGGATATTTTACGATCCAGGAATTTTTGATTAAAATAATTTAGTTAACTAGTTTCTGAGGCTAAAAAGACACATTATATTTCAGAACAGTCAAATATCCAACAATTTCCTCAGAAAATGGGTAATAAAAACGTCATCAAAAATCTTGGTGTGGACAGGCTTAACAGAGAAGAACTTTTAGAATTTAGAATTTCATAACTCAAAATGGAAGTCAATCTTTTCCGATGATTTTTAGAGAACATTCCATTACCCTGATTTGACAGAAATGAATTGAAAAAGCAAAAAGATATTCTTAAAACAGAAGGTTGATTGGCAAGAGAGATGCTGGTTAAGGAAATCGATAAGTAAATGGAAAGAAAGGAGTTTGTAATTAATTTAACTCGGGCTTCAGCGTTGCTGAATTTTAATGAAACGGCGAACCGACGGCCCGTGACGAAATTCCCTTGACAACCTTAGAGCTGTTATTTTCTTCCTTTGAAAGAGGAGATTACCGTAACGCACAAGCAACAGGATCTTTCAGTCTCATGACCTGTTCGACCTACCGGCTGATTAAGCTAAACTTCCCTCCCAAAAACATCCCAACGACTGAAATCATCATAACTCATAACATAACATTTTTATCATCAGGAGGTCAATCGCCATCTCAGCAGGAGCAGTGTTTTTCGAAGTCTACTGAAGGTGTGCTGAGAACATTTCTGATATGGATTGATAGTGAAATGATTTCAGCCATTTTCAAATGCGAACGATCCGAAGAAGTCATGCTCCTGCTAGCTATTTTTCACTCGTTATAACCTAGGTCTGCAAGAACAAGATATTTTAGTGCATCACAAACAGGATATGTGACTTTTATCTCTTGTGGACTGGTAAGCTATAGAGATAGAGGAAGCTGAATGTCAAATGTTTCTGGCATTCACAATGACTACTTCCACAATACAGAATGTTTCTTGCATTCACAATCACTACTTCCACAGTGCAGAATGTTTCTGGCATTCACAATCACTACTTCCACAGTGCAGAATGTTTCTGGCATTCACAATGACTACTTCCACAGTGCAGAATGTTTCTGGCATTCACAATCACTACTTCCACAGTGCAGAATGTTTCTGGCATTCACAATCACTACTTCCACAGTGCAGAATATTTCTGGCATTCACAATCACTACTTCCACAGTGGAGAATGTTATGGCATTCTCAATCACTACTTCCACACTGCAGAATGTTTCTATAGCATTCACAATGACTACTTCCACACTGCAGAATGTTTCTGGCATTCACAATGACTACTTCCACACTGCAGAATGTTTCTGGCATTCACAATCACTGCTTCCACAGTACAGACGTCTATCTCACACCCTCCTCTCTTTCGCAGGATCGATAGGCAGCCCATTAGCAGCGAGGCCATCAGGGACTAATAGCACATCAGCCCCAATTAGGGTCGCGACCATCTCCCAACCCCATTTAGCCAACACTGCCGGATAACTCAATTTTAAACCACATCCACCACACTAAAAATGTTTCGACCTACAACGTCTATCAATGGAAAACTTCCCCAGATTTAACCTCTGGTTTGACAATTAGCCGCTGAGGCCGAATTGCAATCTCCATAAACACACATATCGAGCTACAGAATTGCATCCGGGTGAACACAAATGTACAAACTTGGAACAAAATATTTACACTGACATTCGTCCTGCAGCTCTATCACGGATGTTTTTATCACGCAAGATAACCACGTGATAAACATTTGCAATGCTATTTTCCCTATATTTCCGTGATAACTTCGTGATCACGTGTGATCAAAAGATTCGCAATAGACCTACTGGGAGCTGACAATTTTCCGCAATTTTCCCTCCCCGTCTGGTCTCCGGTTATTCCTACCGATGAAAGCGGTTGCTGTGGTTACTATACAAGTTAGTCAGTGCATCAGTTTCTGACATTGACCGGAATAACTAACCAACCGTTTTCAGGTACCACTAGCGCAATCGTGTGGGGCATTTCGTGACTTGATGACTTTACCTTACCTTCCACCAAACACAACTGAAATCCTCGAGAGAATTTCTAGAAGGTTTGATGAGTCACTGCGTGCATGTCCGGCTAAAACTAAGGCGATAGAAATTGTAAGAAAAGGTCAGAGAAAAGGACAAACAAGGTCTATCCTCGTTCCCTTTTGCAGCTCTAGCGCCTCTACGGTTCGACCTTCTCCAGGTCGTTACCTCCGTTGAAGGGTTTTGAAGCCAAAATTGGTGGTGTGAGAAGTCGTGAAGAGTTAATACACAGCTTTGCCAAAAAGATGACACCTAAAAACCTCATAAGGTTATTTACCAAGACACCATACTGGTACAATTGAGTTAATATCCAGATTTTGGAATGATCGTATTTTAATGGGAAAGCAACCTGCAGGGGTGGTGAAGGGGGCTGTTTCACCCCCTCTATCCTCATTACACGATATCTCATTACCAGCTTCCCCCTCCAAATCCCGTCATCCCCTCAATACACGCAGCATATTGCTGAATATATTCATAGCAACCACACCACCCATTCCATTCATATTATACTGCTCCAATTAGTTAATCCACACAATTTCCAACATATGATTTATGCTACAATAATAAGCTATACAAGGCTATTACTTTTAATATAGAAGTTAGTGTACTGTTTAGTACTTTCAGCTTTTCCTGCTGGTTGAAGTGCGATGGCTGACTAAGGCTGAATTTGACCACTTTCCGATAGTGTCCATAACGAGAGGATTTAACGAACGGATTTACTTATCGTATGTTTAGCTTACGACAAATGCGATCGCAGAGAAACAAGTGGAAGCGCAAGGCATTTGTCGTAAGCTAAACATACGATAACTTCCGTTCGTTAAATCCTCTCGTTAAAAGACACTATCGGAAAGTGGTGAAATTCAGCCTTAAAGAGAAACAGCCTCCATATGGTGGTCTTACGAGAGCCACCACCCTTGCTCCAGTTCTAGGTATACAGCAAAACTATATAGAAACATTAGTATAGATTACTGGGGGAGAAGGTACCTAATGAATTAATGACTCAAACAGGAAATTTTCAACCGTTATGTCATTTCATAAGGGCCCGATTACATCTTACAAAAAATATATGATCCGATTTTTATATGATCCTATTTTTTTTGTATCATAAAATTTTAGAAAAACTGTAATACACTTCACAATAAAAATATGATCATGTTTAGCAGTGATGCCAACTTGACATGGTAAAAAATTAAAATTTCGAAGATTTTTAGGGCCCTTTTTTTTACCGTTTTAGGTTAAATAATTTCTGCTATATTCTTTCAATTTATCGTTAAATAGAAATTCGTACTCCTCCAGATTTTCTATTAATATACGGGTCATTTCCATTCCACTTTACCTCAGCCGCCATTTTCAACGGACTAACCCAACAACAACAAACACATCGCAGCATAGAGGAAGGTAGTCGCAGCAGTTATGATACAATTTGTACCGGCCGATACAAATTGTATCATAATTGACTCAATTCACTTTACACCTTACAATTTTTATTGATCATATTTTTTTATGATCATATTAGGATTGGAAATTGTAAGGTGTAATCGGGGGCTGAGTCGCATTTTTGAAAATCCCTATACTATTCACTACCATTAGAAGCCACCACAGGAAGATGCGAAGAAGCTCGTAAGAATGTCACTAACAAGGACTACATTCTTACTCGTAGTTAACAGAACGTGTTGAGTGATGGCGATGACGATGGCTAGTAGATAGAGTAAACCTTGCAACTGCCGTGGCACACTAATCAATCCGGCTCAGCAACGTATTTATTAGACCACATGAGACACATAATGCATGGTAACAGGAAGTCTATATAGACAATCGATGATTGGATGCTAACTGAAGCGTATGCTCCTCCAACAATGCAATACATCAAACTGCGAAACTCTGTCAACTATTGAATGCAGTTCCAGTGGTGTCCATGCAGTCAGCTTTGGATATCAAATTACAGATGAATAATAATTGTCCTGTATAGGGACCCCTCATACCTACTCCTATGCTCGTATACCAACAATCTTCTCAAGACAAAACTGTCAAGTTGTATGGTACCTCGGAGTTCGCAGACGAGAAATTTGGTGCGCAATGTTGAAACTTACTTTGAATAGCTATGGACTCAACTATCTCGTTTACAGACAACCTTAATCACCAGCCCTTTACGTGGGTTCAAAATTTGCATTATAGGCGTAGCAAGCACCGCGTGGTTTGAATTAAATAACTGAACTTAACTATTATCTCATACAATAGGTTCAAATACATTCAGTCGAAGGAGAAAAAATAAATAGTTGAGTCAGCCACCAACGGAAAAGTTGCCACCCTATTTTCAGTTGAAAAATCAGCCTACGTTTTTTCACCTTAAAATACACAAGGTACCAACGAAAAACCTTCTCTGACTCTCAACCATGTAAATAATTAAATATTCACGAAAAAAACTTGGAATCATAGATGAATGATGACGATGATGAACGCAGCAAGAAAATAGAGTATGGTAACAAAGCCACGACAATCATCGAAAAATCAACAAAATAAACTTTAGAAATCACTGAGTGAGAAAGCATCGGCGCCGGCGATTGCTGCCGGCTTGTACCATCAACACAGAGCAAGCCTTGATTCTGTGTTGTATCAACAGAAACAACATTGGCAATCGCTGCGGCAGTCGGCACATCAACAGACCCAGCAAACCGCAGGGAAGTCATTAATTTAGACTGGAGCTGAAGCCAGCAAGGAGGAATGAGAATCTCCGCCTGCGGGCTCAAGCTTTTCCATATAGCAATTAATGGAACTGAAGCTTAGCTTTAGCTTGAGAGGATCGCAAACGCAGAGCGTCCCAAGTTTTCAACAAGTTACCGAAAGTTTCCTTCCTTCGTAATGATTTAAAGTCCAAAACATCAACAGGGAAGATATGCCGCTTAACGCAGCTTCCACTGACCTGAAATCAAGTCATAAAGATTCCAGAAATGAAATTACCAACTTTTTAAGGCGGAAAATTCGAAATGGAATTCTTCCTTTATCCTTTTAATATCATTTATTGATGGTTTTCACTGAGACAGCTTTAGTACAGCAAAGGGCTGAAAGGGCACAGTGCGGATACAATGAAATTGTCGAGGGGGATAACCACTCCAGAGATTCCATAAAGATTTCCAAAGATTCCAAATGATATTCATAGAAAGATGAACCCCGAAGGGGTAACCACTCCAAAAAAAATTCTAAGATACCCTGAGATTTCATAAAGATTTCCAATGATTCCCATCAACGAGATTCCTGGAGTGGTTAACCCCTCACAAGAAACAAGAAAGAATTCTGAAAACAAAATAATAAAACCAACGTGTACATATGGTTCTGAAAAGGACCTGCGAAACTCGAATAAAAAGGTGACGGTGAAGTTTAATAGGGAAAAGCTGCGAATCGATCTGGTTACAGGGTGGAATATATTCACCCCCTGCTGCTGAAGTACCAACAACCCGAAATCTGGTGACAGCCACCCCAGCCAAACACCCTCAAACTAATCAGGTGAACCAATAAATTAGTCATGCTTCACTCTGAATTTTGTATTACGGGTGTACGTTGGTAGGTTATGCGACAAGCCAATTTGGATTGTTAAAAATTACAAATGAGGTGTAAAAACAACAAATTCAGCGCTGAAGCAGAAGCCAAGTGAGAGAAACACCAGTGATGGCAAAAACTCGGACTAACTTCCACTGATTCGTATAGGAAAGCGCAAAGGAAGAACATAATGACATAAAATATGCCATTATTTCCCTCTAACAATAAAAATGAATATATTTTAAGAACTACGTATATAGTTAAGGACCCAGATGAACCAAACAAAAGTCACAACAAATTCCTTCGAAGAAAAAATCGGATAAATTGTCAACGCAGCTGGCGGTATTGATAACAATGCCGGAGAGAGATAGGAAGGAAGAAAAAGCAATGGGAAAGAACGGAAGGAGTGGCAAAAGGATCGAAAGAGGTTCAATGGATGGAGGACTCCGGAATTCGAAAAGGTTGGAAATTCGGAGAATGGAAAACAACGTCATTAGTCTCGCATTGTGAACGGAAGAGGCAGAAAAAGTATATAGTTCCACAGCTATTTCAAACCCAGGAAGGAGTTCCTCATGGGTACATTGCTGACTAATATAACTGTACAGAAAAAGAAATATACCGAGGAGTATGAAACTAAGTCTTGTATACGTAATTACCAATATTATACAGGGAATGACTGGTATCCTAACGACTAACGGCTATGGGCGAGGGGTTAACCACTCGTTGGGAATCTTTGGAAGTCTTTATGAAATCTCAGGGAGCAAATAGTTTTTTCTACCTTTTGGGAGAGTTTGGGGGGGGGGGGGGGGGGGGGTAACTCCCCTTAATTTTAATGTGGGAGAACTGGGCTTCCGGATTCTGATTTCTTCCAATTTTAGAAAGGTCACTACCGATTTTGAAGAAAATCGGTTGAAAAGTGTGCCGTCCAGGTCAATGCCACATACATAGCTAGCTAGCTGGCTAGGTCAATGCCACATACATAGCTAGCTAGCTAGCTACATACACACATACATACATACATACGTACTGACACGGAGTACCTGACCTCTTCTAAAAAATCCTGTGGGCAAACTTTTCGTCGGAGGAAAAAAAGAGATGTTTTTCATATTCCGAAGGAATGGACGTTTCCGAAATGTATATGCAAGTTTCAGTCGCTTTTGAGGTCTGGGAGCAATGACGGTACAAAGTTGAGGTTTGCCAAAAATTGGCCCGCACGAATACAATACTTTACCTTACGTATACTCCGTATACAGGTAAAGTTAAAACAAAATCTAAACTTCAGGTCCACGATTTTAGTTGGGAAACCCAGACCAGTATCGATTTTGATAAATCGGATAAAAGGTGGGGAGTTTCTTCAGTCCGAATGCCTTCGAATAGAGTTAATCACGGACGCATCAATGGGACCGTGCTCTGTAATCACTGCTGGAAGACTAGGGGAACTTTGAATAGCGTCTCGCTGAGAAGAGTAATTCATAACCCAGTTCAAAGGAAAGGAGAAAGACAAAAGGTGTCAACGAATCAAGCTGCGCTAATCTTTTTAAAGAAAAAAAATACCCTTTCAGCTTTCGGCTGAAGCTAATCATAAAAGTTTAATCCCCGAATCATCCCTGGACTTATCCTGTGTTCATTAATAATGTCTATCCCTATAGTGACTCTGAATTAATCTTCCTTCTCAACTGGAGTCTATAACCATTTGGTTTTCTGCTGAGAATATGTTGTGATGAATCAAAACAGAAGTATTAAATTAAAATGAAGTACCTATATTGTAGTCATGCTCATACTTTTAATTTTTGGGATGATTTATTTCAACCACCCGGAAGACGGAAGGACAACCGGGCAACAACCCTGAAAACAGGTGCGAGATTTCACTCAACCTCGTGCATGGGCCAAATAGGCAGGAAACCAACATAGGACCACCAAAATAAGAATGAAATGTGTTTTCCAATGCTGCACACGTTCTGGACGAGGTTGACGTTGTCATGCGACATCCTGCGAATGCTACTGACCCTATCCTTTCTATGGCGGACCCAGCCCGTCCAACTTGGTACTAAAACTCAACTAAAACTAAAAAATATTCAACCGCATTACGGGGTTGGAAAGTCACTCCTCTCACTACAAATTTGTAGGAACATTTTATCCATCAAAGCACTTCAAGAAAAATTAATAGAAAACAACGGACGGCTGAAAAAGGTTGTTCTCCAGCAAAGGCATGCATCAATGTAAACCCCATTTCGGTGACCTTCCAACATCCTGAAATCAGCAGTAGAGGTACGAGCCCAACCCTGCATAGCACAGCAGGGGTCCGGGACAATTGGGCGCCGCCGTTTTGGCGCCACCAGGTTGGCGCCGACCGTTTTGGCGCCAGGACCATTCGGCGCCAAGACAATTGGGCGCCGTCCGATTTGGCGCCAGGACAACTGGGCGCTGTCCGATTTGGCGCCAGGACAATTCGGCGCCACAGGTTAATAGTAGCCAAAGGGAATTTAAATCAGTTGCTACTTTTTCGGCCTTCTGCAGGAAAAGTTCGCATCTCTTCCATTGGGGGGGGGGGGGGGGGGGGGGGGAGGGGGGCATGATGCAAATAGAGGCACCTATTATTTTTACTTAACTCCTCATCCTTAATTGGGGTCTGCCTAGCGAGGTAGAACTTGGAGAAAATTCCCAAAACGATACGAATACTCGAGCAAGCGTAGCGAGCGAGAATAAAAGAACTCATCTCCATAAAATCTTCATATTTTTTTAAAGGAATTTTTAAGAATTTCTAATTTCACCAATTGTCGGAGGCCCCTCTTTCAGTCTTTGGGGGGGAACACTCATAACACTAACTTCCCCTCGTTTCATTGCCGTTTACTGGAAATTGGGGATAAATAGCTGTGGCGCCCAAATGTCCCGGCGCCCAATTGGTCGGCGCCCAATTGTCCCGGCGCCAAATAGTCCTGGCGCCCAGTTGTCCGGCGCCAAATAGTCCTGGCGCCCAATCGGCCGGCGCCAAATCGGCCAGCGCCAAATCGGTGGCGCCGAAACGTCCGGATCCCCACAGCAGAGGGAGGAAGCAACAGATGTTTGCTAAGGCAAGGAACTCGTCGGCTCATTACCCCTGCAACACGTGCTTTACCTATACGAGCAAGGAAATCCCTCAAGCGATGCGATATTCCCCATACCGCATTCACTCGAAACTTTCTTCAATTTCCGAGGGGTTAACCACTCGTTGGGAATCTCGTTGGGAATCACTGGAAATCTTTGTGAAATCTCAGGGAATCTTGGAATTTTTTTTGGAGTGGTTACCCCTTCGGGGTTAATTAATGAATTAATGGTTAATTAATGGTTAATCCATGAATATCATTGGGAATCTTTGGAAATTTTTATGGAATCTCAAGGAATCTCTGGAGGGGTTAGCCCCTCGTCAATTTCTTTAGACTGAGGTTGTATCTCAAATTTCTTATCCCCAATTTTACTCCATTTTAATAACTACTTAGCAGTAGAAAATTTTCAAAGCTTTTGAGAAGAGCAGAATTCTTAATCTTACAGATTACACTAGACCACTAATCTTACAAATTATACTAACTGTAAACTGCTACTCCAACAGATTTTACTTCAGACCGCATTTACTTTTCAAGATTTCATGGTGAAAAGAACTTTGACTAAGAAAGTCTTGCATACCCTCACTGTAGGTACACAACATTAATAAAGAAGTAGATCCCACCAAGCCTAAGTAAAATGAACTTCATAAACAAGAGTCAAAATTGCGAACCCAATGTAAGCTAACGGTACGACAATCTCGTCAACTATTTATAATCGCCTACTCCATTTAGAGGAAAGATCTTGAGGAGGGTTCTCATTTAATAACATGGACTGGGGATACAGTATATACAGGGAAAATTTGGAAGTTAGTTCAAAAGAAAGTGCAGGTTCCAAATGCTCCATGCAGCCGCTCGGGGCCTCACCCCATGCCCCTCTTTAAATTAGGCCTTCATTATAATGAGTGATTTCAGGCCCCGAAAAGAAAAAAACCAGCTTTACGCCATACGATAAATTTTAAAATTCGCAAACAATAAACAATAATCATCCGAAACTTTAGAACCCCCCACAGTAGCTGGGCAAGGAGTGAGATCCCGAACGACAGGTTTTTAAACCGTTACATATTTATAACCGCTTTCCGAAATGAGGGAACTGGGGAGGGGGATATGAAACTTGATCGCCTCCTTTCATTTCATTCAAGACCTGAACTTTCACTATCCCTACAGCTAATGCTTAGCTTGTGGAGCTACGACACAGCCCCAAATCCCACAGCTGTCTGGAACGCTGCTGACTTCTCGGCACATCTTTTCTATATCTCGGAGTGGCCTCATTTCTCATTTGTGAGGCAATGTAACGGTTCCCTAATGGTTTCTCCAGTTTCATTTATCATTCCCATGTTCGTTTCTATAGTTTTAAGTGAATGAAAGAACCATAAAAATCACATTTTCCGAGGGGTTAACCACTCCAGGAATCTCAGGCAATCATTGGAAATCTTCATGAAATCTCAGGGAATCTTGGAAATTTCTGGAGTAATAAACCCTTTGGGGTGCATCTTTCCACGAATCTCGTTGAGAATCTCAGGAAATCTTTGGAAATCTTCATGCAATCTCAGGAAATCTCTGGAGTGGTTAACCCCTCGACATTTTCCAGGAGTTTAGTGTACCTATGACCCGATGTCAAGTTTTCGTTTCCGTTCAACCCGAGGGATACATCAAAGCGGATTTCGAGGGAGGAGCCAGGGGACCAGGGGACCTCTACGTCGAGATTTATATTTCAGGAAAAAAGCACGCAAGAATCAGGTGGTTCAACAAATCGAAAAATAAGTATTTTCCAGGATTTCCCTCAGTTTTTGAAACAATTTATCGCAGTCAGAAAGTTTGCTGTCGAAAGCTTGGGATGGAGGCTGACGCATGTATAGGCAATTACGCTTTCTCCGGCATATTTCCACATGAGAAGAATCATATAAATACAGGATATTTTTCAGGACTGCTCTCAGTATAAGGTATAATAAAGCCGCCTCTTGAAAAAATCCCGTCTATATGGATCCCAGATTAAACCCATGATGGGTCTCAATGGGATCTGTTCCTGCACTGACGTTTCATGAAATTACAACTTTTGAAATAATGCTCTCAGAAAAGGGTCAAAATGGTGAAATCAGCTTGTTTGATTCCGTACTTGTCTAAATAAGGGGTTATTTTCTCCTCAGCTAGCAAAGTCAACAGAAGACGGTTGGATCGTTCATAGATCAATCTCAAAAGAAACATTCTCAACTGTTATCTTTCAATTTGCAGGTAACCTTAAGAAAACAGCTGGACGGAGGGTGGAGCAAAATGTTCAAGGGCGATAGATGTCCCACATGTCGCACTGTCCCAGAACACCACCCCATGAGCAAAAATGTCGTATAACTGCGCCACAAGACATTTTCCGAGGGGTTAACCACTCGTTGGGAATCTCTTTGGGAATCATTGGAAATCTTCGTGAAACCTCAGGAAATCTTGGAATTTTTTGGAGTGGTTACCCCTTCGGGGTTCATCTTTCTATGAATATCGTTGGGAATCTTTGGAAATCTTTATGGAATCTCAGGGAATTCAAGGAATCTCTGGAGTGGTTACCCCCTCGACATTTTCCTTCTCACAATGATTTAAACTTTAAAGCAACCTCTGAATATCCGTTGGAATAAAATTATAGAATTAAAACAGTTGGTATTCTTGTTCAAACAGTCAGAACGGATTATAATGTAAAGCAAGCCAGACGTCAAGACTCTCGTTCAATTTCTTAAACTGATGAATCATTCCGACTTTCAACTGAGATTGTTGGTGCGGAAGGAACCCACAGTTATACAATTCATCGAAGAAAGAAAGAAATTTTCTGCATGAGAGGGAGTGCCCAAGACTTCAGTACCTCCCCTGACACAATGCAGAACGCGGCGGATGAGCAGAAATTTGTATGGAAGAAGAAAAATGCCTCTTTAATTTAAATATAAAAGAAGGGTCTCTCCTTTTCCTTTGGCAACTCAGGTCAGGTTCTTGGAATAAAAAACACAGTGTTCTCTCTCTTCCTATTTCGAAGCGAAGACGGTGTTCACCATTATTACGGGGAGTGTAATATAGGGAGGCATTTAGGTCTTAAAACGTGCTATAAATAGGGGAGGGTAGAGGGAAAGGTTCCCCCTGAAAGGTCGCTAAGCGACACAATGGACTTCTATTTCCTGTCCCAGGCATCTTCCACCTAACTCCCCCAAATCGCATTAGCGGGTCTGCCGCAAGCACTTCGCATTCTAGCCCGGACGACCACTCCACATTTTCATCAAACGAAACCAATTATTGTGTTGCAGGTCAAGTCACACCCTGGCGCGACAACTGAGCATTTTGAACAAGGAGTGCGGCACATAGAACTTACAAGGTCAGCACTCAGGAGGTATTTACCCCCCCCCCCCCCCCCCCCCCAAGAATATGACACAGATGGTGGGAATATGTGGAATGATAGATGCTTTCTTAACCACCTACATTTTTACGAAGAGTAAGAGCTGACAGAGAGCTGGCAGAACCTCCCCCTAACACTCTAAAAGGGTAGAATAGATAATAAGATGAAGAGGAAGAAGAAGAGCTGACATCTACATGAGGTTGCAACTATAGAGGCATGAGTATACAAGGTTAGGAGCTGACCGGATGCTGTCAGTCAGTGGGAGCGCCACCGCTGACAAACAGCAAACAAGCCTCTCAGGAAGCGTCAACAAACAGCCCACAACGGCAACCCATGGCCGCACTAACGCCCAGCAGCCCAGCAGCCCAGCACCCATCGATCCCTAACCAATTACAGAAACCCCATTATTCCAGCAACAGGCGCGCCGGTACATTTTAATCTGATTGTTCTCTACAGTCTCTACACCAAAGAAATCAGCTCAAAATTTAGCCTTTAAATATTTAAGTATAGGTTCTTCGATGAACTAATAAGTAAGATATTTATCTATATTTATCTTAATCAAACCCAAAAATTCGAAACCCCAGCAACTGACATCTTACTGTTGATGGGAGTTTCAGTTGAAAACTGATCCGAAATATTTTTGTTGCCACTAGAGCGCGCATGTTTTCCACCGAAAGCTGGAGAAACTCACACTGCTTCATTGTTGTATCCCAACGAAAAAGTATGCGGAGTTTCAGCACAAAAATGCCTAGAGTTGGCAATTTAAATAAAAGAAAATGGTTCGAACCGTCGGATGCAACGTCAACAGCCTCGGCACGTAAAGTGAAAAATTTCAGGAAGCTTAAAAAACATCAAGAAGTTAACGAAAAATATAGCGGAAGATATCGTGTCGAAACCGACAACGGCTCCCTGGAGGGAAACAGGGCGAGGCAAGTTTTCCAGAAGGGTAGAGGCGTGCAAACTACACGTCACTGGTCAGCGGTGTCTGGAGGCAAATCAAGTCTGACGTTCAAAGAGGGTCTGCACGCACGCGATCCTCCCTCTCGCCCATATACCAACCTCCTTCCATTGATCTCAAGAGTTATGACAAGACAGAAAATAAGGAAGGGGTTTGCCACTCGCTCCCCACAGGGAAAAAAACGTTTTGTCTAGGAAACCAATTAATACTCCACTCCACGCGCATCTTGGATGACAGTAACTTCACAACTTGTTTATAAAAAAAACTGGGTTTCCAAAATTATTTTTTGTTCAAAACCAGAAGTAAACTTGAGAAGAAGGGTCACAATGATCTAAAAGAGTTTAACAACGACAATTGACATATCTGTAGCCTATCCACCGTTCAATAAGTCTGAATTCACTATCATCCAAGATGGGAGTGGAGTCGGGACTTCACATATAGGCAAAAAACCTATAAGTTGGGGCTGAGTTCAAAAACTGTCAAAAAATTAACCTGAAAACACGATCCTAAAAGAATGGTCTCCCACCGACTTCCTACAAGAATTCTCAAGTCGAAAACATTGTTTTCCACAATCCAGTTCCTAGAATGGAGAGGAAAATAATTAAAAGAACTACCCTGAAAAATGGTTAAGCTGAAACTATTTTATCCAACTGTCGTAGACTTCATCCTAAAATGTCGGCAGCGAAAACACGAGGAAGCACTACCGAGGCCGCTAACGGCTACAATTTCTCAAAGTACGAAAATTCCCTTTTCAGTTCCATTCAACCATTGGTTTCGGATCCGAATGTGGTGAAAACAAGATTTGTTCCCTGTTCCCTTACGACAGAGTCCCAACCCAACTCCCTCGGGCTTATACGTCCATTTCATACGAATCGAATGTGAATTTCAAAGCAATGAACGCCGATTAGAAAATGCTACATTGGTCAGCACTGTTTACGTCAAATAAACGATGGCAATCTATTATTTATTTATTCTAAACGCCCAGACCGAAGCTTACACTGTCCTTTAAACACAGAGGCAGACATTAAAAAGTCACGTAGTAGAAGCCAAAAGCAAGTGGGCTGGAACTGCGTACAAACAAGCTACCAATAGATAATAAGAAGTAGTGAACCCAGGCCCTTTGTCACAGTGAAAAATGTAACTTACCTTGAAGTCAATATAACCATTTTTGTCCATATCAAATGTCCGGAATACATGATCACAGAACTCCTCGGCGTTTCCACTAGGGAAGAACATTTTGTACATGTCCACGAATTTGGCTGGCGTCAACCGGCCGTTTGGACAGTCTTGCTGCAACAACAATAACACCATGTCAGTAATGAATGGTGAAAACTTCATCTCTATACTCTCCAAAACTTATTGAAAATTATCTTAAACATCTCCGAATATGGAAAACATTTTTGTAAACCTAAAATCGGGGGACTGTTTGAAAGAAGGAAGATGGCAATTTTCCTCCGAAAGTATAGAATCCCACTGCTTACTCAACTATCCAATCCGGCCGGACACTGAGGTAGCATCCGATACGGACTAAAAAATAGTAGCCGGACAGACACTACAAATAGCTACTTCCTGAGCATGATTTGAGTTCCGGAGGTACAGGTGTACCTGGTTAGTCATTATCCGTGACATCGGAGGTGCCAGAAATAACAAAAACGTCACGTCTCAGTCGTTAGTGTCTATGCTCTGACAAAGAAACCCAATAACACTTCTCGCTTTCGATAAGCTCCGAAAATCAAACTTCACAGGGGCAATGGTATAGGGTTGTCAGATTTACGATTTTCAAGAGTATTATTGTAACAACTGAGAAAATTAGTTTTTATATCTTCAACAGCCTAAAATGAAGAAATACCATCTATTTTCAGTTGTTCGTCATTTCTTATGAAATATTTTCAAACCACTGAAGAGCAATTTAACAATATGTCTTTCTTTGGTAAAGAAGAGCAACGATAAAATAGTGACTTCCCTACCTCAGTGACTTTGCAACATCGTTAACTGTTCCCGGCTTCGTCGCTAAGTTTGCATGAGGCTCTAATTAAATTTTGCAAGCAAACACTAACAACTTCTTAATTAATGAACAGAATATACAAAACCAATACTGAATTACCAACAATTAAATTAGCGATTCGCCAACAATGCCGAAATGCAACCACCACATGGAATTAATTCCAAATCTCGACCTTTTCATATTTCTAAGGTAGGTAGGTATTTAAAAATTTGAAACCAAACCACAACATTTCTGATTGAGATTTTCAATATGAAGAAGATATACCATTTTTATTTCCTAAATACCTGACTTCATCTAGCTTGATATATGAATGACATTTAGGTGATTTCTATGACGTTTGGGTAAATCTGCTTAGCCCCTTGGAATCTGAAGTAGGTAATTAATTTTTATGAAAGAAAGATAGTTTTCCTATGAAATTTTATCTTACCTTAAATCCTTTATACCATTCCTTGATTGTAGCTTCATCATATCTAGTGTGTGTTTTGAGGAAATCCATGTCTTCCTTCGACAGCTTGTCTTTGCTGCCGAAGCACCCCATTGTGAACGTGCGTAGTTATCACTTCTGAAACAAACAAAATTTTTTTTTTAAAAAAGTGGAGTAAAATAACAGGAATTAGGGGAATTTATGTCGATAGTGGCAAACTTCGAAATGGAATAATATGTATCTCTACATAACCTCGATTTAGCTAATTTCGGAATGGAATTTACCCGAATTTTTTTCTGTAAGTTCAACAAGGTTGTCATGCGTTGATATAAGGAAATAAAATTCCGACTTCATTTAGCTAGCAAAGCATGGCAACCTTGTTTAACTTACAGAAAAAATTCGGATAAATTCCATTCCGAATTAGCTAAATCCAGCCTTAAGGGTTCGCTATACCTGACGGTGCATTTTTGCCACCCATAAGATTAACATTGCGAGCGGCGATTCATTTTCAAGGTTTACCCTTGGTTGGAAAGACACAAAATTTTGCCTGTACCTAGCCCTAACAATGTTCTAGGGAGTGTTCGAAGCAGATTTCCCATTTTTTTACTGGTTTTTGAGATACAGCACTTTTCTTGAGGTATGCGATGCTAGCATTTGCAAAACAGTTGCAATAAAAGAAACCAGTGAGAAATTGGGAAATCTGCTTCGAACACTCCCTTGAACATTGTTAGGGCTAGGTACAGGCAAAATTTTGTGTCTTTCCAACCAAGGGTAAACCTTGAAAATGAATCGCCGCTCGCAATGTTAATCTTATGGGCGGCAAAAAATGCATCGTCAGGTATAGCGTCCTCTTAACAGGATGACCAGGACCATCCGCGACCTCTACCATTCTCCTCTGGTACAGAAGGGGTTGATGTGATTTGCTATAAGAATCACAACAATCAACAATCACTCCCAACAAGTGAGATTTCATCCGGACTCTCAAGGATGGATAACGGAACCCGTGTCATCAAAAGTAATGGGTGAGACAGCAGAGAATCCCAGATTGGCATTTATTTCACAGTGGGAAAAGGAATGTTTCCAATTATTGCTGACACCCGCACTGGAACGTAACACATGAGCAACTTTATTGCTGCTCAAATTTTCCTCATGCAGAACATACGAGATACAAATAAAGACCCAAAACCGAAAACTAATCAAGAGCCCTTTGGCAAGCATCGGGAAAAGCTTGAGCTGCGCCAAGAAAAGGCCTCAAGGCTGAACATGTCATGGACAAAATTAAATTGTAGCTGAATATTGGGAACCAATAAAAAAGATCGGTTTTTTTGAAAATACGCAGACTATCCCAGATCCTCGGCAGATTGAGAAAACTGGCGGAGTGGGTGTCTAGTTCTAAGTTGTTATTCGGTTACGATATTTACCTCTTCTGAGGAACACGGAAAGCGTTTCCGCCATGTAAAGGAGAGGGGAAGAAATTCGATAACGGTGCCTCCATTATCTCCACACAAAACCGAGGTGTTTTAAATGTGCATGTTTGAAAGGCCGACTACAGTTTCAATGGAAAGGTGATCTTTACAAACTATTCGATATTTTCATTCAGAAAAATAACATCAGAAGCTGGTTTAGTATATTGGTATTTAACAATCGGATTTTGACATTTATTTTGGCTGTTAAGGCTGAATTTCACCACCTCACGATAGTGCCTTTTAACGTTCGAATAGCTATCGTTTCGGTAAAGCAGACGAAAAAATTTGTCGTGTCACTAGAAATTTATCTGCTTTGTTTTGGTCAAGTTTATTTCAACGATTTCAAGCTAAAATCGGAAAAAAAACGTGAAAAAACCCCTATTTTTTGGGAGAAAGAAGTTAAAATGTTGATTAGACTACGTTAGACTCCACCAAATGAGTCGCAGGTATGAAAGTTATCGTTTTCGCTAACGCACGTATAATCCACTCGAAAGATAACGAAACTATAACTGTGCATGGTGAAAGCCGTTAACATTTTTTACCGGTACGATAGCGCTATCGTGTACACGATAGTCTTCACGTTAAAGTGGTGAAATCCAGCCTAAATCTCGTCGAACTAACAACTTGCGGTAGGCGGCTGTCTAGAATACTCTAGAAAATACGATGCTTCAATATTTGGGGTAATAATATCGAACGGTTATTGGAAACTTCGAAAATTACTAGTAAAACCTGAAAATGAGATGTTTTCCCGAATACTTAAGTGTTCTAATTTTTTATAAATGGAAAAAAATCAGTCTTCTACGGGCCACCTCAAAACAACAAACACATAAGGAAAGAGTTGAATCTCTCCCCACGGCGCCCTATTCCCGAAATGAACCAGACCGAACATCCTATACTCTATAATACTGGTCAGGTATTTTTAGTCCTTCCAATGAAAGAGTTAATACCCACTACAAGAATGAGTTAAAAAAGCAACTTTCCAGCACGATGTGCACAGTAATAATAAGCACTCGAAGAGAATTCGTAAGCTCTCAAGATGATGATATTGTCTGGCCAGTCTGGCTTTATTATTCCTCGGGGCGCTTCAGAGTTAAGAACTCCACCGCAACTTATAAACCAAGAATACAACTTTCAAGACTTGCTCAGTTTTTAACAACGGTGAAGTTTGGTCTGAGGCCTCTCAAGCTTCAGCGCAAATTTCATCGATTCCACAGGCTCGAGTCAGAGCGAAAAAAGTGGCTCGCTGAATTCACTCAACGTAAATAAGCTCAAATTACACGGATTACACGCACATTGAACCTTGCGTGTCATCGATCAAGTGGTCGTCAGTCATAGTCATCAGTCACCCTAGAGTTTAACTTTGAGTGCTACTCAATAGCCCAGGCTAATCAACACACGGTCGTTTTTCCCTCTTTGTATACTGTATCTGATTAGCCCACAAAAGAACCCCCACCTAATGCCTAATTCTTGGCCTCACCTCCCCTTTCATTTTCGGACACTTTCACTAGAAAGGTGCAGCCTGATAGTTAGAAACTCGACGCGGTTTTCTGTGAAAGTTTTTTTTAATATGTTCTCACCGAGGGGGTAACCACTCCAGAGATTTCTTGAGATTCCCTGAGATTCCATAAAGATTTCCAACGATGTTCACAGAAAGATGAACCCCGAAGGGGTAACCACTCCAAAAAATTCTAAGGTTCCCTGAGATTTCATAAAGATTTCCAACGAGATTCCCAACGAGTGGTTAACCCCTCGGTTCTCACCATACGAGATGTGGGAAGGTATAACATTAAGTATTAGTGTTGCCAGATAAATGTAATGGATTATTCTTAAAACAGTCCAGTGGCCTCTCCCTCCAAGGGTTATTAACGCCCAAAAACATAAAAAAGATTGAATGGCGGTCAGCAAGGAAGGGCGAAAGGATGAGCCGGGGAAGGCAGGTGGCCAGGACTCCGGTCAACCCCCTTCCCCTTCCCGCAAATACCGCACGCAGCTGCCCCACCAAATTTGTCACTGAGATCAAAACCCGCAGCGACAGAGCCTTCTGTCCAACTTCAACTTTCCACGAACTTGTCACTTAATGAACTTTAAAACTACTGAAGTCACGTGACACCTCTGATAAGAATGGGGAATTGAGGTTGTGGTTTAGTGATTCACAAGAACAAGAAACGGCATTTCTTGTTCTCGCAGAGCAACTCTTGTTCTTGTTCTAGCAAGAAATGCAAGAACAAGAGCAAGACAAGAAATTCTCGTGCATCACTACGTGACACCTCTGATAAGAATGGGGAAGGGAGATGGGGTTGTGGTGGTACTTTCACCCTACTGCGTAATTGATGTTCAACTCATGGCCCAACAAAACCACTAATTATGCAGAAGTTTGGTCACAGTTACCACTTAAACTAAATCCCGCATGATAGCTAGCTGCAACCGAGATTAAATATATCATTTGCCCAAACCGCAGGTGATCGGAGCTGTGATATTATACAGCACTAATCCCATCCCGGACGCTGTCAGATTTAACCGCCTTTCGACTTGATCGTACAACTTAGATTCTGAGGCTCATTCCCATAATATCATAACTCTACTGGAATCTACCTTGGAATTTTCTAAGATAAAATCCGGACTTTATTGAGGTATATGCACCGCCATAATAAAAGGCATATAGAAGTTTTATTCAAGCAATATCAAATACTCTGGAAGCCAGCCCTATAGCTCTGTAGCAGCCATATAGCCCAGTCAACTCATGTGATGTGAAAACTCAAACAAAACCTTTAATAGTTCCCTGTAAGGTCAGGAGAACCTTTTATAGGCTGAACGATTTTTCTAGCTTTAAGAGGGAGTTATACCAGCATTATCTTCATCTGACGAGATTGCGCACTGCTGGTTAGTAGGCAGTGTACAATGGGAACGAAAAATTCGGCAATAATTCGATTTAAACAAATTTCTAACTCAGAAGAACAAGTCGGAAGAATGTTCAGAAATGACAAGGACAAGTTCTCAACTTTAGCTCATTTGAATGAAGAGAGAACTATGCAGACTAGTGATGCACGAAAATTGCTTGTCTTGCTTTTGCTCTTGCACTTCTTGCATGCAAGAACAAGAACAAGAGCAAGAACAAGAGTTGATTTTGACTGCAAGAACAAGAACAAGAAGTGACTTGCAAGAACAAGAACTCTTGCAAGAGTTCTCGCAAGAGTCTTGCATAAACCCAGGCAGATTTTTTCCAAAGCTTCATTCATGGATTGCAGTCCATATTTTGTGCGAAAAACTCTGCAGACTATTCGACGATAGATTGCACTTGAAATGACCGCTCGGTAGGCAAAAAACCAGATTTTAACAGCATAAAATTCCATGTAGATACATGCAAGAAATTGCAAGACTCTCGCAGCAAGAACAAGATCAAGAGCAAGAAATGATTTCTACTGCAAGAACAAGAACAAGAACAATATAGGATTTTTACTGCAAGAACAAGAGCAAGAGTCACTTTGCGAGAACAAGAACAAGAACAAGTAATGCCGTTTCTTGTTCTTGTTCTTGCATCGTACATCACTAATGCAGACAGGTATGCTGCTCCAGCTCAATTGGTGATTTACTGCATGTCCAAAGTTGATCAGTTCATCGCACCAGTGACCGACCTAAGCTGAACTCTGGTTAATCCATCTGGCATTAGTCCAATACAGCACACTGTATCTTCCCTAGTTACGTTCCAGCGAGCTTAATCTGGAGTTAAACCCATAAGGATTGTACTAACCTTGAGGTAAACTTATAATGGAGGATCGTCGCAGCTGGGTAAAGTATAGCAGTACATTGTACATTTTACTGGACAGGGGTCATTATCGTACAGTACAACCAACTCAAGTCTACCAAACAGAAAAAGTCAATTAGTCGGTAAGCAAGAAGGGAATAAAGGGAAACTTTGCTGAGAAGGGTGTAAAAAAATACCATGTAGGCATTGTTTAACAACACTTTATTCTCCCCTTACATTTAGCTAAGAAGCCTGTAACTATAATACATGTCCGGAATTCGTCCGAACATTGTGAGAATTTGGAAACAACAGAATACAAATTAGGACAGTTTCGGGGTTCGGCATTCCAGCCATGTCCAGTCCGACATGAATTCAATTTAATTGGATGAGCCAGAGTATACGGAGAATGTGGAATGGGACAATAGGGTTTGAAAAATGATGATAAATAGCATTCTGCTTGCTTCATTTAATTGCAATTTATGGAAATTGCGTGCTGGATGTATAGATGGAAGTTTTTCTGGAGCGACGAGTTTAATCGAGCGAAACTTCATGGGCCTCGATCAAGAGATGGTTTGTTTTATGAGATGAAACTGGAATATTATTTTCTACTTGCTCCATTTTCCTTCTCGTTCACTTCGGTTGCGAAAAAATTCTAGAGGAGCTTGGTAGAAGGCGATCTCCTTCTCTGATAGTTTCAGAGCATTTTCAGTAACATCCTATTTCATCATTTTCTTTTCGGACAGAAGATTAGGCTAAAGCAAAGACAGAATCACGCTCCAAAGTATAACTATACGTATTAGTATTGTATATTGGAAAAAAAAACACCAATCGCAAAAAAAAGAAATTATGTAATTTCTGCATTGCTCGGTTTAAATTTTCTATTCAATTTTAGATTCACATCAGAGACCGGCTCAGCGTAAAATAGCTTCGCCATCAAGTGATTTTATTTATGCATCATGCGATAAAGGTAATAGGTACCACTTTTCGGGCGTGCTGTATCATTCCAAGAACCGAAACCTGGAAGGAAAGGAAGTGGTCCTTAGCCGGGGTATCCCGTTGGAACCATTGTGCAAGTCCGCAGGCCCCGCCACACCAGGTCCTGGTGCATGCAACCCGCATTCCGTCTCCAGAGCAGCAGGGACCGATATCAAGGCTCCAAAGTACCTATTTCCAAGAGACCAATGTAATGTGCCTAAAACCGGTCCGATCCGCGGAGCGAAGGGGTCGCCACAGGCATTATTGCAACACTCAACTCTCCACTGGCTCAAACCTAACCTATTCTAACTCTTTCCGGCCATTTACTAACCTGACGTTTATGGGCCTCCTTCGTGGAGCTCCAAGTCAGATAACGAAATAATACCGAGAAGACTTTCGGTCGCCAAGGGACCGAATTCGAAATGACTCTGAGATAAAAATATAAAATCTTTAATCGGATTCTATTTTCATTCGTTCTTCTTTTCAACCTGCACGACAGTAATTCCTTCAGGTCGAGGTAAATCATCTCCAGCAGCATGTCACGTGATAAAGCGAATCAAACGGGATACACTTTATGTTATAATTCGCCAAATGCTCTTTGTTCATTTTTAATTTTTTTTTATTTCAGTGGAAAAGAATAAATGTTTATTGGCTTGACTGATGGAGGGGAGCCTCCGTTGGCAAGACTTCTAAATTATTTCATCTTCTATTATGTACATAAATTTGACCCGACTGACAGGACATCAATGAGCTGCGATTTGCGGATGTGTCCAGCATGCAGCTGAGGGATCCCCATTACTGTCACCATATATGGCTAAAGAAGGCCCACCTTCGCTTAAACAATCGACAATACGCACTTGACTATTGCTCAAGCGTGGAAGACTAGGTTAAGAAGAAGAGTGGGTTCGCTAATGTATTTCAAACCCACAACTATGTAAGGACAAAGTCTGTCTCGCTGACGCGTTTAACAATACCTCTCAAGGTAGAAATTTTTCCATCTCTGCATTCCAACAAAGCATCTCTTAGAAAAATTTCTCGAAGCTCATTAGGAACGTCTCCAGTGTCTCCACAGTCTAAAGGAACTTGAGTGGAAGGTGCATGACTTTTCAGTTCTCTTTAAAAAGTCAGTTCTGGAAACTCTCTGAAAGCACTCATTTTTTCCGAATAAGTGACGTGATTTTACTGGCGTTAAAAAAAAAACCAGACTCAGTGATGAAGTGTTTTTGGAATGCAATTTCAATTATAAAGTATGTTTTTCCTTTAACCTTTTTCGAAATTATGAGTGACAGTGGGCAGTCGCGCCTGCCACAGGCAGAGCAGAAAGAGAGACAAAGGTACAAAAGACACTAAACAAACATTAAGCAGAGTCGACTGGTTTGTTTGTTGTTCTGTCCACATGTTTTATTACTTCCTGGCTCTCTCAAGTCAAATAGCTCAACTCCAACAGAAAACTCGCATCGGTCAAGCGAGATATCCAAATAGAACTTTCCACATCGGAGGGATTACAATTCTAACTTTACACAAAGATGTATTTTTCCGCTTTATTTACGTTGAGAGGGTCATTGGCGGCGGAAGGGGGGTGCGCACCCCCGAGGAGTTGACTGTGCACCCTCCAGAAAGTTGAAAAAAACTAACTACAGAAAAAACCTCACTATATAACGATATAGGAGTAAATTTACCGTAAGACGATAGATGGAAAATATTCAGCTCTCCCGAAAAATTTTAATCAAATGAACCCCCCAGGAAAGTGGCCAATGGAGAGGGTACATGAAGATAAAAAGGCTCTATCAGTGGTCTGAGGTCTGAGTCTGGTCTGGCAGAGCGTAATTTGGAATTAGCCATGAAACAGTAGAGCTTTACTTACGCAGGTTCGGCTTGAGAGCGCAAGGTTTGACATCGCTGTAGGAATACCAGCATTTTGGTTTATTTTGACGGAAATGTACTGGCATACAAAAATACATGCCGTTAAAAAAACATAAAATACTAAAGAACGTCACATAAAAATATCAGATTGTCCAGGCTTGAAAGGGGCACAAGGGCCCCTTGTTTTGACGTCAAATTCAATTCAAACTGGGTATTGTTCATTTACGAACAATACTCACTAATGGAGGGGAAAAAAATAAAATCAAATACCTGGCAAGAAACCAATGGATGCCACTTGCTTCTCCAGACCATATACAACAAGTAGCGATGGCCTTGCACTCATGTGGGCATGCAGTGATTGCATAACGCCTCCGCAACCGCATGATAGAAATTAGACTATCATCCACCCACATGCAACTCATTTGAGGAAAAATGACAAAATAGGGTCACCACTCTATAGGCATGCGATGGCCCCATTACAGGCTAATGGCGAACGGGGGAACGCCTGTTCTAGGAACACCAACACCCAACGTCTTGAGCTAATCCTGCGGATCAACATCAAAAACAACAGCAAATTGATTCTTGCTGTTAGCGGTTGTTAAATATTATAATACGGGTAATGCAAGGTATCATGAAGGTTTAATGAGATGCTGCCATGATAGAGGCGGGTTTGATGCGGCCCCTTAGCCTCTGGCTCTGCACCTTTACATTTTACTACACCTAGGTACACACCTTCCAACCCAACAGTTTATTCATAAAGTTTTAGATAAAACCGAAGAAGAACAGAAGGGCATGGCAAATGCATGAAACAGGTTGGAATTGAGGTCTGACCAGGATCCAAGGAGATGTGCAGTCCCATATATCAAAGTTGCAGAACTTTTGCGATTGTCACCACGTATTCGAGATATGCAAAAGAGCGCATGGGTATACATGACGGTAAGGAAGGACAAGTTTCTTTAAAAGGTACGAACCAGGCAATCCTCACAGGCGCTAGGTGAGTCTGCACATGTACCTCCAGGCACTCCATAGCCCAGGGAGTCACGTATATGGTCAAGAGCATCTGCCCCACAAGTAACATCAAGCACAATCAAAATGCCCTGATAAGAAGCTGGGATCGGGGGTTCTACCTCTAATGTGCTTCTCATACCATTAGCTTCAGGTTATGGCAAGCAATTATAAACCAGCTCGAGGGGGTAACCACTCCAGAGATTCCTTGAGATTCCATAAAGATTCCCAACGATATTCATAGAAAGATGAACCCCGAAGGGATAACCACTCCAAAAAATTCCAAGATTCCCTGAGATTTCATAAAGATTTCCAGTGATTCCCAGAGGGGCGAACTGTCATACAAGTAAAATAGCTAATATAACTGACACTGGACCAGCAAAGTAGCTTATACGGGTAAAAGCAATACACTGCCGAAAGCAGCAATAAAAAAGATTCCTAGAGTTTTATAACGGTTTTTTCACGGATCCCATGCACTGAATATAAGGGGCTTCCCTAATTTTATTCCCAACTTTTCAATAACATTGTAAAATACGTACGCACCTCCCAACTCGATAATTCCCCACTGAACACTGAACTAAAAGCCTCACGATGAATGTGAATATTGGTTCAGAGATTTATCGATTTCCCTGGATAGCTCCCAAAGATTAGAGCGAATCACGTCGCGGCTGTCTTGAGACTCGCAATCAAACATCGGCATGACGTGGCCTAGGCATTCATCTGACGTGAGGCTACTGATAAGTCCTAGCCAAGCTGACTAATGACCAACGAGGAGGACGACATGGATAACGGCAAAGCGGCGCTACTCAAAACGGCGGCCACCGTGGACGTCAAATGTCAGATTAGGACCTCTTTATCGCTGGAACATTTTGCAGCCCAAAATGTCTTCTGAGAACTGATCGATTTCAGCTCCAGTTTCCTTAACTAATTGTTTTAACCAATCGTCTAAAATGTCCAGGTTGCTGGAGAAGGGTTCTGCTAAGCCACAAGAACAAACAGTCAATCCCTCCAGACTAAACACTTAAAATGGCAGTCTGAGTGGCCGAGTGCTGCTTTTACCAATTCCTACTAAAGCAGGTTCACGCGCCTTCCAGAGTTGTTGAATGGCTTGGTCGCGTGCTACTGGCGATAAGCAGCCTGCAGTCTGCAGCTAATTTCAGAGATTGCTGAGATCCAGGTCAGACGCATTTCAGCACGCCATCCAGCGTATATACACACACTCCATAAAGTTTAAAAAAACCAGAGTGTACCACTATAACATGAGCGCATATAGCAATATACCAATGATGGCAATGAATGTTTTCACACACAATAGAAGTGACATCAGGAACGTTGTGTAATGCTATTTGGATGTTGAAATGGGTGCAGTCAAACCCCGTTTCGTTTTGCGAAGTAAGACGACTAAAAGCATGGTGGGAGGCTTTAGGCCATACAAGAACGCCCACACTGAGAATGCTAAGCTTGCAGGTACCAAATAGTTTGTATAGCGTGTAGTCTGGATAACCTAAAAACACTTGTGGGTGTAGTAATTCGTGAAGTACGTGAAGCTGGGTTCAGGGTTATGTCAAGCATGCACTGCCAAAGATCCTGCAGCACAAAAGAAGAGCAAACAAAAATGCATTTACCCTTCCGTTCAAATACTACCCATAGCGACGGGGTATACATATGCCATAACCAACAACTGGCGACAAGAGAGCACAAAGAAAGTTTTAATACCCCTTGCTCTATTTTGCGTCAACCAACCCACACGAAGTTTTACGTCGCATAAAGAGAAACAAAATCTTTTATTTCCCAGTGAAGCCATTAAATACCAACACAGAGAGCAAAAATAGAAACAATATGACCTCAGTACAAGCTATCCCTCAATTGATTTTTTTAATTGAAAAACTTGCTTTGTAGTTGTAGTTCAAAAAATTACCTATACACATCGATGTATATTACTGTCGTAAAATCGCACACGTCGAAATTACATAATGATGTGCATACAAGGTCGTATTGCATTATAATCTTTCAGTCACAGAAAACGTAGTAGGCGGAAAAAAGTTACAAAGAAAGGGTTAAAAAAATCGAGAATGATCTACGAGTATTTCTTTATGTTTTTTTTTTTTTTTAATAACCGAAGCAATTGAAGCTGTCCAAGAAATATCCAAGACATCGCACTTGAGAAAGTCCTACTCCCAACAGTTAGGCGTTAGGCGTTACAAAAAAAAAACATCATAGAATCTGTTCTAATCTATAGGTACTCTTCGTTTGGAGCTAATTAAGAAATATCATGCACCATTTAAAAGACCATTCTCGCACTAGATCGTAAGCCAAGGTATAGAATACTGCAAACACTATCTATAGATGAATAGGTACACCCTTAGTCGCCGTCGATGCAGAATAAATAATTCAAGGTATTCTGAAAAGCAGCGGAAGAAAACTCGGAATAAATATAAACTATGCACGGCTGGTAAGGTGGGGAGAGGGAGGGGGTGAGCCCCACCCGGCCAGGCGAGAAAATAAGAGGTGAAGTAACGCAACTTTGTGGTCTGGTGCCACTCCTACTGCCAGCACGAAACCCCTTTTACTGACAGTTGATTATAGGCCGCAAATTTATTAATAGTAGACAATACTTGGGGGGTTCTCCGTCAAACAGAGAGCTTGTTGACCTTGCATGTACAATGCACCACCGTCTGCGCAAAATTAGTGCAACAGTGCCCAGTAAAGTCGCTCAAGTAAAACTGGCAATTTGGCTATTCGTCACTATCAAGACTTTTTCAGAATGGTCGGTGATTTCTTCCTTTCACAATTTCACATAAAGTCTATCAAAACCCGATAAATAATATTCACTAGTGCTCAAGTTCAAATTTCTATGAGTGTGTTATCACCATAGCGAAGCGATAAGACGATAATGAGGGTGATACAATGTTATGAAACGGAGATCTTGAAAATTTGGGCAATGGAGATTGTAGGTACCTAATTGGTGCTAAAAATTGTGGAGTCATCATATAATAGGTATCTCATGTAGCTTTCTGTGTTAAAGGAACCAACGCTGTTAGGGTTAAGAGGCTAGACTATAGGTACAGAAAGGTCCTAGGTCTGTTTATCTCAGTTTCAGCTTAAGAAAACTCCCTCTCTTCAGGGCTACTGTGCAACAGCACTGTAGGTCCTGACTCCCTAGCTCTTGTTTGTTTATATAAAAGCTTTTCGTGGCACTCGTTATCACTGATATGAGTACTGCGGATGTCACTGTGATGGCAAGCTATGAATGTGCCTGTTCTACAGTTATGGCGGTTTTTCCAAACCTGGCCAGGGTTTTCCTAGCCTGGTTTCTATAGCAACGCTTTCTTGGGAACATGTAATGGGCGTGCACCCCAGCCATTGCATTCGCACTAGCAGTGCATCCATTCAAGAACTAACATTGACACTAATCATTAAAAAAAACATGGGTAGAAAGGTAAACAATCAGAAAACATACTAAATCTACGGTAATTTATACAAAGGGGGAGGGGGGGGGGGGGGGTGAAGGCCGGAGGGACCGCCCTGTGATCAAATCAAACACACCTAATAAACCAATAGACGGTAATATCCTAATTACTCGTACATCCCTTTAACGCCAAGCGGACCAAGCCAATTATTTACCAGGTAAACCTATAATATTTCTACTTGGATTCTTTTTAAATCGCCAGTTTTTTCCCCGTGCGGTTTTCGAGAACTCCACCTCTTTCCTTGGTGAAATTTGGAGTCTTCAACGACGCTAGAAAGTATCATCGGCAGAAGCAGAACCAAGATAAGGTGTGAGCACAAAGCTGCCTCGGGAGTTATTTTTCCACAGAAAACAATAATAATCAGAAACATGGAACAAAAAGCTGGGAACCCGGACTTCGATAGGCAATTTCCTCATATTTTCGAGATGGGTTTAGAGAAAAATGGCGAAGTAACTCCTTACCACGTGTGAGATATTTAACTAACAAACAGAAAATAAAGAAAGAAAAAAGATAAAATAATATTTTTTTAAAAGTCCCTCTTGTTCTAGCTCAACTGGAAAAATAAGACACACACTGAAATGCATAACACGAGTCGAGTAGAAATATGGTGATTTTGGTCAACAATAACAATATGACGAGGGTGGGGAAAAGGGACAAGTGCGAGTAATGCTGGGGAGGGGGAGAGAAAGAGAGAGGAATTGCCCAGAATGGTCAGCATCAACTTGTCCCCCCCTCACTCCTTCACAAACAAAATCACTCGGATTTAATTGGAACTAGAGTTTTTATTGTCATCTGCAGTGCGTCACTTCAATTAACAATTAATTTTTTCTTCTGTAATACGATAGTATTTTAACAATTATAAGATAAAGAAAATGTATGCTGGATAAGAACTATTCTGAGATAGACTGGTACCTACCGACTTACGGGCTCATAAGAACTTTGAATAACATGACGAGGCCACTTTTCCTAAACTATCCGGCTTTTTCCTTATAGGTACCTAAGTGCAACAAGTGGACCGGGGTTTTCCTTTTACGGCAGATGCATAGCGACCAAAAAGAATCTGAACTTTATCTAATGCGTTCCTTTCCTGCACTGCAGTTATAGTAAGTAAACAACCTTTATTTTGGTAAAGGGTTTAAATTAAAAACGACTGGAAAGTCTTACTTAAAAAAATTCTCTTCACGGAATACTGGATAAACACATACACTGACACACATATCGACACCGTATTGCAAGAAATCATTCAAGAAATCAAATAACAATGAGATTTTAAACATTTTCAGAAGCAGGTGCTTATTTACAAACAAATTCTACAAGCAAAAGAATAAAAGCCGCAGGGGTCCGAACCTTGAAGGGGGTGGATTCAGCAGCTATACATAAGCACATCAAACACCAACAAGAACAAACCAGAACTTCCGTACCGGTGCGGTGCGTTCGGAGCGAGGACCGAGCGGCCGCGATGGAACAAACGAACGTGTTCTTGACTAGCAAGACCGCGACACTCGCTGAGTGCGCGGGGCTGCGCGGTCTCTCACTGCGCATGCCCCACACGCAGGCCCCAGTATTGACCTGAACCAGGTGAGCGGTCCCAAGGGGGTCCCGGCCCCCCGAACCGGGGCATAACTCAATGAATGCCAATGCGAACACTAAAAGAAGGCAAAGGGATCAGGTAACAAAGAAGAAAACGGCGTCACCCGAAGGAACCTCTGCAGCGCCAGGGAGCCTATCACCAACTCCAAGGCATCGAAACTAAAAGACCGAACAACTAAACTACAGAGTAGTCTGAAAAATGGAGACTTTTAGATGACAGCTCCCCGAGGTGCCAGGGTCACGCGCTCAGCCTAGCTCAAACTTCCAAACAGCACCACGGGTCAGTTGAGTCAGGATAGCGCCTTCCAAATAAAATATAGGTCCTATACGAACAGGAATAACAGGAAAGTAAAGTAAGCAGAAAAACTTTCTGTGATAGGACTTTGAAAAGCAATAGATACGGTTAACAAAAGCGTAACTGAAAGAATTTTCACCGACAAGCCTTCAACCGTCAATAAAAGGGGAGGGTTCTGTTTACCCTTAGCATAAAGCTGCCAGAGGATGACCAGAGGTCACGAGAACAAGAAAGACTGGACTGAAATGGGGAGAAAGATTTACTATACAAGAAGGGAACGTATCCCACAATCTCGAGTTGAAATGTATGAGCTCGCATACGAACTGAGATCTCACTTTTATTTTCTGTGCCTTAGGAATTGAAACCTCAGAGGGGAGAAAGGCAGCCCATCAAATAAATGGGAGACCCCGAAAAGAAATTTTAACCACGAAAACGAAAACGCATCGATCGCCCTTACGACCGCGAATTCAGCACCGGGTATCTTCCGACTTTAATATCTGAACACAGATACAGAAGAAAACTGGTACAAGTACCTATCTAATACTCGTATTATACCCAATGAAATGCTGTCAAGCAAATAAAATATATTTGGGCTACTACAATATGCCTACTGTATTTTCACATTAAAATTTCTATTTAAAAAAAAATGTACCTTATGTTCTTGTTCTCCAGGCTCTACATTTTTTAATTCTTTTCAAGAAAAAAATTAAATGATAAATATATCAAAAGCATTTCACACAATAATTATCGCTTTGTCTGCCAATCATATAATATCGGTAAAAGCACGGGATTATATTTAAAAAATGATTCAGTTAAATGAAACATGAAATAGTAACGGAAATGACTGAACACACCGAACAGTTAGTCCATAATTATGTAGAGTGCCAAAACGTCACAACGTAGTGCTAATGAAGAGAAGATTAATGAAAGGACGGACAACGCGAAAATGAGCTAATCACCTACTGCTTTGGTTACGAGGTAGGTATGGCACAGCTTTAAATTTTTAAAATAGCACAGCTGGAAAACGTACGCGTCACTCATTTCCTCTCATTACCATGGCTCAGGCAGTCATTCCGTCGCAATAATCCGAGCATTAATCATTGTGCATTAGCAATTATTAAGGCCCAGGAATTCACGATATTTATCTCAAAACGGAATAAAAATAAAAAAGGAAGGGTCCCATTAACGTTTCACCAGATAGGGCAAAATTTTTGCCGCTCTTCTCACAACTAAATGAAAATTAGAAAAAAGAAAATTTGCTGCGTGTGAGCGACAAGTCAACCAATGACCGCGATGTACCACTGCCGAGGGGGTAACCACTTCAAAGACTCCTTGAGATACCACTAAGATTCCATAAAGATTTCCGAATATTCCAAACGATATTCAAAGAAAGATGAACCCCAAAGGGGTAACCAATCCAAAAAAATCCAAGATTCCCTGAGATTTCGTAAAGATTTCCAATGATTCCCAACGAGGGGTGAACCCCTCGAACACCGCTTTTCTCTAGCAAATTTATTTCATAATCAAACATGCAATTGATCAATAGCAGTTGATGGCCTCTCCTCTACACCGGTAAGCTTTTAAAGAAACCTCTCGGAAGTGTATCCAAAATGTAAATTCCTTAGAGACCTCTGAGGATTTTTTGAAGCAACCACCCTTGAATACAAATTTTTCTGCGGGTCTCTGCAGCTGTAAGAGCCACAAAATGGAAGCAGATGTTGAGATATTGGACTCTGAAGTGACAATCCCATGAGAATGTGCTCCAAATGATTTCCAGCAGGAATAGACGGCTAGACGATGGCAAAGAGCAAAGTGAAAGTGACAAAATGTGATAGCGAACCAGCGAACTCACACTCAGGGGACACCCACGGAAAAACTCACAACTTCCAAGAGTATAGGCTAAAAACACTGTCACACGAGCACCATGCAGTAGAAAGAAATTCTAAACGATGACGGATCACTTAGTCTATAGTTTACTGGAAATTATATTTTGAATTTTAAGTTCAAATAAAAATCTTGAAAAGGAGGAAGAATATTTCACTGCAAATTGGAATCAGTGTTGCTTGACCCCAAGAAAACTTCTTTATAAAAGTGGGAAGTGGGTTTGTACGGAAACTACACAGGCCAGGAGCATCGTTAAAAACTTGTCCAATTATTACGATTGTATTTTAGGAGTGTACCTTATTTTATTAAGAAAATACCTCCCATGTATGGGAAAACTCTGATTGGAGAAACATATAGGAGGCAATATGTGAAAACGTTCTTATGTTCTGTTTTTGCTTTCATTAGCTGTATTGGTGTATGCCATCATTAAAGGTTAGAGGTGTCATATAGGAAATATATGTGTTGTACTTATGTATTGTCCTATACACATAGCTGAAATTATGCACGACAAATTTCCTGAGCATGATTCACAACAAGAAAAACTAAACTCGCCAGGAAAACATAGTACGTTAAAAGCCAACCCCTGTTGCTGGCGTCACACGGAACCGAGCAGGTCACGAAGAAGGGAGTACAAAACACGCAGCCAGCCCACTCACCCCAAAGGGCGACAAAAAGCTGTGGGGAAAAGCACACCTTCACCCCTGGGAAAGTTGAGGTTTCAGCTTCAACACCTACAGCAGCACGAAATCCCTAGAGACTCCCCAAAAGCTAACGTTAAAATTTAAATTTTGGAAAAGGGAAACTAAGGGCAAAGGAAACAATAATTCTCGAAACTGTCAACTGTTTTACTGTCTACCAAAGTCAGCAAAAGCATGTCAAGTCCGTCTAGTGCAATAATCGGTGTGATGGCAACCACTGAATACGGGAAATATTTGACTCCTCCCCTGAGGGCACCCAAATCTTGAAACTTGAAAACTAAACTCTATTTCAAAACTAAAATAGATAGATTTTTCTTCAAATTTAACTAAAAACAGTAATAAAAAAATCCTTTCAACTGTAAATCTTTAATTACCAACTGAAGAAACTTGATAATTTCGAATTAGGTATGTAGGTATAGTGAATAGTGAACAGTGAACTCTGGCGACACTTTGGAGTGCTTTGCGAACAGTGCAAATGTGTTTTCAGGTATGGTTTCAATCGGTGACACAAATTTGCACCAACCCTTTTTTTATGAAAAAAAAAACCTACCATACGTAATTTTCTCCCACAGTTTTACCTGATTTGCAAAACTTGAACGAGAGGACAAGTGCCGAAGGGGTGAACAAGCTGAGCCTCCCCCCTCGCCGTGACTCGGGACTGCTTGCGTACGACGCCCATCTAAGCGACAAAGGGTGAAACGCAGGCACGTGACACCCCTCAGGCCCTCGGGGCTGCAACACTTCACCTCACATCGTAAACATTCCCTACATTGCCTAATTAGTATGTACCTACCCTCCACTTACCATCTTCACTTCTCGCATTGAAAAACCGGCTTGTCGTGAATAATTACTATAGAAAATGCGGACTATACACGAGTAGTAGGTACCCAAATATGGAAAAGAATAAATGAAATCTGACAACGGTCGCGTTACATTCGACTGTCTCAATGTGGTACAGTCCTCCCCTAGTGGCAGTTTTTGCCGTGCTACCGGTTTAATAACAGAATTAGTAACAATTTTTAGTAAATGGGAGTAGTAATGGTAGGATTCAAGTTTCCTTTCCCGAATCCTCAGGGGTAACTTCAGATTAAGAAGCTTCCCCCACTCGCACATCCATCTGGAAGCCAATCGGAACATGAGTGTAGGCGCTCCTATGTTTAGCTGATGATATAAAGATTTGAGTTCTTAACAACACATGTTTCTGCTACAATGAACCTCAAGGGTGTACGATCCCGCTAGATTTAGAAAGGAACCTTGAAACCTACCATAGCCCTGTTAACTTTAAGAATATTGTATTTAACTGATCAAATACCCACAAGCAAAAAAATTAACTAGACGACAAACACCAATCAAACAGAAAACTTGAAAGAACAAATCTGGCGGGAAAGCTCTGCAGCCTATGCAAGGGCAAAATAGCAAGGTCATGTAGTGCGCCTGCAAATTCATGTTTATACAATTCACGTACACTTTGTGGCATAAGGGCTTATCTACACAATTGTAGAACACTGAAAATGGCTTCAGACTGTGCCGGTTTTTCATACCAATGGCACGGGCGTAGCAGGACCAAAAACCTGGGGGGGGGGGGGGGGGGGCTCAGCCCCCCAGGCCTTCTCCTCACGCATGGTTTTATGTGACGTTATGTGTTGTTCAGAAAAATCCAGGGGGTGGCTACACGGTTTCTGGGGGGGGGGCTAAGCCCCCCAGCCCCCCGCCCCTGCTACGTCAATGACCAATGGTACGAATTTCTGTTTCATTATAAGATAAATAATGAACGAAAGGGAATGGGAGTTGAAGCCCCAGGGCTGTCGAATTCCCGTCAGCGCACTGATGTGGATGGGCCGACTCAAATAGCTCAGTGTGAGGGAAATAAAAATTCATTTTGTCCGAAAAAATATATGTATGATATATTCTGTATCCTTTTCAGATTAGATAAACGATGAAGAACGAAGAAAAATATACCAGAATAAAAATCCGTGCTACCATCGTACATATTTCAACATGGTTCGTAACTGCCGAAACTTTTACAGCTCAACGCGATTATGAAAAGCTCATCACTTGCTACATTTTTATGCGGAATTTCATGCATAAATTGTGTTACCAACTTTTTCAGTCTACTCTTAAAGACCAACTTGGTTAAAAAGTTCTCCTCGAGCCTTAATAAATGGGCTTCTGATGTGCTTTTCAGTAGCTTCACGTCTCTAGAGGAGACACTCCTCATTACTCTTGAGAACGTTCTTCTTTCAACTTTCTGAACTCATTCTCGGAAAGGCTGAGAAGTTCAAATAGCCGAATCAAATTTAGACAGAAGCTGTTAAAAAACGAAAATATCCGGCTCACGAAGTAGTCGATATTTAATCTAATGAACTCAAAACTGTAAAATAAAGCGTCATTCTGGGCTACGAAAGTCAATTAGCGTCGCCACTACTACAGCGGAGGAACATGCGATGAACGAACGGAACTCACACGGAAACCGTTAAATAATTCGAGCAAGAGCTGAAGCTCCCATTTTCCTTTTAAATGTGCAATGGCGGAGAAAAGCGTGAAAAACTGGCCGTAACAACTGGTGCAATAACAGTTTACGATTAGCCTTTGAGTTCGCACACCATTTAACTTGGAGCAAAAACTCTTCATGCCAGTTGAAAAGTTGGTAAACACGTGGGCCATAAGATAGCTGTACAATCGCACCAATATTCTGCCTGGATAAACGCATGCGCAGTTCACTGGAGATTCCACAAAGATCGTGAAAGCAGTCTGTTTTTTACTTTCTCGCTAGCCATATATGGCGAGAAAGTATTGTTTTCGTGCAGAATTTCGAAATTGAGATTTTGGGTTTCCCATGATCCAGGGGGTCCCCTGAGTCCAAAAAAGTGGTTTCTGGAATAAGTCTGTCGTCCGTCAGTCCGTCCGTCCGTCCGTGAACTGCTCTAGAGCCTATACCATTCACCCGATTTTGATGAAATTTCGTATGGAACTGTCTGAAATCACTGCCGAGGGGCATTTTCAAGGATTTTTTGATTGGTCAAAAATTAAGGCCGCTATTGCCAAAAAACCGCCAAAATAATTCAAAAATCGTGTTTTTGGTTAGTCGGACAAGCGGGCGCCGACGGTACACTTTTCAACCTATAACATTGAAAATTGGTATTTGTTTTGGCAAATAGATGGTTCGAGGTTATTTGCAACTAAAATTGAATTGGTTCAAAATTACGGCCGTTTTGGACTAGAAAAATGTTGTGACGTTTCCTGACCCGAAACCCGCAGAAGGGAACGCGTTGAAAGCCGAGGTCTGGATGCAAGACACGTTCGCGGGTTTCCGCTGCGCCAGTACACATTACTACATCGCCCGGCTATATTATTTACCTACCTGTCACGACACATCCACGTATCTGAATGCCTGACGACAGCGTCCTGAGGACCTCCATACTAATACCCCTTTAATCATAGTTGACATGAAACTTACAAGAAGTTGCTGACGAAGTGTATAAAATGTCATGGGTGGAGGAAGGACGACACATGCTAGGCATAGCTTAGAAGCAGGGTAACCTCGATTATTCTGGATAATGCGGAGGGTCGTCAGGATTCAAAAAGCTAACCTGATCTCATTATTTCATTGGACAGGAGTGACTTATGACAGCTGAATTAGATCCCTATCATAATATACTCTCCATTTCGATCCAATCTGACTTTTATTTGGAGGATCTTATCAACTTATATGCAAGTGTCGTCCATAGTTCGCATCTAAATGTCAAACGACACTACGATTTCCAAAATAACTGATATAAACTGATGGTGCTGGAGCCTTGAGACATCATGTTCCCAATTAGAAGAACTTTCGAAGACAGCAATTCGAGCGAAAGATTTGACGGAAAAAGCAACAAGACTTCCAGCCGCTTTCACTCAACCTCCACTTTCAAAAGTTCCATGTTATAAAGTAACTGAAAGGACTTCTTGACTTTTAAAGGCAAATAATATTTTCAGTTTCTTCAAAACCTGAAACAAGCTTATAGCAGGTATATAGGAGTCTCGCTTCAAAAGCGTAAGTGGTAAAGCAAACTGAGTGGACTTCTGCGGCGGGAGAACTTCCCAAGTTTGTCACGTACTTACAACTTCCACCAGGGCTAATGCGAACCGCTGAAGCTGCTGCAGGCAACTGTCTCCCACACCCGGCACCTCGCGTGCCATTCCTTAACTAAAGCAGCGACTTGTCAAAAAGGAAGAACCTCGACGATCCTGGATTACGCAAAATGTTTCTGGGATTCAAAAGGCTGATCAGATTACATCCTCCTATCTGACAAATGTTTCGCAGACTGAATCTCCGTCATTGGTTTCCAAACTAAATTGAGTTTCTGATATACTTATTTGATTCTTTCAATGTATTTCCGAATTTGCTTCAGTAGGGTGCTTCCCGCGCTTCCCGTAAATGCTTAACTTTTCAACTACCTATACAACAAAAACTGATATACCTACCTACCCAACCTTTTTTTTTTTGAGATTTTATTTTCGGTGGGAACTGAGTAGCTTCAAATTGAATGCAGGGGAATGCAAATACACTTGTTATAGGTACGCTGAAAAATAAATAAGTAGGTAAGGTGAACGTAATTTTGTTCCCTTTAACCATATCTGGTTAAACAGAGGTAAAGTACTTCAAGCGCAGAACTCTCAAGCGTAGCCCAAAACGGGGTTTCTTCGGGAAAAATTACCATCTTTTCTCAAATGTTTTTCATTTAAATATTAGCTACCTCTGACTTCAAACTCGAAAATGTATAAATTTCAACTATAGCTTTTATAAGGGGAGAACTATAGCAGGTGGATAACACACTAACATCAAAACGTGGTCACCGACTTTTCTCACATTGGTTTGGGTATTTTCTGGAGATCCACAAAAAATACTCAATGCCCCCCACGCAAAATTCTAACGTGGCATCACATGTGGATGCAAGTTACACAAAAGCCCGAGGAATGCAACCCAAAATCATGACTGGTGTACGTAGCGAGCAGATTCGCCAACTGACAGTTCAATATTTCCCTCCAATTTTGCAGTCACGCAAATTGGACGCACGCCTGTAGACACTCTGCTATACCGGCAATGGAAACTATGATTGCATGTCTCCCTCTAAGGTGTACTCCCCCCCTAAAATCACAACGGCCCTTATTCCAAACAGTGGTATTCTGTACCAATAAAGATAACAACCAAAAATCAAGGAAGCGGAAACTACAATAACTGAAGCACGATATTTTGACAACTATTCACTTCTTTTATATCAGTAATAGAGTTTATTTGTCACGGTTGAGGGTGGGGGCGCAGGGAGTAAATGCTAATGTTGCTAATGTTTGGACAAGCTTTCACTGAAACCCCCCCCTCGATACGACGAGCTGGGTATTCCCACAGGCGCTATAACACTCTCAGCGAGGTATCATGCTTTATTTTCTCCCACTCCCACGCAGGGACCCTTCTATTATTCTTGTTTAGTATGTGTTTTTAAAGGGTGCTTTTCCCACTTTTCCCCCTCTTCTTCAAATATTCCTCAAAGAATTTTTGTTTCCAACAGTTTTCGATCGGGAAACACAAAATTACTCGTGATTCCCTTACTAAAAGCTACTTCTGTGGCATCTTAATTAAGTCGGTAAATCCGGGGTTTCAACTGGCTACTCGCATGGGAGGGTTCTCGGATTACTCAAATCAACTGTTGTGGAGTTAAAATGGAACAACGTAAATAGCGAGGGGGTAACCACTCCAGAGATTCCTTGAGATTCCACTGAGATTCCATAAAGGTTTCCAAAGATTCCCAACGATATTCATTGAAAGATGATCCCCGAAGGGGTAACCACTCCAAAAAAATTCCAAGATTCCCTGAGATTTCATAGAGATTTCCAATGATTCCCAACGAGTGGTTAACCCCTCGGTAAATAGGGAGACCGGTGGGATCAGCTGCTGCAATGATGAATTTGATGATGAAGGTGAAGCAACCCCCAAGGCGCCTAATCCACAACTCACGTCATCGCAACGAGGGGGGAGCGAGACCTCCGCAACGAGGGGGGAGCGAGACCTCCGCAACGAGGGGGGAGCGAGACCTCCGCAGAGATTCAGCAATCCTCTCAATCAAAACTCATCTAACCTATTGGGAGGGGTTGAAAGAGGGCTGACAGATAAAGTGCTGTTGATTGACATCGAGGGAAAACAGTAAAGTGCACTCCACCTGCGGTTTGCTGCCGAGTAGTACGGTAAACATTGTGCCTATGGTCAACGACACTGAAGACAGGAATCACGGGACAGTTGTCCATTTTTCGTGAAAAGAAGAGAGGAAAATGGTTCTAGCTTACCCACTAAACTAAATCAAGGTCTGACCCACCATGCACTAGGGGAAACCATCTCCATCACCCCAGTCAACACTCCTAACAAGGATACGATGGAAGTAATGTGGGCTGTAATTTCAAAGCAGTAGCTGATGCTGCGACATAGACGACAGTGATTTTGTGGCAGTAGGTGGTGCAAAGCCAACACAACGTGGATAGAGACAGTATGACAGGGCAGCGCGTAGCCCTGTGAGTGAACCACCCCCGGCAGTTTCCGAGGCAAACACTCTCCACTGCTCCAGCTCCAGCTCCAGCTCCTGCACCTCTCCACTCCATCCGCACATGTGAAAACACTCTCCACCTCTTAGCTCGTCTTACCCCTCTTTATATGCAGTATATTCTGCTATCCTTTGACAGTCAAATACGTTTGTTCTTAACAAACGTGAAATGTTAGGATCAATAAACAGAAACAGACGTTACCGAGGAAGAACAGAAAACTTCCACCAAGACCTTCAAGCGTTGAGATGGGACCAACGTGGTGGGTCTACTCCTATGTTAAACAATAAAATTTAATAGCCTGAAATAGCTTTTAATGTGTGTTTTCGTGGTGAGCGAAGAACAGTGGATTCTATGCCTTTCAACGTGACGTTCTCAGTAAGGCGCAATCTCACATCCACTCCACTCCTTGAGATTCCACTGAGATTCCATAAAAATTCCAAAGATTCCAAACGATATTCATAGAAAGATGAACCCCGAAGGGGTAACCACTCCAAAAAAATTCCAAGATTCCCTGAGATTTCATAAAAATTTCCAATGAGATTCCCAACGAGTGGTTAACACCAGAAACATCAGAACAAAAATGCATGGCACTGTTCAAAAATTCACTACTGATTGCGATAGGAACAAAATTGATGAGGGCGCGTTATAGCTCACCACCTCGCAGGCAGCTGGCTGTCATCTTGTTAGTCGTTAGCGGGGCAAGCCGTTGTGAGGCGTCCCGGGACAAATGACAATATTATATCAACGTGTCTCCTTTGGACACTTTAAGAAATATAAATTATTCCCCCTCCCTTTTTCTCCTCCCCCACGAAAACCCATCGCCCGCACACAAAAGCGCGGGGCGCGGCAAGGCAAGAAATTGAACCAGCTTTCCCCATTTCCCCACAGCTGCATTAGGGATTGAGGTGGGGGATACTTAGTGTGCCTCCGCATACTTTCAAAACTGTCATTTTGACTTTCGCTAATAGCCCACAAGACCTGGTAGGTACTTTATTTTACTTCCTACCAATTACTGATATCTTCAAATTTCTAAAACTACTTCAAAACATTTATTTTTGCTTTGGTAGTGAAAGTCCCTCCAATGTGGAAATTCTCCTAAAAACAGAGACAAAGTGGTAGAATGGCAGAAGTTAAGAAACAGTACTTTACTTGGTTGTATCTAAAATGCAATGATCGGCATAAGGGTCTTTCAAAGTTCGGTTTTAAGAGAGCCAACGGAGAACTCGCCACGCCTGGATAACTGCATGATTATTTTATATCAATGATGAATCTTCAAGAATATCATTAGCACGATTTTTTCCAGCAGCGATTATTTACTTTCAAGCTTTGTAAAATGCCTTATTTAATTAGCTTAAATTTGTGGAACACAGACGAATATTCTCGCGCAAAACATGGTTGTTCTCAAGCCCTGACACTTTATCTTCTGTTCCGTGGCTTTGCTGATGCTCTGGGCTCCGGAACAAATTATGCTACCTGCTACGTCCTTGGCGTCCTGCTACATACGCACGTATTTCATTACACAACTCTCACGTCAGACTGACGGAGAACAGCAAAAAAACGCTGCGAAATTTCCTAGTGACTAAAATGGTGAAACTGAATGTACCCAATAACCGATATCTTGTGGGGTTTGCGTGAAATATGTAAGGTACTGGCTGGGGGCCAAAGCGGTCGCTGTTCGGGCCGTACACGCAGGCATGCCATTACGTTAAAGGCTCTTTGATTGGCAAATCGTGCATTGGCAGGGCGTCCAAGGGCCCATGTTTATGATACCATAAATACGATATAGGTATTTCTATTTCAGAAACGTCACTGTGAGTACATTAAATGCGGATTCCGTCTGAAATATTCGTACCTACTGCTTTCTGAAAGAAATCAGCCTTATGGCTGAATTTCACCACCTCACGATAGTGCCTTTTAACGTTCGAATAGCTATCGATTCGAAAAAGCAGACAAACTCTCGTTAGGTTTTGTTGTGTCAATAGAATTCGCCTGCTTTGTTTACGTCAAATTTATTTCAACAATTTCAATCTAAAAGTGGAAATAAACGTGAAAAAACCCCTATTTTTTCGGAGAAAGAAGTTAAAATGTTGATTAGACTACATTAGACTACACCAAATGAGTCGCAGGTATGAAAATTATCGTTTTCGCTAACGCACGGAAAATCCACTCAAAAGCTAACGAAATGGTAACGGTGCATGGTGAAAGCCGTTAACATTTTTTACCGATACGATAGCGCTATCGTGTACACGATAGTATTCACGTTAAAGTGGTGAAATCCAGCCTTGACGAGAAAGCAGCTGGTATGAGAAATTATAATAAATACTTGGGGTTCATAGGAAGCTTCCCAAAAAGTCTTCCACACTCGAAACAAATTCATCACTTTTTCAGAGCCAGGAGAATTTACAGAGATGGAGTAGTGCATAACCATTTTTCTGACACTAAATCCATCAGCTCCAGACAGGCGTTCAATCATTTACCTCCCAAGTTCGATACAAAATAAATACAATAGTAAAGAAGAGAGGACTGATGGCCATTCGAGTGGCCATTGCTACAAGGTAAATAACTACAAATGGTTAAGACTGAAGTAAGGTTCGAGACGAACTGATTGGGGAAGGATGGGTGATGGCTGTGGTGCCTATCTCCACCCGAGAGCATTCTTCCAGCTTCACTATACATTTATTTCCATTGGCCCGAATCCCCCCCTCATTTATCTTGTTTAAACCTCCCTATTACTCACCTTAAGTGCTGGGCATTGTATCAACAGAACTTTCCCATCCCTTTTAGAATTCGATGTTTTTTTTTTAAAGAAAAGTTATCCGAATAGTTTATAATAAAAACATAAGGAATTTTGCCATCTCTTCTGCTGTACTCGCTGTGCCAAATACCTCCCTCTCAGATGAACTAGTTCATTTCAATTAAGTAAAACAATCAAGGGTGAAGGTCACGGGCGTAGGAGGACCAAAAACCTTCAGCCCCGCCAGGCCTTCTCCTCCATGGCTTTATGCATGTGACGTTATGTGTGGGTCAGAAAAATCCTTGGGGTGGCTACGTCTATGGTGAAGGCTATAACCCGAATGATGTCTGATATAGTGGACTGAATCGGCCATCGATATCATTTACAAATTATGGCTAACCTGGACTTAAAAACTCCCAGGTCCTACGGAAGACAATGAGCTTGTAGATAGAAGAACGGTATAGGTGGATGAGCCCAGCATAGCAGGGCAGCAGGGTAACCGAGATGGTGAATAGTCGCATATCACGGCCTCATCAAACTTTAACAGGTCTGCTTGTTTTCCACGAGGGTGGCTCAAGAGGGAGACTCATTACCCCGACTGCTGACGGCTTCCAACGCCATGTCATGTGCCTAACTTCTAGCGCCGAGATAACCGTACTCTGTGCCATAGTCCCTCACACTCGCTTTCGTCAAGAAAAAAAACTCAATTCTGAATGTCTGTTAAGCTCCAGATTTGGGACTCACTGTACAAATTATTGAAAAATTGTTCGACATAATCCGGAAATAAAGTTGGTCTGGTGAACAATGATTAGTGATGCACGAAAATTCCTTGTCTCGTTTTATGCATGGCGTGAACTATTTTAAACAGCGATTTTGGGACCGTTATAGCAGTGAACGTTTTGTAACACTGAAGGATATTTTACAATAAAACCTCGAATAAAACCAACACATATTATTTGAATTCAAAGAGCCTACGCCTACTATGTTATTTGATGTTATATTAGATACCTATTACATGTGAAAAAGAAAAAAAAATCAGAAAATAAAACTGCAAGCCAGTAGCCAGTTTGTACATAGTAGAGGTTTTTATTTTCAGAATGAAGAAATATATTGCTGTGAACCCAATCCAAATCTTGCCAATAAAAACTGAGAAAAGTTTATAAGTAATATTGCGCTGCGCTGCCTACTGGTGTGTTAAAAAAGAAAGCGTTTTCACATTTCTACCCTGCGCTGATGGGAACGTACTGGTCCATATTCAACTGAAGAAACCAACATGACAGGTTAACCTGCAGCCTGTTGTTCCTCAATGCATAAATCTTTTCTTTCGAGGAAATTGAGTTCCCAAAACTTCCGTTTCAGGAGTTTCTTATTACGAACTTTCCTTTCTTGATGGGATAGCCGGAATATACGGTTTGTCCTGTCTGTTTTTAGTATGCCTGCGGAATAATGATGGGATTTTTATATTTTATTTCTGTACCTCCCTACCAGTAGCCAAGAGGAAGAAAATATTTATTGTGAATTTCATCGTAATGGGCAGTAGTTCAAAAGAAATCCACGGGTCAGCCGCTCGAAACATTTTATTGATATTTCCGGAGTTTTTTGAATGAAACCGACTATTTTCTTCAACTTTCTGAGTTTAGTGGACCTGTTGGGTACTTCGGAAAACTAATAGCGGCCATGAGTTAACTGGTCCTTGAGAACTGTGTGGGTTCCCAAACCTTGTCCTCCCTACTAGTAATGCACGAAAATTTCTTGCCTTGTTCTTGCATTTCTTGCATGCAAGAACAAGAACAAGAGTTTATTTTGGCACCAAGAACAAGAACAAGAAATGACTTATAAAAACAAGAACTTTTGCAAGAGTCTCGCAGCAAGAACAAGAACAAGAGTCGCTTTGCGAGAACATAAGAACAAGAAATGGCATTTCTTGTTCTTGTTCTTGCATTGTGCATCACTACTCCCTATCTTCAGCCACTGGTGGTGGTATGCCCATAAGTGGGCGCTCCCAGAATAAAAAAGAGGAAAACTAAAATCCCGAGCTAGTTTCATACATGTCTGATGTCTCTATAATGATCTGCTTCACCATACTTACGATTTTTAGAAAAAGCCTAGATCTTCTGTAGGAAGTAACAACTGAAACGCATTTCAAGAGGAGCTCAAAAGAGTATCTGAGTACCAGGATTTCCACTGCATTTCCAAAGGATAGATCTCAGGCGTATCATTAGCGAATAGCGAGGGAAGTAAGAGAGACAGGGCAAAGCTCTTTGCAGATGCCACCTAAGCTCTTTCGCTTGGCGGACCTTCGTCTCTACAAGTGGTCCTAGTCCCTCTTAGTCCTCCCTTTAGTCTGGGCTTGTTCGAGGAAATCCTCGCGAATCCTCTACAGATGGGGCTTAGAAGGAAAGAGGAGGGAATTACGGAGGATTTGCCGCTTTTGTCCGATTGCAAGTGCTCGGTCAATCGATTGCACTGTTGACATACCTCATGAGCTCATGCTAACTCATTACACCGAGTACGGACTACTGGAATAACGTCAAACCAGTCAGCCGGTGACAAATGAGCGATCCTTTTAAATCAGTGTTGTTGTAAAACGAAACGGTGAGATCGAATGAATCCAGCACATTGTTTAACGAACTCACCTATACTATTGACTTTTTCAATTCAACACGCAACGACAATTCGTCACAGACAACTTGGACTCTGCGGTACGCTGCTTCCTCTCACGACGGAACAGTGACACCTGAAGTAGGAAAAAGCTCACCGTGATCTTTTGCCCTAGTCGCCAAATACGCATTTTTTATTGACCAAACTGGAAAATTCCTTGTTTTTGTGTGAATATACCTGATTTTTGGGGGTACCCTGGTCCATTGAGCTGGGAAAATCTTCGGATGTCGATTTGTAGGCATATTTGCTACCTCCCTTCGTTTTAACAGTCCTCCGATTATACGTAGTTACGTAGTTTTAAGAAAAATGTTTTTTATAGGTTAGAGGAATTTCTCAATTTGTGATTTAACTGGACAACCAGGCGTTTTATACTTTAGTTCCACCTATTTTGGGCAGGACAAGCCGGACAATGTCGTCAAAACATTAAAAAAATAAAAACTGAGAACACGAGAGGAACCATTGGTATTTTTTATACAGTCTCGACCACTTTACATAAGTTTGTACAATTTCTTTTTAGAAATCCATTACGCCAAGAGGTAGGTATACTTAAGTTTTCCAGGAGATGCCTTTTATACGTTCAGCTTCAAAAGGAAGCTGAAACTCTGCCTTGAATGCTAAAAGAATTCGCGTGAAAAATTGGAATGATCGATCTGCTATTTCATTTTTTCTTTATGTCTTCCAGTAAATACCATCTATATTCTATTCACGAGGTCGAGTATATATGACAGAATAATAATTTATCAAAACCTGAATATTAATTAACATTTTGCGGTCATTAACCACCCACAGACGGTTCTTAAAAACAGATAAAACTTTCACTTTATAGTAAGTATTTTGTAGCGAACTACCAACAAAGTAAGTTGCTTCCAAGTGAAACTAACTATAGGAACCAAGCAAATTATATGTGTAATAAATTTGGATTCCTTAACATTAATGTCAACTATTATTTTGGCCTTTTCCCAAGGGCAGGTATCCAGCGGGCAGTAAATTTCATGTTAGCATGCATTAAATTTCTGACCCGATCACCCCTTACACGGAAAATCAAAAACAACTTTTCATTGCAACACACCAGAAAGCTGGGTTGAATTAAAATGCAAAACGAGGACCCCATTTACAATAGGGTAATCTATCAGGCTATGCACGGTTCAGTTTAACGCCGCCACCACCACCATATTATCATTTAAATAATTAAATGGCCAGTGGTTAGCGACAGCGTGGCGCCCAAGTTTGCTGGATTCCAGAACGTTGCAGGATCGATCGTTGTGACGCACGTCTTGCCCGTCGTGGCATTAGATGGGATTGAGGAGTGATTAAGTAGTCAGTTTCGTATTTAATTTGATTCCCTCCTGCGACTTGGCGTATACCGATCCCTGGATAATGAGCTCCCCCGCCTCCCCCTTCTCCCCTCCCTCGAGCATCCACCTTCATATTATCTCTACCTCTGTTTTCTTATTTTCCCCAGTGTTTTTATCTTTTCTTCTCTCTCGGTATCACCTACATTTAACAATTGCAAGCATCTCCCTATCCCTAAGAAACCCAGTACTCTGTATCTTCTATAGATCTATCATCTCTATGACAAATCACCCATACTATAATTTGTACAGAGGTCCACATTCTTACACAAGACAAGCCTCAAGAGCTGACGGCCCTTGGCGGGAGGAGGTGGTTGATATTGAAGATGGTGTGGGGTTTTTATAGGAGCATCTAGTCAGCAATTATCAAGAGGATGATGAAGTTCAGTTAATTTTCGATTTTATTTAAGAACTGATCTGATAAGTGAAATGAATGTCTCGGCCGTCATCTCTATGACTGGACGTACAGCACCCAAATCGTTTAAATACAGGTAAAATTAGCTCATGCTAAGCGAAAAAAAATAATGTAAAATACATTTCATAGAAAACTATTTCGCGCAGTTTGCCATAGTGTACGGTTTATGAACTTTGGGGTAAAGAAGAATGTCAGGATTTAGGAACAATTAAAACCAAACAAATGCGTCTGAAATAATTATTTTCACAATGAAATTAAAGTTTTCAGCGAAATTTCTCTCAAAGCCGGGCTTAGCTGACCCTAAAATAAACTCAGAGGATTCCAAAAATGGTCCTCATAAGCTCGAGCTAATTTCAAGAAGAGTCAGTCCATATGTTGGTGTGTGTACCCCCACAGGTGGGCGTGTCCGCAATCCATAGAGCGCCCCCCTGAAATATGAGCGTGCTGCCGCTGCCGTGGTCCCCGCCATTCCATTTCCTATCTGGCTGCTAAGTAATTACTCCACATTACGCCCCAACAATTTATCGCTGCTGTGGAAAATTTTACCTGGGCTATAATTTTTGTAATGCTATTTTGCCACCGCTCAGTCTTAGTAACAGTTGTGTCCCGTACGCACCAAGGGAACAGCAGATGAGGCATATATTGTAGGTGGAACGAATTAATGGCCACAATGGCCACCAGCAGGTTACCACCACTCCAGGCACTTCGGCATCAAACTGAAGCCCAGTTTTACAGTCAGCATAAGATATATGCCATTTTCCGCACTGTCCATGGCGGCAAAAAGGGGAAATGGGGCCATGAGGGTAAACTTTTCTTGAAACTGCCTCCCTTCAACTAGCCGTAAATTCGTTCCACCTACTTATAACCTAGAATATAAGGGTAGATCTTTGTTTCCCCCTTATCTAACCAATGCCACTAAAATCCCTACGCCGCGAAAAAGCCACGTATAACCTCTATCGAGTCCTTTATTTTCCTATGCTAGGGGTGAGAAACCGGAAGGACGGACGGACAGACACGTTTCACAGATGTGAGGATATTGCTCCCCGGGTGGGCTTCTCCCCTACCCCCTCCACTACAGCCTCCCCTCTGTTTATCCTTAGGACACCTCCTGCTTTTACTAAGCGCTCCTGAGCCCCATAGTAAGCACTCTGCTCAGTTCAACTTGATATTCTCGTATTTTTCCTGTTTTAATAGATATATTTACACATTTTACACGTAAAGGTCAAACTGGACCAAAAAAGTACTATTTTTTGTAATTTCAAATTTGTGCAGTTTTGATCACAACTGACCTATACCTATACTGAGCCTACATATTTTCTAAGGCTGGCAGCGTCCATGGCGTCTTTTTTGACCGACACCGGATGAGTGGTACGCCCATCACGCAAGTGTGATGCTTCTTATCTATATAACACCGCGGGAGCCGAATCCAGACCTCTCAGGACATCAGTCAGCAGGCCGAGGTAGCCCGGCATAAAGAATACCCTCGTGGGATTTCAGTGAGACAGGAACAGTTTACAGCGGCTCATACAAACGCACAGATTTTTTTTCAAGATACAGAAAACCAAACCTATACTTATCGTTTTGTCTTGGCAATCAGCTAAGTACATTCAGTATGCACTGGGCTTGGTTTGGAAATGCTACAAATATTTTAACATTGGGAGTTAGGCCAGCAACGTATCCTATCTATATCAGTGGTCAAAATAAAAGTAGAGATGTAAAATCCGGTATGGTACAAACCCAAAGCCCCTATGGAGAGAGCTAGGAAGCAATCACTCCCCTTCGCCGCAGGGCCCAGGCAGATGTTTATAGGTTCACCACGGGTCACGATGGGCACGTCAGATAAACTTATCATCCCCCTGTTCCCCGTGCCGAGATTTATCTCACCGAATAATATAAAAGACATCGGCTTCTTTCACTTTATCAGGAGCTCTCTGGGCTAGAACCTTTCAGAAGAAGAGTAGATGATGAGTTGATTACATCTTTACGACTACTCGTAAGAGCAAATGTTGGGCTATCAAGCCTTATTGAAGACTTTTATCTGGGACATAAAAACTGGCAATTTTCCTACTTCTTTTTTCTACCTGGAGCCTTATACATTTTTCGGCTTCGAACTCAACAGGGGGGATATAAAGCTACCTAACTATTATTACTGTTGCACCTGAAACCAGAGTACCCCGAGAACAATATGTTGTCCCGAAAGTGTGGGCATCCACCTAGAGAAAGTCCCAGGACAGCACCAAACTAAACAACTCTGCAAACATACAACCGCTCCACCCATTCATTTCAACAGGCAATTTTTCAGCAGAAAAAAACAGCACAAAGGGCGAAGAAACAATTCCCCCTGAGAGTGCTGGAACCCGGTTCCAAAACAGTATATTCTTACATCGCTACACCAGAATGCCCCTGTTGTCCTTGGTAACAAGTGGCTGCAGTCAAGTTTAAATTGGAACTTGGAGCGAGGAGACATCACAGCACAGGTAGATAAACAAAGGAACTCCCTTGAAGCGTTTCACCCCCTGCAGCCTAGCGGGGCTCATTGTTTCGCAACAAGTGGCTGCAGCAGAGCCTGAAACGGCACAAGGGTAGCAAAGGGCAATCGATAGGAGACAGACTACACTGAGCCCGTCAAACTCAATCAAGGCTGGTACTACCATTCCACCCCCGGCACCCAATCGATCGTGCCAGCTTCGGATGATCAGCCTCAACATTATAAAGACTTCAATAAAGAAACGCCCCTATCCTAAAGTTATTTTGTGGCATTTTTGCCTACTGACTTTAGTGCAGCTCCTTCACTTTGACTTAGCTGACGCTCTTTTAAGACTAATAAAGAACGGCACGATTTTAAACATATGATGCACATAAGCTGATGAATGGAAGGCTTCCAAACAGGAAAATACGGGAACATAGCGAATCCACTTTGAAAGCATTGTGTAGACTAGGTTTTGATGTGAGGACAAAGGAGTGAGGTATAAGGTACAGGGTTATAGGGTTAAGGATGGGGAGAAGGGAGGAAATGGGGATATCTATCATGTGACGGGAGGGTGAGGGCAGGAGGGAGGATAATACGTAAAATGGATACAGGTACGTTAATTTACCCGGGAGCGACAGACGACAGGCTTCGTGGGAGGCAACATATGACTACAATCTCTTACCCAGCCTTTCATACATCCTCTTATAAGACTTCGCAGAAACGGCAAAATATAAACCTTAAAAACTGCTTTCTTTAAAGAACGCGAGGAGCTTTCACAATCGGAATAACCTCGAGTAAAGTTTTTTGATTTTCATTCTCCCATTTGCCGCACCGTCACTAAATATAGCACAATAAAGTAGCCGCGGAAAAAGGGAGGTACCAGGTAGATACCTCATACTCCGCGCTCGGCAAGATTGAGGCTTGAGGCGCACAGTGTACCTGCGGTAACCACTTTACCCCGGCGCGGCTAGGTGGACGGGGTATTAACTCTGTATACTGGTAGGCATACATGAATCGGAAATACTGTAGAATATAGAAAACGATAATTGCCTGTTTACACGACTCTGCCATTAGAAAGTAATGATTTTTTGTACAAATTTGTCAAACAACATCGATACTGCGCGGGGCTACCCTCCACACCACCCACATACGGCCACATTTACGGATGTACGATTATCTTCCGGAAGTACATCTGCTCATGGAAAAAGCTCCCGATGTAAATATAGGTGTAAAAATTAATAATATTTGAGTATAATATTAATATTACACAACAGAACGTATATAGCGCCTTATACCGACTTCATCTTAAGTTCGGTACACCGCCACCATCAACTAACCCATTGTTCTCGAAGCTGAAGAAGCAAGCTCCGTGACCTACTTACCGCAAAGCATCACCCCTTTCTCTTGTTTAGGTTTGTATGCTTTCCTTCTAATATTTTCCAGGCGAGTGGGGATCCACTTGAGTAAAATTGCCAGCGGCAGGGCTGTGTTATTTCCTCTTTTCTACCCTCATTAGAGTGTTTAGCATAATAACAACTGCTAGTTAGGCCGGAAACTTGTTATTTTTATTTTAAAGGTTGACGCTAAAAATTTTACCAACGAGGGTTTCTCTTCTGCTGCAAACAGATGACAAAAGCTCTATCAGTCAGGCTTCCGATTTTGTGGCAAAAGACAAACTTTAGTTAAGAGGACGCTATACCTGACGATGCACTTTTTGCCGCCCATAAGATTAACATTGCGAGCGGCGATTCATTTTCAATGTTTACCCTTGGTTGGAAAGACGCAGAATTTTGCCTGTACCTAGCCCTAACAATGTTCTAGGTCGTGTTCGAAGCAGATTTCCTAATTTCTCACTGGTTTCTTTTATTGCAACTGTTTTGCAAATGCTAGCATCGCATACCTCAAGAAAAGTGCTGTATCTCGAAAACCAGTAAAAAAATGGGAAATCTGCTTCGAACACGACCTAGAACATTGTTACGGCTAGGTACAGGCAAAATTTTGTGTCTTTCCAACCAAGGGTAAACCTTGAAAATGAATCGCCGCTCGCAATGTTAATCTTATGGGCGGCAAAAAATGCACCGTCAAGTATAGCGGACCCTTAATGATAATATGGCGAAAATAGCGGTCCAAGCATTCTCTAAAGGTCGGTGCGAAGATTCTCAGTTCCTATAACTGGATGATTGAGTCATACCTAGAAGTTTTAACGTCGGTCCAGCGAAAACTATTAACACCACCGACACCACTTTCAAAATTTTGGGTGAATTGGAAGTAATGCTTCGTTATTTTGGGTTTTCACTCCGAAACGTATGCTGCTGTAAACCAGACCAGGCTCAGAGTTAATTCAGTTGCAAATTTTTTGTGTGTAAAAATACGAAGTGCTCGATTGAAAATTCCAAAACTGTGGCAGCGTCAGCCAGACCACTTTTTTGATTTTGTTTTTTTGATTAAAAAACTCCGAATGAGAGGAATTGATTTCAATCACTGTATACAAAGCAATGTGGACTACTGTTCTAATCACAAATGCGGGCCGAAGATGCAATAAAAATTGGAAGCGTACTTCTCAGTGGCCGAGCGGTTAAGGACTTGTGTTATGACTGGTCAGGGTTCAAATCCCAGTGGAAGCAATATTTTCCGCTTACGGTATGGGAGAAATGGCTTCGCCTGACTCTCATCCACATTCCCACTAAACAAACTAACTAGAAAAAATAAAAATAAAACGAGGATTGGGCAGCCGGTATCAAAACGTTTATTTATTCAATCCTTGAATAAAAAAAATTCTGGAAATAAATCGAAATTTATAGAATTTCTTTTTCCACCCTAGTGTAACATTACTTTTCACTTTTCTGGGTCATACATAGTGAACGGGGCATTCGAACAAGTTCCAAGAAAGCACTATCCTGTCCTGTATGGACCAACCTATAAATTTTAAATGGATCTTCGTACCTTTTTTTCGATTTGCATAGCTTTCAGCCTCTTCTCAGTTTTGCATCGGCATAGGATTATAGGATCAAGTACGTAGACCAAACTTGAGTCACATTAGGGAATACATCCTATAAGAAGTAAGTAATTCCCAGCAATTTTGACTGAATTTGAGTATGGTTCTCATAAGAGGGCGAATATTTAAAAAAAAAAAAAAAAAATCATCAACGAATAACGCATAAATCGCGAAATTCCCTTTTATGACCTTATAAAGAAAAGGCAAAATACAGGCGAAGATTAGGTATAAATGCACGAACACCCAGCAAGGGTTAACAGTTATGAATCTGCCAACAGAAGTCCTAGCTCTTCATTTACAGCCGAGCAATCAGCAAATGGGCAATCAGGAAAATGAAAACAATTAAAGAGTGGTATATGCTCGCTGTACTGCTGTACACACGAGATGTGGTACCTAGCAGGGGCAGGCATCGACCCGGAGTGCGGCCCCCAGCGCGCAGCCATCCAGCTCCTGCCCCTACCCTCGCTCACCCCCACCTACCCCCACCATACACCATTCACCCTCATCGATCTGCACTCTTCGAGCAGCCAGCTTCCAGTGCGAGCACAAGCGAAACCTCGTAATGGAATGTACACAGAATCGGCTCACTACCGCGTGCACAGCCGCAGGAAGGCTTTGGAATACTTTCTGAAAAGGGAAAACTTCAATATTGAAGGCGGTTGAGAATATTCTGCAAACTCGGTTGAAATACATCTACAACGATTTAGATATAAAATTATTTTCATTTGAATATTCATCTCCACAGGGCTACCAGTATTTTTCATAGTGACTCTCTTTTTAACTCTGAAGCATCTGCACACGTCCCTGTTTAGAAAGTCAAACTAGCCCCCCAAAAACTTTACTACGTAGCAAATCACTCAATAGCTCCCAAATTGATACAAATGTGAGAGGTACAATACGAGTCCATTAAGCTGAATTCGCTATTTTTTACGTTCCGATTTCAAACTTTGTGAAAAAACTATTGGATATTTAAATATTCTGAAATATAGTATGTCTTATTCTTAACGTCATTACTCATGAGGCTATGTTGTAATTTCACGATCGGTTAATTTTGGACAATTTTTTTTTTGTGAGAAAAATCACTCGATCGTAAAATCACATGAGTAATGACACTAATGACGTTACAAAGACATATTATAACTCAGAATATTTAAATACCCAATATAGTTTTCTCACAAAGTTTGAAATCTGAACGTAAAAAAATAGCGAATGTATGGTGGCCCTTAAGGAAAATCCAAACTTTCAAAATCAAAGCTGGAGAGAAGCTAAAAATTACTAAAAAAAAAAAAAAAAAAAAAACGCCCTCAGTATTTTTCCAGATTTTGCTGAGAACCTGCTTTACGTCGCGTAGCAATCACATTTGAAGCGATATATATTTTTAGTTCAGTGAACAAATAGCACTTCGGCAAAGGGGAACAGCTCCATCTGCATACGACCCAGGTGGTAGAGTGAAAGCACCGGAGCAGCAGCAGCGCTACCGAAATACGTCACATCTGAAAAGGGAGTTGGAGTGTCACAGAGGCTCCGTAATACAGGAACTCTTTGAATTTTTTCTCGCTATAAAAGTAAATAAACTGAAAATTTTCCTCGGTGATTTTAGGTTTAAGTTTTGATAATTTACAGAAAACAATAAGCAACGAAGAAAATATAACACACCTGCCACGCACCAACCTTATTCTGACCTCTAGGATCATAGCAAACAGAAAATCTAAAAATCGAAATTTTGCCCGATTTCCACAGCTCATGTTGGGTACATACGGGTGAGAGAGTAAAACCAGTCACCGCGCACCGTGGCGATAATCAGGTTATTAGATTTCGTGTTTGCTGTTTTTAGGTGATAGACAAGTGCAAACAACAGAGACCGCTGTTGGAGGGTATGAACGCCCCTATTCATTCCGTACTCTTGGGAAAAATGTTCCCACGAGCTGCAGCACCACAACCATCTCCTTTTAGTATGTGCAGCTGCATTTAATTGCTGAGAACCGCTACGGAAATATACACAGCACACAGCAACATGCAAAGAGGATCCCACAGCAGGTCACGCTTCGCTCATTTCTTTGAAATTCCTCTTGGAACTGAACGGGACTCGTACCCATTATTTTTTTTAATATTTTTTTTTAGAAAATCTCAGTTTCTGGCTTGGTACTCCTCATTTTTTGCTGTGCACCTATATGTATAAGCACAACAGAATACCTATTATGATCATGTTTTCCACAACCTATATTTGATTTTGTTTTCAAATGATTGGCAGTTCACCTAGTGCACCCCGGAGCTGACGATGTCCGGACTGTGAGAGGCTCAGCCGATCACGAAGGATTAACTCCCCACACTACTAAAGGAGTATTATGGAACTGCACTGTAGACGTATCCACATTAATCCAGAGTAAAGCATGCTAACGCTGTGTTTACAAGATATTCTCAGGCTACAGAGGATAAAGTCCAATTTTCCACATTTTCACATGAGAATAAAATTATTGCTAGAATAAAATACATTGTGATAATGCCTCCTATAGGATGATAGATCTATCAGTCCTCACAATTTTTCCCACTTTACGAAAAATCACAGTTTAAATCATGAAGAAAAATATGATATTACATACCTTCCACGCAGAAGCACCATGATGGATAATTCCTGCAAAAGAAAGAGAAGATAAGTTAGTGAAACAGAGCTGGAGGTCAAAAAGGTAGGCGCAGCTGGCAGTAAACACTAGCCTAAGGTTTTAGGTGGGTTTCAAACCACCACAGCCTCGGTAATAGTACAAGGGGAATCAATCCAGGAATCAATGTCGGGAATCATTGGAAATCTTTATGAAATCTCAGGTAACCTTGGAATTTATTGGAGTGGTTACCCCTTCGGGGTTCATCTTTCTATGAATATCGTTGGGAATCTTTGGAAATCTTTATGGCATCTCAAGGAATCTCTGGAGTGGTTACCCCCTCGGTATAGTACACATTTCACTTGAGATACCGAATATATCAGACGTGAATGACGATCACAAAAAAACTTTGGTAGGAACGGTATCGAACCTGTGTGTACTTCAAAAGAGAACTCATCTGGACCACTCGACTACCGAGGATGTCAAGAGTGAGGGGTGGAAACACACTGTAAACATTAAAGTCCGGTAGCTCATAGCAGCGGTCATCAAATGCATACGAAATTGCCTCGCTGACCTACACCACAATTAAGCACTGACCCCACGTAACGTCCGCACCCAGTACATCACCGATCCTTCGTGCATGACAAACTACGACAAGCTAAGGGTGGGTTTGAACCGAGGGGTTAACCACTCGTTGGGAATCTCGTTGGGAATCATTGGAAATCTTTATGAAATCTCAAAGAATCTTGGAATTTTTCTGAGTGGTTACCCCTTTGGGGTTCATCTTTCTATGAATATCGTTGGGAATCTTTGGAAATCTTTATGGAATCTCAGTGGAATCTCTGGAGTGGTTACCCCCTCGATTTGAACTTAACCAGAAGTTCTTTTCAAAATTTATACCGATAAATGAAGTTAAACCTTGGCTGGGGACCTAATTTAAAGCCGGTTTATGGCTTTGTAAACGAGATTTTTTTTCCCCCATGAGGAACATTTTGAGTATTTTTTAGATCTAAACGATAATTTATTAACATCGTTGATTTGTCACATTCGCCTATAAGTTTGAAACAATTATTGTACTGTAAATCAACATCTCCGTCCTCAGTGATAGAGGAAAAACGTGTACCCCTACGGAAGCTGCTTGAACGTCACAAATATGGAAGCTTGAACGTCACAAATCCGTAATATCGTAAAGGAATTCCAAGTAAATTCGAATGAAGGAATCCAAAATGATTCAGACAGCTTTTACAATTTGAAAAAGGCAAAAGTACTCTCGACAGATGAGAAAATGGGCGCAACAAAATCGCTCACGGGTAGGGGGAAAGGGGGGGGGGGGGAACTGAGCCCCAACCAGTATAGTGAGGTTCTGGCGGGAGAAGAAACCTGGAATCAGGGAATCCTCTCCAATTTTGGGGAAATTCCAATATCTCGAACCACGTCTGAGACCCTGAGGTTTATGCCAAAGCAATTGTGGTTAATTCACCAGTAACTGCCCTATTTGTAATCACAATAATCACTTGATGAACTAGCCATCAATCCTAAATACGCAGCGATAAGGTCTACTTTATGGAGGCAGCTGCAGGCTATAATTATACGATGATCCGATGGACTCTGAAAATCAGGTAAACAGAAAGGTTGTAAATTGACAAGGTCTCGTTCCTACATATAGGCTCCCAAGTTCTGAACCCTCGCAGACTTATCGATCCCCCTAATTACAGGTGAAGCAAACCCTTAATATTCTAACCACAACATGACAAGGTCAACAGCTAATATAAAGCTTCTTCCATTGTTAAAAAAACAATAGCCCGGTTTAGAATTCAACAGGCAACGAGGCTCGAATCGATCAAGCTTTGAAACAGTAAGTCAATATTATGACAACGTCCCGCCTATTCAAATGCAGAGACGCTAATGCTACAGAGCCCACAGAGAGATGCAAATCTTTCAGCACTAAGAAACAAATGCCGGCCCGTTAATGGGACTTTTTCTTTCTTCCCAGCTTTCATCGCATTCGCCTTAATGAAATTTTCCAGTACGAAGATTTATTCGAATTGTCTCAGCTGGCGCCAAAGAATAGAAAGCCTGCCGGCAATTATTTCAGACCGATGAAGCCGACGTTACTGTCCAATTCAGTGCTACGCGCAGCTTCGGTGACTCTCATTTCTATACACTCAAATCATTACAATGTCTCGTAAATCGATAAATTTAATTCTAGAAACAAAATAGATTATATCTAATAGCTGACCTTTAAAGTCAGCCGTGTATATTTAGATTCTGGGGTCTCGAATCATTAGACAATTGCAGGGCAAATGTAGCCCACTCAAGCCAATGACGAATATGATTATTATTGCCATAGTTTTTCAAATTACACACTACCTGCTTGTTAACGATTTAAGGCACTAACCGAGGGGTTGACCACTCCAGAGACTGCTTGAGATTGCATGAAGATTTCTAAAGATTTCCTGAGATTCTCAACGAGATTTGTGGAAAGATGCACCCCGAAGGGTTAATTACTCCAGAAATTTCCAAGATTCCCTGAGATTTCATAAAGATTTCCAATGATTGCCTGAGATTCCCAACAAGATTCCCAACGTGGTGTGAACCCCTCGGCATTTGATGGGAAAAAACGATATTTCCACTTAAGGCGGTTCGATGACGTCAGAAAAACGAGTTGAATATGTAACATGCGGTTGAAAGTGACCCTGAAGTAATTGTTTTGTCATGCGTCTTGAAACATCATAACTAATGTACCCCAACTGTGAAACTAACTTCTCAAACAACTAACTTGAAGCAGTACAATCAGCTTGAGCTAGCACACTTCACTCGAGAGCTAACGTTTCGCGGTGTTTCGTGTTTACTAGCCCATACAACAAGCACTTCATTTCATGAGCAGCGAAAGGGATGTAATTTCGGTTTCGAGCTTCGACATAAGCTCTCGGATTATACAATAACGGAGGAAAATTGTACTCAACCAAGCGAGTCTAATTAGTGATATTCCACATAAAAGAGTTGTGCACACATCCCAGACTAATTAAAACTAACCATGGCTGTTTCACTTAACTCTTGTCATTAGCCTTTTCACGTATTATTTATTACCTACCTAGCTCAGATAGCATTTTACAGCAAATAGGCTTCATTTGACCTTAACAAAATCATCACCGCGTGTATAACGGTTTTAACTATCTCAATACTGGCAGTTAGAAGTTCGAAAAGGCTGCCTCGGTATAATTATAGTATCGCCACCCTGACCTGCCTGGCCCGAGGGCATTCTGCACTGTTCACAGAATGCCCTCGGGCCAGGCAGGTCAGGGTGGCGCTACTATACCTGCATATGCTACCAAAGTAGGCAAGCAGATATACTGCTGTAATATTTCACTGGTGTTGACTAATTAGGTTTAAAAACATGAAAGTTTGCTCTAATCACTTCTAACTAATAATACTTACCTGTCATCCGTTGTACCTATGCTGATAGAGCGGATACAGAAAGTTCTGCATCCCCCCCCGCTTTACCTCCAAATTTAGAAATTTCCCAGACACGCCACCATCGGGTTATTTGTAATGAAAAGGATTTTTTTTTAACCCTGAGTGTATGGGTAAAATCGTTGACGCTTATTTTGAGAATAAATAAAAATTTAAAAAAAAAATGATTTTTGAGTTGAGACTATATTCCCAATTTAACGGGTGAACGCTACGGGTATGGATATCCTATATACCCAAGCGCTAAATTTGAATGAAATCGGTCTATCTGTTTGAGAACCTGACGGGAAAGTTAAAATTTCTGTGGGTTTCGCAAAACATGCACGCGAGTATTTTCTCACACCAACCGTTTTAACAAAGTTTCCTCTTTTACCTCAAACCAATTTCCCATGGTCGTTCCCAAATTCCAAAGAAGGTTACCTCCTTTAGGGATTTAAGTGATGACAGACTGCAGTTTATAGACTTTAGGTGTTACGACTTCCTACATTTTACTATCCGTCTGGGATGACAGCTCATTTGGTGATCCATTTCATTTTATCACCGAACTTCCTAACTCATTCAGAACAACCGAGTTCGTTCGTAGATATTAGGGATCAACTCCACTTGGGCACACCACAGAAAAACATAAACAGGACATAGAATATTACTGGTGTAAACTGTGATTCACAATTGCATGGCCACAATTGGAATGGCACCAGACCAAGACCAGCAGGCAGGTTCTAGACTCTGGAGAGACAGCGCCGTTTGAATACCAAGCATAATAAACTCAGCAATAAAAATGTTAAACGTATACGGAGGCTCTGTATTATTGCTGTGATTTTAAGCCATCTTTCAGACGACAAATCAGAAGCCAAGGATCCAAGATGTAGAATCTACAGGCCCTAGATATTCAAACGGTTTACGGCCGTAATAACCAGTAGGAAATTCCTGCTCATTCCAAGAGGATAATTTTTTTCAGCAATGTTTAAAACACTGCTCAAAACGCTTTAAACACCCGACCCCGATCCTGATGATTCTATATAAGGCTGGATGGAAAAGGGTGGTTGTTTTGAAACCAAAGAACGAAACTGAAACTCCACCTGTTGGTGGCGTCGTTTAAAGGGTAAAGTGCTGAACAGCACACAGGAGCGCTCTGGCGGTGAGATCTGCAACGAGGACTTTTTCAACCCTTATTCTAGTTTCAGCACCCCCCACTAGCAGGCATGAGTGTCGCAATTTCTCCCCCAGCTCCTTATCAGTGCTGAGGGTGTCGGTAGAGACATTCGCGGCTCTTTGATCATGGAGGATGTTATCCGATAATTTCCGAGATTTTGCTGACGTCCACGAATGTAAAATCCTCCTGGTTAAAATTTTCAAGCACTTCGTTTTGTTTGGATTGTACACTCTAGGAGGGGATGAATGGTAACCTACATTTAAATTCACGTTCGTCCATCGTATACGCTTCACAGCATTCGGAAGAGAGGTAAAAGAGCAATATTAACGGGGTTTTTCGGAAGCAGGGTGATATATGGAGGCAATCAGTAAAGGCTGAAGAATGGCGACATCCTGCCGTCCGCACCACCGTCACTTTTTGCACAGAACAGCAAATGACGTAGGCCACCCCCTCCTCAACCCTTTCTGCACCATTTATCAGCGTAGTAATGTCACACCACTGCCCATTGCCGCGAACACCATGCGGCTCAACTGTCCTACAAACTTCGCTCAAGAACCGTAAGGCCGAGGGGTTAACCACTCGTTGGGAATCATTGGGAATCTTTGTGAAATCTCAGGGAATCTTGGAATTTTTTTTGAGTGGTTACCCCTTCGGGGTTCATCTTCCTATGAATATCGTTAGGAATCTTTGGAAATCTTTATGGAATCTCAAGGAATCTCTTGGAGTGGTTGCCCCCTCGCGTAAGGCTAAACAATAAGGATGTGCATGTTTTCTTAAATTTATCTAGCTATAAAGCAGGACCTGTGAAACAGTTGAGAGTCAATATCAAATCTTTGTGAATAGTTACGATATGCCCGAATAAGATGGCTGGGCGCACCCTGAGCCTATAGGCACTATAAGCACCCAAAAAAGTTTTTGGGGAACTTCATGGGAGAGAGAAAATTCAATTTTTTCTACGTACAGCCACAGGTAAGCGATCATCCAAATATTCAATGCTGAGTTTGAAATAATGTACAGTGTACAACTATAAGATAAAAAACACAGCATTTATTTTTCTACATTTACTCATCCAACGATTGATAACATTGTTATTTCGGAGCCTATTTATCAGAAAGCAATTTTTCCATGATTGATAGAGTTATCAGACGCCTATTCCGACGCCCACACACATTCACCCGAAAATAATAATAATTTCACAGGCGTAAACTTTTTTCTCTAGGGCAGGGAATCTCAAGGGAGAAGTTGGGGAAAAATAAGGTGAAATGAAATCAATAAAAAAGCGCTGGAATCAGAGAAACGAGAGAAAAATACAAATAGAATGGGAACGAATTCGACTATTTTTATAACTACCTTTCTAGGAATTATTACGTCATTTTTTTTAACAACTACTTACAGCCGAAAATACTGTCGAAAAACTCTAACTAACGGACAACATCTTAGGATATTCATCCACAGATACCGAGGGGGTAACTACTTCAGAGATTCCTTGGGATTCCCTGAGATTCCATAAAGACTTCCAAAGATTCCCAACGATATTCATAGAAAGATGAACCCCGAAGGGGTAACCACTGCAAAAAAATTCGAAGATTCCCTGAGATTTCATTAAGATTTCCAATGATTTTCAACGAGATTCCTGGAGTGGTTAACCCCTTGACAGATACAAACCATATTATTGTGCTAATTGAGGGGTTAACCACTCCAGAGATTGCTAGAGATTGCAAGACGATTTCCAAAGATTTCCTGAGATTCTCAACGAGATTCGTGGAAAGATGCACCCCGAAGGGTTAACTACTCCAGAAATTTCCAAGATTCCCTGAGATTTCATAAAGACATCCAATGATTGTCTGAGATTCCCAACGAGATTCTCAACGAGATTCCTGGAGTGGTGCTAATACAAGTTCATAAATGTTCACGGTCCCTAAAACAGAACAAAAGCCGAAGGAAAAAGCTAAAGCTCACCGGGGAAGTAATGAAAGAAACAGCGGAACCACACAAAGAATTATTACTGTCACACCTTCTGTTGGAGACAGCTGCCACAGAAACCATGTTAAACTTATAGTAGCGCACCCTGCTTACATAACACAAACTCTGGAACCATTTGTATTATTCGAACACAATACAGGAGATGAGATTCAAGCGCTGAAATTAATGCAGGGAATAGCACCGTGGATGCGGAGGTTGGGTTTTTGCCGAGGGGGTAACCACTCCAGAGATTCCTTGAGATTCTACTGAGATTCCATAAAGATTTCCAAAGATTCCCAACGATATTCATAGAGAGATGAACCCCGAAGAGGTAACCACTCCAATAAATTCCAAGATTCCCTGAGATTTCATAAAGATTTCCAATGATTCCCAACGAATGGTTAACCCCTCAGTTTTTTCTGAGGGTCGAATTTTTAAATAATTTACTTTGACTGAACGGTCCTTATTACTATTAAATTAATGCAAGGAACCAGAGGCCACTGTCATCACTTCGCAATGATTTTTCGAGAGAAAAAAAGGCAAAGTCATCGTCATCATCACCTTCATCAATAAGATGGCTTCCTCGCTTAGGTTCTTAGGCAATAACTGAGAAAGTTAGGGAAAGAAGACAGATCAACAATAAGTCAGCAGACAATGCGTGAAAAGCAGGGCAGCGATTTACTTTTTCCAAAGAACGCCCATTTATCAATCAAAACAGGAAAGCCGCATTTCTGCACGATTTCAATACTTCTCCTCTTGGATTTAATACGACGAAACTAGAAGTTTTTTAAATTCCATATTTTAATATCATCGTAAAGTTTTCCAATATTGCCAGCTTATTGCTTTGCTTTCTTTCATCGTAATACTTTCTCCATTGCATTCATGCATGCTATCTATTGTGTATTAATAGTAATTGTATATTCATTTTGCAATCGACGCTGAACGCAATAAAACACTATCTGATATCCAATAAATCAATAAATACAGTAAATGTAGGTAAATAGAAGGGAACCTTAAGGCTTGGGTGTGGCGAAAGAATATACAGCTATGAGATTGTCACAACTGAAGGCGTAAGTGCAGTAACTGCTCATGCACGGTAACAATATAAATAGATTTATAAAAAAAAAAGTTTAACATTACCTACTATACTTTCCCAAGTGCACTAGCGATGTTAAGAGGAAATTTTCGTAAAATATATCAACGAGAAATTCAGGATGTTCGCGTGGTATTCACAGGCAGTAGAATGAAATAAATTGTAAGCCACCGATTACACCTTACAATTTCCAATCCAAATATGATCATAAAAAAATATGATCAAGAAAAATTGTAAGGTGTAAAGTGAATTGAGTCAATTATGATACAATTTGTATCGGCCGGTACAAATTGTATCATAACTGCTGCGACTACCTTCCTCTAGGCTGCGATGTGTTTGTTGTTGTTGGGTTAGTCCGTTGAAAATGGCGGCTGAGGTAAGTGGAATGGAAATGACCCGTATTTTAATAGAAAATGTGGAGGAGTACGAATCAACATGCACGGCAGTGCATGCAGCCAAGTTTTAAAGAAAAAGAAAGCGCGACAAAGCCTCGAGCACTGCCAGCATGTTATACAGGAACCAGAGTTGTGCACTTTTCGTGCCTCTCTACAGGAGGCAAGGGGGCGTGGCTCGAATAGTGGGTACCCTTCTCCTGTAGTAGGGTCCCACGGGACCTCCAAAATTAAATTTCAAACTTCTACGTCCAACCGTACCTGAGCAGTGACATCCCAAACTTAGCTGTTTTTGAGGGTCACTCACTGACTGACTGACTGACTGACTGACTCACTCACTCACCTATACAAATTATAAGCATGTTCCAGCGGTACGATAGAGCTGAAACTCGGCATACTTGTAGGTACCATCCCCAAAACACCCAGAAAAATCGCAAACCCGAAGTACCTACAGTATTATAGGTTCAGGTTCGATTCAAAGTTCCCATACTAACTTATGGCAGATATTTACAAAACAAATACTGCCTCCTGCTTCTTGTCCTTCCAGGTAATTTGTGTAGATTCGCCAGGCAACTTACTTTCAGGTACGAGTAGGTACATTTCAGGTACGGGATAATAATTTGTGTAGATTTGACAGGGAACTGGTTTTCAGGTACTGGGAGGTACTTTCCAGGTATGGCAAGGTATTTTGACTCCATTCGACAGTCAACTTGTTTTCAGGTACGATTAGGTACATTTCAGGTATGGGAAGGTAATTTGTGGAGATTCGACAGGGAACTCATTTTCAGGTACGAGTAGGTACTTTTCAGGTATTTCAGGTATGAGATTGGTAATTTGTGTATGGTTGACAGGGAACTGGTTTTCAGGTACTGGTAGGTACTTTCCAGGTATGGCAAGAAAACTTGAGTCCATTCGACAGCCAATTGATGTTTTACCTACTGGTAGAAACTATTGAACCACCTCACAAAAATTATATGATATCCGACCAAAAACACTCCGTGTAAAAAACGCAGCCAAGTTTATAACCCTCCAAAAATTAGCCTAACTCAACAGCCCTTAAAAGGGTTTGATATAAAAAATGTTGGCCAAGTTCTCCACATTCCCGCTATCACTCAGCCCCCAAAATTAGTGATATCACTTATTACAGGGCCAAGTCTTTGGCGCGAATCACAAGGATGTTGGCGACATAGTTTGTCATATACTTGCTTTCCAATACCCCCGGACCGCAGCCCCCATCCAACCTTAGTCTGTGTCTATGACCGGCTGTGACGCTTACGTGATTTGCGCCAAGGACTTGGCCCTGTAATAAGTGATATCACTAATTTTGGGGGCTGAGTGATAGCGGGAATGTGGAGAACTTGGCCAACATTTTTTATATCAAACCCTTTTAAGGGCTGTTGAGTTAGGCTAATTTTTGGAGGGTTATAAACTTGGCTGCGTTTTTTACACGGAGTGTTTTTGGTCGGATTTCTTATAACGATGAATTGAAAGAATATAGCAGAAATTATTTAACCTAAAACGGTTCAAAAAAGGACCCTAAAAATCTTCGGAATTCAATTTTTTTACCATGTCAAGTTGGCGTCACTGCTAAACATGATCCTATTTTTATTGTAAAGTGTATTGCAGTTTTTCTAAAATTTTTATGATGCTAAAAAAATAGGATCATATAAAAATAGGATCATATTTTTTTTGTAAGGTGTAATCGGACCCTAAAACTGGGTGGAAATTTTACAACTTATTTCATCCTGTGGCTTACTAATGCTACGCGAACATCCCAAATTTATCCTTGATATTATTTCATAAAAACTCCCTCGGAATCACTACTACCCTGTCTTTACCCCCTCCCCTTCCTTACTGAACGCTGACTTCAAGGAAACATGCAACACACAAACTCTGTTTTGTAAAATTTCACCCACTACACAGCTCACACACAAAACCAGGTTTTCCTACGAATGCAGCTAGGGGGACATTTTTACTTATTTGGAAGGGACTCCTCAAGTAATATGATCAAAATCGCCGGTCCTGTTTTTGAGGGGAAAATCAATTTTCCTAGTAGGAAATCAGAGAAATCAGTCTGAAAAACTCACGGAAAGAGGTCCAGTTTCTCCAATGAGGTTTTTCGATAGTTACTGCTCGCGAAGAGCCCAAGGGTCATCTCAGCGAGGACCGAGAAACCTCTTATCGAAATACGCATTCACATCCTAAGAAGCTTTCTGTGCGAGCTACTCACCTACATGTTGTCGTAAGTATTTTGCAGGTAGGCAAGACAATGAAAAAACAAAAAATTGTCTTGAGAAAACCAGCGTTGTGATAGCGTAAGAATAGCCCTTCGCGAAGAGACACAACAAAAGCAGTCCAAACAATACGAAGGAGCGAAAAGAAAGAATATAAAAGAAGGGGGCGGGTTTCAAATGGGAAAATGTGACTCATGACTCTATTCCCCCTTTTCCCAATCATCCCCCATCCCCACGTCTCCCACTGCAATTTACAGAGACAAACAACCCTAGCAAAGCCGTAAAGCCTTCTGTCACACGATCTACACAATGAAAATTACCAAACAACCGGCTCTGGCACGAATAAAGCTTATCAAACCGGTTTTTATCACACACAGTTCACCACATTTTCATGATACTCGACCGAAGAGTAGGGAGACAATCGAGGTGTACGGCAGCAGTCGCACACACTTTACCAAATGAGCTTTAAACCCACCATCTCTTGCGGCATACTCCCTACCCCGAAGACATGCCACTAACAAGGTATTTTTTTTCTAATCATACGGACTGTCAACCCTGAGGAAATTAACGAAATCGTGGAACAAACCTTTAGAAAAAAATTTAAATACATTTTTTTACAATCGCAGCCCCAGTGACACAGTGTTAGTGAAGCGTGAATGGAAAAAAATACTCATGGTGAAATTTGATGGCCTATATCATAATACCAAACAACGTAAATGGTTTCAGAATCGCAACTATACGAGATGATAATTAAAAATACGAACGGAATAAAATTTAGCAATAGGAAAAATACAAAGCCCCTAAAACAAACCCGTGTGCGCCACTGACTGTAATATGTCTGCAAAAAAATAAATGTGAAAAGGAAACAAAAGTCATATTTCAGTATACTTTCTCGGAATTTCAAAATCTCAAATAAAACGTGAGGTCACAAGAAAAGAAGGAAGCCATCAAGAAATGAAACGGTAACACGGGGAGTGAGATTTCATTTCGAAAATGAAAGTCCTTGATGAAAGACAGACTTAGAAGGCTGGGAAAGAATGAAAAACATACAAGGCATGTTTACATGGAACAGCAATTCCACAAATGGGGATGGGAGGGTGAGAAGCAGTCAGGTGCAGACACACTGCCAATCACATCCACTCAACATTTCCCTCCAATTGCAACATCCCTTACATTTTATTATATAACGAAGGAATAGGTTGGAATCAAAATTTGATTAAAAAGATTGAGGCTCAGGGGCGAGGAGTTAGCAACTCGTTGGGAATCATTGAAAATCTTTATGAAATCTCAGGGAATCTTGGATTTTTTTTTGGAGTGGTTACCCCTTCGGGGTTCATCTTTCTATGAATATCGTTTGGAATCTTTGGAAATCTTTATGGAATCTCAAGGAATCTCTGGAGAGGTTACCCCCTCGCTCAGGGGTTTCAGAGAACCTCGCCAAAACTGCGAATCCTGACTATGCCATTGTTACAGAATACCTACTTTGGTGCTCTAGTTTTCATAGATGTAACACAGAACCAATAGATTTCAATTAGTGGAAGCTAGCCATTAAGTTAGTAATCCCGACTAACGAGCTAAAGAAATGAAAGTGGGAGGAGGAATGAGAGATGGCGCAGCGCGCTCAGTTGATGAATATTTAAATTCTTTTTGGATTTCTTTCACTCCAATCTCATAATCGCTCAAGCTCAGCTAACATTTCGACCGAGTTCAACTATAGAAGAGGTTCACATCACTTAAATAATCTCGCTTAAGTTTTGAGTAAGCAGATAAGTACAAAGCCAAGATAATACATTATTATATCTGAAAGTGGATTAACTCGTATACACTCTTAGGCTGTGTCCCACCATACTCGGTTAACGTTAAACTCCAGTTAAAGTCCAATTATTACACGGTAAAAACTGACTTTAACTGGAGTTTAACCGTTAACCGAGTATGGTGGGACGCACCCTTATGCTGTGTCCCACCATACTTACTCAGTCAACGGTTAAACTCCAGTTATATTCTGTTTTTCCCGCGCAATAATTGGAATTTAACCGGAGTTTAACTTTAACTGATTATGGTGGGACGCACCTTTACCAATTATATACTATATGTCTAACCAGCAAGGGATACAACAGATTTGTCGCAGGGGTAATTGATAGAGAAGCATAGCCGGTTCTCATGTACCTGGCAGCAGCTTTACCTATATACGGCTCCATCAAGCACCTAATTGAGATGCCTCGTTTGATCTGCTACAACCTACCTTGTTTGGATAAGCTGCATAAACTGACGTCATAACGACGTCACAGCTATGCCAAGCTGCTAATGCCTTTTTAATGACCACTTGTCATTTAATTAGTCGATTCGCATTCTGCGATAAAAGCCATGAATCTTTACCATTTGCGCCGTGAATAGGTGCTGTTAACAATGTACAGTTTGTATGGTACCAGGTGAAGGTCGGCCAAAGTAATACCATCATGGTGGACCACCCGTGAACAGCAACACAAACAGCGATATGTATAAAGGTTTAAAGAAAGGTTTTCAAATTTTGACTGAAATCATTGCAAGTTCCTTGAGGCTCACGCAAGGTATAATGGAGGGATCAGAGAAAAGAACCGTTAAAGGTTAGATCCGCCCCTGACGCCAATTAAGGCTGCTGATGTAGTTAGCACTAGCATGTCTTGACGGCGTCAGCTTATCTAACTGCTGGCGTTTCCGGTAATTTGTGTACCGTGGCAACATCCCAACTTGGTTAACTTTTGTGAGCGATGTTTATGTATATTGTTATTGACGTTGGGCAGAGGGGGAAGGGGGGGAGAGTGGTGCAGGCCTCGCAGTGACCCAGATAGCCCCCAAGGGGCGAGGGTGGGGGTTACTGCTTAGTGAGATGGGCTGATAAAACGCAGTGCTTACACCCCTGCGAGCAATCAAATCCTGCGGTCTTTTTCTCAAGAGTATCAAGGAGAGAGGGCTTGATGAGTTTTATGTTCACGCAAGCCCGAAGGCAAAGCGCTATCTTTGGCAAATAGCGTTTTCCGACGTTCCAACCGAAGCAATCATTTTTTTTTCACTTAAACCTAATCCCACTATATTTTTAATTAATGCGAAATGGGAGTATGAAGTATACGAACAAACACTTTTTCTGTTAATTTTATAGAAACTACTTACTTATTCAAGCAAACCCAACCAATTATCCTTTATTCAGACACCAGTTACAAAATTTTTGCATAGAAGGCTGTCTGTAGGTCAAGTCGGTCACTCAAACAAGAGCTTAAATAGGACTGTTGCGGAAATGCTAACTCTAAAAATAAGATGGTGCAGGCTGGTGTGTTTGCCAAAGATGTAAGCTATGTGAAAGGTGAGGCGAGGTGCGGCGCTGCGATTATTTTACCAAGGAAAACATTTACGTTGATATAATATTAACCCCCACTCCCCAGTGTAAACGTACGCTAATTATATCGCTATAAAATGGTTTGTATGAGGAAGGGAGCGACTACCATTATCACCGGGGTTTCCTCCCCTATGGCTGGGCAGGACAGTGCACTGTCAAGCCGACACATGGTTGGCGGGGACAAGCCCAGCAACTAGACCGTTTTCAAGAACCATCCATTGTGCTCACCTGGCAGAGCCCACAGCCATCGAGTAAACGAAGGGGACCTACAGTTTTAGGTGGATTCAGAACCACCACAGCCTCGATATACATTTCACTTGACATGCTGAACATATCAGAGGTGAATGCCGAGCAGAAGGTGTGACCCAGCTCTCACTGCTCCTCAAAAGTCTTTAGTCCACTCGGCTATCGAGGCCGTTCGCAAGCAAGTGTACTACACGTATACTATTTGCTTCAGTGTTTTTCATGCTTTCCTGTCCAAAGGAGAAACAATTTTACAAATCACTCTACTGGTTGCACCCTTGGCCCTTATGGGGAAAACACAATAGTCAGAAGTAATTCGGATCGAATCGCCCTTTCAAGGAAGTGGGAGTCAGAGCCCCACGAGGCTCCAGCCGTTCTGTAGCACACTAGCGCCAATGACTTTTATTATTAGTTGTCCCTTTATTCCCTTAGTACTGTTGGGCTTGGCCTGATGAAGGTGAAAAGTCAATATACTGGGAATAAGGGTATTTGCCAATATAAGGGTACCTTTTTTTACGCACGACGTTCATTGAACATTGAACATATACGCCGATAAGTTGGTTCATAGATTTTTTGGCCGAAGCCGAATAGGAGTGGGTCGAAACATCCATGTCGTAAGCGAAAATTTTTTCCACTACGCCGGGATTCGAACCCGGACCTCTCAGGACACAAAGCGGGCCCCTTGACCGCTCGTCCACAGACAGGCACAATATAAGGGTACAAAATGGTATGTATAAAACATATAGATAAAAATCAAGTCCCAAAATAAAATCACATGCAAGTCGCAAAACTCAATTTTTGTAATTTGATTTTTTTCTTTTCCCCCGGGAAAATCAGAAAGTTAATGACGTAGAGATAAGTAAAAGGCAATTTAGGAGCCATGTAACGCCATATACCGACCGTCATCCCGTTACGCGTCTCGCTAATGAACCAACCGAGCTGAGAATCTTCCGCATGACAGAATTTTGAATCCTGGGGATTTCATCTCGTTCTCGTTATTATATACACTATATTGCAAGCTCGGAATCAAGGAGAAAATAAGCTTGAAGAAAAGAAACAATAAATGTATACAGACTTTCTTTCTCTTTTAGATTTTCTTGTTTTTGTTTTTGTTAACCTTGTCCACCCTGGTGGGAGAACGAATTATGAAACGCCAGGCTTGCCAGTAAAAGTGACAGACAGGGAAAATACATTTTCGATAAATAAGATTTTAATTAATTACAGACGAATACCCAAAATCTAATTAAAAACATATGAATGAAGTGAGAGAAAAGCTGCAAGTCCTGACGTCATACCTCGACTTTTTTGAACGACAGACAAATCTGAATTAAAATATTGGAATCTAATAGTAAGAGGGCATTTATTGGAAGCGCCTATAACGGTACTCCTCTTCTCCTTAGACAATCTAACTAATGATTCGTAAGAATCCCCTGTTTATCCCCAAACAAGCAACGCGTATCTATTTTGGCACGGTGATTCATTTCTGCCACACAAAAGATAAATAACCTGTATTTTATTTTTATTTTTCTACGGATTGGAATGACCCAGAATTTCGCACAGACGTACTCGTAAAAAACCGATTCCCGAATTTTCAAGAACAGCCGTTCTTTCCCCGTTGAAAATTGAGTTATGCCACATGTTTGCACAGCCAAAGCAGTAAAAAATTCACAGGGAATAAGTGAGTTTTTTGCTATGAAACTAAATACTATTGCAACCCTTTCCAAGCAAGGGAAAAAACTAACAGAATTCGCCGATCGCTAATTTTATCCAGAAATCCAAAAATTAGCTGAAGTCAACGAAGAAAAAAAAAACAAGGTCTCGATAGCACGCTGGTAGAATATTTAAGGAAGTTCATATCTCCTGTTATATTGTTTTGCTACGACGAAGAGCTAAACTGCTGAATAAACACACTTGGCGATAAGACAGAGGGGCCACAATTTCAACTTTGGGCACTTGTCATGAACTTGGACACTTGGACCCATTTTGGAGTTGCTGAGCATGAAGTAAAACTGAAGTTTTGTGGCGTTCTCTTTCACTTTCATCTTAGTTTCATTCAAAATTTACCAATGCACCACCTTAGGGTGGCTTCAGTTCCTCAGCAGTATAATTTTTCAGAAGGGCCTACTATTGTATTTTACACCAAGTGGAGCCTTAACGTTGATGGCGTTCCCAAATGGTCTCATAACCTCGGTCGATATCTCTGCTGGACTCCACTGCTGGCATTGCTGACCGACTGACCGCAAAATCAGCGATCTGGGGAAGCCATTAATTTTCCATATGTACGAGGATGTACAATGCCAGATGCTAGAGCAAATGAACCTTTAACCTCATGTATCCATATGAAAGCCTGCATGATTGTTCTGAAGAAAGTGTAACAATATTTAAAAGATTGCTAAAAGCGTATTTATTTACTTGAAATATTTTTTATAGTTTAGACGAATTTCTCAATATGCAATTTTACTAGAAAACCAGAAGTTTTATACTTCACTCCCACCTTCTTTTTATTTAGGAGGGACAACGTCAACTAAACGTAAAATTCGGGTAAATTAGGTAAACGACACCTTGGCACATCCATTCTCGTATTTCAAACCACGAATACTCAGGTGCAATCTCAGGTGCAACAGAAAATTCAAGGTGCACAAGTGCGACCTGTTCAGGCCATATGACCCACAAGAAAGTAAAAAGAAACAGGCCTGAGGACACAGCCACACTATGCAACATTAGCACTGCAGGCATTCTGCACCACTGGGCAAAAACGTTTAGTCAGCGAAGTTCCGAATCTGGAATTCAGAAGCAAGGAGTTCTATCTTTTGGCAGTCTGCCTCTTTCCCATTTCTCCACTATTTCCGCAACAACCTCCAATGAATCTGTTTTTTCTGTATCGTTTTTCACTGTCCCGGTGACAACTTGCTTACAAGAAATTTATTATTCGTTCATTCCTAAGGGGCAAATGAGAAAAGCACTAAACAATATGCTCAACAATATTATGGTAAAAGACGCGGGCAATTATAACATGAAAACATGGATAAAGGTGAATACGATAAAATCCGAAGGCGCCTTGTGACGAATAAATAATATTGTTAAAGGTGCGTCAATAAGGCTCCGTACCGACTTTTTTGCTGCCCCTCCAACTATTAATATAAGTCTGTAGGTAGGCGCGTACGTAGGAATTATGTAGGATAAGAACCCCTTTATAGAGCTACACACGGGCATAGCCTTGTAGCATGATTAATTATGATTTATTGTAATTTTAGTTTGGGGAAAAAAAAATTATTATTATTATTACTATTATTATTAAGGGCCACCATACATTCTCGACGAACTCCACCAAAACCACTGTGCGAAAGTAAATATTCGACAAAACTAATGTTTACATTTTAGTACAGCCGGAGACTGGTAATTGCAATCTCGTAATGGTTGTGTCTACTCTAAAAGCTAAACATAGTGTGCTATTCGAACGCGAAACCAACGGGTGAAAGTAGGACACTATGTTTAGCTTTTACAGGAGAAAAGTAGAGAAATGCTGTTGAAATTACCCACTTCCGTAAGTGAAATAAAAATTGTCAACATGTAACATGGCGGCGGTAAATATTACAAACATTTATCAAGCTTTTCTACTAAATGTGACAATAAAATCATACTGTTTTAGTCCGAAACGTTACAAAAAAATATTTCGCGTGAGGTAGTGTTGTGTTTTCGCGATCTGTCAAAAAAACATGTGGACTGGTAGTTGACTGTTTAAAACCGCTCCTGTGGGCTTATTACTCCATTTCATGCAAAAATACAACACTACCTCACGACAAAGAGTCTCAGGTTTACATCCCCCTATAAACACTTTACACTCGCCCTGTAACTTCGGAATAGGGCTTGAAGTACTTAGCATTGCGAATCAAATGGGTGTATTCCGCCTTAACAATCAAAGCAAAAATTAGTCATTTACTCAGTGATATTTATTAGCAGCATTTTAAATACCATTTCATTTCAGAAGTTCACAAATAATTCATATAAAATGTAACATTTGAAGCTGCAGGAAGGTATAAAGTAAGAAACATAAACCTTAAGACAATTTTTTTTTTTAGTTTTTGCGAAAAAACAAGAAAACAGGGCTTACCCGATCTCGGTAACACGTGGGTACCCCTGACAACGAAGCATTTGAGCTTAAAACAGCAGATCCAAGTGTGTCAAGTTTGTTAACAAGAACAAGTAGTGTTCAGCGCATGCTGAAACCTCGCTGGAAGAGAGAGAATCTCCAATAACTATGAGAAGCGAAAAACCGCTGGAATCTTATTAAAGAGAAAAGCGGGGAAAAGTCAGGGAACTAAACAAAATTAACAATAACGAAAATAATTTTCCTTTCCTGAAATAAATAAGAACTGGAAGGGAAGCAAAGCCCCAACCTACGAGTAAGCTCATATTGTTGCCACCCTCAAAGCTGCAGGATTTTTAATGCTGCCCAAGGACCTTATTACCATTGAAAAGGAAGTATGAGTTCAAGCTAGACGGAGAGGGCTCTTTTCCGTTCGGGATTTTCTAAGCCAGAGGACGCAAATTAGATTTAGGTGAATGCCCGCGTCTGTGCGGGACAAGGGGAGTCAACTGAATACAGAATCATCCATAAAAATCCCGTATTTTCACCGCGTTCCGGTAAGTACTGGAGAGTAAGGATAATGTGCATGCATACCCAGTTTTAGTCAGTTTGTCAGAGGGGGAAACGGTACAAAGGTCACGGCCCAGTGAAACAGAAATAATTGAGCAACTGACTGAACGGGAGGTATACATTCCCCTACCATGAATATTGGACCGCAACCAAGTTTCACAAGAATAAAATTTGAATCAAGGGTTTGTAAGGTCAGGGTGGGCCGAGGGGGTAACCACTCCAGAGATTCCTTGAGATTCCACTGATATTCCATAAAGATTTCCAAAGATTCCCAACGATATTTATACAAAGATGAACCCAGAAGGGGTTACCACTCCAAAAAATTCCAAGATTCCCTGAGATTTTATGAAGATTTCCAATGATTCCCAACGAGATTCTCAACGAGTGGTTAACCCCTCGGGGTGGGCTGTATACCCTATCTCTTCTCTGCCCATTGATTAAGTTAGGGCAAACAAACGTGAAGTTGAATCTATAGATGAATTAGTTATCATATATATGCCTGCCTAGATTTCAGTCACTCTTCAGGTATTCAAGGGAGGGTCAATATTTCACATGTGGCTTGCGAGAAATTAAAAAAAAAAAAAAACACTCAGCTGTAATAATCCGCCTGCACTAAAACATGACTAATCCCAGACTAAAATGAACGATTTCCCAATAGTTTTTGTTGACATGAAAAGTACTCTCACATGTCACCATTATAATGAAATGAGGGTATCCGCTGGGACACTAGCGCTGTAAAAGTTTGGACTCTAACTAATCTATAATCGGAAGAAGGCAGTATGAAGCAAAAGAAAGTTCGCGGGGCGAGTCCGTTAGGGGGGTGGCTCTTTGCCAAAATCCATAACGATGAAGAACGGAGGCCAAGGTACGGAAATTATTACAACGTCTACACAAATCAAAAACTACCCCACTACCCTCCTCCAGTTCTCCATCCATTTCATTTCCAACACTGCCTTCGCATCCAGAACGGAGAAATTTCACATCGAGCCTCAAATTCTTTTTTGCCATTTTCGTTCCTTTTATCGCCAACATAAGGGAAGAAAAATGGTGGGTAGCATCATATTATTTTCGCTGGTCTTGCGACATTTTTCGAATGGACTCATAAATGCCTCACTTTTCTTCTTTATTTTGGTTTACGCAAGACGAGGGGTTAACCACTCCAGGAATCTCGTTGGATATCTCAGGCAATCATTGGAAATCTTTATGAAATCTTAGGAAATCTTGGAAATTTGTGGAGTACTTATAACCCTTCGGGGTGCATCTTTCCACGAATCTCGTTGAGAATCTCAGGAAATCATTGCACATCGTCATGAAATCTCATGCAATCTCAAGCAATCTCTGGAGTGGTTACCCCGTCGACGCAAAATTTCTCTATTTTTCTAATTTTCTTAAAAATGAAATCTTTTTTACAGGCTCTCACGCCATCCAATCCAAAAACTACAGCTATGATTCCTCCACTCCGTTTGAGTGTAACGGAAGTTCCCAGACAACTGGTTCTCCAAAATTATACGAACTCCTCTAAATGGGAAAGAGCTTTGGCAAGCGCCCTCAAGGGCATGCAAGTTTTGAAAATAATAAGTATTTTAGATAAAGGCAACAAAGCGGCAGGAAACTGTTATCTGTTCAGCGATCGAACAACTATTCGGGACAAAATGTGTGCTCTCCCCCCCGCGTCCCCAACTGACCCGACCACAGTCAGGCAACTCCGCAGGCTTTACATTGCTGTTTCATGCCTCCCCCATCCCTAAACATTGTGGTCAGCTGAGTAGAATATGGATCTAATAAGGCACCTGCATACGATGCATTGCTGCAACCGTAACCACATAGGACTTAAAGGCACTACTTCAGTTCTAATGGTAATTGCCGAATAACAACCTATGACCACCCCCCCCCCCCCCCCCCCCATTTCCTCAAACTCCCAGGAACCGATCGTAGCCAAATAAAAAACTTTCCCAAATATCGAATGCATACTGTACACTGTACTGCTGACCTCCGATGGGTCTACGAGGGTCCACACAAGATATCGCAACAAAAAAACTAGGAAAAAAGGAAAAAAGTAAAAAGTCGTAAGTCCATACCGCTCAGTGAGGATAAAACCAACATTACAGCAACTTCTTACCCAGAAGAAACTTTTCCTAAAATAGACAGTCTCGAAAATTGATGACAACTTCCAAAGAACTAGAAAAGTAGAAGTAGTACACAGAAAACTTAGTTTTACATACAAAATCCCACTCCAGAAATGGAGAAGAAAAGAAAGGAAAGTAAGTGAGATATATGAAAGTGAAGGACCAAGAAACTCCATATAAGCAGAGGATTGGTGGATCGCGGTAGTAAATCATGCGAGGGGCGGACTAAGTGAGTTTTTCTAGAGAGGACAAAAGGCTCTGGCCTCTTTGGATCCAGCGGCAGCGATATAATTCAATTTTCAAAAGGCTCACCCATCACTTGCGGAACTCCGCTTCTCTCACCCCCGCACAATACAAAATGGGTTTCGTGTTCGGTGTTTGTATATACCTTAAACAAGCAATATTTCGAGTTTCCTATATAAAAGCAATTTTTGCTGAGGGAACGGTAAAAGGTGGAATATGAAAGAATATTTTTTTTCATTTGGTTAAAAAGACATATTTGCGTTTTGCCCGGATGTAGCCCGAGTAATGTTACAGGGACAGTAGATACTAGGCAGATTCGCCAATTTCGCTGTATTTTTCGAGAATATTGCCCCTTTAAAAATTAGATTATACCATGTTATGCGGGTTGCAGAAATGCACAGTCTGGTAAAGCAGGGCCTTAAATTTATATCTCTACGTTTTCAGATCGACTAATTTAGATGTTAATTTATTATAGCCTTTCTGTAGTGAAAAATCTAAAGCTGGTACACCTGCTTTTACCCCGAAAACACATGTGTCAGAATGACTCATTCAGTTCAAAGAAAAATGTAAATTTTCTCCTAAGTGAACTGAGTATTGTGGGATTACCCTTAGTCTTCTTAGGGTACCCCCACCCCCCTCCCCCATGAATTATGGAGTCAGACTTGGCATGCGACCCCGTCCTGTCCTACCTAATGCAGTGTTCTCTCCTTAGAATACTACTTGAAAATTAAATTCAGTTAGTATTGTACTTCCTTTAACTCCAAAAACACCAATACAGTTACAACAACAAAAAAGTTCACTCAAAAAGTTGGACTTGGATCTAATAAAAGAAACGCAACGGAACGCGGCATCCTCAGCCAAAAAGCAAAATTCGAAAAACTCGATTTGCATACTACATAACCATCATTCACTCGCGTGGCATCCAAGACGTAAAAAAATATAGCGCCACCCCCAGAAAATAAGTTTAGCACCACTCCGTTTCATGGGGAAGTCGAACTGAATTCGAGCAATGCGACTGTGTTTTTTTTTCTCGCTAAAACTTATAAATCGAGATTTTTTCATGATCTTGGAGGTTCTCTAAAAAAACAAGTGGCTATACTGGAAAAAGTCTGTCCGTCCGTCCGCCAGTGTCTTAGCGGCAACATTGTTTGACCGATTTTGATGAAATTTGGTACTGAACTGTCTAATAACCCAATTCAGGTCTTACACTTTGAAGGATCTTGCAATAAAATTAAAATAGATAAAAATTTAAGCCGTTGGTACCCAGAAAAGTACTAGAAAAAAAGTGACCAAAAAAAATTCCCAACGGAAGGGGATTTGGTTTGGGGATTTGGTACTCGTGTCGAGTCGAAAACTCTTTAAGGGTGCGTCCCACCATGCCCAGTTAAAATTAAACCGGAGATTTACCATGTTAAATTTAACTTTTAATGGTGGGACGCACCCTTAATGGGTCAAATGGATTTTCGATAGCTGCTACCATTCTGATAAAACTGCCGAGTCCACCGTGTAATATAAACTTCTGAACTGACTATGGTTTTGGAGTCCAGGGACCAGGAAACGGAAAATTGCGAAGAAGTTTTTCGGAAGTCGTAACAAGGCAGTATTTCTTCGAAATCTACCAAAAACGTGAGTCCAGCCCAGTCACTGGTGGGGGAGAGAAAAAGATAGTGTCACGAAGAGGAAAATTGAGAAGGGAAGCAAGTGGGCAATGGGTTAAAGGTCAGTACCGCTAGGATTCATCACAGAGATAATAAAAAGAGTCAGAAATGACAAACGCGAAAAATTTGCTAATTCATTATTCCAGACTACGTAGATATCCCATTTTACAAGATATCATCTCATTTATTAAATTTAAAAAGTTCAAGGAAAAGTTCCGCCAATTGGTCTATAACACGTTCCAAAGGAGGATTAAAGGTTTTTAAAAACGATATTATGTATGAAGTATCCACACGCAATGAAAATATGGGAATTAGAAGAAGGGAAAATCAGCTAAACTGAATACTCAGTGAAGTCATGTAAGCAATCCAATTCAGCAGTTTTATTTACAGATTATGAATTCAATGTAAATTTAGCACCGTGGGCCTCTCAGGGGACACACGTCCTTCGTTACTTTCATTTCACTGTTTTTTAGTTGCTCTGTATGAATGACAATTGCTTTTCTGGGTGTAAGTGCCCAGTAGGGCATAAAACCCCAGGAGTTTGGTCAAGGACATCACATGATTTAAGCCGAAAAATATTGTAAGTACCTGATTCGAATCCAGACCTCTCACGAGTCTCACGACACGAGTCAGACCTCATGACCGCTCGGTCCTTGTGAGGCAGAATGACAATATTATGTGTAACGGTAAGGCAATGGATAACAAGGATTAAAGGAGATCCACCCTCTCAAAATCAGCGAGTCTTGAAAACCATGAATACTCAAACAAGTCGACCTTTCACCCTCCAGCTGACCCTTCCATTTCCCCAGTTTTCCATTTCTACGCTAACGCCTTTCAGAGGTTAAGGTAACCAAATAAGTACCTATACTTATCAACACGCCATCACTGCAATCAACTTCTCCAGGGCTGGGCAAAACTAATTTTAAAATGTAATTTATACAAATTACACATCTTTTTCTCCAAACTGCAAATCATTTGCACAGATAGGTACTACTGACTGGTAGAATAGAAACGAGGGGTTAACCACTCCAGAGATTGCTTGACATTGCATGAAGATTTCCAAAGATTTCCTGAGATTCTCAACGAGATTCGTGGAAAGATGCACTCCGAAGGGTTAACTACTCCAGAAATTTCCATGATTCCCTGAGATTTCATACTGATTTCCAATGATTGCCTGAGATTCCCAACGAGATTCCTGGAGTGGTTAACCCCTCGAATTGAAATTAGAACTCCTTCAGTTCAATAGCCTATTTTTTTCTCATTTTCCCTGTTGTGCCGAAAATCCTACCTAAACAAAATAGAAGTAATCCAAGAAAATTATGGACGTCAGTTTTAAGTCGGACTTCTATATCTCCAACGAGTGTACCTACAAATGCGAAAATTTTGATAGTCATTATTAGTGCATAATTTGGTCTCAAATTATCAACTAACCCAAAAATTCTCCAATTTTGAAAAATTCCACAAGCAGCTGAATAATAAATTACAACTTGTGTAATTTGCTGTTGGCCAGTCCTGAGCAAAGCTTTCGGAATAAAATGAGTTTATTTTGCATTTTTTATGCGACGGCAAGTGTCGGGCCCTTGTGTAAGAACTTGTAGCTCACACGATAACATCGAGCCTGCCATTTTGTACCCACAACATTAACTAATCACAAGTTTTTCTTTGCTGATCATAATCTAAGTAAATTATTACATTTTTAATTGAATTTAACCACTCGTTACGTGTGGTAAAAAAATTTACAGAATTACTTAATGATGATGTTCACTCTCAAAACACACCTAAATTTATTACCTAAATGGGCCATAAAATGGGACATTGAGTGGTATATTATGTAGCGTTTTGATGCGTCTCTATCTGTGTCTCAAGGGAGCGGCAACTTTAGATCCCAACACCAGAAACGCGATCTCAGCTACTCAGTGCATTACTGAGTTCAAGCGTCGAAAGATTTAAACTTTTGGTTGACGAATCTGCGAGATCAGATAGTTGATCTTGCGATAGCCTGACTTTTCACTGAATTTAACTCCACTTAGTAATGAATACTGTAGGGAAAGAGAAAATGATAGTAGGCGAAAGCCCGAGGGTTTAACCACTCGTTGGGAATCTCGTTGGGAATAATTGGAAATCTTTATGAAATCTCAGGGAATTTTGGAATTTTTTTCGAGTGGTTACCGCTTCGGTGTTCATCTTTCTATGAATATCGTTGGGAATCTTTATGGAATCTCTGGAGTGGTTACGCTCTCGCGAAAGCCCTTGGCTGACCCAGGACACGAGCAAGGAGTTGGAGCAAGTGACGAGCAGTGGTGTCGTGGGAGACTTGTTCATTATGATGTTAAATGCTGTTCTCCCTATTAAACCGAACACCTTTTGGATAGGTCCCATGACAATATCCTTGAACCTTAAATGGTTGTAATGGTCAGCTGTCGTTGTATTCTGCAGACTTACAGCTTTAGTTTTAATTGGAATATGAATCAATGGTCTGTTGAAGCTATACATGCTCGATGCTACCAACGAAACACAGCGCAACCTTGGTAGCATCGGCTGGCGAGATATAGGGGAGAGTGTGTCGATATGCTTATTGAATGCCGTGGCTAGATGTGAGGGTACCTGTTGATAGGAAGATTACAAAAGGGCAGTCAACAGATGGCCCTGTTATGGACGAAATGTCAGCTTCCTGTCTTATTACTTTCTCGCTAGCCATATATGGCGAGAAAGTAGGTATTGTTTTCGTGCAAAATTTCGAAATTGAGATTTTGGGTTTCTCATGATCCTGGGGGTCCCCTGAGTCCAAAAAAGTGGTTTTTAAAAAATGTCCGTCCGACGTACGTACGTACGTACGTCAGTCTGTCGCGCAACTGGACGTCACACCGTTCGTCCGATTTTGCTCAAATTCGGTATGTAGGTACCTAATGTAAATATCTGGACATTTTTTTTGATAAATTTTGATAACTCAAAAATTGCGCCTGCTATGGTCAAAAAAAGGCAAAAAATCGTGTTTTTTGACAGTTAAGAAGGGCTGGAAGCTACGTATATCAAGTTGGAACCTTGAAAATTTGCGAAAGTGTTTCTGAATAGATGCTTTTAGGTCTTTTACAATCATTTGGAGGTGGGCCAATAACTTGGCCCAGTTTTGGCCCCAAACGCGTTGGTCATCTCTCCGGTAGCACTATTTAATCGATTTCAGTACCGATTGGTAGGGAGGTGTACTTTAACCTAGTTTGATGTTTTACCGAACGAAATTAATCCAACATAATAATTATGGCCAATATTGGCATTATCGTAGGATAATTTTCCATAAATGGAAATCACGTTTTTGATTGGTTAAGACGGATTTGCAACAAACCTAATCGACAGATTTCCTTGAAAATTGGTGAAAATGGTCTCAGATAGATGCTTCAAGGTCATTTTCAATAGATTTTCAATTACTTGAAAATTAAGGCCGTGACATGGAAAATAGAAAACACGTACTTTGCGCGTCAAACGGCGCTTCACCATTAGACGGATATGTTTGAAATCCGGTGAGTAGGTGCCTAAAATTATTGTCCAGTGTATGGCAAAATATTTTTTAGAAAAAGTTAAAATTTTGGTCCAAAAAAAATAAATTACGTAAAAAAAAAATCAAAATTTTTGATACCGCTGGCGTAAAAATTGCGAGAAAGTCAAGTGCGACCATTGTCGGACCCTTTATTTTTTTTTTGTAGTTATAGAAAAAAGGCTTGCTTATTTCGTGGATGATTGTAATGTTTAACGGAAATTCCGTTAGTAGTAAAGGCCTTTCTTTTCCCAAGCTCATGTTAATTGTATAATAATGTAAAACGCAAAATATACTTGGTAACCTCCCTGTACTGCCAACTAAAATAAAAAAAAAAAAAAAAAATCATAACTTTTTGGTTTAAAATATCAAAACCATAAATATATGAGACCATACACAGTATATTACTTAATTAGTGCAGTTTAACTTGAAAACTGTACTAAACAGATAGATTTCGAGGGAGAGAGAGTAGACATCCCTGCAGTTTACTGGCAAAAACAGGACGATAAATTTAATTTCCTCTCAGAGCTAAGCAAAACGCACATCCATATAACATACAGGCCCCTTCCCTAAACAAAGTAAGTTTGAACCAGATTATCTATTTTTTCACAGACTTGGCGAACATTGGCGAACAAGTATTTTTGAGAGTTTTGAAAGAAAGTTAGACAGTTGAGGAGAAGATTTTCGTGGTTGGAATTTTCAAGTCGAATAACTTCGGCCTCAGCTCTGAGGCACAGTACGAGATATACGGTGACAACGTCAGGTCTAGAGATATTGTGTGTCCAGTTTCTGACATTGAAACTCAAAGAGGGCACTACCAAGTGTGAACCCAAATTACGAAATAACGTAGGAACTGGCCCCCAAGCATAACTCGAATGCCAGAAACTGTAGTGCAGTGTTATTGAATTTGACAAAATTAGATTTAAAACAGTTATTAGATTGAGGTTTTATTGAAAAGGGAAACGTCAAAGTCTGTGGTGGGAATTTTTTCTCTTCCGCTTCTACGGTCGCCTTCAGCAGTTTCAACCCTCAGCAAACTTGCGAGGAAGTTGATGAAAAGTGGCATAAAGAGAGGCAGGGCGTGGCATTAGCTCGTTAGAGCGGTAAGATATGATTGCGTTGCCTATATATAGACCAAGTTGAGCCATGACGCAGGAAGACTACTGGTGTGAAAACTGTCTTACATCATCCTCGTGTGAGCATATAAAGCAATTAAGCTCGTGACGCCTTTAAAGTCAAGTTGATACCATAGGAAACAACCACAACCTGTGACAAAAAAGGGGGAGGGGAGGCAGGTCCTTCCATAATTTGAATGTGAAGAGGTAAGCAAAGTATGGTGGAAGGCGAAAAGTTTCATGCCCCACCCTTCACTAGAAATCTCCTTTGACTCGGACTATCCCATGCATGATATAAGTTTTAAAACTTATACTTTGCCCTCTAGTTCGGGAATAATGGCTACCTTTTTGAGTTTTTTAAATTCGATAATGCCACATGGTAGAAAGGGACGAGTGAGATAGAAAAGGATTAGAAAAGGAAGTAGTTAGGCACCGCCACTGCTCGTGCGGTGGGTTTCATGACTGCATGCTTCATGCATCTCAGGCTCTGTATTTTGATGAGACTGTCGAACAACCGGTTCGTCAGGCGTGGTCCCCGCCTGATTTATGTTATGGACAGAAACGCAGGTCAGGAATAGAAAAATCTTTCAGCATTCCCCACCAGTGTCAACCCGGCGATATTTTCCAAGCTAGCCATCGCACTCCTAGCAGATGTACAGACAGGCGCCACTCTCAACCTATCATCAACAACATTTAGTGTCAAAACTGATGAGGATCAGTGGCTATAGGTGAATCGACAATCAAGCCATGTCTTCCAGCGCAACTGCCACTTACGGAATCACATGGCGGCCCAACTTTGACCCCTTTACGAAAACAGCCGTTAGGGTGGCAGTACCGCCAAGTATTATTAAAGAATGTCTTCCTGCATAAGGAATCTTCACACCCTCACCGTCGTCGCTAAGAACCGGAAATACCCGTCGGTAATTCTAGGCACAAGCAGGCATGATAAGGTGATTAGGGCTAGGAGTGGGAGGGTGACGCATTTGCGGTTACTTGTCAACTGGAAGTGTGAACTCAACTATAAGGGAGTAATCTGCAACATGACTGCATGGCAGCGATCTAAGCTAGCCATTATACTTCCGATTTATGCGTCAATCCCTCAGGCTAGTTAGTTATCATTCCACAAGTGCCGTATAAGAATGAGACTTATTATCCAAGCGCGGGGGCTGGGCTGCAATCTCGGTACACTGTCTCCCACATTAAAGCAAAAAATTTAATAAGACTTTTAGCCTTTAGCCACACTCGCACACTCATTGTGATTGTCAAGCCTTCTGATGTAGGTACCTTCCTACCTACAGACTGACTGACGCACGCCAGCCTACTTCGTATGTACCAAGGCCTGCCAAGCCCAATGTAGGAATGGCTCGCCCTCACTCTGACCTTAAAATGATCAGGGTTCAATGCTCTCAAGATTGTAGAGACCAAATCTACTATTTATTCTCCAAAAGGAGGATTGGAGAAACGCCAGACGATCTAGAAATAGAAAGTTAGAAAAAACATTGAAGGAAAAGGAATAAGGTAAAATGTACAACTGCACTTCAAAGCTCAAGAGGATCCAGCCCATCTCTAGATTGCACTGCAGACATTCAATGCAGCAGAATAGACGCAACATTTGCAACCCTTAAGCTTCAAGGATTCTTATCTCACATTGGATTGCAATGGAGACTCATCCATCCGAATTTGATTAGGTTTGGAATAAATAAGGAAATAAACAAAAAATGCTCGAATAGTCTTCCTAGCTGTTTGTAGAGTGAACTAAAATCTCACGGAAAAGGCCATGGGGCCAGACATTTTTTTTGGTGGCATGGATAAGTATAATCGGCTACTACAAAATGAACAACTCTGGGCAAATGGAAATAATAAAAATTGTTCGAATGCAGAGTGTGCGGGGTCCGATTATTTATTGGGCCAACCTTCGATACCGTACCGTACGTATGTCCTACCTCTTTAAGGTCAGTTGACAACAGCATAACCTGGATAGCACAACTGTTACCTTATTCACTGTCTGGTACTGTAAAGTTTACTGAGTTCAAGGCAATGATCTACAAGAAATGAGTCACAGCTATGAGAGGAATTAGAATCAGCTGCAGATGTCCCGCGAGTTATGTCATTCTTTGATCCCTCTTCCCCACCAGTCCCACCACTGTTTCGTCTTGTTACTTTTTCTCCTCACCTAGGCAGGTATGTACCTACCTACTGTAGAAGAGGGCTGCGTGCCTCGTTGGAATGCGAAGTAGGGACCCTCATCAATGACGTCTCTAACTGGTCAACGTAATGTGACGTCATCGGGAGGCCTTTCTTCCCATTTTAACAGGGACAACTCTAGACAGTGACCTTCACATTCCTTCAACAACACCGAGGTAAGTAGGTAGTACCTATACCTACCTGAATAAACAGATATGAAGGCAGACTATTATAACCTTATTTATCAAAAGACACTTACCTCAGGAATTACGTTGCACTGCCAGGATCCAGGGTAGATGGTTATGATATCCGAAACGGAATGACCACGACGGAGACGTTGGGATGTTGAGATAGAACCACGCACAGCACTCCTAACCTTGTTTACATTACAAAACTAGCTTCAGCTAGAATGTTATTTCTGTCTAACATTCTAGCTTTACAGTAGACCACAACAGAATTATCATCGTAAGTACAAGAAAAATAAATAACAGGTAAGTAAGTAGGTACAATCGCATTGATACACATGAGCAACCGAAGTAAAATTGAGCACCATGGTGCAAATTTAGCTTGAGCACCGCTACGGATCAGTTGACACTTTGGCAATGGCAATTAGACTATCCCACGATTAATTTGGGTCAAAAATAAACAGAAACAATTAATATTTTCCTCCCTGAAAGAAATCTGTCACATAGGCCCATCATGGCAACACAACATAGAGAACAGTTTTTGACCAAAAAGCCAGGCAAAGAGACAGATTTCTGAGTTTACACCTACCGTCACAGTAAATACCTACATCGCAGATTGTAATTTTAAATGAAGAAACGAGGAAAAACAGTTATGGGGCGGCTAAAAACGAAGCAACATCCCGGGTGTGAGCTAGACTCGCACTGGCACAGCTGCCATCTTGAATTTCGAGCCAGTCGCTCAATCCGATTGGCTCATGCGCAAATGGGCCCCAGCCCGTGCGGCCGGCCTCCTCATTGGTCCAAATTCAAACTTTCCATCTCGACAACGTTTCCCGCCAAATTTTTTCAGTTTATACTAACTTTTTTCTTCCTGTAATAAAATAAGGTATGGTCCTTATCCGCTGTTGTATAACAAAGTGGATGCTGTTCATATTATAATCAAACCCATCCCTGTCCGTGCCTCGGTATACTCGTCTAAAATTAGATTCATATTTTGGGCAAAGTTCCATCTGCATGGTAGAAAGGTTAAACAATAGTTTCAGAGATCGTAAAATTTGTATAAATATTTGTCTCAAAACAAAAATGATACCACGCTAATTTTATCCCATTTTTCCCGCACAATAAAAACTATTTGCTAAGCTTCTACGAAATGAAGGATTCGAGAATGATCCCACTTTACTTCCTAGCAGGAATTGGTTAGGTAAGTAATACCTATCTTAGTTTCATCCTATGATGAAAATGCATGTTACCTAAATACCTCCCTACTTAGATACCTAGATAGGTAGGTACGTACTACAATCAAGGCCGTACCCAGGGGGGGGGGGTTAGGGGGTCCCCCCCTTAGGGGGATCCCCCCCGAAACTATTCGGCTTTACACTAGAGAGAATTAAGTTTTGAAGGAGAAAATATAGTTTCGTGCTACTTAGGTACCTAAACCCCCCCCCCCCCCCCCCCCGAAATATTTTCCTGGGTACGGCCTTGACTACAATATAGCATCGATAGGTCTCAACTGCATAATAAGTCATAATGTGCTATTTTCGCTGCGTGATATACCTACCTACCTAATGAGACGTGACTATTTCCGGGGGGGGGGGGGGGGGGGGGGTATAACATGGAAGAGAGAGAGAGGATCTAAGAAGATCAGCCAACTGAGTCACTCACATATTCCTTATTAGGAGTAAGACAGTGATAAGCACTTATATGTATTCATTGTAGGTAGGTAGGTATGTCAATAATTGTCCCTCCGATAGCAAATTCAGCCCTTTGAAAATACCAGAAAACAAATTTCTATCAGTCAGTGAGGTGGCGTAGGGCGTACTTAGGTAGGTATAGTAGGTACTCAAACCCCGATTAAAATATATTTCTTCAAACAACTGATTATGCGATATTGTCCAGTTCAGTACACCAACAGCATACCTTACAATTTTCAGGCGAATTCCCTTCCAGCCCCGCAACAATTTCAAAGGAGCGTGGTTCTCCGAAACGAATTTTCGCACACAAAAAGTAAATTATATCAGATAAATATAATTCCCTAAAATGTTGGAAATAGAAACCAAAAGTAGGGCTGAAGGAAGTTACTTTTTAAAAAGAAGACAACGACTCGGTTATTAAGTAAATTGCTGGCCTTGAAAGCCCCTTGAGTTCAGACTCAAACCGTGGGCCGCAAAAGCTAAACATAGCTAACTTGGGACCCTTTCTTGAGAATGGTGATTTTTGAGGCGAGCGACCGGGCGCCGGCGCGGGCCGCGGGAAGCACAGGCTTGCGCGTTTGTGTTCAACCTCATGCCTTTTGCCGTTATTCGTTAGTATGTGAGTTACTTGCGCAGGTGGCCGACCAGTTTTCCACATTTGTTGCACGTTTTTGTGGAACATGGCTGCTGTAAAAAGAAGAGCGCTCCCTCTGGAGACGAAGCTGGACGTTATAAACGCGCTGGAGTGGGGTGAGACAAAGGCTGCTGTGTCCAAGAGATTCAATCTCATATATTCCACTGTCAATTCCATATGGTGTTCCCGAGACAGAGTCAAGGCTGCGGCAGTTGGAGGGCTAAGCCATGCGGCGAAAAAAATGCGGAAACCGACCAACGAGGATCTAGATAAAGCTCTGCTCGAATGGTTTCTTCAGAGACAGCTGCGTCAGTTGCCCGTCAACGGCCCTTTACTCCAATCAAAAGCCGACGAAATAGCGTTGTCGCTTGGTATTAGAAATTTCCACTGTTCTCTTGGATGGATTGACAGATTCAAGCTTCGGCATGCGATCAGTTTTGGAAGGTCGTCTGGAGAAGCTAGTGGTGATGCGAACAAGAGTTTTGAAGACGATGTTCCGCCAACTGTTGCCGAAGCTCGCGAGTGTGTGAGGAAACTTTCGCAGTTTTATGAATGCACGGGGGACGAACAAATATTGCGACATCTCAGTGAAATAGATGACGACCTGCAGTGTAAAGAAGCAAAAATCTCTGACTTTTTGACGTAGCATAGAAAGTACCTTATTTACCTACCTAATGTAACCTCTTCCCTAATTTTTTACTCTTTTTGTAATAAAAACATAAAAAATAAATGTCCCCTTGTTTTAGAAATAATGTTACCTGCGTACCTGCATTCTTCATTATAAGTAGATTATTACTTTCCATAGATAAGTATAGGTTACATCCTCACCTAATGCATTTTCTATCATAAATGTTTTAGTCCTAACCTAGAGGCAGTTTATAGATGCTGCCAGTAATCATGCCTTCTAGTCTCCTATTTATGAAGATATAAATCAGTTTTGTGGGTTTTTTTGCATCGAAATTCGACAGCATAGGCTTTGAGCGTAAATTTGACGATTTTTTTTTGTATTGGTAAACAAAGCAGCTGACGCCATTTTTGTCGTGGCTCTAGACTCTAGAGTCTAGAGCCTAGGATCCCCCGCGCGCGCAAATACTTCGTCAGTTTTGATACTTTGAAACTTTAGTTTCTACAACTTTATTTTTTTCATTCTTTTATTTTAATTTTTTTAAAGTTTTTTTTAGTTTGTTTTGGTCAGTTTGATTGTGATTACTTAATTTAATTACACTGGAGAAATGGTGGATTTTGGAATAGATAGGTACTTAGGTAGGTACTGGATATTTCATTGCAGGTGTGTTTCATTAGCCGGAATCCGGGAATGGAATAAAAACGGCTGATAATGTAAATGATCTTAATCGATTATTAGTTCCAACTCCAGCTAATATATACGATATTTCTTATAAATAATTATAATTTTTACAAAAATAATTCAGTCATAATAGGGATCAACATTTCTTTCCTTTCTGGTATGGTTCACCCGAGAAATCAGGCCCCCATGTTTATCTGTTCGATAGTATAATGTAATGTTGTGACTGTTGTGTAATCCTCATCGTTTTCAGCCCGGGAGGAGACAGCACCTACCAGTAATAGCCATTTTGGTGCGACAAAAAAATTCGCCCTTACTATGTGTTGATTGGATTGTTCGGGAAAGCCTGATTTAGGATAATGTGGACCATCACGTTAATAATTTTTCTGGGCATCATCTAGTGTTATGGGGCATATGGGAAAGCATGTGCGTCTTGCTTCGTACCCCCTTGTTTTATCGAACAAGGGAGGGCCCGACTGGTATTTGGCGGGAAGCCATACTAGGACCACGAGGACTGCGCCCCGCGCCCCACTCACACAGTGCGGCAGTGCCCTTTGCTTGGCCAGCCAAGCGTTCCAACCACATCACAATCCTTCCAGGTCGTCTCTTCAGGCACGGATGGACGGGATTTACAACTGAAAGGCGTTCCAGCGCGCGATGGTACCGATACCTATATTCCTTCAGTGTTCTCCAAGCGTTTGCGAGAGAGGTTGTGTGATTCGGTTTATCAGTTCTTCACGAGTGTGTTAAGTGAAAGGTGGTTTAATCAGCCCAAGGCAAACACATTGGTTTAAAAAAGATTCTGGTTTGAACTTTTTCTTTATTTTTGGGCACTGTTAAAGTTCCGACCTAAGAGTAGGCTTGCAACAAAGCGGCCTTGTTATGGTATTTGAAGGACCATTCAGGCTACGTTATAATAAGGTTCTGTTAGGGTTCGACTTGCTGTAAGTATAGGAGATTGTCTGTCTGCTCGTACACTTTATGCCCACTAGGGGTCGTTGGTTAGATTAAAATTTACTTAGAGGAAGGGAATGAGCACGAAGGAGCATTCACTCGCTATGTCGGAGCTGAAGAGTCGTCCTTGCGAAAACACGCTGAGTTAACTGGACGTCTGACCGTCCTCGTTCAAATGAACATCGTAAGCTCATAAAATATTATTAGTTTTGAAAAAGCCTTGACATGTTATGCCAACCGGTCAAACTCGAGTTTTATTGTTTTTCGTTACTCTTCAGGCAGCCTTTACGAAAACGGTTAGCTGATGGGGTTTGGGTTAGCACTGACGCGTATCATAACAGTACCAGGTACCAGGTACCATAGGTACCCTCATGAAGCAGGTGATAAGAACTCCTCTTGCTCTGGCAGGTGTTTGGCTACATGAGAAAGTACCTAAACCTATATATACATGCAGGTTCCAAAATAAAGAAATATTACCTACAAATAGTTACATTGAAAATGTAGGGATTAATAGAGTGTAGGTACCTACTTCTCCTGTCTATTTTTCCCTATACGTGTGCGTAAATCTGACAAACCTCCAGAATTTTGGAGATGTTAGGTGAAAACCAATAAATAAACTCATCAATGATGTGTAATAGGTAAACCAAAGCATACAGTTCGGCAATATATCACAGCTTAGTTCCGGCCTACTGGTCATCAAACCAAACCCATCAAAACAAATAACTGAGAGGCGTGGTCATCTAGAACCGAATTTTCCAACTGCAATGGAATGTTTTGTCCTGTTCGTACTGAATGAATGAGCCATGTAAAGAATAGAGAAGCGGAAACCAATTGGCAACGACCGATGTGGACAAAGCGGACCGTTCCACCAAATGTAGGGAACATTTCTGTTTACCTAGCGTGGGACCGATAGGACATAACATGTCGCCCTGCGGTTTTTCTTCGGTTCGTTGCGTTCCCCGAACTGTTCCCTCTGTACCGACCAGTTACGGCTATTCCCCTTCGAATAAGAATCATTATTAAGGGACACTTATCTACACTTGCATGTTGTCGCTATACTTGCAACCTTTATGGACACAATTATTTTCTGGTTGGTACCCATGCACCACTGAAATGTTCAAAATTTCATCTAAAATGTGCGGCGGAGCTGTGGTAGTTCAGACCCCTCCTAAAATTAGACTTAGGTAGTTCCAGTTTGGTCCACTTAGTTCTGGACCTACTGAGGATAACCCATTTGATTTTTCATATAAAAATAATTACCCACCTACTCGTACAATATACCTATACCTGTACCCTGTACCTGATGTACCTATTTATTCCCTATAGGTACATTTACATCCGCAGAAAGTGGAACAACACAATTTGAATTCAATTACTCTGAGCGTGATTGGAAACTGAGACCTTTAGAATTACCTCTCCAGAATCCCGAACCTCCCATTAGGGTTCAAATCACCAGTATGCAGTAGCTTTCAACGGGCTATCCATACAGAGAATCCCGTCGATAACGTCCTTATAGTGATAATATGATATAGATGAGCGTTTTACCTCTACTGCACCCACAACCATCTACATTTATTTTATTTTTGTCAATGGTAGAAAAAGGGACTGATGGCCTGAGCCTGGATGAACAAAATCGAAAGTGAAAAGTGGAGTGGTTTAATGACGTGATGAGTGCTGAGTGAGTGACGTGATCATCATGATCTGTGCCTGGCATATAGCCTCTGTTGGATTACTGTTGGCTGCTGCCGCCGTCCATTCTCAAGGTGAGTTTTTTTCACTGAATTTTTTTGCATCTTTTTTGTACCTTGTCCTAAAAAATTTAAGCGGCAGGTTCTGGGGCAGTAGCAGCATCAAAGAAAGAGCGGATTTAAGATTATGAAAAGGTGAAACCTCCTAACTAAGTCCATCTGAGCAAAGAGGGAAAGCACGGCATCCCAGAGGTTTCAGCTGTAGAACTATGCTGGAATCCTTCATCTAGCTTCGGAAAAAAAAAAAATTGTTATGACTTGCCATTGGGACTGGTTAAGTGACATTGGGACATATTTTTCTGTGTGGTTACGTTTACATTTGAGAGCTTATATAGGTAATTTAAGTCGCATAACTTTCTGTAAAGTCAACGTATAACTATAGGCAGCTTGGCGCGAATTTCGATGTACCTCACTAAGTTTCTACTGTAGGTACCCAAAAATGAATTAAGCTTAATCTGCTTAACGTTCGAATTATATTTTATTCGCGCTCTGCTCTCAGTCCCAATGGTTACGAGGTTTGTATTGTGTTAATACTTAATTTTCATTTTGCAAGCTGTGGAGTTCCGAAGTCTCCTCTTTATTGTTAGCTAATTCATTAGTTGAGTTCGTTTAGTAGATACCGTGATAAACTGGGTTTACGCCCGTTTTCATTATCTTATGGAGCCCATTTCATTTTTATTTTTCCGTATAGGGGGTCCCCATGCAAGAAGCAGAATAATTATTTCTGCTAAGTTCCTTGCTAGAAATTCATCATACTGCCGTGGGATATATACCTTCATATTACTTTACATGTGGGTAGGTAAACCTATCACATTGTGGTTAACCATATTACCTATATGCATATTTACACGTACCTACCTCTTGCATGGCATGAGAAATTCCATTTTATTTTCAACCAAATTGAAGGTCAGTTTGATATAGTGGCGAGCGATTCGAAAATCCTTAGACCTAATGGTGAAGAATCCAACGTTCATGTCCGAAGCAATATTCAATCAATAGGAGGAAAGTAATGAGAAGAACAGAGAGCCATAAAGCCGGCCAATGAAGCCTAGAGAAAGTGGTACCTAAGGTAGGTAAAGGTACCTATAGCTGCGCAAGGCGCAACGGCTCTTCAGGCAGTCACGCTGCGCTAACTGTTGAGAAAGATGCTCCGAGACCGAGAACGAGAACGTCATCCCACTGTGCGCAATATGCAGATGCAAAACTCCCCAATAGTGAGCAATCTATTCCCTTTCAAGGGTAATTAAATGACGCAACATCGGGAGGGAGAGAAGGGAAGGGATGCGATACTGACGTGGTACGGGGGCACTTCATGCCATCAGCAGCCCATCAGCAGAATATGGTTATAGAAGGCGAGTGGAAGGAGGATGAAAATTACGACTGATTAAGCTTGTCCACACAATGCTGTTTGTAGACGTTCTTTAATGACCACTTTTTGAAGAAATTGATGGATGTTTGTGTGAGTTGTGTTTTTTTTTTAAAAGGGGGGTTGGTAGTTTGTGCCCACGTGAACTATTTACGTGCACGTGTGCACGTGCATACACTTGTAATACGTGTGTCCACGCGTGTAAACTTGTAATAAATATTTTCACCCTATAACCTTACTAGTTCCTGATGCAACTCACTGCCTTCCAGCAGTGGTATTCCCTTTCTTGAACATCAGCAAACCCACTCAACTAACACATTCAAAATTTATTATAAGAAGAACTGTTCTCCGTATATTGCATCACGGCGTGCCTTATCTTCTTACAATAAATTTTGAAGGTGTTAGTTGGGTGGGTTTGCTGGCGTTCGAGAAAGGGAATACACCTGCAGGTCCTGAAGGTACCATCATATAAGGGGAAAATTAACATGGTAATGCCAACGCGAAGCCAAAAAATATAGGCTAAACCCCCCCCCGCATGACCGCTTTCTGGATACGGGCCTGCCATCATATGTAATAAGCATTTCTATATAGGTATACAGGTACCTACCAATATTCGTACCCAACGAAAGTAAAACCAAACACCTTTCTAACCAGTCTACTTCTCAGTGACTGTCCAGCACGTTCCCGTCTACATGATTCTGTGTTCCTCTGGATTATAATTAGGTATCGAGCCGCATTTATACTTTCTTCCATCTGGTTTAGACAGTTGTCACGCCTGAGTAGGTGCCAGAAATTTCACTGTCACACTTGTAAGGGTTCCTACATTGCCAATTGCTGATTACCGGTATAGAAATCTGCGATGAAACTGAAAACAATTCCTTGCCCGCCAAACCCTCCCAATTTAAAAATAACCAACCCCTTAACTTTGAGCTGTAAGAGCGCTTTCAAAATGAGGAAACTGATTCAGAAGTTGCCATGAAAACCGAAGCTCCCTGAACCGATCAGATCTGCGAAGCGTTCCGCCTAAACGTACAAGTTTTGCCAGAGGCGCAGTTAAGTAAACAGCGAAGGATGCTGTAGAAAGACTTTTATTCAAAGCCCTGCGGGGCTTACTCCTTATTGTATCAGGCAAGGCAACTCTGACACGGGGGCTCGGAAGGAATATTAAAATTCTAAAAAAGTAATGAGAACTTTAGGAAAGAGATGAAGGAAAGTAGTTTAGGAAACAGGCAGAAGTTTATGCAAGGGAAAAGCCGCAACTCGACTTGTCTTATGCACAAGTCTATTTTATTTTATGTTATTTATTTTTTAACAGAGAAGGCAGAAATCCCCCCCCCCCCTACACAACTCTCGGATTGCCCGAGTTTCCTGTTTTGTCATTTTCAAGAGACGCCCTTAAATTTTATTGCACGCCAACCCTTCCTAATGTAAATAAACAATTTTTCCCGTACATACGATGCTTCCAAAGACGTAATAAGTACCATCCAACATCGCTGACATTAATTTTTGGGGATTTTTAGCAAATTATTCTGGTTAGGGTTCACCTTTCATTTTTAGTTTCAGCAGTCTGTTACAAAGAGGAAATGCCAGTTGCTAATTACTTCAGTAATTGCCCAGGAAGGGCAATTCATTTGAAAGCACTATAGGTCAGTATATCCACCACAGTATCCCTATAGAGGTGTTCAGCGTATAAAGAATTGACCAATTATCGCGTGACCTTCACTTTCCATTGTCTGCGCTTTTAGACATCCCAATCAGACTGGAAAGGAACCTACACATCCTAGGTACATACCTCTAGGTATGTACTTGCAACATAATACAAGAATTACTCGTAGGAAATGTATACCTGCATGAGGCTGAAAGTAAAGGAGTGATGCACTGAGAGTGATGCGCTGAGAGTGATGCACTGAGAGTGATGCACTGAGAGTGATGCAGTAAAATAGTCATTTTGAATAATTACAATAATTCTTGAACATTACAACAGCGAACTTTGTTCTCATCTTTCCCCTCTCCTCTTTAGTCCAGCGTCCTGAGCTCTCACCATGCTACCCCTATTTATTTTACTTGTGCCCTAATAGGAATAGGCTCGAATCCCGGTGTAAGCAAAATTTTCCGCTTATGGCATGGATATAAAGGCTCGTTTTCGGCTTCATTCAACTAAATGATACCATCTACCTTTCTCTAAATAGGTCTATCAAAAAAATTCTGATGTAGAACCGCGCTTATGCAAGGTAGCTCGCTCGGAATGGTCGTTATTAGTTCTGCCCACAAAACGTATTTAATGACTGACAGCTGTATGGAGGTAATGGCAGGAGAGTATTTTGGTAGCTAATAGAAGCCACTATGCCTAAGAGAACCTGTGAACAAGTTCACAAATGCAGGTATTAAGGTATTGCACCTTAGGTGCTGTAAAGGTCCATTGGGCTTATTGTGACGAAATGTGCTCGTTGCATCACTAAAAATTGATCTGACAGTGCTGGTTCCGTTAATGTTGTCGACGATCAGAGCGATATTTCGGCGCTGGACTTTGTTAACCTTGGACGAAGTTTCAAGGTGATTGATCTTAATCTATGATGTTTTTTTGGTAAATGATTGTGCGTACCTGCCCATTACAGGTATAGGTACTTTATCGTCGATTACATAGACACAGCTATAGGCTTAATTTGGATCTTTTTTTATAAATTCGTCTGTTCGTTCGGTATTGCCGTTGTTTTGTTATAAGTTTGGGAAATTATGCGGACGCATGGATATTAGCACTAGGTGGGATGAGAGGTATTACTACCGCCATACCAAGACAATTAACCTGTACCTAAGTGAAATAAGTGAATACTTAGAGGGGTATAGGTTTTTTCGGAATACAGTTCAAATGCCGCGGGGCTACTGTGAGTACGAAAATGACATCGCATGACCAAGAGGGGAGGGGCGGGGGAGATGAAATTTTATATGTATAGATGGCGTAATGGCGTTAATACAAAAATTTTGACCCTCCCATTATACATATAGCTGCAGCTACCAGAACAAGAAGTATAGAATTACGAGAAGGAACGTAGAATAGGTACATCTAGGTATACTTTCCTATACCTACTCGATTCAGATTTTTCACAATCCCAAAATGGTCTTCCTACTGGGAACGAGTGCAGGAGCTAGAGTTGACGTAACGGGACTGTAAGTCACATATTGACACGACATGGAACATGAGTCATGGAGTTCGTCTTTGTCTGCGGCACGACGCGACCGTCACAAAAAAATACGAATCTTGTGACACATGTCAGTTGTCACGTTGTGTCACTGCGTGTGATTGACAGAATTACTTGCGGATTGATGTGGATTGATTGTGGATTCTGTTCCAAGTGGATCAGAGTAGATAAGGAGTCTCGGGAGGAGATAGCTGCAACCAGAAATTTTTCGAATTAATACAGGCTCTCAAATTTGGGAAACTGAAACTGTTATTGGCTCCACTGCTCATTATTTATCTTCCTTCAATACATTGAAAACTTTATTAGTGCATCTGCATGGTGAAACTCCCGAGGTTCAAAAATTTAAGTGACAAAAACCGACCCCCCCCCCCCCCCCTTAGGCCCCCCCCCATGTCAACTTCTACAGTTCGAGTCTACTCAGCTACAGGTCTGGAAAATTAGTAAATACTAAATACCTACTTATAACCTCGGCCTTCCTATAGCAGCTTCGAAAAGTACACTGCAGTTGACTGGATACACAGGTACCTATCTAGGGTGCAAGGGATAAGGAAACGCCTCAGGCGACGACCAGGAAGTGGCAGGGTGACCAAAACAACTCCACCCCTGTGTAGGCTGGTGACGTCACCACCGGTCATTCCTATTACATTGCGGTACACTTTGGTCACCCTGCCACTTGCTGGGTCGTCGCCTGAGGCGTTTCCTTATCCCTTGCACCCTAGTATAGGTACCTTGCCAAACCCGCGCGTTTTTTATTCAAATTTTATACGAAAGCTCCCGTAACTCTCTTCTAGGGATCTCCTAGAGATCGCAAGGGAAATATATAGCCCAACTAGTTCAGGTAAAAAAAAAAATATCTGAATGCAGGTTAGACGACATTGCCATAATATTATACGAAACTGATGCACAAACTGCGAATTTCACTCAGATATACGTTTCCCTTCAAAGTAACTTATCGCAAATCTATAGGCGATGCATAGTATGTAGTATTACTTTTTACGGTCGTTGGTACTTGTAGCCACTTGCCTGACTGGTGACGAGTGGTTCATTAGTCCCGTTGTCGGCCTGGCACAGCCAAAACCTTCCGGTGATCGCGGACTCGTGGTGCCCAGCCACGATTTGCCACTCCTTGACCCACAACCACGCTCACCCGTTAAGTTTGTCAGTTCGTACGCTAGAGAGCAGCTGCGGGGACCGCAAAGGAACTGAGGAAGGTTATAGCCTTTCCGGCCTTGTTGATAGAAAGAAATGGCAAGTCATTTTCCAGGCACGACTTTTAGTTTAGAGTTGTTGATATAAGTTCAACCATGAGGGAAAAACGTTGGGACGCTGAAGTTCCTCTTTGTCAATATCAATTTCTCCAATATTTTGAAGCTCTTATATAGGTTTGGCTGAAGAGTGGAAGGAAGAGAAAGAAAAGGAAGAGCATTACTTGCACGCTGTTTCAATCGCGTACCTTACATATCTATATTTTCACCTTCAAGAACATCTTTTCCTACATCATTCCCAGAGCTCATGAGCTCAATTCTGGTATTATCACCTATCTACAGAACGTAATTCTTACAGGTATAAAAGTTGTGAGAAATTTCTGCCATCACGGTCTTGTAGGCTAGGAAACTATATAAGTAGCCATCACAAAGTTCCACATTACCTACCCACGGAAAAGTCTATACTAAGAGCATGCAATAATATATTATGGAGATGTAATATAGAGATTGTAGACCCCGGAATATCCTTGCAAGGTGCCACTTAATTTGAGTGGGAGGCAGGACGACTGGGAGTGGTGAAGGTTCTCTTCAGCTGGAAGAGGACATCGTGAGGAGGCACCTGAGGAAAAGTGGTAAAGGTGCCATCCGGCCATCTACTTGCTGTCTGCTGGCCTTGCCAGAAGTCACTTGGCATTTTTACACCCACGGTACTTGGAGGACGCATGTCTGGTTCTGGAGGTTCTCGGCCAGAAAAAATAACTCTTTTCACTCGTCACCGAATAAATGACGTAACAGACCACTGTATAAGGACCAGACCCGTCTGTGACTGATTTCAGGTTAGGTACCTACCTACAAAGAATTAGTACCCATATATGTAAATTCCGAGGTATATCGGGTATGAGCTGTCTCCAATCAATATTTTTTCGAAATAACACCTGTGTTTCCTATACTGCTGCGCTCAGCCTAAAAGAAACTATGAGGGTGCATGGTCATGGGGAGGGACATGGGAAGGGACAAAGGACGCTCGCAAAATTTTGAATGAAAACTCATTTGCCCTATATTCAGCAGCGATCAATAGCATGTCCTCACAATCATTTCTAATACCTACCCATCTGTCAAACAGTACCGCCTGGTTGGGACGATGACAAAGGTATTGTAGTTTCGCAGATCACCATTCAGGACTAGAGTGGCGAAATGGTTTTGGTGTAGCGTGGGACACTTGACTCGGACAGTCAGCTTTTGCGCAAGGGACAGCGGGACAACCGAGGGACCTCAATCACGATTTGGTCTTTAGTGCTATTTGTCCACAAGGTCGAGTGTTATTCTTCTGAGATTCTGGTACCTATAAGGTATAGAAGACCCCTATATCCCTTTATTTCTTATTTCTGGCGACTTTATGGTATATTCTTAAATATACACTTATTTCGAAACAATATGCAGGTACCTATATACATAGGTATAGGCAAAGATATAAGTACCTACTTATACTGACATCAAACCAATAAAATTGTGTATATCACGGAATCGTACACGTTTCTTACGATTGCATGTGCATTTTTCTTTGCACGTGTACAGGTTCATTTATGTTTGCACGTGTACAAGTATATTTTTTATTTCTATACGATGACACGTGTAGGTATGTGGTCTGGAAAGTTCGAGAAATTTTCTCCCCAAAAAAGTCGGTCTGGATTGGCTTTGCCACTGATCGACACACTATAACGGTGTTACCAAAGCCAAAACCTGACTTCCAGTTTTCTATATTCTCTAAACCCAATGTTTTGGTTTCCTATGTTTACAGTACAGTATCGTAATACTGAAGGCATTGAGTATTACTTGGCCAATGTCGTATTATACTTCCCTACTTCCAGTGGGTTTATGACGTTGCACTCTCTTTCTATACTCTTGTGCTGAATCATGCGACCAAGGCCATTCAGGTACGTGAATAATTCTAGAGCACACTGAGTGCGGGTTTTTATCATTCCTACAATGTAGGATCTTCCATCTGGATTAAAGTATTGCAGGTCTGCAGTGAAGATCCGCCCCCTTTGTATAAGCAAAGCACGCGAGCGATGGACTGGATTAAAGTATTACGAAATGCTGCAATTACCCGCGATTCCATTCAAGGCAACGTTATATTCCTTGTTCCTGCCAGGTAAAATTGAGCAGAGAGGATATTCCACAGCTATTATCTAAGGATGTGCTTGTACGTTTTTGGGTGCTGACGTGGTGCATGAAAACCCATTTTGGGTAGGTTGACCCGTATATAGGAGTTTTTGGAGTAGTCCAATGAGACTGACTGAATGTACCTGTATTTAGGATTGAGGGGCAATGAGCGAAGGCGAGGGGTTAACCACTCGTTGGGAATCTCGTTGGGAATCTTTGGAAATCTTTATGAAATCTCAGGGAATCTTGGAATTTTTTTGAATGGTTACCTATACCCCTTCGGGTTCATCTTTCCATGAATATCGTTGGGAATCTTTGGAAATCTTTATAAAATCTCAGGGAATCTTGGATTTTTTGGAGTGGTAACCTACCCCTTCGGGGTTCATCTTTCTATGAATATCGTTGGGAATCTTTGGAAATCTTTATGAAATCTCAGGGAATCTTGGAATTTTTTGGATTGGTTACCTACCCCTTCGGGGTTCATCTTTCTATGAATATCGTTGGGAATCTTTGGGAATCTTTATGGAATCTAAATGGAATCTCAAGGAATCTCTGGAGTGGTTACCCCCTCGAGCGTAGGTGTCCATTACAGCCGCAGACGTCCTGGGCTTGGATTTGCGGGATGGTGAAGGCAAAGTGGATCACCTTGGTCCAACAACCGTCTGGTCAACTGACAAAGAACTGTGCTTGCAGCTACATGGCTATGGCTCTACGGGAAGTTGGAGGGGCGGTGCAAGGTCCTCCGTCACTGTACTTCTGTAACTACTTCCTTTTATAGAGCTCATGACGAAAATGGTCCACCGTACCTCATTGCCTGAGGTCTTAGTACTTAGGTTATTTTAGGTCCCTTCCGTCCAAGATTTTTTTAGGCGCGGTCTATGAGTAGGGGAACGGAATGGTTAGCTCAAAAAGTGCTGAAGTCCGAGAGGGTCTCCTATCAAACTTCTATAACGTGTTCAGGGATTTATAGGTACTTTTAGGAAAACTTCAGCTATCCTATATAAGCGTTTCTGCTCTCAATCGCCTTTCGTCGATTTAGCCACGCTTCCCCCAACACCAGTGCGAGACTTGCTTCCAAAGCAGAAAATTGCAACGATTACATGCTGGGAGCGAATTTGAAAGTGAAGTGGAGCTGGTTGAGAGGGAGAGAGTGAGAGGGTGAGGGGTTAGGAATGGGGATACAGCCCGGGCTTGTTTACTCGGTCTAGTAGTAAGTGGGTAAGTTAATCGGGATTTCAAGCACCGTTGAAGCTGTTCTGGAATCTCTTCTATGTCTGTGGCAGATGAAGGGAAGGATGAAGGATGTTATTACCATGGTCAAAATTATAATTAAAATACTTGTTTCAAGGAGTAGGTACTTATATAGGTATAGAGTTGTGTAGGTATTTAATAGGATGGCAGTTAAGTACCTATATATAAATATGTAGATACATTGTCTCACAGAATCGTTGTCTATCTGAGTCCCACTTTCCCCTCAAATTTTCAAATTTCGGTGCCCTTCTGCTATGGAACTACTGTTATAGTAGGGTAGGTAGGTATAGGTAGGTATATCCATTTAAGGGAGGCCCATCAGAGAGAGAGGTCAGTGGTGTCAGACATGTCAGACTGGATGGATGACATTTCACGAAAAACGGCATGCCTGTATCCGCCTTGTTCAGCTCGAAACTCATGCACCTTCCGTGCTCACGAAATTCAGCATTGCACTCCTTGGCGCTGACTAAAGTTTTTTAATGTTTTCCTCTCCCCTATTCTAAATACCTATCCCTCTTTATGTCCTGAGAGGTCCGGGTTCGAATCCCGGCGTAACAGAAAATTTTTCCGCCTACTATATGGCTTCGGCCCACTCACATTCGGCTTCGGCCAAGAATTCTAACAAACCAACTCATCGGAGCATATGTTCTCTGAACGTCGCGCGTTAAAAAAAAGACACAAAGGGAAAGTCTGCATTGAATTTCGATAGGAGCTATTCCTTGCAGGAGAAAGATAGGAGAGAAGGGAAAATTCAGCTCACTCAGACTCAGTTAGCTTAGCTCCTGAGAAGAACGATGGTGTCAGGGCTGAGAAAGGCAAAACCTTTCCTACCCTCTCGAGGCTGTCGCTATTACTATATTTGCTGGCTTTTCCTAACTTAGACTTGAATTGACAGTCCTTTGAAGAGGAAATGTATTTTTGAAAAGTTTGATAACCTACTGGAATGGGTGTCAAAATTGCCCAAGTACCTACCTAAATATTGAATTAAAATGTAAAATAAAAAATTATAAAAGTGATAGAAGTGAAAAATACTATATCTAAGTAACTGATAAAATCACTTCCATAACTCAAGCGACTCTAAGTTTGCTTTGCGAACCAAGACAACTATAGGTACAAACGGGGTATATGGAGTTCGAGCTATCCTGAAATGAATAGCAGATACCTGACAAATTTATTACCCGCCTGAGAATTCAGTATCAATACGAGTATTGTCCCATCAGTATAACTACATACAATACATTTTTACTTTACCTGTATACGAAGTATACGTAAGGTAAAGTATTGTATTCGTGCGGGCCAATTTTCGGCAAACCTCAACTTTGAACCGTCATTGCTCCCAGACCTCAAAAGCGATTGAAACTTGCATATACATTTCAGAAACGTCCATGCCTTCGGAATATGAAAACCACCTCACTTTTTTCATCCGACGAAAAGTTTGCCCCCAGGAATTTTTAGAAGAGGTCAGGTACGCCGTGTCAGTACGTATGTATGTATGTATGTATGTATGTGTGTATGTATGTGGCATTGACCTGGACGGCACACTTTTCAACCGATTTTCTTCAAAATCGGTAGTGACCTTTCTAAAATTGGAAGAAATAAAAATCCAGAAGCCCAGTTTCCCCCCTTTAAAATTAAGGGGGGTTACCCCCCTAAAACACCCCCAAAAAGTAGAAAAAAAATATTTGCTCAAAATCGGCTCTAACGATTTCGATCAAATTTTAGACAATTATAGAACAAATAATTACGAATCCAATGATACCACCCACTACCCCCGCATAACTCCCTGGCCGCTAAAAAAGGGGGGGAAGTCCCCCCTGGACCTGTAAAAGGGCGAAATCAGTGGATTCAGTTTTTTGTGGTATATGAGTAGTTCTGGATATGACACGTGACAACGGCCATACTCGTCACAAATGGTATATGGCTTATTTCGAGCCTCCCCCCCCCCCCCCCCAGGGGGGGGGGGGGGCAATTTTGAGTGACTTTTAAAGTGCGGCTTATGGGGTCTCAAACTGTTCGGGCGAACGTTGTGAAGCAAGTTTTTGTATCAAAAAGTTTTTCTGAACGTATCCAAGCACCCCACCCCCTAAGGGGGGTAGATTTGAGTGGTTTGCGAAATATGGGTTGTGGGGAATCAAACTGATCGGGAGATCGTTCTGAGGCAATTTATATGGTCAAAATGATTTTTCGCCGCACTCCCCCCCCCCCCCCCTATGGGGGGAGTTTTGGATACTTTCCAAAGTACATTGTATGGGGTATCAAAATGCTCAGGGAAACGTTCTGAGACAATTTATTTTGTCGAAACGTTTTTCCGAGCTTCCCCATCCACCCCACCTCCTTTTAGGGGGTAGTTTTGTGTGGTTGCCGAAGTATGTCGTGTGGGGTCTCTAAGTACTCGGGAGAACATTCTGGGACCATTCCTTTCGTCAAAAAGTTTTTCCGTCTTTAATCATTTAACCAAGGGTTTATTTCTAGGAATCACGCAAATAAGCAGGTAAAGTTTTGTCCGACCGTGTCGTACCGCTTGTTTGTCATTTATCAATTATTTATCATACAGGAAAAACACAAGTCAATCTCAATTTCTAAGTAACTATATTATAATAATGGGCAGGGTCTTCACTTATAATAGAATTGTACTTACTGAATTGGTACTTCCTGCAGCAGTTTCTGTAAAATGTAAAAATGTCTCTGACAGGTTTGTTCATTTTCCCAGTAACATTAAAATAAGGAGAGATTCTGGTTATTTTTCTTTCAGTTGGAAGTTTTCCCCCACCTGTCAAGCACTCAGGCAGAGCGAGGTAAAAACGAAAGCGACAGGAATGACTGATTCTTTACGGAATTGAAGTGTCATAAATTTATTTTTATGAAAAACAAGCAGTAATGTGATGTCACCAATTTATTTCTCTCGCGCTTTATGCTTGCCTCTATATATCTACCCTTTTTATTCGAGCTCTATTATGGATCTTTTTATCACGCGTGTTTACGAAGTTGTCACGGAAATATAGGGATAATAGCCAAAATAACAAATGAACGAATAAAAACATATGATGGACAGAGGTAGGTACCCCCTATTTGCTCTAGTGTCTCAGTGACTTCAAGAAGTGAAAGTCCACGCAGTCTGGGACCTCTAGGTATGATGTTGAAAATGGGTTTGCTGTTCCTGCGTTTTCGTCACATTTTTCAGGTATTGGGGCAATAACGGGAGTCAGGATGGTAAATTGTAACACGTAGGAGTAGGTACGTGACCAGCGTTCGTATGTTCGTAATTTATTAGAACACACGTACGTTACCAAGTCACAATCGTTACATCATGCGCCCTGTTTCCTGGTACATTTGGTGTGAAATAGTTCTCTTTTCGACTCTTTTTGTTTGTGTTATTCTTGTCCCCACGAGGAAAATGAATTTTTTTCCAGTGAAAACAAAAGGCGAGGTATATGACAGTGGTCTCATATTAGGTATATGAAGTATTGACACCCTAAAAACTACTAAAAAGAAATAATAATCCACACTCATCGAAAATGAAGCAGAGTTGTCTACGTAGGTACTTATTTTCAGGAGAAAAGTTACGCTGAGCAAGTGAGCAGCAGTGCAGTTTTGACGGAACCCCAATGAAGGAAATATACTGACATCATAGGTATGGTATAGGTCGCTAACTGGCTCTCTAGGCATGCCCAACCTCTCTACACGTCTCTAATTTAACTTCTATAGAATTTCTTTTATCCAGTACACTTCAAATTGTGCCTAGCCTCTCATTCAATTTCTAAGAAGTAGTAGGTTGGTTTGCTTTCATAAAACTTATTGAAATTAAAACTACACTAGGAGGGTTCTTCTAGAAGTAGATGAGCTATTGAACGCCAGTAGAAAGCATATAGGGTAGCTTATAAAGGCCAAAGGGCCATCCGATATGTAGCATTGAGGTAGGTATAGGTACATAGATCCAGGAGTATTTCATTACATCGGCATTTACCTATACAAATTTTACAATCCACCTAAGTAAAGTCCTATACCGGATTTGGACCTAAAGGGAATGGGGACCGTTTGTCGTTGTCAATGAGCCTCTGAGTCACTGACTCAGATCCATTATCCGGGGCTGACACTAATAATCCCTCAGTGTCAGTCCTGTCAGATTGATTTGCTGAGTTGACTTTAGGTACATCTAAGTCTCCTTAGGAGCTCACACACTAAGCCTCCACGGGAAGGACCAATCCAGCCCGTCTGTCGTCTTATACTGGATTAGCTATACCTACGAGGATATAGATATAAGTTTGTAGGCAGTTAACCTGAAAATATAAGTTCCAACACCCACACTCAAAAATCAGAGAAGTTTCATCGTATTTCTATGTTCTGAAAGTTTTCCACTTTAAAACGCCACCCCATAGTTTCTCCGTTTGTGTGGTCGCCCTGACATCGGCATGCTCAGCTAGCTGGAACACCACGGCTCCACGGCAGTTTCTCTCGTGCATACCCGGAGGTTTACCTTTCGCGGTTCACTGAATACTTGCCTATGACTAAGTACACGTTACTGCGACTATTTTACGGATACCTAATTTGTCTGTATACTTGTCTAGAGCACTGAAGCAGAGACTGCAGTTCCGGTTATGTGGCCAGTACGCAAAGTAGGTATAGGACCTATAAAACACTACAATGCAAGCTCCAGCGGAAGGTATAATGTTAAAAGAACAGCAAACGGTATTTCGTTCGATTAAATAACAGCAACACGTTCTACCTATTATTAAATTTAAAAAATACGTTTTTACGAACTGGGAAAAACTGGTGAATTTCCATTCACTCTCTCAGATTTGTCTTCGGATATGGGACTTCGAACCTGATGAGAGCCACTGTCTTAGACATAGTCCGTTGAGGAATATTCGCGTCTTCGTCCAGACTTTTGTCTTATGTCTCCACATTGAAGAACTCGTTAACTAGTCTTGTCAATGGACTCAGGAAGGTGTTGACTTCTTGAGGTCGTAGCTCAACAATGGCCTGAAGATAGGTGTGGCTTCTTTGTGGCCAAAAGTAGAGCACGGGTGACACTATTTCTGTTTAGGCCTCGTCGTAGGTGCACGCAGTGTTTAAGCCCAACGTTAACCGTTACACCGGAATTCCTACGTTACCTAGTTTATATTTCTTGATGACATTTGCACCAAGCACCAAGCTCATCCTCATACCTATTTCTTCCCTTATTCCATGGACTATGGCATATGGTGTGATTACTAGAGTTGTTGTTTATATAGGAGAGGCCAACGGATGGAGAAATACCAGAGGACATCGGCGTGAAATCTTCAGTATAGTGGTGGGCATTGGTGCGGGCGCCAGAAAGATGAGCTGCCCAGCGGTCACGAACCGCGGCGGACACGGGAAGTGCCATCGGGAATTAGGCCATGTATCGGTGCGGGAGGACAATAGGTACGATAGGTATGATGGGTACTACGCCCACTTTCTCCGCTCTTTGACGTATTCAACCTACCACTAGACATTAATGAACCCACGGATGCCATGACCAGTGGCAGGGTGCCCATGATGACCCCGCGTTAATGGTAGGTACTCAGTCAGGAGTGCTATAGGTGTTTATCGAAAAAAAGAATATGGCACAAGAAGTTGAAGGGTTTCCTTGAAAAATCGCACCAGACCCTTCAGTGTAAGGTAATAGGTGCATTAGGTTTCAGAGACATTTTCATGACAACTCGCCTGTGAATAGGCGATTTTGTCATTAGTAATACGGTGTAGTGGCTGTCATTATCCATGCACATTATTCCTCGATTCGTTCACATGAAGTAAGGCGAAGACAACATGCTCATGCATGCTTCAACGCATCCCTGGGAGAAATCTCATGTCACGGACGTTACATGACGATTCCAATTTTACTCTCTCACATTATTTCTTAACTATTATTATAATTATATAAATTTATATAATTGTGTGCTCGTGATCCAGGTTGTAGAAGTAGGTAATAGGCCCGGGAAACTTTTAGTATAAGAAGCTGATTCAGAGTAAACCCGATGTCTTGCTAAAGGGGAAGGATCAAGGTAGCACGAACGTAACTTCTTACTACATTTAAAGCACGTATTAATGTGAAGATAATTGGAAGGTTATTTTGATGAAGCTAGGTAGATGAGACCTCCACTGCTTCAAGGCTATGTCTTCTCCGTATACCTCTTCAGCGACGTCCTACAGGGCAGGAGTTCATCTTCCTCTTCTGAAAACGTGAGGACCTCAGCCTTGAACGCAGCATCTCATCTCCATGCAATCATCCTCAGCATACTTCCCAACACACCAATCTTTTCTTACCAAATTATTTGCCATTGAATGAAAATTAAGCAGTCTTCCCGTGGTGGAGGAAATATTCTACCCCCCTATTAATCTGTATGCGGCCTAGTAATTTTCTCATATACTTGGGCAACATAAAACGCCCTACCACAGCAGGAAGTTTCAGGATTATTTTGATTTACACGAGATATGAACGCCCGTAGATGAAGAAGTAGGTATATCTAGATACTGAGCTAAGTAGCGATTTCAATGTCACCCACCTCGCGCTATAGGCACCACACCCTATATACCTGTACGGCGATAGCTACCAATCTAATGCTTGGAAGTCAAGGTGATGCCTGCCGTGACTCCGAGACAGGTACCGCTGCTTAATCGGCCTTCCTCTATTAAAGGTTGGCGCCCGGCAAGGGAAAAAATAATTCACTTTTAGCAGAGAACTCGGTATTTGCTTTTGGCAATGAGATACTGAAGGAAAGCGCAGCGAATATAGGTATGATAGGGCTGTCAGGTCTATGGGAGTCCATATGTACACGTATTCATATTGTACCTACTTATATCGTAAGTGGAAGTATGTATAGGTATACTTAAAAGGCATACAGCCAAGGTTGCCATCTCGTAGTTATCACCTCCCCCGCCCATCCGCAGGATACCTTAGCAGTAAGTATAGAGTTTTAAGTAAGTATACCTACTGTGGTATAGCCAAGTAGGTCCGTTCAAATTTACTGTATCTCACAAAATGGTATATGGGTAGGTGCAGGTAAATAAAGAAGGTATAATTTTTATGGATTTTTGTGGGCATTGTTAAGCCTGCTATCTGCCGAAGTAGATTAGGACTCCAGGACTATAGGATTAGGTACACTCGTTCAGGCTCCGCAACAACAGTTATTATCTACTGTTCTAGTCCATCACAAAGACGAGTAACTCTACTTGTCCGGTCTAAAAAGTCGTACCAAGCAAAAGTGGAACTAATGGTGTAGAAGCGAAATTGGAATCAGTTTCTGTGGAGCACTGTTAAGAAATTCGGTCGCGTTCAACATCATAGGACACAACAAGAAATTTTCTATCTCCCTTGGTTCAAACAGTCCCTCGGTTAAAATCATATTAGAGAAAGTGCAACCATTTTTTGAAAAATTACGAGAGCGTTTTTATTTTGCAATTTTTTATTTTACTGGAGAGCCAAGTGTTTTAACTTTGGTCCAACCTTTTTTTTTCGGCGGGACGACGTCAACAAAATGTATTAATATAAAAAGAAGATGGGATCATAATTTATGTCTTCGAAACGGAAACAAATGCAAGGAAGGGTGAAAATTCCTATAGTCATCTGAATCTCTTTGGTTTTTTATTTCTTTAAGAATGAGTTTCTCTATATAGAGACTCTGTTTGAGTCTATAGACAAAGCTCAATAAGGTCCGTTGTACCATGCCGCATGAGACAATTTAATTTCTTTGTGCAAGAGGTACAGAAACTAAAGCAGCCTGAACCTGAGAGCAGCAAATGGACCGATCGACAGAACCCAGAGAAAGGCAAAGAGGCGCTCCTGATTGACATTTAATTGGGCATCCGTTCTGAATGAACAACTCGGTCAGACGGGAGCTGAACAGAAGAGGGTGAACGGCGGAACGGCGGAACGGCCGAACGGCCGAACGCCTCATTTGCCTCGTTATGCCCCCATTGAGTTTCCGTGAATTACTTGCTGCAGAGCACATTGTCATCATTTGCCATTCGCCAGTCCTCACTAACGACATGTGACCAATCAATGCGTTTGTAGAACTTCGTTTGTAGAACTTTTCTAAGAAGGCTCTTTATGGCAGTTTGATGGGTCAAACAGTGGACGAGAACGCTATACATGCTACATTCATCTGCTTTGAGTCATCCTGGTTGTCATGCAGTTATATTCAATAGTCAATAAGTAGGTAAATGTGTAAAACATTCTTCTACTTCTACAGAAATTGTTAAATTAACGTGTTGTGATGAAAAACTTCGAAATAAGACTATCTCTCCCACTATGTCACAGATTTCAACAAACCTGTGTCGGTATCGTAGAGGTTTCTTTTTTCGGTTTTATAGGTAGTCGGGTACAAAAGATGCGGTGGTCTCTCGCCTCACTTGCGGACTCCTAATATTTTGTTTGAACCTCGGAAAATGGGCCACCGACGCTATATATAGCTCGTGCCTCTTGGATGATCCACAACAATAATACCCCCTGAGCATTGTGCGGAACTGGACAGCTATTGGGTACAACTGGAAGCATGAAACCATTGTGTCCGGGGATAGTGGGACAAACGCTGCGTCATCTCGAAAATATCTTCATATTGTTAGGGCCCATAGAGTTCACACTGAGCCTTGCGAGCCGTGCGCCCGCACCTCGCGCACCTACCTAAAGAATAATGGAATTACTGAAAGACAGTATGAATAATTAGTGAACCTGTTTAATGAGCTGGGAACACATATGGATTGTTCAATTTTCTGCAGTGAATAGTGATGATGGGGGTATTTAAGGTGCGCACTGTTTATGGTGCTGCCCCACTTCTATGGCTATATGTTAGGATCACACCTACTTTCAGGACTCTCATATATGCTTCTCCTCTTCTTGATAGAGATATTAGATGGCCATTAAAAAAGGTCGAGGGCCATCAAGTAAAATTTCTAGAGACACGAATAAGGATGCTGAAATTCACCACCCGCCACTGCGGCCAGCAAAGCTCACTTGCAATGCGGCGTTGGCGATGGCGTCACGCTATCCTGGCTTATTACCAGCAGAACTTGCATTCAAAAGGCAAGTCCTCGGTAGTATAGTGGTCAGTATCCCCGCCTGTCACGCGGGAGACCGGGGTTCGATTCCCCGCCGGGGAGATTTTTTTTCTTGCCTTCCGGAAATAAGTGGATATTATTGGATATTGTTTATTATAGCAAAACTGAGTTTTTCGAGGAGATTACTTCCGACTTCCGTTTCCTTTTAGCTACCGAAGTAATTTTTCTTTTGGTGAAGGACACGCCACAGGCTTAGAGGTACCAATATGGGTAGGCACGGTTGTCAGGAAGGTCTATACGCTGGAGCTGAAAAATTTCTCCCATATTTCAACGGTCCTTTATTTATTATGAAACGGATCCATTGTGTGGGGCCTTGGTCCGTTGTATGGCTCGTGAGATAATCGCAGCTGTGCTTTTTGACACTGATTGCCACTCGCCAGACTGTGCCATTACTCAACATACAGCACGTGGAGACTGCAGCACGCAAGGTACCGTAGGTGAATCTAATTCTATATGCGTACCAGAAACCTACATTGAAACCTCACTTTAGTCACTTTACGTACACTACCTATACAACAACCGATAACCTCCAGAAATAGGGACGCTAGGTGCTAGGTACTCAAACAGCTTATACCAGCTTATTATTGCTCGTACCTTTAGATGCTAAAATAAAAATTTGTAGAACTATAGGTATACCTAAATAAATAAGATCGCTTAGGAATTGTTCAGGAGGCACGCCATATTTTTTTCCCCACTCACTTTCCCAGTTAGTCGTCCCTAACCCACCTACCTTCCTACCTCCTGCCAAATACCTATTATCGTAGATAAAGACTACTTTTGTTGAACGTCATGGTTCACGCTCTTATCTGACTGACTGTTGAGTCGCTGGAGTCAAGTGGCGGTTACACTTCTGTTACGAAATCATTTAAAGGTCAACATTGTAGCATTGCCGTATAATAGAATAGACACAACTACACTGCGGAAGTGGAAAAAAATACTAAATGATCACACTGAATAAAAGAGAGCGTGTAAATTTTGTACAAAAGAAAATAGAATAAAATATATGTTCTCAAAAACTTTCTTAAAGTCGTTAATACTTTTCGCGCCATTTTCAGGGCCCTTCTGTTCGATATAGAAATTCGATTTTTTATTATCGTTCCATTTTTTTTTTATATCTTTTTGATTTTGATTTCCTGTGATTTGTATTTTTGTCCTTTCTTAGTTTTCCTGTCGAATTTCTGTAAGTACACCAACATAGTGTGTATTTCGATGCGTTTTCGCGATGTACCTACTAGTGAAATTCAAGTATGGTGGTTTGGTTACGCATGCTGTGAATGCCATAAAAGCACGGATGCGCAGCGCAGCTATTTGGAAGCAAACAAACTGAAGTGCCCCCAAAACACCGGGAATTTACGATAATGACCTTTCTTGTGGTTCATTAAATGTACCACACCAAACTGCTTGCTTTTGTAGGTAGTCTCCCCCATCTACATTTAACGTGGTCCTGTTTTAGGTTAGGTATATTAGCGTCTAGTTATTTGCAAGATGAGTCTGATGTACCTATAAAGCCCTTACCAAACCAGGTCTAGAAACGTATTACCTATCTGTCTAACGTAGACATAGGCACCCAACTCCCGTTTAGCTTGGCAGGACTTTCCCACGTCCATAGCATGTCGGCTGTGGTCTGTGTCAATCCCGCCGATGTCGGCATGACGTTTCCTTGTTGTAGTCAATAATTTGTAATTCATTGATCTAAAGTCGTGGAACGTGCTGGAGAGATTCACTATTCCTGCGTTTGGGCCAGTGTAGGCTCCGTGAGAGGATTGCGGCAGCAGGGTGCCTATTCAAGTCTCTACTGACTCCAAAGTCACGAATTTCCCCTACCAATGTTGCGTTTAAGGGTTGATTTCATTTCAGCTGAAGATGTATTTCTGCCTCCCATAAGTTTAACATTGCTAGCACTAAATTATTCTTAATTTTTTCCTTGGTCGGAAAGACCCAGAATTTTGCTATAAAGTAGCCTCAGCAATGTAGCAAAGCGCCGACACAGTTTCGCCGTTTTCCCCCAACTAGGTCAGTTGAAATGACTGGATCTATGCAGGGAACGATTCATATGATAAGACGCGAAACTTGCATTTCGAGACCAAGTCCTCGGTAGTATAGTGGTAAGTATCCCCGCCTGTCACGCGGGAGACCGGGGTTCGATTCCCCGCCGGGGAGGCTTTTTTTTGTTCATGAAAAAAAAACATTTTATTGAATCAGAAGTGTAGTACCTGCCTCTTCTCCGTCGTGTCGTCATTGTAACATAACAAATGGTTCAAATTTTAATTATTTTAATTTACTGATATAGAGTGACTACTGGATTACCCATGGGTAATCGGGTAAGGTAAGCAGGTAAGTACTTAGGGTAGGGTAAGACTACCTCCGGAATGGGATAAGGGCAGGCAGGTGTCTTATCATGGTAGGCGTAGGTGTCAAGGTTAGCTAGATTAACTGGTAATGTTGAGCTGACATTGTTAATGAGAACAATAGCTTCCGATGGGAAATTAAGTAGCGCCAGACTGGTAGGTCGGTTAGGCTACCGAATTTTGATGGATTTTAATTGTTGCTAAGCATTATTTATTTATTTTTAAACTTAGCCAGCCGTATAGGTTAAGTAGTGGGCTGCATCTTTCAACAGGTCCTTATTCTCAATCTGTTGTAAAAACACCGGGCTCTGTGCAGACTGAATAAGCTAACTGTTTTTTCGAGCTTGGCACCTTGCACCTAAGGTATTAATTATCTTACAATTATCCAGTAATGATTAGCCTATCTCTTAACAAAAGCGGTGGTTTTCCCGTTAGTTGGCCATGAGACTTCCTCAGTTCCTCCGCCTCCACCTGTCGTCAGTAATCGCCATGGGAAAGTCTCTTATAAAAAATAATACAGCTTGACGAGGAAGGACGCTCTTTCCCCACGGTTGAGGGTCGCATTACAAAATGAACAAGCAACCTGCGTTGTCGGAAAATTGTTATTGAGCGTTTCAATTGTTTTATTTTACTGTCATTTTCCTTTCGTCAGTTTTCAGTTGTTGTCACTCGTGATATAACTCGTTGTTTAAATGTTGTTGTTTGTGTCCGTGTTTGCGACAACTTCCACGGTACCTCAGGTCCCTCTTTAGTCCGAAATTAAAATTAATAGCCTTTAAAGTTAAATAAGTCAAACTGAGGTAGGTACATGTGCGCATACACACACCCAGAGATTTTACATACCTTATACAGGGTGTTTCCGAATGACGGGGCAAAAAAAATATGGCGGGTAGGTACACCCACGTAGACCATTTTTGGCTAATACATGTGGGGTCGCAGGTCCTTCCTAACTGAGATGCAGGACCGGAACCAGTCAATTTGACAAATGGTTTTTTGCCCTTTTCTCGCTAACGACTTATAATAGCGAAAAAATAAGTGCAGTTTGGGTACCATTTTTAAGGATGCCGCATCGAATGGTGGTATCAATTTTTCAATATTCAGTTTCAAAATGGCAGATTCAAGATGGCGGCTATCATTTTTTTCTCCGATCTCAATGAAAATTGGTGGTTAGGGGTTTTCAGGCATGCTGAAAATGAATCTGAAAAAAGTTTTTGAAAATTCGAAAACTTTTGTTTTTCTGCCACTCTTATAATTTCGTGAAACTCATTCGATTTGCATGAAATTTACAGTGTAGTAACTGATAGACCTGCTTATTGAAAATCTGTAAAAAGTTTTCAAAAAATCGCACGCGTTTCAAAATGGCGGTCTCGTGATAGTCGTTTCATGGTTCCGATCAGCATGAAATTTATAGCACAGTAATTCGTAGACTTACTTATTTAAAATCCGTAAAAAGTTTTCAAAAAGTCGCACTTGTTTCAAAATGGCGGCGTCCTAAAATTTCCCTAAAGTTGTCATAGACTCATCAGATTTGCATGAAATTTGAGGAGTATTGTTATTACATTCTTATTATTTTATGATTAAACACATTGCTGGACATTCTCACACAACATTTTGGAACTGACCCAACTTTCTGATTAATTTGATTATTTCACGTTATCCAGGTACCTACCTACCCATGTACGAGGTACCCACCTAATTGCCTACCCTAACTTTATTTCCGTGAATTTTTACATAATTATTTCAGATTATTGTTTGTAATTCCTACATACATTAAATTATCAAATTTTGCGAAAATCGGACAAGGTCTACTTCACCTTAAGAGTAACTTCAGGACGCCGCCATTTTGAAACGCGAGCGATTTTTTGAAAACTTTTTACAGATTTTCAATAAGTAGGTCTATCAGTTACTACACTGTAAATTTCATGCAAATCGAATGAGTTTCATGAAATTATAAGAGTGGCAGAAAAACAAAAGTTTTCGAATTTTCAAAAACTTTTTTCAGATTCATTTTCAGCATGCCTGAAAACCCCTAACCACCAATTTTCATTGAGATCGGAGAAAAAAATGATAGCCGCCATCTTGAATCTGCCATTTTGAAACTGAATTTTGAAAAATTGATACCACCATTCGATGCGGCATCCTTAAAAATGGTACCCAAACTGCACTTATTTTTTCGCTATTATAAGTCGTTAGCGAGAAAAGGGCAAAAAACCATTTGTCAAATTGACTGGTTCCGGTCCTGCATCTCAGTTAGGAAGGACCTGCGACCCCACATGTATTAGCCAAAAATGGTCTGCGTGGGTGTACCTACCCGCCATATTTTTTTTGCCCCGTCATCCGGAAACACCCTGTATACCTTTATTTACATTTGGGACGATTAATGGATAGTTTCCTTTGCTTGCAGTATAACTGAGATAATTAAGATAGTCTCCAACGTGAGTTGTTAAACTTTCGCAAAATATGCCTTGTGGGGTATCAAAAGTATTGGAAAGGGTTCACTAGGGAAACCTTTCTCCGAGTCCCATGCACCATCCGTTCTGAATTCTCCTGTCGCAAAAATTGGATATTACACAAAGTTCATGGAATGACTTTTCTCAGACAAAATCGCATTGCGGTCAATACCTGCCTCAGTCCCAGACCAGAAACTGACTTCGATTTAATGGTCAGTAGACATCCGTATTAGGGCCCGCTCATGACATCAGACCTAATGTGAGTCACCTGTGCGCCCGGCTTGCAAAAGCAGACAGGGATCCGAGTAAATTACCTTTGCTGTGTACCTGGGTATCTCACAAAGTACCTGTACCTCCATCTAAGGGCGGGGTCTGGATTCCTATCAGTCTCTGTCAGTAGGTAGGTGAACATGTCAGTATAGACAGTCCACTGACTGTTTTTTATTATTAGGCCAAAACCTTAGAGCAAAAGGGCGCGATCAAGGGCAGCTTTCAAGGTTGTTCTACATTTTACATTTTTCAAGTTTTCATGTCAAAGAAATTTACTTATGTTCTGCGTCTTACTAGAACAACGCGATTAATCCATCCATGCTACTGGTAGAAAATTTTCCAGTCCGAGGATTCGAACCTGGGCTTCCTGCGTGTGACTCCTGACCTTTGCACCATGGAATGCCGCATGTCCTGATGTCTTAAGAGTCGCTGCTCGTGATTGTTCCTGTATCTTTCATGAGGGATTGAGGTATAATTATTGTAGAGTCGTGATGCATGCTCATGTTTTTGGATGGAGAGGGAACCTCATAGTCTGAGGATGACACTTCCATTATACCCCGTCTGTAAAATATCATATATGAAAAGTGTAATTATACTTTCAGCCTCCATTCTATCAAAATTGTTGTTCCGTTTGAAAGTGTAGGTACACTTGGCCTGGCCCACTCCTCATAATTTACATCAGTGATACGTCGACTTTTCTCCATCGTTTTTCCACAAAACAGTTAATGTCGAAGGGGTAACCACTACAGAGATTCCCTGAGATTCCATAAAGATTTCCAATGATTCCCAACGAGATTCCCAACGAATGGTTAACCCCTCGGATAATGTGAAATTGTTCCCCGAGTTAGGCTAACTGACACTTAAGTGAAGGTCATGAAAGTAGCAAGTTCTGAGGAAAGAACATTTTAGTATATAATATGGCAAATGAAGAAGAAAGTGCATGAGATCCTGATGGTGTACCTGATTAATTTCCATTTCTTCTTGTTTTACCTACCTCCTTGGGAACCTTGATCACTTGAAGTGCATCCTGCCTGCTTTCACTTGGTTTTATACACAAGGTGGAGACAAAATTGGTATCTTGTGTTACTGTGGGATTTTAATTGTACAATACCTATAGATTGGAGTTGAGGTTGAGTTCACCTTGTAAGTGTCGCCCACGACTGCTAAGAGTTTTGTTACTCTACTAACTGAAGGGAACTTTCAAGGCTCTTCGAGAAGAAGTCTATGGTGCGATGGTCAGAGCGCTGGACTGGACGGAGATCGAATCCCAGTATGAGCAGATTTTTCACTGGTAGCCAGAAGAGTCTTCACTCATTGCACTTTTTACGTTCCTTGTTTTCATCGTTTTCATGTAAGAAAACTATTGGTTATTTATTATTATAGCAGTGTTCTTATTTTTTGACTTTTCGTCGACAAAGTTTTTAACAAGGTTTTTAAAGTCGATTGCTTCTACTAATTGTCTTGAATCGCTGCCGCTGTTTGCTGAGGAAACCCCATTTAATAGAGAATTACGAGAAAACAAAACGTTTTCTTTCAAGCCCTATTACTGGATTTGATCCAAGGAAAATTCCAAAACTTCCAACCGCAGCTCCTTTCCATAGAATAAAGTGTCCCTTCCTTTTTCTCCGCTGTGTGTTTCAATGCCTCATACCATTGTAAGGTAACACACAAGGTAATTGTTCTGAAAATTTAGTACCTCAACCGCTCATACTGACGCTGACTTTTATGGTCAGAGGAAAACGGGCAGTGCCATAATAAATTCATGGCATAGTACTTTCCTTTCGCTGGGAGCTTTCTGGTTGGCTGGAAGAGTGGGGATACGTGCCCTTATGGTTTCATGTCTGCATTTCATGTCCGGATAGATATACGTACCTGTATGTTACAAACTACTGGTATAATCTCATGCCTAAAATAAATCTCAATGTCCTTTTATTGCTGCGATAAAAACATTGTAATAAACTAATAAATTGACGTACATAACGGGAATTTTTTACTGTACGTTTTTTTGTGGTTCTTTGCACTTCCGGTTTACTGTTACCTACTTACTATAGTTCATTATTTTATTGTTGATTTTTGGTTGTTGCAGGCACCTTTTGCGGGCATCCAGCAGTGCCACTAAACGCTCGGATATCGCTGTCACAAAATGATCTTTCACCGGGAACAGCCGTCACCTACACTTGTGATCCTGGCTACGAACTCTTCGGGTAAGTCACTGGTTCTCTTTTCATTAATTATTATTAACACTAATAGTGGATCTAGCTTAGCGAGCTTTTAAGTTGAGGGTGACCCACATGTCCGTCCAGACATATTATACTTCTTGACCTTAGCTTTCGTCGGGCGTAAAAGTTGAAGGCACGGTATCACAGTAATCTGTTAGAAATTAGCTTTCCGAAGGGCAGTCTTTTTAAGTCTAGGCGAAGTTACGTATTCAGGTGTATCAGTTTGTTGAGGCCCCTGCAGATCATCCTTGCAGATTAGATGAGGAACCAAGACGTAAGTAGGCGGCATCACCTTGCACAGCCTCCATCTGGAACAAAGCCAGAAAGTTCCGAAAAACAATAACTCTGTGTAAGAATTCGATACCCTGGGAGGTGTGCAAAAAATATAGAGAGCAGCGGTTTATGAGGAAGCAATTCACTAATGAATTGTCTGGCCCCGGGCTGGGGCAAATATTTCATAATGTCAGCCTTGGTGCAGGTATTCTCTTCTCCAGCTCCCCAGCTCTCGCTCCTTCATCACGTCGCTCCATTTCATGTTATTACCTCCAGACCTCCTGCAGTTCGTCATACATCAACAGACAAAGCGGGAGGGTAGCTATGTTATTTTATGGGCCTTCCTCATTCCTTTTGACTCACGGTCCAATGACCTAACTTAATTATTCGCTCGGTCAAGGAAGAGGGAGGGGGTAGTGTCCATTCCGTAACGTCCCTGTCCTGATCTAAATTACTCATGTTTTTGAAGTTTCTACCTCAGTTTCCGATTGCCTTCCCGAAAATTATAAGACTTTGATATATTGATCTGCCCTGGGAACCTTCACGCGTCTTGGTCAGCATTATTATTTATTACTGTTGTATGCAAACATCTAGGTACAAAATTGTTTCCACTTTTTGAGTCCATAGCTGAGGGTTGGGGGGGACAAGCCCAGCAACTAGACCGTTTTCAAGAACTATCCATTGTGCTCAGCTGGCAGCACTACCAAATACCAGCTCCCCAGCCATCGAATAAACGATGGGGACCTACAATTTTAGGTGGGTTCCGAATCACCACAGCCTCGATATACATTTCACTTGACATGCTGAACATATCAGAGGTGAATGCCGAGCAGAAAAACTTTTTGGTAGGATCGGGATCGAACCGGTGTGACCCGGCTCTCACTGCTCCCCAAAAGTCAACCATTTAGTCCACTCGGCTATCGAGGCCTTTTTTGAGTCCATAGTAAACGGAAAGTAAATTCATCTGAAACTTGTATCTGGTGCTTCTGCAAGGAGCTAACGATTGCTCAGCACCCGGTAATTAGGCGAAGCGCAGCTGGTCAGGTATAAATGGGCGGTTGGGCGCGTGGCGGAAGGCGGCATGCACGATCTTCTCATCAGCTCTCTGTCATGGAAGTCATGGAACACTTGGCTGGTTATTTGGGCCACTGACCAGCCTCACCCCTACAGCTGAGCCAGACGTAATAGCAATAGGCATGTCTAGTGCCTCCCGCGCTTCGTGAACAATTCAAGCGGAACTGGTTGCTACACAAGTGCTAATCCATTGTACGAATCGAACGTGGATTCATTGTTGGTATTTACCCTCCCCGCTTGTTTCCACGGGTATCACCCGACCTTTCACCTCACGGTTCACCTTGGAGTTGCTATATATTCCTCGTTTTTCTGCTGTTCCACGGATATATACGTATCTGTGAAAGCATTGGGAGAGTTGCACTTTTTCACCTCATTAAGGAGGCTACTGCTATCCATGGCAATTACAGTTAAGGCTCTGCGTAAACTGAACGATGCATTATTGACTCCCCAAAGGTTAACATTGCGAGCGGTTGATTATTATTTACCCTTGGTTGGAGAAAACGTGAATTTCGTCTTGGAAGTATTCCAGGGACGTATCGAGTAGCTACTAAATTAAAAATAATTCGCATACCGTAGTATTAATCATATGGGTGGCAGAAATGCACTATCAACTCAAGTAGAGACTTAATTATTAGAGTAAGATCTAAATAACTCACCAAAACAACCTAACTCACTACGTACTACCTACTTAATTAATAAGCTAGTATAGAAGTCAAAGGCGTGATCAGCAATAAGCAATTAAGCTATCAATATCGGCAAATGTCAGACCGTGGGAGACCTATCAACCCCATCAACCAGTCTGATAGCATGCTGGGATTGATTTTCCGATAATCGCCGTGACCATAACGTGAGAGAGGGCGAAAATAAAGGAGGGCTTACCGAAGCTACTCCGCAAAGCTATTAACTCCCCTATGGAGCCATATAGCTGCTGCTGCTGCTGCTGCCCGTCAGCGTTGTATTATTACGGTCCGGGGCCTCCTCTTTCAAAGCCTTTTGTAGGATTGGTTTATCTCGGACGTGGTACAGTTCGAGTCAACTCCCGAACTGTCGTGGACCGAAGAAGTGGTTGGGCCAGGTTCCCCCTATAGTGTGTGGCCGTATATAGAAGCCAGGTTAGTTTCTAAAAAAATTCTCCCCCATAATTGTTGTTCCTTGGTACTGGATAGGTTGGAAAACAGGAACTACCTTCTCATAAATTTGCTGCATTAGCTTTAGCTTACCATTAATACCAATAAAATATTGTTGTTGCAGTAGCAGAGCAATGGGGAAAACGATTTCTCCAAACCTGATTGTAAATTGGCCTGCTAGAGTTATAAGAGAAGAAATTTTCCGAATGCCCACGGAAAAGTAACCAATTACAAAAAGCTTTTAAAAAAGGTCGAAGCGAATGTGGACAATTATTTAGCAAACGCTATCAGCAGTGTCCCACTTAAACCCTGAATCCAAAATCCGTGTCGTATTTTTGGGGGTTGGCGCCTGTTTTTAACTTCGCCGAAGGGTCATGTCAGCAGGAGCGCGAGTTGCTTTTTATAATCTGTTTTCCCTTTTTTGCAGATCCCCCGTTCTCACGTGTACGCCCCAGGGGTCCTGGCTGGGAGATCTCCCTTTCTGTGGTAAGCTCTTTTTAATTTAGCTTTACTAAAGTGCTGTACTCGAGTTATGCTGGCTTTCGTGCTTATTTACTCTCGTTAAAGGCTCAGGTACTTTATACATGGCTGTTTCATGAAGCTCGCAGGCAGTTCGAGGTACCTCTCATTCCCTTTGAAATGGTCCTCACACAAATATACATGTATATTACATGTGCGTCTACTCCATCATGGTTACAAAAGTGATGGAGATACTGTAAATAAACGCCATATTCATGCTTGGTAACGTGTCCTATAGTTTGAGAGTTTGAGCTCAACGACCGCTTACTTGTTGAGGGGTTCAGGACACTCCGGAAATCCTGAATAGAGGTGTGATTGAATGGGACAGTACTGTCTCAGAGAAACTTTGCTTCTATTGAGGAGTTAGCGAGCTTGAAAGCGAATCGATGCTAAACAGGGGAGGTAGATTGTTGAGACTGCTGTGCAGATATTAAGGCCTGGTGGCCTAGTGTCTCAAAATATACTTATTTGGGACCTTAAAAGGGGGGCAGTGGCAGTTCGTTACTCTATTGTTAAAAGGGTTGAGTAGTCATTGAGATTGGGAGGCTACTTTTTCGCTGCAAAAGCAAAAATTGAAAATTTCCTGTATGACAAATATGCCAAAGTCTTGTTAAAACAAAATAGGCTATATAGGCTATATAGGCTATATACTGGTACTTGTAAAGTACGATACGTAAGAGGCAATCACTGTCGTATATGGTAAATTACCTCTATTGTTGACTCCTCTTTGTTTTTGACGTGTTTTCGGAGGAGTTTCGCCTCCGCTTCTGCATTCCGATATGCCTTCTTGAGCAGTTTGGAAGGAACACAATAGAATTCTTGTGTGATCGATGGTTTGTGGGCTGATGTGTTGGTGTCAAGGTTACCGTAATAGCTCGGTGATTTAGTTTGAAAAGCGGTAAAGTACCGCGTACCATGCAACCTGCAATGGCGCCTGGAAGCGTCCTCATCACCTTTCACCCGTCGTAACTTTAACTTTGCTAATTTCGGTTATGTGAGTGAACTTGAAATGCACGGGATATAACAATCTTTGATGTAAAATGTAGTTCATATAGTTTTCAGAGGTCAGTGCACTACGTAAGTCGCAGGATAGCCAACAGATTCATTCAAATAGCACATAGAAAAGCGGAGGCTACCTTATTGCTCTTGTCAGAACTTCTTTATTCCCTGACCTCTTCGGTCCAGTACTCAAGGATTTGTAATTTTTTGCCGCGAGCATTTATTCTCAGGTATTGTGCCCGGAACGCTAACCAGACGAAAAATTGGAACCCTGGGCTCCCCTACCACTTCCCCAAAGCCAGGGCGAGACCTGTTACTGCCCTCCAGAGTAAAAACAGGTCCCTCCGAGGGGTTAACCACTCCAGGAATCTCGTTGGGAATCATTGGAAATCTTTATGAAATCTCAGGGAATCTTGGAATTTTTTGGAGTGGTTACCCCTTCGGGGTTTATTTATCTATGAGTATCGTTGGGAATCTTTGGAAATCTTTATGGAATCTCCAGGAATCTCTGGAGTGGTTACCCCCTCGAGTCCCTCCTTCGTAGCAGTGGTGGGATCAGTAAAATGTCTCATATTGGCTGTGGAGAAGTACATGGTAGGGGGAGCCCAGGTTTCAAATTTCTGGTCTGGTTAGCGTTCCGGGCACGATACTATACCTGCTCTATGACGGAACTTTTTATCACGCGTGATAACCGCGTGATAAACATTTGCAATGCTATTTTCCCTATGTTTTCGTGATAACTGCGTGATCACGCGTGATAAAAAGATCCATAATAGGGCTCCAGTAGGTACTCGTACATGTAGGGAGGGGCTAGCGTTCTCGAAGCCCGTAACGAGCTAAAAGTGCGGAGTGTATTTTCCCTCATTTGTTTTAATATAGTAAGATATACAACTCGTACATGTATTGCAAAATCATAATCCTAAAGAGTGCATGAACCTTCACCTTAAAAGCAGGCTGATAATGACGTCAAGTGCTCGGCATTGTGCTCTCACCTCTCCAGGTACAATGGAAGGTCACATAGGCAGGTGACTATCCGGCACCATTTCTTCCAGCAATTCAGGTTCAAAGTGTGAAAGCTTCATGTTTACTCGCAACTGTGCTTTTCCATACTTTCTTGCGAGTTGTTCAGAACTTGTAAGCCACCAGCACAAGGAGAAATTTTATATTGTGCCCAGAGGTGAATGGAAAGTGTGACTCTGCAAATGAACATTCTTAGATGTTTTCTTTGCCGGTGAAGGTTATTCCCACCCCCTCTGGGGTCGCCCGGTGTACTGGGCCGGAGTCTGTAATAAAAAATACTAGTAGAGGTATCATTTAGGTACTTTTCTAAATTTTGGGGCTCCCGTTAGAGCTATATTTTGCTGATTGCGACGACTATAATTTCAAAGGTTGAAAAATATCAGAAGAGAAACCATGAACGCCTTCCTGTTTGGCCCCTTTCACCTCCCACCTCACCCACGCGTAACCTCTTCGCAGAACAAACCAGTAACCAGTGCTCCTGGTGGCTACTTTTCGGTGCTCGTGCGAGGCATGAGTAGTCTACGTGCCCGTAATTTCTCCACATGAGCACGTGGTTTGGTCATTGGCGGCAAGGGAAAAGTGGCCTTGGGTTTGCGGTTCACATGAGGTTAGGAAAGCGACGACTCCTGCTAAAGTGGCCACACCGTGGCAGGCATTGATCTAGCCGAATTTAACCACTCCTTACATGGCTTTGACCAATTTTTTCTGTGATTTTGACCATAAAGATGTATCCAGTTTCTTGAGTTTTCAATTGGGTGTTCCAACGAAAAACGGAGAAGAATGGTCGTCGCACGTCTTGGCATCCTTACATGATGACTGCCTAGCAGATTCTGGAACAGAGCCCTTCGTGGGTGTAGTCTGTCGCATCCGAAAAAATGTCAGTTTGAGTTTTTGGAATTAAAAAAAAATATATTTACCGTTATTTTGTAGGTGCTCATTGTCATTCAATACCTAGCCAGTTATACATATATGGCCGTTTCCCAATTCGAATTCGAAATATAAATAGGAGAAGTATCGGAAGTATTGGACGTAGGGTCAATCAGGGTAATTGAGAACACTTTTGAATTTTTTTACGCATTGTTTTTCATTTTTCTATGCCTTTCGCTTCGTATTCTTTTTGGTAATACTGAAGGACGTTTACTACGTTCTTTCCTCATACTGGAATGGATTCGATAAAGAAAAAAAACTCCTGGATGATTCAGATCCGAACTTTGAGCACGTTTTCACTTACCCCCGGCTGTTCTCACTTGCCCCCTCGAAAGGGGGGTAATTAGGAACGGCTACTTTTGTTCTTACGCTTCTGAAAATATGATATTGGTGCTTGGTGGCAAGCAGTCTAAAATCATTTAGAAAGACGGTTAAGAAGATTTTCAGTTGACCCAAATGCATTCTCTACAATAACAACGGAGGAATTGAGTTTTGAAATTTCACCCCCCCCCCCCCCCCCCCCTTTAACAAGAAAATGAAAGTGATTTTACAAAAAACTTTTTCAGACAAAAGTTGTAGATATTATTAATAGAAACTCATAGCAAAAAGAATAAACTCAATATCTCACCGAATAAGTGAGTTATGACGTTTTGAAAATTCAACCCCCCACCCCCTGCCTAAACGGTGCGTCGGACGAAAAACTTTTTCAGACAAATGTTGTAGGTAATATTGAGGCAAATGCATTACAAAACGAAAGAACTCGATAACACCCCTAGGACACACGTTATGAATTTTTTTGTGCGCAAAACCGTTTTTCCACCCTTATTCAACCATTAAGGGTGGGATTAAAAAACGTTACTAAGAAAAGTTGTAGGTAGTACCAATAGACGACCCTCAGAAAAAACCACGTTTCATTAGTTGCAATATTAAGGGAGTTATGGCCAAAAAACCAGTGTTTTCAATTACCCCCTTCGCAGCGTTCTCAATTACCCCCATCCACAATAAAACGGGGGTAAGTGAAAACAGTAGTCCCGTCTCCCTCCAAATTGGGATAACCTCAAATCATGGTAATAACAGTTAAAATATAGTTCATTTATCACAAAATGCACTATTTAAATTGTACAACTGAAAAAATAAGCCAGCTTAGCTCTTTTTCTTAGGAGATGAAAATATTAAAATCCGGAGCGGACAGCACCTTTAGGGTAAATAAATGACCAGCAGAAGGCTACTACAGATTTCCCGCTTTTTTCTTCGTTTCGTTGCCCACACTGAATACCCGATTATTATAGCATCGATATTTCTTCGATAAGCGCCTTAGTTTCGATAGTATGACGGTTGTTTCCAGTTACCCCCCGTTCCCATTTACCCTGATTGACCCTAATTCCCAATGCTGTATTGGGTGCACCATGGAGGACAGTTCATATCCTTTAGTTATAGAGAGGTCCAATTCTAACTGTTATTTTGTGTGTACAGGTACCAACGTAGCATTCAGAAAACCAGCTAACCAGTCGACAACAGTTCGTGGCGGACTGGCGGGCAACGCAAACGATGGGGAGAAGACGACGGTGCACGACGGAAAGCAGTGCACTGAAACACTCAAGGAAACCTCACCTTGGTGGCAGGTCAGTTTCCCGAAGTTTACTTTGGATAAATTCAAGCCAAAAATACGAGTGAAGCACAATTTGTAGAAATGTATTCGTTTTAAATATAATATGGCGTGGCTTATTTGTAGATGAAACAAAATTCTTGTCTGTCCTATAGTCAATCCCTTGTTTCCTATGAACCACTCCAGGAATCTCGTTGGGAATCACTGGAAATCTTTATGAAATGTTAGGGAATCTTGGAATTTTTTTGGAGTGGTTACCCCTTCGGTTTTTTACGAGCAGGCACTTTTAGAGGCTTTTTGAGGACAGTTTTATACTCTGTATACTTATGATGAGAGTGATCGAGCTCACCTACTTCATACATTTTGTATGTATGTTCTACATCACTTCCTTTGTTGTTCAGTAAATATGTATACCTATCTAGGGTTTTATATTCATCTACATATGAATACCGCAAACATAGGTGCTGTATAACTTGAAACCCGAGAGTGCCTTGTATAAAAGAAAACGTCTCAAGTTTACTGTAGTACTGTGCGGAATATTAAGTGGGAGGGGGAAGGGGTTAAGTCCTCATGGCGGTGATTTTGAAAGCTGAATTGCGGAAACGATTAAGCTCAGCAGTCAGCAGTCAGCGTCTCAACGCCGACCCAAATACCTTTTGCTCTCCGTTTTCTGCAATCTCTTTAAATATACCGTGTGCTTATAGGGCTCTGCTTTAACTCTGAACAAGCCCTGAGTTTCAGAATTGCCTGATGGGGCGTTCCACAATTTTGAGAGAACCTTGCACGCTGGTTGTTTTCAGTTGACATGCTAATTCTAAAGTTCTGGCATTGATGCCAGATTGTTATTGTTATCTTTCTTGACATGGTAGGTACTTAACATAATACGAAACGATTGAAACCAAATTCTTTTGTGCCGCCATATCTATCATTTTCTTCATTATTTTTATGAAAATTTTGCTGATCCAGTTCTTATTTTTTCGGAACAGGTTGATTTGTTGAGGCCGTACCCCGTGCGGGTGGTGCGAGTGACAACTCGCGGCTGCTGTGGCCATCAGCCTCTGCAAGACATTGAGATCCGCGTTGGTAACAGCAGCACAGACCTGCAGAAGAACCCCCTCTGCGCTTGGTTCCCTGGCACTATTGGTATGTTGGAAAATTATTTGGTTACATTTTTTGGTGCCATTTTTTCTTAAAAAACTGCCGGATGTTAAGACTGCATGCAACATACGTAATTAAGTTTCCTCGAAAACACGTCACTATAAGAAACATAAACAGTGTTGTGTCTACAGCCTTAAACACAGGAACACACAATGGATTAGGTCTAATAGGGTAGAAGTGTCTTCTTGAATATATCTAATTAGTCTGGCTGCATGGGAGAAGGGTTTTGGAGCAAGGATAATGATGTACCTGGAATGGTGTTGGGTCTCGTAATATATCACATGCTTCCTCCGTTCCCCCTCTCCAATATCACTATTAATACCCTCCTCCCTTCCGAAAACTGGGCTGTAAGTCAGGCCTCATAAATATGTTCCCTCTGTCTTTAATTTTTTTAAATTATAAAAAGAGGCTGGCAACATTTTTGTAATCTAATCCCACACTTCGTTAATTGTGTATAAAATTGGGTTAGGTACCAAAGGTAAATTAGAAAATGTGAGACTCCAGGGAAAAGTGCGCGTAAGTACATTACTCGGCTAGGCCTAGCTAAGGTTCAAGGGCGAAAGGGGTGTCGAAGCGACGACTCGCAGCACGGGCACTTTTCCAGCTAAGTGTCAGTCGTAAGTGGTGGCCTATTCATTTTGCTGGAAGTGCTTTAGTGCGCTTACTCCGAGCTTATTCATTAAACCACCATGTAAATTTAAATGTGCTTACTCAAATTCACTAGACATGTTGCTTAGAAATGGGAATTTGTCTTTGTTCCTTCGGAAGTAATGGAGGTTCTACCTATACATGTCTATCTCCCCACTATGGAACTAAGGGAGCAGCTCCCCGTAGCTCCATTAGGGCCACTTCCAACACCAAACACACGACTGGCGACGTTATCCCTCAGGAGATGATTATCTGCCTCATCTTGGTTGTTTGCGATGCCTTCTTGCGTAATCGTTAAGACAACCTGGTTGTTGTCGCCGAGAAGGAAGGGAGGACTGAAACTGAAACAAAATTCCCAATTGTATGTTATTTCATTCGTATTTTTACAGAGGAAGGGGTGACAAAAACCTTCACTTGTGCTCGGCCCCTCTTTGGACAACATGTCTTCCTACAGCTGGTGGGTGTGGAGGGGTCGTTATCTCTTTGTGAAGTTGAGGTCTTCACAACAGAAGGTGAGTTGAAGCTTAAAGTGCTACTTTACCTATTCAATCAACAGATCGATACAGAGTATGTTTACTAGCCTGTGCAGTCTGTGTTAGGTACGTACGTACCCCTACTGTAAAATTTATTGCATTTTTTTTCGTCTACTCTCATATAAATGGTAGTTGAAACGGACATTTCGGTGGCCGGTGGTTTTTATCTATTTTTTTTTTTACCGATTTCGACAAATTTTGAAACTTTTTTCACGTTTTTCAGAGGTTTCTGCTGACCGTTGTGCACCGCCAGGTTCTTCAGCTGATGCCGACCTTTCTGCCTTTGACCGGACCTGCTACGAGTTTGCAGTGACCCGGGGGGGAAGCTTTGACGTCGCTCGCCGCCACTGCGTCAGTCACGGGGGAGACCTCATCCACGGTTTGCGGGGCCCCATCAACACATTCCTTCTGGCTGAATTAGAGCGCCGGAAACCGAAGCTGAAGACTCAGCTGGTCTGGATAGGCGTGGAGAAGGAGGCTGGCATCACATCGAGGACGTGGAAGTGGGTCGATGGTGAGGGCAGTTGCTTTTTTTGCGCATGACTAAAAGTTTTCGCGATTATGAACTGGAATGTTCCAAATCTGCGTTCTATTCAAAACCCGGTGTGACCACTGTAGAGGTCAGCGAAGAGGTCTGCAGGTCAAGTGGTGTAGCCCCAAGGGTATAGTGCTCTTTGTTTACACTATTTCTCAACTACACCTTTCTACTACTCGATATTTATCCAACAGCAAATCTGTTCTTTGCTCTGAAATATGTCGTTTTAACGCTAAAGACTAGTTTAATAGTGAGGTGGGTGTTAACTATATCTCCTTTCGTTGTGAGCGGCTCAGGGGTTATTCTCGCATGAGCACCTACTATTTTGTTTCTGCTAATTTTCAGGGCAAGTAGTGATGAAGCCCTCATGGGGGAAAGACCAACCGAACAATTACAACGGAGAGCAGAATTGTGCGGTACTGGACGGAGGACGGAACTGGCTGTGGAACGATGTGGGATGTAACCTGGACTACCTGCACTGGGTGTGCCAACACCGTGAGTGTTGAAGTTTTTTGTCCTCATCTCACACCCCCGACCTGGGGCGCACCTAGAATTGTTTCCTTTATGGATTTTTGCTTTCTCTGTAGATTTCTGTCGATTTTATCCTCTACTTCTCGTACTTTTTTTTGGGATTCTGGTTGTGCCTCTGGATGTTCACCGAGGTCTTTTAAGATTCATAGGATATCTATCGCTCCTAGTGTTGCTATTCTATACAAACATTTGGTCGTGTGTTTCCCTTACAAGGCAGATTTGGTGGATTACATCTCACTGGCGGAAGAACAATATTCTACGAGAAGCTCCTAAAATTACATTCTATCTAAGTTAAAAATTGCCAGGAAAGCCTGTAAAAAAAAACATAGAATCCCACATATTCTATCAAGGTGTTGGTCCAATGCCTCAAACTATATTTCGTGTAAAATAAGAATGGCCACTTTGGCAAACAGCTGGAAACGCCCGATTTAATAATTGGTTGGATTTGCTTGCCGTATCCGTACGTGGGAGAACGAATAGAGATCATCGGCCAGTTAGCCTTGGAACTCAAGCACCTTGGCACCTAGGTACCTTTTAGCTCGGTATTATAACCATTGCTCTCGTGTATCTTGCCTATTGTCCTAAGGTCGACCGAAGGCGTTTTGGTATTTAAGGTGTTACCTACCTAGTCGTAGCTATGAGAGGATAATCGTAATTATGAGGAAGCATTGGCATACTATAAATCTTTTTGGTGTAGTTAGATAAATGTACCTACCTTCAAGGGCTCGGTTGATATGAAAGATATTTTTTCGTAAGGTTTACGTTATTGTTACACACATCGCTACATTTGTTGTTTCAGAACCTTCGTCTTGTGGAAGTCCTGACAAACTGACCAACACAACCATCACTGGGGACGGTCGCAGCGTGGGCAGTGCCATTCAGTACCACTGTCCTGAAGGGCATATGCTGGTAGGGTCAGGCAACAGAACGTGCCTGAAAGAAGGTTTCTGGTCAGCAAGGGCTCCTTCTTGCAAATGTAAGTCTGACTTTACTCCTCAAAGTGGTGAAGAAAACGTAGGTGACATCACACCGGAATAGTCCGGATTTGATTAAAAAGTGTTTTGAATAGTCATTCTTAAGTTTTTCTGTGGATTTTTAGTTTTCATAACATGTGTACAATCTTGAACACAGCAGTGCTTACATCACAATACTTATAAGTCGACAGTTGGAAGTGAAACTCCTGAAACCAAAAAAAGAAATACTTGAAACCAAAACCATGTCTGTAGGAAGAAAATATATTACAAATTTGGAGCGCCTTCTTCAAGACTCTTTTTCTTAATTTTTTCATTTTCAACCCTATCCATCATGCCTATCCATCATTTTCTTGACAGATTTTTTATACTTTCAGACGTGGACTGTGGAGGCCTTCCTGACTTGGACCACGGCTCAGTGGCACTAGAATCAGGAAGAACTACGCACGGAGCGGTAGCCGTCTACTCCTGCCACGAAAACTACACTCTTATTGGCAAAGAAAGACGGACCTGCGGAGACGGTGGCATTTGGTCTGACCAGACTCCTCAGTGCCTTTGTAAGTTTCTAGTGGGGATATATCAATGGTGATGTCAGCATGATTACTTTTGGGGAAGGGATCTGCTGTTAAGATAGCCAATGTATCCCAATGTAGTTCAGAACTGTGGCAGACCCTACTCTGAGACCGCTGTGACACTTGTCTGGCTAATTTAAAGCTAAGGAGAAAACAGGGAACCAAATTGGCGCGTTCTGTTCCCTGTTTTTTTACCAAGATAACCCATTCGAATTTTTATCACTAATGAAGTGAGGTTTAAGGCACTAGGTAAGAAAAAAACAGCATAAGTAAAAAGTGGTCGTGAAATAGTGGGAATGTCCTGTTCTAGCGGTAACATACTTATAGTTCTTTCCGAGCTGCCACCGACAAGATGATGTGCCAATCCCACCGTCGATATTTCCTTTTTAACTCCAAAGAGAAGTCAGCATTATCGAATTACTAGTTATCCCGATAAAATTGGAAAAGTGATTTGAGACGTCAGATTGAAAGAAGAGTAACGCAAAGGTGAAAGATCGAATTATAAATTGGAAAAGTAGTTCTGTAAGATTGCGCAAAAGACGTCTGGAACTCTCGGGACTTTTCAGCTGGAAATTACATTGATTAGTATTCAGCTCATCCGATAGAACGTGTTCCCCACACAATCCTTTCAGTTCATCCCTTGCCTTTTTCTCGCTGAATGATTCTTCTGCTGTTTTGACTTGTTTGGTTCGTTATTTCAGTGGACTGGTGCCCGGACCCACCAAAGGTATCTGGAGGGACGGTGGAAGTTTCTGGAAAGCGAGCTGGTTCTGTCGCAACCTACAGCTGTCAAGCCGGATTTATTCTTTTCGGGTCACCGGTAAGTAATGCTGGCTTTTACCCATTCATGGAATCTTTTCATAAAACTTATCGAATTATGAATTTTCACCATAATAAAGGTAAAAATACAATATTGAGACTTATGTGCTTTTTTTTTTTTGTAATTACCGTAATTTCCGTATCTCACTGCCTTAATCCACACTGCACTGAAAACTTATTTTCTTTTAAAATTTCCAGGTGCTGTCTTGCGGGCTTGGAGGAGAGTGGTCAGGAAAAGCTCCCACTTGCAAATTCGTGGACTGTGGGGCTCCGCCTAACATAGACCATGGACAGTATACCTTACTCAATGGGTCCACAGCCTTCGGTAACGCAGTGGAGTACACGTGCCGTCAGGACTACTGGTTGGAGGGCCAGCGACGACAGACTTGCACCAAGGAGGGAAAGTGGTCTGCTGACGCGCCGTCGTGTGAATGTACGTTAAGAAAAAACCAATAGTTTTCTTGAGAAGATTTCAGAAAAAATAGTGTACACAAATTATTTTCAATAGGTTCGAAAGTACCATTGTCCTTGAGATACCAAGCCAGATGCTAGTCAAAGTGACAAAATACGGTAGCGGTCAGGTATTGAATTAGCAAGGTTACCGATTAGTTTTTCTCTGCCCCTGTCCTATACCAAACAAAAGACATAATTACCCCCTGAGAAATTGGTTTTCCCGCCCTCGTGACCCCTGACCCAATAAACTAACAAAATACAATAGCCGCGAACCGGGGTTGGGAACGATATTGGAGGGGAGGGAGTTGAAACCCAATCAACTGAAATAAAGAGACTTAACCAATATCAGTTTCCAGTAAGTAATGTAATAGCCACCCCTCCCATCGACTCGGACTATTTCCATTTATGGTGACTTTCATTATGCCTTACGTAAGTCTTTTAGACGAGAGAAACCCAGGAGTTGATATATTATGCTTCGTTGCGAAATTTTGATTTGATATTGATTTTCAGTGATTACTTGTGACGAGCCCGACGTTCCCGCGGGGAGTTATGTCGTGGGATATGACTTCAACATTCACTCCAACATCGAGTATCATTGTGAAGTGGGCCACGTTCTGCGGGGTGAAGCCACACACACGTGCAACAGCAATGGCGAGTGGTCGGGGACGCCGCCCTCATGCGAATGTAAGCTATGGCCATTTTATTTATTTGCACTGAGAACAGTGCACGAATTTATGAGTCATTGACTCAACACGGCGAAGGCCAGTCTCACAACTGGTAATATTATGGGTCAAAAAGAGACATCCTCTAGTTTCGCGTGGACAGTGATTTTCTTTTCTCATGACCATCACTTTACCTTTATTTCATTACATGCAGTCCCATAACAACATCATCAAAGTAATGAATTGTTGTTGGTATATGTGATACCATTGATTCCCATATCATCGCAATCGCAGTAAACAGCGGCAAGATAAATAAGCTTTGTCAATGTATGAATGAATGTGACACAAAAGCAGGTATATTAAGCAGACGTAGGGGGAGCATTGTGTGTCTACTCATTCCCGGCTTTTGAGAATTTGAGAGTGGCTATTATATTTGTTTACATTCCTTAATGACATGTTTCCTTGGAAACTGGTGGCTATTTTCTATCAATATGCATTTGAAAAGTCAAACTTGCCATTGCCTGTTTTCCAAAAAGACCCTAACATTTTTAACATTTTCGAATAGAACCCTTTTTGGGAAGTTTGACTTTTTAAGCGGATGGGCTTTTGTTCGAAAATAATATAAAAGATCTACTCATTTTATTTGTCTTAATTTTACCCTGTTAGACGATTTTACGTTGATCCCGTAAGTCAGCGTTACTACCCTTTCTGTTTTGATGGAAGTGCAGAAACTTTATATTATCCCCCTTCATTTAACAACTCACCAATTTAACTACCATTAAGATAGCGCTGTAAAGAAGTCCACTTCCTGCTCCCTTTAATTTGACAAAGTAGTCATTCCAAGTTGTCCTGTTGTTTCTGTTAAATTCACTGTAGTGACAATGACAATCAATATTTCTTAATGAAGGAGTTTCCATCTAAGCAACTCGAAGGAATTTAATAAAGTTGGGAAAGCTCCAGGAAGTTCGGGTCTAGCGTTCATCTCCCCCTCGCCTCGAGACCATTTCCTTTGTTACCGGTGGAAGCGAAAACATGGGCGTAGCTGGAAACTGGTAAAGAGGGGGAAAAAATTATTTCATCACCGCCTATATGGAGGATGACAAAAACTTTATAATAGAGGTACATAGACAGATTCCTGACCAGCAGGTATAGTATCGCCACTCTGACCTGCCTGGCCCGAGGGCATTCTGCACTGTTCACTGTTCACAGAATGCCCTCAGGCCAGGCAGGTCAGAGTGGCGATACTATACCCACTATACTAGATTACTGACTTTACTTTTCTTTATTGCTCGTGGTTAAAGAGTCTCCTTTCCTCTTTTCCCCTCCGTTTACGCGCCTATGCACTGTTCGTAACGCTAAGCTTTGTCTGGCACCTGGGATTGTTTCAGATATCGACTGCGGAAAGGTGCCTCCTCTGTTGTACGGAGCAGCGTCTTATACAAACGGAACAACCTATCTGGGTAGCGAACTTACTTATTCCTGCGTCAAGAATTTCCGGCTCAACGGAGTTTCTACAAGAATTTGCCAGGAGAATGGGCAGTGGAGTGATGCGTCCCCCAAATGTGAAGGTCAGTATTGTATACTTCGAGAATTTTAGTTGATCTATTCTGGCGCAAAATTTTGTCTTCTACTGCCTATCTGTGAAAGGTCTAAATGAAGGGAGGAGTACTGACGCTACTTAAATTTCTGGCACATTTTACTGTTATCATATTCTTCATATTTTAGTTGTCGAAGTATATCATCATCCACCTAGCCGTGGAAAATTGAGATACCTGTTGTGCCTTGATCTTGCTGAGCCGCGGATACTATATACAGTGCGTGAAACAGCAGAGATCCCAGAGGACGTGGTACCCGGTATCTCACCTTTCCGTGGTGCGGCGTTTGGCTGTGAATAAGAAATCTCCTAAGGCCAAAATTTGTTCTGTTATGCAATACCACCGCTTGCCTCACACTAGTTGACCCATCCTTACTTTTTCAGAGGTGCGGTGCCCAGAGCCCGTCCTCGCGGATCACAGCATTCTGTCTGTCACCGGCAACGACCGACTGTACGGGAGGACACTCATCCGCACTTCTGACAGTGAGAAATCCTTTTCCACGTATAAAATCGGCGCTCTAGTAAAATACCGCTGCGAGAGAGGCTACAAGATCATCGGCGAGTCGCTGAGCACATGTGAAGACACGGGCACTTGGAGTGGGGGCGTACCACAGTGTGTCTGTAAGTAGCGGAGCCACTAGGGTAGTTGCACGCAGTAGGAGGAATTAAATCAAGACTATGTGACAGTGATGGGGGATTTTCCGAAGAAAAAAAAATCGGAAAATTTCCGGAAATTTTCGGAAAATGTGGAAATTGTTGGAAATTTAGTGTTGATTGACTGTATAACGCCTAACAGGCTTAGCTACTGGTGGATTATGTGATGCCGCAGTAGTTGCCGACCCCTTAATCTCTGATAAGCATCATCCGCGTCTAAGAAGCCACCAAAAAGTGTGAAAGCTCAAAACTGACTTTTCGCTTCTTAGGGTTGAAATGAGAGTAGATATATTAGATAGCTAAAGTACCTAACGGTTTAAGATTTCTGTGAACGGTAGTTGATTTTCAGCAATATTAATAGACGAGTGGTATAGCCTCAGCTCGAGGGGGTAACCACTCCAGAGATTCCTTGAGATTCCATAAAGATTTCCTAAGATTCCCAACGATAAGAATAGAAATATAGAACACCGAAGGGGTAACCACTCCAAAAAATTCCAAGAATCCCTGAGATTTCATAAAGATTTCCAATGATTCCTAAAGAGATTCCCAACGAGTGGTTAACCCCTCGCCCCAGTTGCAAAGGTGACAATAAAAAACCCCGCGAAATTCAAATATTTATTTTTTTTCGATATAAAAAAAAGTCATGGAAAGGAAATTTTACTATTTGGAAAATTTCCGAAATTTCCGGAAATCCCATCACTGTGTGTGAAGGGATAAAACGCGACGCGAAAATGCAAGTTTGAATTAAGAGGTGTTGGAAAAAGGTAGTATTTTTTTATAAAGAGGCAGAAGAGTAAATTTATTTTGGTGGCTGTTTCAGATGTCGAGTGTGGGACTCCGACTGAGGAATTCCACCATGGGCGGTACTTCCTCGCATCAAATGCCAGCTACTACGGAGCAGCCTTGCACTATGAATGTGAGCCAAACTACGAATTGGACGGTCATGCGAGACGATTGTGTCTGGAAAATGGGTCATGGAGCTCGGAACCTCCGGTCTGTCGGGGTGAGTCAAATAAATTTCTCCCTCTTCTAAAGGGCCATTTTCCAAGCCCTGGTCAAACTTAATTTCAATTGGGTAATCTTTTTTATAGACTTACGTCATTTCCTCCATTCCCAAATCCACGTTCGGATTTTGGGTGAATAAATACCTTGAACAGAACCTCAGATTAGGTAAACCTTTAGAAAAATGTTGATTGTTACGGATGAGCCGGGAGGATAGGGCGGACGCTAGGTATATTAGCCTGCAACACCAACGATGCTACGTGCTCTGAATTAATACAGCGCTGATTCGTGTCAGCATTGTAGAATGGGACAGTCGCTCTCCACTGATTTCACGGCTCACTGCTCCCCCGCAGTTTCAGCGTTCAAATGAGTTTCATTCCGCCGGAAATTAGGTTATAAGTTCGCCTACAATCCATTTACTTTCAAAACTTTGTACTTTGAAATTAATTTTTTTTTAGTTTATGGTGGTTTTATTTTAGTACCCAGCTATTTTGAAGGCTAGTATCGCTTTTCGCTGACTTGAGCTGAAGTCAGTTTTCAGCTCTTGATAGGAAATTCATTTTATTTTGTCGGCCTAACTGAAAAACCAACTCAGCGCATTTCATATGTTCATTACGTTTCTTACACCGATGGGGATACCCTTTCACTACTAAGAAAAAATAGTCTGTGATGGAAAATCTTCACCGAATGAGTTCGAAGTGGAAATTGGATATCAAAACAACTGGGCCAGTTTGCCTGTAAAACTATAATCCTTCACCAGTCCTACCATAATCCTTTACAAAGGAGTACGATGTAAATTTTGACTTACAGAGATCCAATGCAGTGAGCCGGAACGGGGTGACGGGATGACAGTAGCAGTCAGCAGTCGAGGTGTGGGAGGAGTTGCCACCTACAGGTGTGATCCTGGCCGCAACATGACGGGGAACGGAACCCGAGTATGCCTCGCCAAGGGCTCGTGGACCGGCAAACTACCCAAATGCATCGGTAAGGCTCATGGCAACTTATAGGCAAGTCGTTGTACATCCTATGGTATTTTTTGAGAGACCTAGGTCTTATATGGGATGAAAAAATATCAGGATTATAGAGAAATTTTAGAATCAAAATACTAAAAATAGAACCCAATGTTGCAATAGAGAAACCGCTCCAATACTTCTTTTGCTTCTTGCAGCTGTGGAATGCGGTCATCCGGGCTCCCTGGAAAATGGGCGAGTAATCGTTGTGAATGGAACCACGACGTACGGGAGTAGTGCTGAGTACCACTGCGTGCCTCAGTTTGAAAGGATCGGGCCCTACTTGCGGAAGTGTATGGACGATGGCACATGGTCTGGGGAGGAACCCAGGTGCCAAGGTAAATGAGCCCTCTTGAAAGTAAATATGAACTACTAGAATATTACTAATGGCAGCATAATATGAGAGTGCTTAGGGGGCAGGAACCCATGCGAAGGTGCCAATTTTCAGTGTCATATCTTCAACTTCTGTCTTACAGTGTTGATTAATATGATTGTTTTGATTTCAGTAGCGGCTGGTGAAGCTCAAGCGTCACAAACAATTCCGCTTGCCATTGGAGTCAGTGCTGGAGTCGTTGTTGTGCTCCTCATTATACTGGGACTAATTTATTTAAGACTGTAAGTATAGTGTTTCCACATTATCTTGTGGAGTGCCGCAGCTGGATAAGTACCAAGTGTTTTCAGCTTCACTCGCTTCTTGAAGAGATGAACTGCCCCCGAGTAAATGAAAAATATCAGAGGAAATTTTACTTTTTGTTTTGATAGTAAGAGTTGGTTCCCTATCTTGGTGGCTTCCCAGCTTCCTGTCCTCCATTTTTGCACTCAAAAAATCTATAAGTAAATAATTTAAATTTCCAGGAGGAAAGAAACTCCTGTGAAGAACACGGAGAATATAGCGGGCGCCGTGCGGAAGGAAGAACAGGGCACGGCCGTGATGTCGTATGCGACCCTGAGTGATCGCAACGGGTACGGAGCGCGGCCCAACATGTATGCGGGTGACGGTACTGAGGGGGTTTATGACGCGCCATACGAGGAGTCACCGAGAAGTCTGTCGTCAGGGTCGGGATCCCACTACGAGCCGTCGCCGGTCGGCGGCCGCAACGGCGCGACAGTGACCATAAATGGCGTGGCAGTCCGATAAGAGACCGTCTGTTCCTTACATGTTTTTGACCACACTTGTCACCCAGGACGCAGCTGGAAGGTTTTTTTGTAGATTTATAAAAAATATAACGGCTCTGACTGTTGTTAAGTCTGCAAGTAGAGGCACCTTGACATTCACAGTGCGTAGTTGTGCTTCTGCTCTTCCAGTTTTTTATAGTTTGTTATAAACCGAACACATTTCTAAACTGCGAAATATTCGACTTTTATGGTAGGTAGTTCGATATGTTCATTTTAAGCATGTTTTATCAGTCAGTCCAGCGTCCAGCTCGTCCCTGGGTGATGGAATTTATCTTGATAACGTCAACGCTAAATTCAACTGATGAAAAAAATAGGGCGTGTACCAAAGGGTGAAATTATTTGCGTCTTACCGATTGTGACTTCGTTTCTTTTGTTGTAGAAAAAGTATACCATCACGTGTTATAGGTAGGCACCTTGATTTTCTACGTTGTTCTATCCCTATCGTGACTTCTTTCTTCTCCTCGCTAGCCACAGGAGGCGAATCCCGTATTGCCTAGTCGTCACTTCAGCGTTGAACTTATGTATTATTGTTCGTACCTACTTTGTTGAACTAGGAAGGTACTGTTTGACTGTTTGAGGATAAGATACCTACAGGCATTAACCAACTATGTAGGTGTGTACACCGAATCCTCCCTATACTTTTCATTTTATCCCGCTCATCTCAGTAACTCTGGAAGTATAGGTATTTAGGAAATCAGTTACTTTGTCCTACCTGCGTGTGATTTTCCTACTCGGTCTCAGTGAGATCAGAAGCCAACCGATTCTTTCGGCCATAATTTTTTGTAAGTAGGTAGGTACCTACTTGTTTCAGTGCCTATTGTAGCTATTTTCTCTTGTAAGTAGTTCATAATAAATTATGAAAGTTTGTTACCAATTGTTCTTGATTTCTGTAAACATCCTTCCGATAGAAGTAGGTACCTAATAAGGTGGACCGCTCTGACTATTCAGTGTTGCCAGATAAGGTTTTGATTTACCCCGCCACACAAGTTTTTTGATATACGAACAATTATTATGTATCATAGGTACATTCTTACAGATACACACTTTAAAGAAGGGTGGATAGTACTGCTACTTATATAGGTACCTACTGCTACTTTAGCTACTTGTATATTAGGACAGTTTATTGTCATAGATATAGATAGGTTCGTACGAGGCAGGACATCTAATAGGAATATGTCACAATGTCCATGTCCACCATCTCTCCTCATGTGACTTGATTTACACAAGTACAGCAACTATAGATGTGGATGCAACTAGAAAGTGAGCATTACCTTATTCGGAAGGCATGACCAACTTACCTTGTATGGCAGTCTCTTGCTGTACCTTCAAGCGTCTGGGTCATCTGTTCAGTAAGTTTACATTTTTCTCTGCTAAATACACAAAAAGTAGACGCTCCGAGTGATTAAAACAGTTTATTATTAATAAATAGACTTTTTATTACTATTTTTACGTATATCAAGAAGTTTTAAAACAGTTAAAAGTGTTCGCGCCAGAATTGACGATTAGTTGACGATTTGGCCACTGTGCTCCAGAGCGCTGTCTGCTGGCGCTGGGTGTTGCCGAGAGAACTATTTACATTTCGTTTTGTGTCAAATAATAATCTTTATTCGTTTATATTTGTAAATCTTTGTTATTTACCAGCTATTTTACTACTTTATCAAGTAAGTAAGTTCACTTTCATCCAGTTTCTATTGAAACTTCTCCGACCAGCTGTTATTTGGATTTGTTTGTGCACCTGGTGACATCACTTATAGGTTAGGTGCTTCTTTCATTCTACATATTTTAGCTTATTTCGAGCCTAAAGTGGAGTCGAACATTGCTAGTGGGGACAAATATACTATTTGATACATCATTTTATCAAATTCATGTTGTAGATAGTTCAGGTATAAGCCTAGTGCCTACTGGAATGTTATCCTTATAGGTATAGGCACTTCCAATGACCGATATCTTGTGTGACTCATCATAGGAGACTCATCAAACCATGATTAATCACACCTAAAATATTCGTCAGTGTATCCTGGAGTATTAGGTCATTATCTATGGCCTGTATTTCCGACATACCTATTTACGAACTTGTTGGGTTACCTACAATCAGGGTAGCACGCATACTGTCAACTAAATAAGTTGGAATTAAATTTTCGGTAGTAATTCAACATGCTAGAGGCTAATATAACGTATATTTTACAGTCATGTCTTCCCGTAAAACTGCCGGACGTCGGGCGACAACTAAGAAGCGGGCCCAGCGAGCCACCTCCAACGTTTTCGCGATGTTCGACCAAGCGCAGATCCAGGAGTTCAAAGAGGCCTTCAATATGATTGACCAGAACCGGGATGGTTTTGTGGATAAAGAAGATCTGCATGATATGCTTGCATCATTAGGTAATTCTACGTTTGCCAGCAATCAGTTATCAGTTAGTTACCTCTTCATCACTTCCTCAGCGGGTGATTGAAGGAAAAAGAGGAAGGTATGAAGTTTTACCTGTACATTTTTAAATTGAATATTGTAGAGGATTTCCCTAATGACACGTCTGTACTGTATTATCGATAAATTTTTAACCACAACTTCTTTCAACAAGTATTTGTCTAACGTAGGGTTTGTACGTTTGTACTGTAATTCTGTACAGTCTCCCCTTAACATATTTAACGAGGTTGAGGCTGTGGTCACCCTCTAAGAGTGGTCACTGATATTTGTATGAAGGTTTTGGTTATACAAAATTGGGCGGCCCGAATATGTAAATTATCCAATTAAACTGTAACTGAACGGAAATTTCTGCACTGGCTATTGCGGCATTTTTCTCGATAATATATTTAATCCAGAATATGAACTTGACAGGAAAGAATCCTGAAGACGATTACCTGGAGCGAATGATGAACGAGGCGCCAGGGCCCATCAACTTCACCATGTTTCTGACGCTGTTCGGCGAGCGTCTTCAGGGAACTGACCCTGAGGACGTCATCAAGAATGCCTTCGGTTGTTTTGATGAGGAAAACAATGGCATCATCAACGAGGATCGCCTGCGAGAGCTTCTCACTACCATGGGGGACCGTTTCACTGATGAGGACGTACGTTTCTTTTTCTTTCATCTAAAGTCTAAAGAGACTCTTATTGCCTAAAAAGTGACGGCTCAGCATACCCGGGTTATGTTTATCGTGTAAGAAGTGAACCTGGCATTGTTCAACTGACCGGATTTGCTATAATCATACGATGTATCTTGTAGTAAGAACCTACTCCTAATAATGGGAAATCAAACTGATAATAGAGATAGAGATAAACGTTTGAAAAAAGGTAATAATTGACTTTGTTATTTTTTAAATCTGTTTACAAGTGAGATTTTTCGTTTGCTACTCAGTATCGATACTGAGTGACTCATGCGCTTAACGACCATTTTTGTTTTTTCCGGTAATATCTGTTTCTGATCCTTACGTATGTGCAGGTGGACGAAATGTATCGAGAGGCTCCCATCAAGAACGGGATGTTCGACTACATCGAGTTCACCCGGATCCTGAAGCATGGCGCCAAGGACAAGGATGAGGCGTAGGCTTGGACGCAGTCTTCATATTGTTTTCATTCCAGTGGTGCCGCCATTTTGGTTCCTTTATCTTTCTTAAATATTAATTTTCAAATTATCATCACTGTAGAACATGATTAATAAATTTTTAGTGATTAAAATTTTATATTGTCCGTAAAGTCTGTAATAACAAGCTATAAAGAATAGTGTCCCCAGTACCGTTTTTATTTGGTTCTCGAGACTTAGTAGTTTTAAGGGGATGCTTGTTTCACATTCTTTAAAAAAAATATTGCTGTTGAAAATACTGAAGTGTCACTGCGACAGGAATCCTTTTGTAATTATGAAGTGTTGAGGACCCTCGTTTTTGCGGCATCTTTCCTAGAAAACTGTTGGATATTTTTTATTCATTCTCAAATACAATAAATCTGTGTAACATTATAAAAGCTATGTAGGCCTTTTATTTAAGAAGATACTTTGTGTTACCTACAGAAGAACAATCAGTGAATGCAACAGTTTACTATGAAACATGTCAGAAGAAGTGCCACCTGAGCGTTTTGAATAGTCGCAGTCACTATTATAAAAATGGCTTCCTATTCGCTCGAATCGGGGAATTCTTTGTTCTAGATATTATGTTAAAATAACATTTAACAAATGAGTATTTCAGTATTTGGCACTCTGATCTGTGAATAAATAACTGTCCCCAATCACCGAAGTCAGTTTCGTGATGATCACATGATCTTCCTAAGAAGCCAACCCCTCTGCAGGTGTATTCCCTTTCTCGAACGCCATAAAAACCCACCCAACTAACACCTCCAAAAAAATTTGTAAGGAGAACTGTTCTCCATATATTGCATCATGGCGTGCCTTATCTTCTTATAATAAATTTTGAAGGTGTTAGTAGAGTGGGTTTTCTGGCGTTCGAGAAAGGAAATACCACTGCTGGAGTCCCTACATAATCAACATACAATAAGCTGTTTATAATTTCGAAAAGGTTTATATTTCAGGGCAAAGAATTTCCTCAGAGTAAATAAGAAGCCTTCTTTATAGTTTCTAAATTTCAGTCATCAGTGGTTCCCCTTATATTTTAATGTTTATTTGGTGCGACTAAGCAGCATGCTAATTTGATTAGGAACCAATTTTCGGTTTAATTTTTTCTGCACTGATGCCTTTTTCCTAACTTTCCAAGCTAGTCTGTATTATTTCTGAACCAGAAAACCAGTCGTCCTTCCATCACTTTTGCATTTACCTACGTTTTCTACATTTGTAATTTGAAGCAGATTAGTTCAACATTTTTGCGCAGTATTTGTTGATTTTTTTTAATCGTAAAGTAGAAGTAGTCTGCCCACTAACAAAGCTGGATCATTTCGACCAAGGAATCACATAATTTTATAAACTTATTAAGCATACAATCATAATCGTCAACATTTTTATTAAAAATAGTTTTTTATCGTTACTGATTAATTTCCACAGATTTGAGAAGCTGGGTACGAAGGATGTATAGATTTTTGAAAGAATTTGATTTTTAGTTGGGTGTCAGGATTACGTGAAAATACTATGACCTCGATATATTTTTCCCAGTTGGGATATTAGGGACATTTGGTACAATAGGGGCAATGTCTGACATGTCCCAAATCCACATACCTTCTATCCGTGAGTAACATCATAATTAATCATTGTCTAAAGAAATCCTTAGGTTGTGGGCAAAAGAATTTGATAAATAATTTAGTTTATAAATTTTGGATGGTACTCCAGATACAGAGAGTCAAAATCAATAGGTACCTGTACCCAACCTGTACCTCCTATCAACGGATACCTGAAGTAATGTCCACATTACATCGTACTTTGGACTGGTGCAACCGTCCCTCTCTGTGTAACGTCAATACCCAGATACTGCTAATACAAAACAAAGCTAGAAGAGTAATTTCCTATTTATCTCCCCGTTGTTTGTATTTATCCCTGTTGTTACACTATCTACTCTATCAGTTTCATCCATTGTCTCAGAGGTGGATTCATTAATTTTCTTTGGGTGGGGGTTTCAACTCTGCACCTAGGTAGGTACCTACCTATTTATATCAAAACTGAACAATCTGAAACAGTTTCTTTGGTGTCATATTCTTCCTCCCTACCTCTCGAATCTCGAACCAGTCGAACTCTATGCTGTATACTTACCATCCTCCCTTCAGTTAATCTGAGCTCTATCACAATTTTAAAACTACCTAAATCACAATTCCACGTCGTTCATCTCTGTAGGTACCTACTCAGTATTTACCTCTGGGGATGGCAGTCATGGGATGTGATGAGCATGATCCCCGTACCTATAAGCAGGTACAATGTGGGAAATCAGCTCTAGGTCCAAAATGATAACGTCATGACGGCCTGTATTTTGCGATTCCGCGCGTGGAAAATGACGTCGCCGTTCTCTCCTCTCACACCAAATGAGCACCACAGCGCAAGCGGCCCGTGTGAGTTGAGACGTTGTGAATCAAGTTTTAGCCGCCATGTTCAAAGAGATTTCTTTAGTTGTCGCGCAAACTTCTCGTCGTTCTGTCCGGTTGATATCGCCGGTGTGCTTCGTATTCCTCAGTTTTTGATAAATAGTAAGGTGTGTTGAAGAAATAGTGCGGGCTGACTAGCAACTGTGGTTCTGTGCTAGGATTTGCGTGACACTGCGAACGAACTTTTGGATTATCGACTACAGGTTCCTCTCGGGTTTCCGGCTTTTTTGCTCGAGCCAGGTACGTTTTGTTTATGTCATCTTTCACGTGGCCTGCCAGGTGACAGGGAGTTTATGTGCTTTTAAAGTTGTCCTGGCCGCTATAGCTTATGGATAACCTTACGTATAGAGACGATAGGTGAAAGCAAATTTGTAACGTGATTTATTTTCTGAGCTAAAGGAGTCGTTAAGGGAGGGGGTGAAGGAAGGGTGGCGAGGTGGGGGTAAGCTAGATAGCTGATGATTATGAATAAGAGATGATAATCCTGAAGCTCTTTCAAGGACGAGCCGGCCAACCGAACCTACTACGCATATTAGTAATCTCAGTGCCCCTTGGACGTTGATGGATTTAATTTAATCCTTCCGGAAAAATCCAGGGTGTGATCGCGTTTGGTCTTTTGGGGCCCTGCAAAAGATAGATTGACTAAATTTAAAGCCATGTTACCCATCCGGGTCATTTTTGTGACGGTTCGACCGGCGCGCGAGTTCAAAACTGCGCTCTCGCTCTTATTCCGTCAATATGCCTAAGCACTTTTATCTGGATAGTTGATGGACGATTTCTGCAGCTCCAGGTAATATTTTGTAGTCGTTCTTTTGAGATTGCATGGAAATTCGCATTATGGCGCAGGTGCCTAGGATATTTCTCGTCAGTGATTGCTTTGCAGTAGTTGGGCTTGGCAACAGCTGATTGTGCTGTCCATCGTTTCTGCTGCCCACAAGACTAAATTGTTCCCTTTATTGGAGATTTTGAGAAATGTCTCTGTCTCTAGAAGACTTCGGCCAGTTCATTGACCTTGCCAAAATAACCCCAGTTTTCCCCATAGTACTATGGAGTTAGGCTGAGCTGAGACCAATGTACATGGTAGTATAGTGGTCCTTATCAGCTTATCTTTAGCCCATTTCCACATATTTCGCTATCGCCGCGGGACTGGCAAACAGACCCTTTGGCGTGGCACAGACTGCCTGCCAGTTTCATCAGATACGAGGCTGTTCCTGTTTACTTTTGCAGGAAAAGGGGCGACGCCCGTCAGTAAATTGGTGGGGATGGAATTTGGACTGTCTCCAATGTGTTTTTATTTTTCGGCATTTGGCCGTGTGGGGCTGACTCACGGCATGGACTTCAATGACGCGTTGATTTATGCGTAGATCCATTCGTTGATTAGTGCATGAGGGCGGAGATCTAGAGTAATGGGGAAACTCATTTATTACTTTACCTATAAGTATACCTGGTTAAAAGTATGGTGCTGTCATAGTAAATTAGGGGGATAGTTATTTGCATCGACACTGCTCTTTCGCATAAAAGTTGGTTGTTGTGGTTTCTTTCGGGTTGATTTATTTTCAAACACGTTTAGTTTTCTAAAATTTGCACATGATTGTATTTTTCTAAAATTTACACCTGCAAGACTTAATCTTAAATTTGTTTCGCTGGCACTGGAATGTAGGTATGTATTTGCCTACATTCTGCAAAATGAGTTGAAGAGAGAAGGGTCAGTAACATCTCAGTGAGACCTGAGACCTAGCTGTGGATCTTGTGTACCTGTATCTTCAACATTTTGGCAGGTTTGTTGGACTTGGAGGAGCAGAATCCCGTTGGTCAAATCGATCGGCTATAATGAATGATTGTGGCTGCGGTTGTGGACCGTGAAACGTGGCTAACTGTACCTACTGTACCTTCCGACACTCCGAGTGCCATCAGGAGAGAGGATGGATCGCAGAATCCGAGTAGGCAGGCGCTGCGAATTGGGCTAGGTTCTAATAAACTGTTTTAGTTTATAGGACACTCTGGTGGTGTCCTTGAGTACCTACTTACAGGTGCAATCTGGATCACATACCTATATTTATTCTGCCCTGGCATTTAATGGTGGTGAAATGTCTTATAGGAGACAGATGTGCGAATTATGACACATGAAATGTTACAATGTTCTTTGAACTTGGGGCTCCGCAGTCTTCAGAGTCCACCGAGGGGTTAACCACTCGTTGGGAATCTCGTTAGGAATCATTGGAAATGTTTTTGAAATCTCAGGGAATCTTGGAATTTTTTTGGAGTGGTTACCCCTTCGGGGTTCATCTTTTTATGAATATCGTTGGGAATCTTTGGAAATCTTTATGGAATCTCAAGGAATCTCTGGAGTGGTTGTCCCCTCGAAGTCCACACTCTAATACTTCGACTCCGATAAGATACTGCAGTACTTATAGAACAGACTATTTTGGGATACTTATAGGCTCCTATTTTATGTAATACCGATTTGATGTACGAGATCGGTAGGTACTTCGTCAAAGAGAGAAAACAATTCACCACCGAATTCGCTGAAAACTATTTTTGTACACGTTGATTCATTTGCTTTCTCAGGGCTAAAATTAAACTATTGGAAAGGTGTTGCTCGAATCGGCATACAGCGACCAAGCCGTGTAAATCGTGGGTAACAGTAACGGGCTGAGGAGAAAGTAGGAGGCAATCGGCACCTTCATTTACACAGAATCATCGCCCCCGCTGTGCTGATATCACGCCTCCACTGGCCCTAGACCAGCAGGACAAGCCGAAATATGCTTTGGAAGCGGGAGATGAATATTTCCATGCAAACAACTTCGCGATTCCCTGCCCAAAAGACCTATAACCGCTGTTTTCCCCAAATTTAAGTGAATAAAACCCATTTTGATCGCTCCGATTTCAGTATCGGAAGACATCTAAGTAATGCGGATCAAATAACAGGAGGAGTTTCTGCTGAGTTGTCGCCTTTGTGTGGGGGAGTTTGATGTCCCCCATTTCTCCTTCGCAAGTTTATCCTTTTGTCATGTTTTCTGCCCTTTCATCCCTTCATATCTTTGTATAGAATCTTTACTGCTTTTATTCATCATCTGCTTATAGCCAGCCACTTGATGAAATTTACGATGTGAAAATATATGAGGAAGGCACTGGTCTTTTATCACTCCTGGCCCTAATGATGCTATTAACATTTAAATTACAGCGCCGCAGTTAAGAGTGCGTTCATGCTTGTTCTGGTAGTCTCGGGGGGCGACTCCAGTGGCCGAAGCTATAGCCAAGTGGACTAGTAATGTCTGCTTATTTGGAAATTCTCTCTAAATAAAAAATAGTTTTCGTTCCGGCCATAAGGGCAATGCTGCTTGTTACAAAAGTTCGCTGAGACAGTGCATGTATTCCTATTGTTTAGTTCGATTGTCGGGCTAAGTTTCTGTGAAGAACAAGCTCCCGCTGTTATGGGAATTAACACAGGACTAATTAGGCCTGGAAATGGATGTCCTCAGTGCGGATTGAGTCACGCACAGTGCTTTTGTGACCCACCCTTAAACTGACTCATTTGGAGTCGGGGATGGCCGTCTGGATGTCGGATATCACCATACTGGAATGTGGGGTGAAATAGGGTGGAGGGATAATACGGTAGGGTGGAGTGGGATGAATTTAGGGTGTGTGTTGTGGAAGGTCTAATTTTATTCTCAGTTCCTTTATACTATGGCAGAGCCTACGAAAATCTATGATGAGCATAGGCAAGTTTAGTTAACCATGTGAATGTTCTCTGGGGTAATGCTAGGTGTTGCAGACTACTGACCATGTTTTATATCTTCTTCAGTCGTGAGGCGTCGGCACATATAGTCTCATCAGAAAGCCGGTTACATACTTACTCAAGAAGAGCGAACTTTTACAGCCCTCCTGGAATGTGAATGACGCTCTGGAAATCATAGTCAGGAAGTCGAGATAATGTTCCTGACATTTAAACAGAGGCTTCTATCAATTTTAGTGTATGGTGGTTTTCAACACCTGCTAATGTTTTTGCGATAAGGCTTTCGTATTGATCCTTACATTGGCTCGACCCGTACTGTGTATTAGTACGAACTCAAGCTTTGTGGGCGATAGGTGGCTCTTCTAAACGAGAGGGGAGAAACCTCGTTGTCTGAAGCTGTTCTGTCTTTTTCTTGGGCAGGAATAAGACAAGTGAATTTCGCCAACTATGGCTAGCTACCACATAGTTGCCTAGCCAACGCCCCCTAATAGCTAAAAACAACAATGCGTATAAACTCCTAAACGTAGGATATGTTGAAGTAATTTAGCCGCTGTAGGTTGACGCCTCCTCGGTTCTCATGGCATGAGTATGGATGTGAAGGACCTACGTTGCATGTTTCCCATCAAACAGGTTGGGAGCTGAGGAGAGGTGTCTTCCAGGGGCCCTGGAGCGTGTCTGCGGTGCGGAACCTTTAACGGCGCCTCTAAACACAATCCCCACCGTGAGCCCAATTTTTTGTCATTTATGCTTAGAGCATGGGTCTTGCTGCTGGAGACATTTGTCTAGCCACATTGCACTCGTCATGTTTGCATTTGGAGGTGGCGCTGCCCGTTCCATTCTGCATATACGTTTAGAGTCACTCCGGATATGGAACTTTTTGCTTGCCGAGGGCCGAAAAAGAGTCAGCTGACCGAGGGGTTAACCATGCACTCCAGGAATCTCGTTGGGAATCTCAGGCAATCATTGGAAATATTCATGAAATCTCAGGGAATCTTCGAAATTTCTGGAGTAGTTAAACCTTCGGGGTGCATATTTCACCGAATCTCGTTGAGAATCTCAGGAAATCTTTGGAAATTTTCATGCAATCTCTGGAGTGGTTACACCTCGCAGCTGACTTGACTTGTCTGGAAAATCGACATGAGAGCAGGATTCTACCTATATTGCCTGTCCCTAAAGTGCATGAAACCAAGATAGGACAAAATGCATCTGCGGCTGAAGGTAATACGTATACGTATACCTGTGGTGAAGGCGGTGTAGGCGCCTGTTTTGCAATCAGAGCCATCGGGGCGGACAGTGTGAAGACTGCGAGTGAAGAGGTGACGTGACCTAGTGCAGGTTGCGTAACCTGAATTTGAACAACACGGGGTGACGTCACAAGTGGCTGTCAAGTGCCTGAAATGCCTGCAACTCTCTGAAAGGGAAGCTAATTATCCAGGTATAGGAACAGTGACAGCTGCCTGTTTTACTCGTCTACCAGATCCGCTCCGGATCGGGCTATTTTTATCCTAACCTAGTTTTACTTTCTTAGCCATTCTCCTTTCTTTGATGATGTGATTTGCCACCGTTTCGTAATTGCTGTTTCTGTTTCGCTGGTTTTTGTAAGGTTGGCGTTAGTTACCACCACAAGACTTTAGTGCAACATGGTCGCTATAAATATATCTCCTTTTTTTGTGGGGGGGGGGGGATAAGTTCACTGAAACCTATAGGGTTATTGTGCCCTCCTTAGGGAGCTACACTAAAGAAAGTGGCGCTAGAAGAAATAATTCATTCTGCCTTTCTTAGTTTTTTTTATAAACTAAACTTTGTAACGGTTCAGTTCAGTTTCAGAATAAAATTGCGGAGCGCTCGTCATTTTTCTCCAAGAAGTCAGGAAAGTAATTGTTCCGGCAAATGAATTCTTTTGTCGCATGCGGGAAATGAAGGGTGAAGAGGTATGGAAAGCTGTTTATTGTTGGGAAGCACGGAACGCCCATGGAATGTCCTTGTGTGCGTTCCATACATATATTTGCCCTTTGGAAAATTGTGGGGAATGGGGAAATCTACAAAGCTCAGCTTAAAGTTTACGTCAGTTACTGTCACGCCCAAAAATACCAAACGCGAAACTAAGAAAGAAATGGAAACGCGAAGAAGTTGCTGCCTTCACCATTCCCTGAGGGATTCACTTCCATGCATACTTCTGTTAGTTTTGTACTTTACTCCGCCTTGCGCGTCTAAATTTACATTTTGCCCCTTTTTTACTTTTTCCACAATTTTCTTATCTTAGGTTATGGTAACAGATGAAAAGGATAATTATCTGTAATGAATGTTTCCATACAACTCTGTCTGGAACTCAGAAGCTAAAGCTTATCGTTTTCACACTTACAGCGCTTCAGCTCCTCGGCACTTTTCCGGATTCACAGCTGAACGGGCCTTTAGGCCCTGACGTGGCTTAGGTTCATGTGATAGAGTATAGGGCAAACGTGACACCGCTTGTTCCAAGCTTGTTAACTTGATTGTTTAATGTCCTGCCCGATTGTTTTTCGAGGCTGAAGTGCTTAAGCGCGAAACTGCTATAGGACTATATAGAGTCGTGTTGAGCAGAAAAAGCTGATGCAGATTGTAGAGAAGTTTTATAAAATTCTATAGGTCACCTCTTTTTGGATTGGTAAGGTCTCATTAATTAGTCGATATGAGAGATTTTCAGGTTCAGGTTCCGAAAAGCATTATCTTCCCGATCTTCCGAGGTACCTATACCATCATTTCACCTGTACATGCCGGTGGAAAGAGTTGGGAGAAATTCCTGAGCATAAACGATAAAATATTTAAGTTGGTTTTAATATCATCAGGGTAGTCAGGTGCGGAAATAAATATCGCACTGAGCTGCTGATCGGATTTTGAAGAAGACGTCTCTTCTGTAGGTATATATCCTAATTTTTTTGAGATTATCCATATTTTCGATGCATTGAATACGCTTAGGAGTGTGTAGTAGACGAGGGGGTGACCACTCCAGAGATTCCTTGAGATTCCATAAAGATTTCCAAAGATTCCCAGCGATATTCATATAGAAAAATGAATCCCGAAGGGGTAACCACTCCAAAAAATTCCAAGATTCCCTGAGATTTCATAAAGATTTCCAATGATTCCCAACGAGTGGTTAACCCCTCGGTAGTAGATATAGGTACCTATGCGTGCTGACGTGCAGCCCGGTAACGGTTCTGAAGAAGTCATTGTCATGTTTGCCGCTATAGTTATGGGCCAATGAATGAACCCTCCTTGTTCTTGTTAATTACAATAATCAAGGTATTTCCATACTACTAGTTGTTGTGTGTGACTTTAAATACACTATTATTATTATTATTACTCCATACTCATAATGTCTTATGTCCTCGCGAGCGATGAACCCTTCAGCGCGTTCACCGCTTAGGAGAGTCGGAACCTTCCGCTCCCTACCCGCTGCAGTTAAGGCTCAGCATTCTGTCGAATGTACGAGTTAAGAAGTTTCTCTTCCCGTCATTTTTTGATTCCCCAAATAAGCCCAATTTGATGACGGGTCTGTTTATAGTTGAACAAGTCAACAATTATTATCGGTACAATTTGTAGGAAACTTACCTGTGTTTGTTAGGTATATATGGAAAGTGTCAGCTAAACGTCCAGGTACCCATGCAGGTTTTTTATATCTCTTGTATACTAGAAACTTAAGGGCCACCATACATTCTCGACGAACTCCACCAAAACCACTGTGCGAAAGTAAATATTCGACAAAACTAATGTTTACATATTAGTACAGCCGGAGACTGGTAATTGCAATATCGTATTGGTTGTGTCTACTCTAAAAGCTAAACATAGTGTGCTATTCGAACGCGAAACCAACGAGTGAAAGTAGGACACTATGTTTAGCTTTTACAGGAGAAAAGTAGAGAAATGCTGTTGAAATTACCCACCTCCGTAAGTGAAATAAAAATTGTCAACATGTAACATGGCGGCGGTAAATATTACAAACATTTATCAAGCTTTTCTACTAAATGTGACAATAAAATCATACTGTTTTAGTCCGAAACGTTACAAAAAAATATTTCGCGTGAGGTAGTGTTGTGTTTTCGCGATCTGTCAAAAAAACATGTGGACTGGTAGTTGACTGTTTAAAACCGCTCCTGTGGGCTTATTACTCCATTTCATGCAAAAATACAACACTACCTCACGACAAAGAGTCTCAGGTTTACATCCCCCTATAAACACTTTTCACTCGCCCTGTAACTTCGGAGTATGGCTTGAAGTACGTAGCATTGCGAACCAAATACGTGTATTCCACCTTAAGGAGTTGATTAAAAATAAGGCCCATTATACCCTCATGGGAAAATAATTCTCATCAACTTTAGGTTGACGACTGCTTATTACTTCTTTGCAGAGAAAGTTATCGAGGTGTAGGATTAGAGAGGATTGGGTTCTCCTACTGAGCTCATCTCTGGAGACCTCCCCGTTCTCCCCGTTCTCCCCTTTCTTGTTATTTCTGCACCACTGCCGGTTCTCCCTGTCAATAGTGATTTTGATGATGACTCTAGGGAATCACATTATACAAACCTCCTGTGTCACTTTCTGGTTGTCGATAAAAGAGTTGACTTTCGTGTTTTTTACGCAGAAACGTGGCTTATCATTTTTAGAATCGTCATAGACAAGATCATGATAGTCTTCGGGCTGGGACTCAAGACTCATTTGGAACAAATTGTTGAAGTACGTGAATGTGAAGGAATTTCATTACATGTGGTGCCACCTTTTCCGAACTGGAAGGTGCAGGGTCATCACGATATTTCGCCCGTTTTCATAGGGGTAACAAACAGTACACCATCGGTGGTGGAAGTCGGCTCTGAATCGGCTGAAAAATACCAAACGAGCTGTATTGGAGACAGGAAGAGAAATGTTGTATAGCTGGAATGAGCTTTTAGAGTGACTGTATATCACCAAAATGTTCCAATCATCCCACTCTATACAACAAACGGCTTTGTTAGCCCCACCCGCGGGACTCCCTCGCCATGAGTCAGCAAATCTATGTTGGGAGCATTCACTGATGGGGTGTGCGACTTCCATGTAATCAATCAAGTTTGGACGGTGGTTTGTGTTCTGCATCAACGTTATTTTCTGATAGAACTCTTCGAGCTTTTGAAAAATTTGTGGTGCTTTCCTTTCAGTGACTTTCCGAAAGTCACTCACTCGAAGATATATGAATGAATCGCCCTGTACTTTTTCGAATAGAGAGATAGACCGTTTGACAATCACACTTGTGTAAAATTATCTATAGGTCGGCAAATGATGCTCTACAGTCTACAATATCCGTTACTAAATCAGAGGACACTGATTATCGCTGATAGGTAGGTCGCCAGGTCGCGAAAAGGGGCAACTCAGAAGGTCAAAGTGCCTTACGCTTCCCTAGCTTCCTGTTGCGTGACTGTTGACACCTGATTTATTACCCAAGTCCATGTTGGAAATTAAATATTTACAAATAAGGGTCTTTTCAGCCCTTTATTTGCTGCACCTATAGCGCTTGATATGGATGTATGTCTCTAATTATGTTAGTTCTTCACGTGGGGACCTTCATAAGCACATCTTTACTTTAACCTCCTCTACTCTTCGGTGAAGTCAGCAAGTTAGCAGAGTGCTTAGGTGTGCATTAGTAATTTCGGATTTTCTGACTTCCCGGCTGGATCCGCCGCTGACTTCTCCTATTTCGGGGGTCTCCGTAGGCCATGGGCCGGGCGCTATTCACGCATGATGCGCCACATAATTAGCGCTTGGCGCAAATACGCCCATTATTTGTCCTCGTTTATGGAGCTGTAATGATGTGGTCTAAGTCTGAGGGAAGTTGAGGTCAGTCACCGACGATGATTCATTTACTGTATGGTGTATGGTGACATTGGCCCTGAAAATAAGCACTTGCAGGTTCTTTTATAATTTCTGACTATAGTTTCATTGGTGTGAGGGCCCAGGGCCCCATGTGAAAACCAGTTGAGTGCCTCGATTTACAGCCTGCACTCTGCAACATCATCTGAAAATCCTCTCCGGACTGAGGACTCACCGTGAGAGTGACACCGCTACATTGCGTTCTAAACTAGAAAGTGGCGAAAATCGGGAAAAGTGAGGGAAAGAAGTATTTAGTTTCACTGACGAAGTCCCATAGTGTTACGATGTGAAAATAGTGGAGTTGATGCAACTTTAAGGGATTTCGGGGGAAGGTCGAGGAAAGGAAGAAGAAAAGTGATGAGAAGGTACAAATATGGCCCTGTATATCAATGTCAGTGACACTGTCATGACCCTGGGAGCGGCCCTGTCATCTTGGTGACATTTGAATTCATGACACGTCCCCAATCCCCGCCTCTCTTCAGCATACATGGCCAGTTCAAATTTCGGCGCTCTGAAACAATAGCACCACGTAGGACGTGAAGAGACTCTGGTACAAACTGGCGATTAGGGCCTTTTTTGATAAACATTTACCAAATTGTTAACAGGCCGATATTCCTCAATGATTTTTTTACTTTCTCGCTAGCCATATATGGCGAGAAAGTATTGTTTTCGTGCAAAATTTCGAAATTGAGATTTTGGGTTTCCCATGATCCTGGGGGTCCCCTGAGTCCAAAAAAGTGGTTTCTGGAAAAAGTCTGTCCGTCCGTCAGTCAGTCCGTCAGTCCGTCCGTCAGTCCGTCCGTCAGTCCGTGCAGTGCTCTAGCGCCTATACCGTTCATCCGATTTTGATGAAATTTGGTACGGACCTGTCTAAAATCACTGCCGAGGGGCATTTTCAAGGATTTTTTCATTGGTCAAAAATTGCGGCCGCTATTGTCAAAAAACCGCCAAAATAATTCAAAAATCGTGTTTTTGGTTAGTTAGACAAGCGCCGACGGTACACTTTTCAATCTATAACACTGAAAATTGGTATGTGTGTTGAAAAATAGATGCTTCGAGGTCATTTGCAACTAAAATTGAATTGGTTGAAAATTACGGCCGTTCTGGACCAAAGTTCGATCGTTTCGGCGCCATTCACATTTATTGACCGATTGTCATGAAATTTGGTAAATTTGTGTAGAACCATGTAACTTAAACATCTGTCGAACAGAATTTTGTTATCTTCAAAATTACGGCCGTTGTAGTCAAAAAAATGTCGAAAATGAGTTGAGAATGAGAAACCACGTTTTTGAATGGTCGGAACGCATTTGGGACTACAGTAATAAAATGACAGGCGTGAGATTTGGTATGAGTGATCTCAGATAGATGCTCTTGGGTCATTTTCAACCGATTTTGGATTGCTTAAAAATTACGCCCGCAAAAAAATCTCAAAAAAATAAAAAAATAAAAAATCATTCTGGGCGAGAAAGTTAAGTGCGACTGTTGTCGGACCCTTTATTTATTATTGGAATTGTTTTGTCTACACTGACATGACATATCTCAACTTTTTAAGGGAAAAAATGATTCACAGTGTGGTAGATATGGGTGATGGATGTCCATGATCAGCGCAGAAGCGAAACCTTATAACGGTATCATTTTGTTTTCAAACTAAGGTACCTATTGGTAGGTTTCCACGCCATATGGGACCCGTTTAGGAGCGCGCGTGCCTTGATGGTAACGATAACACATGCACTCGTCCATCAGGCCATCTCATGCCTCCTTGATTGGAGGCTCGGGCTACGGTACCGAACAGCGCTACAGCTGTGCATGTTGGATTTGGATATGTTGATGTGTCCAGCAGACGGTGAAATGAAAAACATATGGCTCTTTATATTATGATTTCATTATCTGCTTATGTACCCACCTAACCATTGCATGTGTCATATTGATCGGTGAATTTCAGGGATACTCCGTAAGGGTTCGTCCGAGGGGTTAACCACTCGTCACTCGTTGGGAATCTCGTTGGGAATCATTGGAAATCTTTATGAAATCTCAGGGAATCTTGGAATGTTTTGAAGTGGTTACCCCTTCGGGGTTCGTCTTTCTATGAATATCGTTGGGAATCGTTGGAAATCTTTATGGAATCTCTGGAGTGGTTACCCCCTAGGGTTCGTCCCCCGGTTGAGCCGAATAATTTGATAACACCTCATTCGACATATATTTTGCCATTGTTTAGGTACGTATGAGTAGGAGTAGGAGTCCTAGTTTCGGGCTTATTTCACTTCTCAAAAAGCTATACCTGAGCCTTTTTATGTGTCCTAATAATAATCGGTCACATGCTGAAGTAAAGGAGGAAAACTGATTTAGTAATTCTGGAAGTTTCTGGGGATAGGAAAAAAGAAATAAATGGTTTTAGTGGAAAGTTTTTGGTTGGAGCACGTAGGGCGGGGGTCGTTCGAGACTTGGTTTTGGTAGTTTGTTATGGCTCTGTATCGCGTTGCCTCTTCCAAATTTATTGCTGACGACATCGCACAACTCGCTGATAGATTTTATCTTCATGAGAAAAACAACTTTTTCATTAGCTTTATTCTCGTTCTCCTTGGTAAGCGCAAGCTTCCTCCACGACTTAGTTGTAATTCATTTGACTGCGCAGATATTTCTCTTTCGGATTGTATCGGGATTGTATTACTTACTTACTAACCTACGCCTTTCGGGGCTGCCGAAAGGGATTTTTTCCATTTGCCTAGCTCTGATCAAATGTTACAATATACATGGATCGCTTCTGAGAACTTTTTGTAATTTCGTTGAAAATTTATAGGGATTTTGTGTCGAAATGAAAAGGGCGGTTTCATTATGTGATGGAGGGTAAATTGCTGGAACGCTGCCTAAGCCCGAAAAAGCCCCGGTCTAGGGATCTGGGGATGTAGAATATGCGATTTGCTTGAAATTGTACCCTTAAGCCCCCCTACGCCCGGAAGGCACTGAGGCTTGACGGGGGGTGGAGAGGGCCGTCAACCCCTCCCCCCCCCCCAGTTCCAACTCTGCCCTCTGTCTCTACTCAAATTTAAAAATCGTAGGCTATCTAGGTACACACGATATGCAGATTTTTTTACATTGACAAATTTTGGGATAATTACTAGGGGTAGTGGTTGGGAGGAAAGGGGTTATTTATTCACGAGGGGTTAACCACTCGCTGGGGATCTAGTTGGGAATGATTGGAAATCTTTATGAAATCTCATAGGGAATCTTGGAATTTTTTTGGAGTGGTTATCCCTTCGGGGTTCATCTTTCTATGTATATCGTTGGGAATCTTTGGAAATCTTTGTGGAATCTCAGTGGAATCTGAAGGAATTGAAGGAATCTCCGGAATGGTTACCGCCTCGCTAATTCAGTTTGTAATGTGTTCCATTCCAACCACATCACGCCAAATGGAATATACAGCACTCCAGTCACACTCATATCGTTGATTTTTCAAAATATCAATTTGTCCTTCGAATAACTAATGCCTATATCCGTCGACGACTCCGGACACTTTTACTTTGGTTAAAAATAAATAAGTGCTGTGTGACAATCTAACGGGCAGTTGAGATTTACCATCAGATCAGTCGCGCGTCGATTATTTGCACCAAACCGTAAAAATAAAAACCACCATCATTCAGTGAGGTTGGTTTCGTTTCGACGAGGAGGTATTCGTGAGCTGGTCTGTGACCCAACCCGACCCCATGGACCTTAGAATGCTTTCTCCCATGTTAAAAACCTCAAACACGGCGGATTTGCCCTCACTATCGGTACATTACTTCTCGTCTAAGTAGTGGCTAGTTGGCTATAGTGATTTAAGCAGATGGCAGAGATAACCCACAAACCGTTTGTCTTTCGCCTGTACTTAACTTACCCGCCTGTTTTCAATTACTTTACGAGGACTTTTACTTTGACTGCATGGGTCGCTTCCTCTCAAGTGCTTCTGGCGATGGATGGATAAGAAGATTAGATAGTCAATCCCATTCTTTATCGTATACTCTTTTAGAGGAGTTTTCATTATAATTTTTACAGTCACTGTAATTTTCTACTGTTGCATTAGGTCCCCACATTACATTCGTCTGCTCTCCGCAAGTCACTTGCTACGTATACGGCTATAATACAAAAAACGATGGCAAACCAAAAACCTGGGGGGGGGGGGGGGGGGGGCTAAGTCCCCCAGACCTTCTCCTCACCTGGGGGGTAGGCATGGCTTTATGTGACGTTATGAGTAGGTCAGAAAAATCCTGGGGGAGGGGGGCTTAGCCCCCTCAGACCCCCCCCTTGCTACGCCTATGCTACAAACTCTTTTTGCCTTATCCCTACCATTATCTCAGAGGTTGGACGAAAGTGGCTAGGATGGTTTGATTGTTTACCATCGCTTTGGCTGCCCATCCATCTTCTATGTGGAGCCAGCCTAAGTAGAACACATATACTAAGTTTTTCTGCCTAATTACGGTTTAGGGAGGGAATGGGGAAGAAAATCCAACTTTACTAACAAATATCAGCTTCCAGGCCTTCGCAGTATTAGTTGGTTTTCTAACGTACAGAACACTGGAATTCTTTTCCAGTTTTCTTAGATTTAACATTGCATGCATGTTTTAACAGTCGTGCATATCGCTCTAGGTTCTATAAATTAGTTATCGATCGATATGTGGAAACTAGGAAACTAAAGGTCTGTGCTACAGTATACAGACGAGTTGAGCAGGGACAGCTCTTTGCTCTTTTCCTCCACAGACTGCTGATGAGTTTCGTTTCAGAGAAATCCTTCAGGCGTAAAATTAGCAAACTTTGCTGATTCGTGAATAATATAGCTCTGTGTATAGAAGTTTGTTTATCATAATTAGAGTAGAGATGTTGTACTGTGGGTCTGTTGATCCGTTCAATAAGTGGACGTTCCTTGAGATATCGTAGCAGTATAGGAAACTTGCCTTTTGTAAATTTTACTCTATGATTTTGAGTAAAGTTCCATAATAACATCATTAAGTACCCTACTTAACTGATTTTATTTTTTTGATATTTTGGAAAATGTGCGCAGGTATATGGGTGTGATTCATGCCATTTGTTACCATCACATGCTTGGGAGTCTAGTAGGTGCTTAGCCATGGGGAAATGTACATGCAGAGATAGAAGACTCATTTACAAGCTTAACATATTTTATCCAGAACCCAACTGACAATCCGCCGTCACACCAATTTAACGCACCTTCATTTTACATCGTCATACTAGTTGACTATGGAATGTGTTTTTGCACGTGTGGCAGTATGGTAGCCACGTGTGACGTGTGCACGTGTGCACGTGCGGGGATGGCTTTTGTCGGGCTTGGCGCTGACAGCCGCTGTCACTCACTCTACTCAACCTCTACTGAGTCTACTCATTCTTCACCAGCCTCACTCACCTGCCTGACTTTTAAATTAGTTTTTTGCTATCTTTAGAACAATTCTGGTGCGTGCAAACCGTTCTGGAACAGTTGCCGTGATGATTGATATCCCGAAATACCGAAATCCAAAATAGGGGTGTCTGTCCTGTAGTGGTTTTTTGTCGCACTGTCGCATGGGCGCTGTTCGTTGGTTTACTTTATAGTGTGCATAAGCATACTTTTTTCGAGGGGGTAACCACTGCAGAGATTCCACTGAGATTCCATAAAGATTTCCAAAGATTCCAAACGATATTCATAGAAAGATGAACCCCAAAGGGGTAACCACTCCAAAAAAAAATCCAAGATTCCCTGAGATTTCATAAAGGTTTCCAGTGATTCCCAACGAGATTCCCAACGAGTGGTTAACCCCTCCCTTTTTTCCCCGTGCATCGAAGTTCCTGCTGATGTTGAATGGCGACATTCTTCTATACTGACCCTGTAGTCATTCTGTCCACATACTGTGTGAAATTGCAGGGTAGATCCCTATCTCAAGTATGGCAATGTGGCTTCTCAGGTGAATGGAGGTTTGTGCAACAGTTTGTCTCATGTCACATCTCGGGAGACGTATTCGTAATGTGAATTTGAGAGGTTGCGAGTGTCGGGTGTCACCGCTTCAAGACTTTCTCCTAGGTATCATTGCCCGGCCCCTGGGTATTATAGCCCGGCTTCTGGGTATCATTGCCCGGCCCAAAATTATAATAATATAGTATTTATCGTTGACTTGAGCTATGATCGTGCGTCATATTTGGGGCAATGTTAAATTTCCCCTCATCAAAATAAATCACTACCTTTTGTTTTAGGTAGGATGTTGGGCAAATTAAAATTTCGGTGCTGCACCGATACGGTTTTTACGAGGGGTTAACCACCCGTCGGGAATCTCGTTGGGAATCATTGGAAATCTTTATGAAATCTCAGGGAATCTTGGAATTTTTTTTTTGAGTGGTTACCCCTTCGGGGTTCATCTTTCTATGAATATCGTTTGGAATCTTTGGAAATCTTGACGGAATCTCAGTGGAATCTCAAGGAATCTCTGGAGTGATTACCCCATCGAGTTTTTATTTCCATGCAGCCATGTATAATGTAGACCACCTCTAAACTAATCCCCATCTCCACCATGAATGGAGGTAGAAGGTGGGGTAGATGAACGCCCTCAACATTGGTGCTACTTGCAGAATAGAAGGAAGCAAAGGTATAACCGCGAAATCATATTCCCGACTACTCGCTTAAGAAATGAATGATAAGATTGATAAGAATGAATGGTTCACTCTTCTCCCTCTTCAGTGAGATAAGCTGGATGATTAGTCTTCTCCTTTTAGATAAGGAAAAGCTAAAAAAAAGTCTCTGGTTCTCCTGTAGTATAATCTATCGTCGTCAGTGTCAGAGCTATGGGGTGGCTACTGGCAGTGCGGCACGCACGCAACCGATATCTTTCGAGCCCACTCCCAATCATTCTGAATTTTATTTTCGGAATTTCTTTGTTATTTTTCATTTAACCGGGATCAGTTACTATTTCTCATCTCTTGCCGTTCAGGGTGGAATCTAGTAAGCAAAATAACTTCCAACTGGACAGCCGGTATGTGTAGCCGTCATCTGGTGGGGAATTTCGCTGCGTTGTTTTATAATGGAGTAGATGAGACCTTCTGAGTAGGATTTTCGTGACTACTTTTAAACCGGAGTGGGGTACTTTCTGTATTGGTTGACATCTTCACTGATTTTTTATGTTTGAGCTGCAGTAGCGAAATTGTCAGGGATGTCGCTTTAACATTGAGTGTCTACCTATCATTTAATCTATATTTGCTCAGTTCACGAATGCTTAAATAATGTAAGATATAGGTACAATGGGTACGAATATGTGTTCCCCGTAGTGTATTTTTGTCGCCAGCGAGCCTTAGAAAGCATTCTGCTTTGTGTACTCCGGTTCTTAGAAGCTTTTAATCCCCCTATTAGCGCAGATTAATGCTGAATAATCCTATTTTGTGAATACAGGTAATGACCGCATGGTACTAAAATCTGCCAGCAGTTTACCATAGCAATGTTATCTCTTGCGCTGGAATCTTTAAACATTTTGTATCGCGTAGCAGCTGGTCACCTTTGCAGCTTGGCTGCATTAGCTATTGGGGTGTTGAGTCTTGAGTCTAATTTGGTTGATTATCGCGAGGCTATTAGTGGCCTCTCCGTTCACTGCCAATGCCACGGTCATCGGTCATACGGCTGGCTGGCGGCCATTAGGAACATTACCCTGAGTGCTGCAACGCCCGGACAGCATCTGTGCTCATCTACCGGAAACTGGTTGTGGATTAGCTCTGGCTAGAGAGGGTAGTACCTCCTTTAGAGTAACGATAGCTGAGTGGACTAAATGGTCGACTTTTGAGGAGCAGTGAGAGCCGGGTCACACCGGTTCGATCCCGATCCTACCAAAAAGTTTTTCTGCTCGGCATTCACCTCTGATATGTTCAGCATGTCAAGTGAAATGTATATCGAGGCTGTGGTGGTTCGGAACCCACCTTAAACTGTAGGTCCCCATCGTTTGTGTTTGTGTGATTTAAATGGATGCTAAAGTGTAATAGTTCCGAGCCACCTTCAAATTACATTTGTTCGATTCGCAGTGTAGGTAATACGCTAACGTTTTGTGAACTGTTTACTAGAGCTCTACTAGAGTTGGAACTTACAAGTAATCCACCTCTAACGGACCAGAATCTTTTATAAACATGGCACTGTAGCTGCGATTCTGTATCCCTTGTTATCCTTCTATGTTGAAACGTTAAACATAGTGTCACCTACTGACCTAGTGTGGACAAAAGGTAGGAGGAAGCTCGAGTACCCAATATAGCCTACGGGTTGCATGCGAGGCTGCAGAAAAGGAAGCCATCCGTTCACATTCACGGTATGGATGGGAAGTCCTCGTCACGCAACCCTATGGAGTGCGGAGTAGTCCTGCAGGTGTATTCCCTTTCTCGAACGCCAGCAAACCCACCCAACTAACACCTTCAAAAATTATTGTAAGAAGAACTGCTCTCCATATATTGCATCATGGCGTTCCTTATCTTCTTAAAATAATTTTTGAAGGTGTTGGTTGGGTTTGCTGGCGTTCGAGAAAGGGAATACACCTGCAGAACTGTTTGCTATTGCGCTGTGCCTGCAGTGTGTCTGGATATACTGCATGGACTCACACACAGTTCCTGTGTTTAAATCCAAAACTTTTCTCTCTGAAGCATATTATTTGATCGTCGTGGACTTCAGACCACTGTCGTGACTCATCATGACTCATGTGACGATGCGGACATACTTACTGCCTCAGAAATGATGGAGGGAAAATTCATTGGTATTTTTTTTCGAGAACAATTATTAATGGGTCCCCTTCCGGGTAAACAGTTGCCTCCTTCCTGTTATACGTTTTCATAAAATGTGGATGTGGACAGCTGGAGCATTCTATTTTTAAAATTTCCAGAAACTCAATTTTGTGGTTGTCTGGAATTTTTATGGAGTCTTCCATAATAGATCGTCAGCAAACCCATTCAGCTGCAGCTTTTCGTTTTATTTTTAAAGGCCCATTTTCCTTGAAAAACACTGTTTCAGTTTTCTTCACAAATAGATTTCCGTGGCTTTTTACTTGCACAAAAGAATAATAAGGAAATAGAGTTGGCTGGGACAGAGAGAGATAGCGGTCTAATTGAGATGGTAAATTGTCATGCACACAGTGGAGAATCGCGACTATCCCACAGACGTTGAATAAAAGATTGTATTTTTAGATGTTGATGTCGTGAACTTTGAAAATGTCTGCGGTGTCGTCCGGGTCAAGGGCCTGTTGCTCTGTCTGTAGACGTGCATATAACCAGCCATAGTCTCCATTCGTTCAAGACAGCTTTTAAATAATTTTTAAAAAGAAATGTCTCCCTGACATTTGGATTCATACCGTCACGCGGGGCACCCCGAAATTCCGACGTCGAAATTTAATACTAATTTCTTTTCCGATACAACTGTACTGAAAATTGGAGCTCTCGCTCTTTTCTTTCAGAATTGACTCACTTGAGACTTGAGTGAGAGTGAGATGACGTGAATCACCACCCTGACCTTACTTGAGAGAGATTCCCTTTCTGCAGTCTGACAGCTCAGCAGTCTGACAGTCTTCCTGCATAGAACTTGAAAAATTTCGTGTTCGTTGGAAACAAATCTATTATTGATCTGAAAGAGATTTGAGAGAGGGTGTGGTGGGGGTCTCGTGACTCAGTTTGTCCTGTCAGACCTCTCACCAAGCTGTCAGTCACTTCAAAGGGTTGTGCTGGGGCTGGGGGCTGATTACCTAACCCTTTCTCCTCCTCCTCCCTGCTCCAACTACCTCACCGCCGTATTCCAGTATTTCGTTCTATAGATCACGGAAGTCTCGTGCTGAGATCCTTGCAGATCCTTCCTCCGTGTTTAATCATATAAGTACGTTTGACGACTGGGTTCCGTTTCCACCATAAAAGTTCCAGTTTTAATCGCGGTATTTTAAAAGGTTAAAAAGATTTTCCTAATTTATTTTTGGAATCTCAATTGTTTCCATTATGTTAGAAGTCGCTGTGATGAAAAAAAAAACTAAACCGTCCTATTCAGGTCACTCCTAACTTTGCACCGTTCTATATAGATGTAAAACTCTCATGTCTACTTTCCTTCGTTGGTGAACCGACCAAAAGTTCGATTCAAAGTTGGTACCTTCACAATACTTCCTCATCCCTGTGAAACCAGAATTAAGTATTAGAACTCTGAAATCGAAGTAGCCTACTAAAGTTATGAACAATAGGACAGGCAGACTTTCTAGTCTTCGGGCGGAGCCACGGAACTACAGGTTCTTACATCGAGGAACCATTGAGGGCATCGAGAAAATGAGCCATTGTTTCTGAGCAAGTGCAACGAATCCACGATTTTTGAAAATTACACAGGTGTGCCGCCTGACGGCTGATTCAGTTCCGTTACCAGAGACATTTCACTTCGTTTTGTCCCATCTGATAGAAGACGCCAATCGATGGCACACCTGAAGTACCTGGACATTGAAAGGTTGACTCCTCGCAGTTGAACATACACTTTGCTATGGCAATTCTATGCAGTATATTCTTTGGGAAAAGGTGGGAAATTTCAAAAACCACTGGGAAATTGCTCTGAGTATATACTTCCCTAAAACGTGGGAGAAATTTATTTATTTATTTCAACCAAGCCTATCGCAATGTTCACTTTGCAGAGTGCATCAATAAACTCTTTGGGTATCAAATTTGTCATTGGATATTAGGTAGGTATACGAGAAGTGACGACTTGACGAGCTAAAATGGAGCTTTGAAGTCAGGAGCTGCGAGGGTAACTCGACTCGGCAACATCGTCACAAACGTTAAATGTCTGGAATTAGCACCAACCAGATTCGAGGGAGTCGTGAAAGAAATTGAAGTGGAACCCTAATTCGCGAAGACACGTCTCACGTCTTAGCTGGTTTTATACCGTCTGACGTCAGCAAATTCCTGTCTGACTATTAATTTCATTACGAAGATGTTCTAATTTGTGTAATTTGCCCTGCCAGATTCATTCGTCCTTGCCTCACATGAAGGGCATTGGTCATTGCCAGCTGAAAATAAAAATATTTGCATTTTCGTGTGGCTCGTGCGTGTTTCACAGTAGAAATGCCAGATACGACTCGATCGTCAAGGACATCCAAAAGTTAAAATACAGTTAACAAATCGATATTGGTTTAGTTTTTACTAAGTTCAGTTGACTGCCAGTCAGTTTGTTTACTTGATGTAAGTGATCCATTATAGAAACCCGTACAGTCCCTAACTAAATATTTTATAAGTGGTTATTTCCGTAGCCATATTATAAGACTCCTTCTTTCCAGTTGCTTCTGGAATAGTTTCCTGGGTTCAAGCTGGGGAGAAACTTCGCATTAGTTGCTGTAAAGTTGTCGTGTACAAGACCCCGTCTTACACGGCTCTTACAGATTGCTTGTGGTTGTGGGTCCCTAGGGAGATCTTAACGAGGTAATTATTTTCCAGATAAACGTGCCGTACTCCCGTAATGTTGCCACTTCTTCCCAAGCTATTTCATAAAATATTCTTCTATCGAAATTCTGAAATTCACGTACTAACCTTTCCCGTTCCCCTCACCGGCATTAAAATTGATCAGGAAAGAATCCAAGATACACCTTTTAAATTTTCTCCGAGTTTTCTTCCCCCATAGCTTCACTTGGGGGGTCGTGGGGAGGCCGCTTGTAAGGGGAAGGCGATGGGGTGACGCCCCAGGTCGTAGGTCTCCATTACCTGCTTCTTTCTTCCTCTTCTCTGATTCATCGCCCCCGAATGGGCGGAACGATGAATGCTGATACAAATTTGTTATAAAGTTTCGCTGGTTCTCCGTTAAGATTCAACTAGCAACTCGGCGGTTTGCTAATTTTATTTGTGCCTCTGAAATTCAGTCTTTAGGCCACTTTTGAAAAGGATACCTGCGTGTATTCCTTTATGCCGTATAAAGAATTGAGTTGGAAAATGCATTATACTGGGCCCTACTGTGGTAATAATAATAATTGCAATTTATCCCCTGCAGATTCGTGATTAGATGTTATTGCACCATTTCATTCGAATATGGTCATTCATGGCCGATCAATCACTGGATCGTCATCGTACTTTCCTATTTTTCTCATGCTATTCGGTGGTATAGGAGAGTCAGCGGGTTGCTGATTATTTTGAAGTTCTTCTGTCATCTGAGGTCTCCTGGTACGATGGTTTGTGGCCGTCTGCTCCTCTTCTGGCAAGTTCTTGGTTAAGTAGTTTGCGGTGAGACGGGCGGGCAGCTGGAGTCACGGGCTGCTAGCCGGCATCAGACTTGGTGCAGCCATGTGCAGCCGTCGCTTCCTTGGCCGCGGCGCGTGTCCACGAAGATGGATGTCCCCTGAGCCCTGAACGTCGCAGCTAGAAAGACGGCCGTGATTTCATAAAGTGGAAGTATAGTCTTCATTAAAGCAGCGCATGCCAGGCTGGAATCACATCCCTGTAAAGGTGTAACTGGGGTGTCAAAAAACGACTGTGCTCATCCCTGTCCAGGTATACCCACATGGAAATCCCTGGGCCCTGGCAACTACTCCGCCAAAATCTATCGGGATCTTTTTATTTCGTTCTAGCTTGGTTTACTGGGCCCTGGACCTATAAAGCAACACATACAGATTTGTATTCCAAGGTTGATCTTTCCGGTTTATAACTGCCCAGCCGCCATAGCCTTGCATTGGTCTACACTGTCTACAGAAATTGGATGGGTATCAGCCCGCAAGTCCTGCCTTCACCAGGCTGTGGAAACACAACACAACTGTCAGAATGTGGAAATGTCGGGTAATACCTGACAGTCGTCGATCAGATCAGGCTATCAGACTGTCCCATTGGGATTCCTTATCCCTCGAGTGTCAGCGTCCATGCATGTCCAGTATCTGCTGCTGTGGCTCGTACTGTGTGTAGTGCTTCTCTATCGAGCCAGTAATAAATCCTGAGGGGCTGAACAAGCTGCTGGGATTATAACATCCTATTATTTCCAACCCATTGGGGCATTGTGCAGGCTAGTTGAGTAGAGTAGCCGCTCCCGGTGAAGTGTGACTCACTCCATGCTAGGTCAGGGGCGACGTCAAGAGAATCGACCTTGAACACCTAATATCGGTTACCGTCGGTGCCGCTTATGCAATGACCCGGCACGGCCTGCGGCTATCACAGACTCCATGTGGTGTCTTGTTTGATGATCCGACACCTGGATGACTCCAGTTTGCATGTTGCCAAAGGGGTGTCTGATTGATAACGTACCTACGGAAACAACGAAACAAAATCATTGTAGTGAGTTGAAAGAAGAGACCCGTGAGTTTCTATAGTTATGCCCGAGGGGGTAACCACTCCAGAGATTCCTTGAGATTCCATAAAGATTTCCAATGATTCCCAACGAGATTCCCAACGAGTCTAGGGTATAGTTAAACAGAATATGAGGAAATAAGGGTGCGTCCCACCATGCCCAGTTAAAATTAAACTGGAGATTTACCATGTTAAATTTAACTTTTGAGTCAAATTTAACATGGTAAATCTACAGTTTAATTTTAACTGGGTATGGTGGGACGCACCCTAAGTAACGTTAACTGTACTTAAGCTTGATAAAGCGGGAGTGTGGTGTCCAGCTATAGGAACAGTGTTTTCCCAAGTTTCTGGATTTGGGTCTTGAGAACGGGAACAGCCAGTAACTTGCTTCGCATCCTAAATGGTGCAAGTGCAAGCAGTTACCTATGCTCGAGACCCGCCGATATTAGGGAACATTTGAAATATTATGTAATCGAGGGTTAAATTACTTATTTGACTCCAGTTCGATTCATCTGAAAATCTGGACGATGGGAGTGGAATTTCGATACCTTTGATACGTCTTTAGTTGTAGACTTTGTTAGTCGGTTGAAAGCTTGCTGACCTTGACGGTATATATTTCTCACAATTTGCAGATTTAAAAATATAATTGGTGCCTCAAACCGATTAAAATCTTATTGTGACTTTTGGGGCAGACATTTTTTGAGTTGTTTTGATAGGTATCGGACACAGATTGACCTTGTACCACCTACACCGATAGGACGAGATGAGAACTTTCTGTGTACCTAGTTATAGCGTCATCGCGCTTTGGATTGGCCATGGCATCAAAACTGTTGATTCGAATACAGTAAATGCCAAACATTTCCGTGTCATGGTCGAATTTTACTGCCTGATTACTTTCCCATGTGTAAGATGATCTCAGACGGCAGTAGTTCATTTTATTCTTTTTCCATATCGAGTCCATGGTTGTTTGGAACCTACCTGAAAGTTTAGATCGCTACCCTGTCATTCCTCCCACGATAGCGGTGGACTGTGGAGTTGGTATTTGCTAGTGCTTCCTGCGTAACGGAAAATTCTTGAAATTGCTTAGTTGTTGGGTTTCTCCGTAATTCCCTTCTCTTCTTTGCCCTTTTATACACTTACACTTTAGATTTTTCAAATTTTCTTTAAGCGTGAACATTCGTCTTTCCTGTTTCCGATTGGAATTTTTCTCATGCTTATCTACCTAGCCTAAAATGAATACAACGTAATTTTGATTACCAATAAGTTCCTGTTCCGAAATCCTTTATCAAGATTCTATTGTATATTCTTGCAGAGTTGCTAGCCGAAACCCTCTTCTTGTTCTTGGTGTTATTCTTATTCTTGATGGGAGATGATGATTAATGGCATTACTACGATAAATTATTGTGCGCTAAGAGTCATGCCGACCGGATATTGACGTGTGTCGTTCCATCTTTGGTTGCGAGGGGCGTGCGACCAATCACGTGACCGGATCGCTCATTTCCGGTTTTCGCGTCAAAGCTCCATAGGCCAGCCGCCACCGGTAGGTGATGGCGATCGACATCCTTTTACCAGTGAGTTTTCGGAGCATTATAAGAGTGACAGCGCTCCACTTCAGGAGTTCTTTTGGCAGTTCGTTTCGTGGTTCAAGTCAGCTGAACTGCCTTTGAAATTTTATTATTGTTTCTACCATTCTGTTATTGCTGCATGGGAGTCTGGGACATTGTGGTTCTGATTTATGGCTAATTAAATATCCACGGTGATTATATCTCCATTTGCTCTATCTATCTACCGATACTGAGTTTGAAACCGCCACTGATTTCGAGGCTGGAAATTATGTCATATTCCCATAGTATAATAGGCGACCAGATATGACATAACCTTGTATTGGGATACGGCTGCTATTGTAGATGCTATAGAGATGTTACACACCCTTTTCCCAATTATAAACTCGCACTAGACCGAGACCAGCTGCAACATCCCAGGCAGAGCTGTTAGGTACACGTTGGCCGGCTCATGTCGATAGGTACAATACCGTACACCTCTCAGATGTGGGGTGAGAACCTTACATTTGACGGCTTAAGTATTCTATCTGCTACCTACATTGATGGCCTGTTCTGACATCCGGTAGTTAGACGGTTTCCGTGTTACGGGGCTTTTTGAAGCAAAGCAAGACGTGAAAATCGATGAACTACCGGAAGTGTTGGGGAGCGAAGTGAAGATGTCCAATTTCTTTCCGCCTGAGGCCCCCTAAGCACTGAAAATCCCACTTGTTCCCCCTGTTCCAGAGGGATGCTTTTGTACAGTGATCCTCGTTATTCAGCAACTCCTCCAATGGGCGGTCATGCTTCAGTTTTGAGTTCACCACCTGCGACGACCCTCCGCTGTTCCCGAAATCATTCGGCGTACCATGTCTTTCGATCCAACTCGTCTGGGATATTTTCATCGACATTCCAGAGTTTCTTTCTCTTCTTCAATCCGAGTGGATCGCGTTTCCTGTGATAAGTGAATCGTTATAATCTCGACACAGCACCATACTGCGTGGATATTTCAACAGGTACCCTGTTGTTTAACTGTCTGAAGTTGGAGTGTCGGGGAGAGACGAGGGGGTAACCACTCCAGAGATTACTTGAGATTTCATAAGATTTTCAAAGATTTCCTGAGATTCTCAACGAGATTCGTGGAAAATGAATCCCGAAGGGTTAACTACTCCAGAAATTTCCAATATTCCCTGAGATTTCATAAAGATATCCTGAGATTCCCAACGAGATTCCTGGAGTGGTTAACCCTTTGGGGAGAGGAAATGATCCAGGAATTTGGCGTGACAGAACTTCTCCCTCACCGCATGAAATTTAGAACAGTTGTCCCACTATCTTTTTGGCTCCTTTTCAAGTATGCCAGTTTGATGGATGTCGTGGCTCAACTATTTTAACATAAATGCGATTGTGATCTCATATTATTTTAAATTAGAATAAATACTATCTCTGGGTCTGTTTTGGTTCTGGAATACGAACCAGCTGTTAAACGTTCTTTTCGAGCCATACGTTTTTCTGTGTTTTATTTTTGTTTGGCCTGAAGTAACTACTGCTTCAAAACGGTTCTGCGCCTTCTGGTCAGCTAATTGTAAGTTCCACTATGTAGGTGAGCTGAGCGTTTGAAAAAACAGACTCACGAAAACAAACATGTTTGCTGAAATTACAGCATTATACAGTGATCTCTGCAGTTCCACCTTCTTGCAGTTTTTAATGAGGCAGTAAATTGAAAACTTCATTTTCTCATTCATCTTTGATAAGAACTGCAGCCTTGAATTGATATTTTTCTTCAATGCTAAAATGGCCATCGTATAACGTTTACGACTCTATTAAATCTCGCACTTGTGATTTGCCTTCATCAAATTTTTGTGTGGTCGTACACAGATTGGTTGCCAAGCCACTAAGTGCTCGTAGACTTTTTTTTGTCTTTACGACTTTGTTGACAGGACGTCACGCACGTAATACAATTTGAGGTGTTTTGCTAGTCCAATCCTTCTGCTCTCTTACGAGACTAATAGTGCTTACCGAGGGGTTAACCACTCGTTGGGAATCTCGGGAAATCTTTGTGAAATCTCAGGGAATCTTGGATTTTTTTTTGGAGTGGTTACACCTTTGGGGTTCATCTTTCTATGAATATCGTTAGGAATCTTTGGAAACCTTTATGGAATCTCAGGGAATCTGAAGGAATCTCTGGAGTGGTTACCCCCTCGGTGATTACTACGAGCCACACCGGTGGTGCAACGGTGATGCATTTGCATTGCACTAAATCAATATGCAGTGTTTTATTTACTGTAGATGGCAGTGCTATAACTTCCGTAGACAGTTCTATTTCACACTTGTGTGTTCATTTAATGCAGGTAAATAGCGCTGTCCCAGGGTTAGCTGGTGTTCCTTTAGATGTTCAGAATAGAGCCTTAGAATCGAGGGGGTAACCACTCCATGTGATTTCCTGAGATTGCATAAAGATTTCCTGAGATTCTCCACGAGATTCGTGGAAAGATGCATCCCGAAGGGTTAACCAGTCCAGAAATTTCAAAGATTCCCTGAGATTTCATAAAGATTTCCTGAGATTCCTGGAGTGGTTAACCCCTCGCTTAGAATGCGACCATTCTTTAATTACTTACGTACCTATAGATTAACATACCGAGAACTTCAAATTTCCGCGTTAACCGAAATTGATTGGATCTTACTGTATAGTGATGTACGTGAACGTGGTGTAAGAAATGTGTGCAATCAGTTAGCAACTCTAAACCTGTTGAAAAATTCTCGTGCTGACATAGGGAAGCAGACATTGGTGTGAAAATAATTATCCTGAATGTATTATAGAATAGGCCTTGTATAGCCCCTTAACCTAGCAAAATGGCCAAGGAAAGGGGGTTGGGCTGGGCCTTTGACTTTACGACGTGTGGGCTGATTCATACTCTAGTAATCTTCCATCTACTCGATAAATCATCCGTTTGTCCGTTTGACCAGCGAACAAGCTGTCGGCCATTGGGCTGTGGGTAGAACCCACCTACATTTGTCATGCGTGAATTGTGATCCTTATGTTCTCTTTATGGGCTCCATTACTAGAAATCCCCACTTCTTTGGTCAGAACGGGGAATAAACGACTCTCACAAAAAATCTTTCAGAAGAAACTTGTTGATAAAACCCTCAGAAGCTTCAATAACGAAAAATAATGTCATCAGTTGGAAGTTATTGCCAAATTTCGATTTTCCTCAAAAATTCCCCTAACGACGCGATGGGTTAAATTTTCGCCGAAATGCACACTGTTACTTCACCTGCTTATTGTTTTATTTTTCTTGGGTAAAATGCATTTCCCCTTTACATTGTATGTTTTCTTTCTATTTGCAGGTCGTAAGACCCTTGAGGAGGGCGTCCTGGGGATGCTGCTCCAGATGGGGACCTAACCGAAACACCTTCCCTCTTCCCCACCACCGCCGACGCCATGTTGTCCTATATGCTTCCGGTGGAGGAAAAACCACCACCGAGCAAAACACACCTGCAGCTGGAACTCGAAATGCTGCAGGAGCAAGCGGTGGGGCTGATGCGGCTTGAGGCACAACAGCAGACGCAGCAGCAACCGTCGGTCCTCTCCAACGGGTCGGTGGTGGTGAAGAAACCTGCCCGAAGACCTGCCCCTGCCGCCATCTCCACTGAATCCAGCGTCAGTAGCCTCAGTAGCAAGGCTAGCGACGGAACTACCCCCACTGACAAGTTCAAGCCAAGGCTTGTGCAGAATGGTGGTGCTAAAACCACCTCCCTGAAAAGGTGAGCTACTGGTTCTTATAATGGACGAGGGGTTAACCACTCTAGGAATCTCGTTGGGAATCATAGGAAATTTTTATGAAATCGCGGGGAATTTTTTTTGGAGTGGTTACACTCCTTCGGGGTTCATCTTTCTACGAAACGAATATCGTTGGGAATATTTTGAAATCTTTATGGAATCTCAGTAAATCTCAAGGAATCTCTGGAGTGGTTACCCCCTCGGTAATAGACTTAAACACAGTTGAGTCTGGCTGGTATAATTTTTGGCACGCTCTGCCCTGAGCCCTCTGCTTTAGTTGAGCCATTATCCATGCAAGCCGCGGGCAGTTCCAGATCTCACTTCATCCGTCACCACTGTGAATATACCATTCTAAATATGACTTGCATATGGAGTAATTAGAACAAATTTAGGTCATAAACATCTGAGAGCATTCATACGGTCGTAAAATTGACACGGTGACAAGTTGACATGTAGCTGATGGTCACTTGACTCTCTGACTCCTTATACTCCTTCATTCAGTTATTATTCATTTGAATAAAGAAGCTCGTTTAGTCCACTCTTGAAACCCGAGCTCACAACAATGTTACGTGTGTCATTTTATTTTCTCTTCTACGGTACGGACTACCGAATTGTACTATTTACTACCTTCAAGTAGGTACTGACTTCTTCGGACTGGCCTTGGGCGGCTGTTTTCCCAAATTTAGGTTTGGAATGCCATCCTGATATGTGATAAAGGCTCATCGTTGCCTATACAAAAGCGATGGTGACGATTTCCAAAATTTTCACTGCCTGGTGAGCCCAACGGAATTGTGAGCAGGCTGTAGCTGACCTATTTGTAATCCGTCCTCCTCTCAGATGGTTCATTTCCTTCGGATTGAATGACAAACTGAGGTGTTGTCGTCTCAAGAATCTAAAGTCTTACACCCCTCCCCCTTGAGGATCAAGTCTCGATTGATGTTAAAGTGATAAAAACTGAGATTTCATATTTGATTTTTCTCGTCTCTGGTGGCACATTCCCAATATTGCTTTAGAGGAAGGAAAATCTTCTACTGAGTGACAGAGACTGTTGATAGTTGTTTTTCTGCAGATTTCCCATCTTTTCCGTATTTTTAGATTTTTATTCTTCTGATCAGTTTCTTGGAAAAGTCCCCACACCCCTCGCCCCGTGTTAAGTCCGCAGTATGACACTCCTGTTTGAATGATTTTTTCCGGCCCTGACTGGTGTACAGCCAATGTACTTAGTCTAGCTGCAGCTGTATAGCCCGTATCGCCCACTCTGCATTAACCTTGCCGAAGTCACCCGCAGGCTGTCACTGTTGCTGTGACTGTTGATGCATCACAGTCAAAGTCACCGTTACATAAGTAATCACCCACACAAGTCATTCCCCCCCCCCTTTCCACCTTTACCATATCCTACATGCATAATATTAAGGCCCTCGCTGGAAATTTTCATTTGATGTAGAAGGTGGCGCCTATTCAGACTTCCACCATCTACGGCGAAGTACAGAACTCAAGATTTTAGGCGGGCCCGTGCCCAATTTCACTTTTTTTCTGAAACCGTATGCTTTTAACTCGGGGGCTCCCAAGGATCATAGGAAAAACAATAAGATATCAAAATCGAAATTCGTTACAAAACATTGGTACACAAAAAATAAAGTAAAAACCTGCGGGAACTGCTGGGTGATAACGGGATAAACTATACACTCAACGACAATGTAATGCGTTAATGGTATTTTTCTACTTTGCTTGGGACAAACAGTGAAATATTTCCCCCCCCCCCCCCCCCCCCCCCCCTCATCAGCTCCTAGATCGGGTGGTGAAGAGGGTGAAAATTTCGGATCTCCTTCGCGCCCAAGTGCGCGCTCGTCTATACGCTTAAATTTTCTCCTCATCGCGCCGCGTCACCAGCCTAGAGGCCCATGAGTTTTCAGTTTTCTGCAGACTCTTTTACTTGTGTTTGCTGTTTGATGTTGGTCACTGCATCCGGACAGGACAGCTGTTACACCCACGGCTACAGTAACCCAGTGCACAGTTCATGTTGAAAATCCAACGAAATGATGATGTTTGATGTCCAGATCTGCGGTGTTTGACGTTTGTTGATGTTTTCGGGCGTTGGTTGGATCAACACTCATCGGCGCATTTAGCTCGCGGTATGACGTAATGAAAAGCTTTGCTGCTGGGATCTCTATAGCTATAAGTCCGCAATACGTACACATACGTGACCAGCGCACCATCGGCCGTCAGTTGAGCGCCGCGCTTTGCCCGACTCGTCGCAAATTTCGAGATTTTCATTCAGTTTTCTTCTTTTGGGTGTTTCCATTTTGTTTTGATTGGTGCTATTGACGTGCCGAGTTTCCTCCTCTCGTGTTTGCCTCGTGGGTTTCCAATCAAAGTTTGAAGTGATTTGTTGATTTCTTTCTCTTTGAAATGCGGACTAAACTGGAAAGCTGTATCCACGCGGGAAGTGGAAGAAGTCCTTCTCCGAATACAAAGGGGTTGGTATTAGGTAGCAGGTTACGTATAGGTACTCAGGCAAAGTAATATATCTACAGATATCATAATTTGAGGCTATTACCATGTATAGTTTAGGAATCTACCTATTATAAAATTTTGCCTTATGTGCTAGTTCAAAACCATATGAACTTACAGCAAAATGTACAGCTTTACCTGGTCGATGGGGTTTGGGGACAACTTCGGAGGTATAATATCACAGGGCGCTAAGCGTGAGAAACCTACTATAGTTTGAACGCCACTGATTCAGGCTCAGGCTCGATCGAAGGTTATTTATTGTAAGCATTTTAAGCCCTATTATAAATACATTCGGTTTAAAAATGGCTGAGAGTGTGCGTGCTTCGCTGGTGGGTGGATTAGCCGGCATTAATGTTGTGGTTAGTGATACTGATAATCAATGGACTCCAGTTTTCGCGAGCCGAGTTAACAGTAAAGCTGTCACTTGAGGCCTTTGAATACGTCCACGGCTTGTAACATTATATCGAAACGAATTGTTAATGGTATCTTTCCGCTACTGCTACATTCTACTCCTCATCTTATTGCGCCTTTATGATTGCATATACCTAACTATAGTCCAAGTCAGGCTAGGAGCGTACCGATTACTCATAATTTCTTGCAAATCTAGGGCTGATCAAAACTTCTTCTTGATCAGGGGAATATCTGCTCAGGGTCGGATTGGCATTTTTAGCGTATGGTAGGATATGGAACCCAAATCCGGATCGGCGTCAACTGAAAATCTTCAAAAAATTGTGAATAATCGGTACGCTTCTTGGACTATACCTTGAGTGGTTCTCAGTTTGCGTGAATACTTTTCGGAAATTTGAGAAGGTGCTCCATTTTGAGCTTTTGCTTTTGAGTTGGTATTTGACAGGTCCAGTCTGTTTCACCTCTCTGAGTTCATGATGTAAAATGTATATAATATATTTACGTATACGTACGATGCACTGTGTGGGTGCGTCTGGCGTCTGGGTGACTGAGTCCTGGGTCCCTCATGTTCTGCATATATGTTCAGGAAGCGTGAGGTTTATAAAATGAGGTTTATGAAGTAACCTGCGGGACTCGTTTCGTATAGAGTAAGTTGCTTTCTAGTTAGGGATATAAAAAACACTAATTTTGTTTTCCATTTGATCTCCACCTGCCCTTCGGCAGTGTACGTCCTCCCACACTCAGTTGTGTAGGTTGTTGTTGGGAACTTGGCATGTTGTCAACGAGGCTCGGACTGATAGTGTCGGTTTGTTGGCCCTGGGCCTACTTTCTCTGCGGATTCGTATTGACAGCGGCTTCGTGCAGGTTGGGCCTGCGTCCAAATGCAAACTGTCTAGCGAAAGGAAATAGAAGAAAAGGTTTTCTCATTATTTTGCAGCAGACGTGGACCACTAGTTCGCTTCTTCTATTCAGGCTGTGTTACAAGTGATGGATGAGTCTTCATCTTGATTCTAAAAAAAGGAGCAATTAATTTTCTTCTAGTTTTCCTTCTCCTACGAAGAGTGGGAAGTGTCGCCTTTGTTCGCAGAGTACAGACACAAAGAAAATGATGAATTTGTGGAATCCTTAATTTTTTCATACTTGTCTCGAGGGGGTAACCACTCCAGAGATTCCATAAAGATTTCCAAAGATTTCCAACGATATTCATAGAAAGATGAACCCCAAAGGGGTAACCACTCCAAAAAAATCCCATGCAAGATTCCCTGAGATTTCATAAAGATTTCCAACGATTCCCAACGAGATTCCCAACAAGTGGTTAACCCCTCGTTATGTCTAGACGAAGACTTGCGAAGACTAATAATAACTAACCTAGAGACGAGCAGGGGGTAACCACTCCAGAGATCCCTTGAGATTCCACTGAGATTCCGTACCGATTTCCAAAGATATTCATAGAAAGATGAACCGCGAAGGGGTAACCACTCCAAAAAAAATTCCAAGATTCCCTGAGATTTCGTGAAGATTTCCAATGATTCCAAACGAGATTCCCAACGAGTGGTTAACCCCTCGCCTAAAGAGCAACGCTGCTTCTACGAAAAGTACACTTCTTATGATTGTACTACTTTTTCGTTGTGTCAGTAATGGAGTCGGAGCGTATATGCTCACATGTCTAAAGCAATGTGGTGTTTCAATTCTCTTCGAGAAAAAAATATCGTACATAGCTTATTCGATGAACACCCTATGCCGTCTGCCGTCTTCTCAAAGAGTCTGGAATACCCATCCTGTTGGCAGTTGGAAGTTGAAAGTATTTGCATTTGAAAGTAGCCGTAAATCAATATGAGTTATGAATTGCATTTGAAAGCTCTTTCCGATGGGAAGGAGCTCTTTGAAACAATGTATTACTTAAAGCTATGGCAACATTGGCAACCGTGGTCTGGACTGCAGCTGCGTTTACTGCTTCATTCAAGCTTTCTACCCGATATTTTGATGAACGTCAGAATTTATAGTTTTATCGTTTTTATGTGGTAGGAACCCCAGATTCCCTGTTTAATAAGTCTTAAAACAGGAGCTCAGAGTATTTTTTGTTATTATTTTGTGTGACGCCTGATTGGGAGTTAGCTGAAGCCTACTAAGGGTCCCTAAACCTTCACCCATACCGCATACTATATGGAACTGAGGCAGGTAGTGCGATGCAGGAGTGGGAAATGGAAAATAATGGTGTTTTTTTTTTCCTAAGCAAGGTTTGAAATTTCTGTTTTAATTACCTTCCTACCTGGCTATCTTAATGAACCCGGGAAACATAGGTACCGCCACTGCGGTAGTAGGCAAAGCTCAGTTACCTGTACAGGTAGCTTTACCTTCACTGTGGATCGATTATCTATGCCTCGCCTCTGCGATAAGGTTCCACATATTATCTAGACTTGTGATTGCTACTTGCTACTGTTCGTGGACACTTTTGCCTTAGCGTTTCAAGAGCAGTAGAGACTTTTTAGTTAAAATTGTACCTATATACTTACTTTTACTTTTATCCTTTTTCAACACACACCAGTTCGCCTCTTGGATGGTGCAGAGTACGTAAGAAGGGAGTTTGCGTCAAATCTGTCGTTATGCTTTCAAGAGCGATCGCAAACGAACCTGACTTATACCTCGAGAAGCTAAGATGATTTGAACGAACTGAACGCGAATCAGGAAGACTGTCGGGCGGGCTAACTAAAAAAGGCATGTCGCCTCTATGTCTCAGTTTTTCGATCCGAGAACTTGGCTGCCTCCCCTTCATTTTTCCAGTGATAATAATAACGAGGAATATATTTACATAGAAGGCTGTTATTAAGGTTAAGGTTGCTGATCAAAGATAGCTCACCACTCACCACACGTTGCATGTTATGTGGTCATAGACTGCAATAACGCGATATGGGTCAGCTTAGTGCACAGGATCGATGGAGCATGTTTTCTGACTCAGCTTGTGTTGCGCTTATGGGATAAGCTGCTATACTGCAGGCTGTTAGCTGATGACCTTCTGATGATCTTGACCTTGTTCCTTTCTTCCCGTTAACTGACCGTCTGGTTTACTGCCCCTTTTTCTTTTTCAGTGACATAAAAGAGGAGAATGAAAGGTGATCATAAATGTATCTCTAGCTCGTGTCAGCTATCGCATTTATAAAATTTCCCCTTGTCATTGATTTGCCTGAGAAATTATACATACAATTTTATGCACTAAATTCGTCGAACGGTTCTTTTCACCTATACCGAGGGGGTAACCACTCCAGAGATTCCTTGAGATTCCATAAAGATTTCCAAAGATTCCCAACGATATACATAGAAAGTATAATCGCCTACTCCATTTAGAGGAAAGATCTTGAGGAGGGTTCTCATTTAATAACATGGACTGGGGATACAGTATATACAGAGAAAATTTGGAAGTTAGTTCAAAAGAAAGTGCAGGTTCCAAATGCTCCATGCAGCCGCTCGGGGCCTCACCCCATGCCCCTCTTTAAATTAGCCCTGCATTACACTGGGTGATTTCAGGCCCCGAATAGAAAAAACCAGCTTTACGCCATACGATAAATTTTAAAATTAGCAAACAATAAACAATAATATTCCGAAACCTTTAGAACCCCCCACAGTAGCCGGGCAAGGAGTGAGATCCCGAACGACAGGTTTTTAAACCGTTACAAAAGATGAACCCCAAAGGGGTAACCACTCGAAAAAAATTCCAAGATTCCCTGAGATTTCATATAGATTGAACACATGATTCCCAACGAGATTCCCAACGAGTGGTTAACCCCTCGACCCATACCTACTCATTCCTCATTTCACACAATCTTTTTTGAACTACCTAAAACCGAACTAGAGCAACATTCCATCAGGTTTTGAAGATTTGAAGCAAAGGGAAACGTTCTTGAAAACTACAGGGAGAGACACGGAAATCCAATTAAAATTGTTTGAATCAGAGAACAAGGGAAGAAATTAGAAATTAGTTGGAAAGCTGCCGTCGCAGTTTCCCGACCACCCTTCGGATGGATTGTTCCTTTTCTCTGAAGCTAGTACATTACGTAAATGTAGCAGTAAAAGTGTAATTTTGTGATTAATATAGATAAGATAAGATATTTATATTTATTCCAATTTACCATATATCGATGTGAAGCCATGTTTTCTTTATCGAAACAGGCTGTCATATTAATTGAGATTGCTGTGGCATACATATACACAAACACAGAAGAAGCAGTATACGATATTACGATTTTGAGGGTGTGCCATTGCAACAGATATGAACATAAACCTACACAGATTTTGGAGATCGGGGCTAAATTCTTGTCTGAAATTATTATTAAATTATTTATATATTTATTTTTGGATTAGAGAACCCCTAACCAACCCCCTGGGTCCCCACTACCTTGTAGTTTCTCCATCCTGCACTCAGTCCAATTCAGAAGGATATTTGCTGTAGTAATTTCAATTAGACTCGTATGCACTGTAGCTGGTACCTGCCGGTTTCATGAATGTACCGTATTCGCTATACGAGTACATATTTCCTTGTCGTGGTTGAAATAATTATTATCTTGGCAATTTGGTCAGCAATAAATTATGTAAGTTCTCCGAAAAAGATGTTCACTCCGATTGTTTTCATTGGTGCTTCTTTTGCACCCTTCTGGCCACGTATCGAATTATTCTCTGAGTCAGCTAGGGGGGTGATTTAGCGCTGTTGCTGACGGGAGCTAGTTCTCCAGCTCTCCGCCAGATGGATTCCTTTCAGATCTCACCGGCCGGCTTTGACTCTGGCACGTATCCAAAACTGACTTTATTTACACTTTGCAAAGGAGCAGGGCTGACTTTGAAGCTATGTTTTTATTACGGTCTGGGACCACCCTGGAGCTGGGCAGCTATATGGAGGAGGTAGCCGTGTGAAGATACTGAAGATCTCACGTGAGGAACTCCAAGCCATACCCCATACCCTGTCATTTCCAATGCTAATGATTCATTTGTGGTCCATTATAGTTGTCGGTACTTCTCTTTGTATTTACGGACGTGTACTCTACCCGTGGTGTTTGGAGTAGCTGCACTGACTCCACCCTTTCCCTCTTAATCTATTCACAAAACGCCCTGAAAGTTCTTTAGGAACGAAAAACAAAATATGACCTTCAATTGAGCCGAGAGAGAAATCCACCATGGAATAGTTTGCCGTCCTTTGAATGAAAGCTGTATGTATGCCACTAATGTATGATACTGTATCGCTGAATCGCTGAAAAACTTACCACGACCCGTAATGTTCTCTTGGTAGTTGGTATACCTGCCGTGGAATTTGTGCCTACATCATCCTTTGCGTGAAACTGATGAAAGAAGTGCTGTACACGAGGCTGAAAAACGCTAACTTTTGAAATGAACGAGTATAATAATATATGTTTTTCATGTCTGTTTGGCGGTTAAATCAGTAAAGACGAGTCATCTACAGCTACCTAAGGTATTTTATTGTACGAGCATATCCCTGCTTGTAGTTTTGGCTATAAAGCAGTGACTTCCGACCGAAAGAGTCGCCATTCATCAGTTGCCAAGGTCGCGAATACACTCCTCTCTGCCAAAACTCCTTGATTTGTTACACATTCAGCTATTTATGCCCCATTGTTTACTTAAGGCGCGCAGATGCAAGGATGTAGCATAAGGAATCGACTTCCTATACCGCAATATTTAAGCAAAAATTGCACAGATTAGCACAGTGTGATGTTGACTGTAAAGTGTCTGAGAATATAAGGTGTTGCAGGTTGCAGTTGGCACCTTTTTTTGAGAAACATTATATATTTACGTTCTAGACCTACGTCAAAGAAGTTGTCCAAACTCACGTGGTCATTATGCTAACTCCCCAGCATTCCAGACATCTTTATTACCTAAGATAATGGTGATGATGTTATCTTAATTATGTTAAATTTCGTATCGCAAAACTGTTTCCACGTATGCATGTTTTATTCCTGCATTGAAAATAGGTATCTGTTTGGTGCATGCACAGTTTTTGCGATAATTTATGTGTAAGTCCGTGATAAAGGTTTTATGACTGTATCTTGACACTTGATTCGGTTGCAGGGTCTCATTTGGCAGCTCGAAAGGGTCGATGGTGGAGACTCTAATTTACGAGACACCTCTACAAGAGGAGCCCGAGGTAGCTACGCCTACGACTGAAGGTACCTGTTCCTTCCCGACTGATGGAGACAATACTGGGTGAGTTTACCTACTGACCTAGCTAGACCATAATGCCTCGACTTTTAGCAATTTTGTAAATACTGTTATACTTTCTTCAGTTTTCGTTTTTATTGGGAAAGCGTTATACATAATGATAGATATTAGGTTTCTGTGTTCGGCCCAAGCTATGCCCTGGAGTTTTAGGGAAGAAGATACGCTATATTGGGTTGGCCGTTGTCACAAGGCTAAGTGGCCGGGATCGCTTCTCTGACACTCTTTTTTCGCCCTATTTATTCTTCCATTTACCCCTTCTAATTACTATTAGAGCAATATACTTGCCCTTCATCCCATCATTGTTTAGACACTAGCAGTTTCTCTGGAGCCCCCCTCTGGAGAGGGTTGGAGTTAGGGGCAAGAGGGGGGATATCGATGGAGTAGGCCCGTGAACTGGTACGTCCACCTTCCCCTCCTGTCTATTTCTTCTCCTCTTCCGAATTGTGTAGCATTGCGTTTAAATATTTAAACAGGGGAGTCCGTGTTCAATTTAGATTGAAAACATTGGGTTGGGTACTTGGGTATGGTCCCCCAACAATACAGAAATTTGCCCCAAAGGCTGAAAGTATAACATAATGAAAATACCTGTTGAACGAGGTTGGAATATAGAACTGATTGTAATGTGTTTAAACCCTACATTTTGGTAACAAGCTCGAGTTAAATCCCTGGTATCCTTAAAATGTATCAACCACAGTTCTCCAGTTGGCTCCGTAAAAGCTACGTCATTGCATAATCATGAAATATCAGGCGTAGGTCTCGCTATATTCAGATATCTACAAAATTCAATTTACCTCGTCAGTGTTCCATTTAAATTCATATTATGTGGGTTGTAAGTGGTGGAGGGGGAAAAGTAGGCCACAAATGTTAAGGGTTGTCACTATGTGTTGGTGAAACCGGGTATCTCTTCGGGAGTGATCGGGATTGAGTCTGGCTTCGGACATTGTCGGGCCCGTTCGGCGCCGTCCTCGGCTCATTCCGACATTCCGACCCGACTCATTCGAGCGCCATCGCTCGTGCTGTGTGTTGTGGAAGCTCGCGGTCCACCCAATTTAGTGGTGCCAAGTATTTTTTAGACTATTTGACACCTAGTATTTGCTGTTTTAACTTTCCTATTATTATTTTACACCAAGGGAAAAAACTGGAGGCTGGTTGCGCAACGTGCAGCGGTAAGGTTCATTTTATTATTATTTTTTGAGTGTAAACAAACCCCAAAAAATGGCGCGCAACACTAAAGAGGGGTTGTTTTCCGTTTGTTTGAATTTCTGCTCGGGGTTATATAAGGGGAAAAAATAAGGACGAACAGCCTATATTCCTCCTGTGCGTGACTTTGTAATTGATAGAACAGGGTGGAATTAACCCGTCGATTTTTGATTCTGTAAGTGCAGGGTGTGGTAAATTTTGGTGTTATGGGCCGTTGACCCTGCAAACTTGTCAGTTCACCCTCGTTTTGGAATCTCTCTGGTTGGTTGTACCTATGCACATAACTAGTGGATCTTGCTCTTGCACAGTTGCGTAGGTATATAGGTATACGACATCATAGTATATTGGAAGACCTAAAGACCCATAAACGTGTGCCTGCTGCCTGCCCATGGCTATGATGCCGCGATTAGACAGGAGGGCTTATGAAAGTAGCCAGTAAGCTTTATAGATTACGATATCGGTCAGCTATCTATCTGTGATGTGATAAGAGATGCGACCGAGTGATGTGATAACTGATAAAGACAAAACTGCCAGGTCCCCACGTTCCTTTCTTCATGTTCAAGTACCTGCTTATCAAGTAGCCTGGACATTACGATACTTCAAGGAGTTACGAAAAGTTTGAATTTTCTGACAGTTTAAAGACGGTCAGATAAATATTCAAGTTGAGCAGCTATAGTGATGAAAGCACAGGGATCGTGGCTGATAGCGATTACTGCTCTTTATCAATTTATAAAAATGCTCCTTGTAGCTGAAAAATACCACACACTTTCCCTTTGAAAACGGCTCTGAATAACTGATCTCTGTCGCGCGTTGATTGCCTAATGTAATGAATGACATTCCATGGTTGGTGTGAGGGTATGTAAGTGTGCATGTGGGCCGTTATGTGCTATTCCTTTTGCAGCCTTGCCCTGCGGATGTCGGGCCATTAGCGAATAAGCGTGGTCCTGGCGTGCGGTCAGTCTTATAAATAGAAAAATGCACTTGCCCCATGGAAAGGCAACGTTGCATTGGCTGTTGTACGTTGAACTAATTCTGCGACTCGTCACAGTTCCTCATTGAGAATCTTCATCCCCTCGAACCTACGTCAAACCATAACTAAGCAGTGTGAGGCGATCACTGATCACTTGCTTTGATTTCACGTTGCTCCTCGTATTACCATAACTTGTCTTTCTGCCAGTCTGTGGTCCTGATTGTAACGGAACGACCCAAACTCAGTTTATTGTTCCACGCATAGCAGTCAAAATGTATTGGCTGATCGTTATTCTGGGCTTGAGTGTCAACACAAACTCGCACGCCTGAGCAAGCCCATTGCATTGTAATTTTTCATTGCCTAGGATATGGGTTTCGTAACCGCAAGGGGTGGTCATTGCCCTGAGTGCAAACGCCACGTCAGTCCAAAGGCTTCACCCCTTGGGAGGGTTCAACTGTACTTCCTCAAGTTCCAGTTGTTGCCAACCCTTGAAACTCCCTCAGGCAGCCAGATTGGTTTTCTGTCCGACGCTTTTGAATTTACCTATATTTGCCTAAGGAGTCTAGTGCCTACGTTCTACGGGCATCCCTCAGTCAACTTGGCCAAGTCTGAGGTAACATGGTAACATTGATTGATCTGATTGAATGACTCTTGGTCGTGTAACGTATCAAAATATGAAATACCTCTGTGACATTTTTTGTTTCATTCTTTGCTTTGGGACGAATACAACATTTCGGCCTTCCCCTCACATACTGAATGGCCGGATCTCCCGAAAGCCAGTTCAATTATTCCATCTCTTGGTGGAAATAACTCCTACATAGATTTGCTTCTTGTTAACCCAAGTATAAAAGCATTCGTCAATTTCCTAGATCGGTTGAAAATGGAATCTCGTTATAAATGACTAACATAAATTGGATAACCGCTGCTGGGAATGGCCACAGAGTGGGATCTGAGGGAAAGTGGATGAGGAAGCATCCATCTCCGATATTCCAATAACTGAATGGGTTCGTGTTTTTTTTTACAGTAACATGCAGGCAGCGGGGACATATCGTACACACTGTCATGGATATCGATGTCGGGATAGCTGCTTGTTTAGCGAACTGGAATAGGGAAAATATTTGAGGAAGTCAGAATTTTGTTGCAGACGGTGCCTGATGGTTCTATCATAATATAGCAGAATAAATTCGATTGCCTACACTCCGGTCTGAGACGTCTTTACAGAGATGATCTGATGGATGAGATATTGCGGAAAGCTGGTTTATTCGTTGAGGCAGTGCCAAGGCCGGTGTCTGGTACCTACAACGTACCTTGGTGCCTCCCTGCAGACCTGGCCTAGCGCACAGGTCGACGGTCTGACATGGATGATTGGGCCGGCAGATCGCTGCACCTTGGGCTGTCTCTCCTGGGCTATTTCTTATCCTCTGCGGGACGCTGCACCGGTTTATCCAGTGCAATTGGAACAGTCTCCTTTGTGTGCTTTAGCCGGGCCGGCTAATTTAAAGATTCGTAATGCGGAATGCGCCATCAAATAAGGAATATTGTAAGATATACGCGCCCCGCAGCATCCGGGTTCCTTGCTCTGGAATTGGAAGATTTTGCAGCGAGGACGAGCTCAGAGTTTCAGCAGTATAATTCAAATCGTAAATCGTGCTGTCACATTCCTTTTTAGTTTCATGAAATCCAAATGGAAGATTTATTTTCTCTCAGACTCTTTGGCCATCTTAATGTTCCCGTTAGAGGCTGATTTTCATGGCGGCCACCGTATAGGTGAAGATGTAGCCTCGTCGTACGGCTCTGCTGGGATATTTTAGTAGCAAAAGGTGTTGGGTGAAGGGGTGTCAGACTCCAAGCTGCGGTATAAACAGCTCAATCTCGGGATTACAAAAAGCCGTGACGTCATGAACCCCTGCTATGCGCCCGTTGCAAATCTGCATGTGAATGAATTAGTGAACGGCTGATAAATGAATACCGTGCCGAGTTGCTGACGGGTTCGCTCGTTCTCGTTCGTCTTCCAAAGATTCACGTCATCATCAGCGATTGGCGCCCTCAGTGGTGGCAGACTTTTCTTATGGATAGGATGGGAAGGTGAATGTTTTCGCAACCAGTTTTACAGTATCAGATTTAAATTTGAAACTTGTTTTTGTTTCATTTTACATTACACTGTTTACGTCTTTTCGTTATCGCTTCGTAGTGCGATAAGGACAGGTACTTCTTACCTTTCTTGACGCTATCTCTGTAGACATCTCGTAGGTAATGGTTACCTTCCTAGGTAGAATGGACACATGGACACGCTCTGTGACAAACCTGTGATATGTTTCACCACTTGAATAATCCCAAAGGGAAGTGTAAGCAACTTCTCTCTGACTTGATTGACTAAAATAAAATGCCAAAATGACAGAATGGTATCCTTTAGAGTTTCGATATGATTTAGGAGAAAGCCCTCAGGGTATGCTTGACTGGGCCTGGAACCTGTTATAAGTGTTATGTCATGTCAGTGTCAGTGGCCCGCACTATGCATTGTGTGTCGATACTGCATATACCTGCTAGTGAAATACCTCACAGTTCACACTGCCCGCTCTAGAGCAGTCGTGCCATGCCAGGTTCTGAGGTTCGGACCTGGAACTACCTTATTTGGAGACTAGTTCACTCACTAACATTATCAGTAAGTGCTTATAGGTTAGGTGTTCGGGATGGTCTCGCCATTGCACAATCATTGCGCTTGAGCCTGTTTTGCCATATTTATACACATGGCCAGTGAGAGTTGTCATGGTTACCTACAGTTTATTATCCCAGATTTAGATTCTATAAGTAGTGCAACGATATAATATATATATAATATATTAATAAAGTTTAGGATAACGGCTCCTCCACTTTTTGGGGCACAGCAAGAACGGTTGTTTTTATTGTAGTGCGGCCTTCCTTGCTGTGCATTTGATGTATGACTGCAGATTTAGGCTCCTCGGCGTATTTGTCTTCTTTCATGTGCAAAAAAATACGGCACTTGCCGGCCTGACGTTCATTCATACACTTCAGTCCACTTTGGGCTGCCCCGACTTTTAGTTCGTAACAGGAGGAAAAGAAAAAGACAATGTGGGTTCAAAAGAGGGCAGCCATGTGTTTTGCCGCTCTTCTCTCTAGCAAAGCAAAAGTCTTAAATTTTTATTTATTATTTAGTGGCACTTTGGAGGTTTGAAAATAGCTACAAGAAGTAACGAGCAACTCAGAAAAGTTGGTACAACTTCCAGGAGCGTCAGATGAAGACATGCTGTTTTTCCTAGTTTGTTTGTTGTTTCGTATAAATTATTTCGAACTGCTGAAGGGCATCTTAAGAATAAACGTACGAGAATAACACGGAGAAAATTTATAATATACTTATTTTAATACTGTGGACCTTAGAGGAAAGGCATAAGTGCTGTTCCCCATGTGTAAGTCCTCCATAGTTTCCTGCACTTCAGCCGATCACCGAGCATCCAAAACCTTCGTCTTTGGGTATAGACTAGTCCCCCACCAACCACACATTCGCTGTTTGTTTACGTTTTTTCTGCACAATTTATGAGGAAACTATTGGGTATTTAAATGTTCTGAAATATAATATGTTCTTTAGGACGACCAAAATTATGAGGCTATGTTGTTATTTTACGATCGAGTGATTTTTGTCAGCAAAAAAAAAAAATGTCCAAAATTAACCGATCGTGAAATCATCTTGATTTATGACGTTAAAAAGACATATTAGTTTCCTCATAAAGTGTGCAGAAAAAACATTATTAAATAGCGAATGTATGTTCGGTCTTAAGAGAAAGGTACTGCGGCTATAAGAATGCTCCATCTTCTCCTGGAGGCTGAACAATCCAGCTGGTCTATTTACGTGGCATCCTAGTCCGTCGGGCCTGGGGCATGGACCCTGGTATTTACCGAATGAGGTGAACGTCTTCTGGAGAGGCGAATCCCACTCTGTCATCGTGATCGTATCTTCCCAACTGCATAGCTTGCTGCATCTTTTGTGTCACGCAACCTGGAGTTCTACAAATTCTTACAGGCAGTTTTATTGTAGTCCGATAGAAGTCAGTTCTGAGTCGCCTGGTTTGGGGCACCATCACAAGCATTTTATGGTATCAGTCATTCTGTGAAACTCGTACGATGTCAAGAGGATAAGCTGAAAGCAAGATGATTATGACAAAAGAGTTAAGTCTGGAAGATGAGAAGGCTTTAAGAACCCTTTGCTATGCTGTTCGGGACTCATGGGAAGGTGCAAGGCTTATGGGTCTCCCTGGGCTGCGGCAGGTAACTACTTCCCTGCGCTTGTATACCTCATGGGAACGCTCCTTCTGTAAATTGCGTTGTGAATTATTCCGTACGGGTACGGGTTGATGTCTTGCCTTATTATTACTAATTTAGAAGCATTAGTACCTATTCTGAAACGCTGCAGATAATATATGTTTTCTGTTGATGACATGAGGATGATTATTTTGATCTACCATAGTTACAGAAGACCCTTGAAGTTCAGTGACCCTTGTTGTGCCACGTGTAGGAAGTGATTCATATCCTGGAAACCCTGGAAGGGGATCACGCAAGCCTTGTGCACGTGTTCGACACAGGTTCTGTCCTAGTTCCTCTGCTGCATGAGTCCCATCAAAACTGTGCATTTTTAGGTTTCTTTTCCATAATGCTTAGTAGGTGTATTCTTGCTCAATTTGAGATTTGATTCGGAAGGTGGCCTGTTATGGATCAAGCGCTATGGACTGAACGGCCACGGATTGACGCATGCAGAAGCCATCAAGCCATCAATAGCCATACCTATTCAAATTGACACTTGCATAATAACCTACGGCTTCTGTCTATTGACTCCTTTTGAGGAGTGTATACCTTTCGCAACACGGTGATATTTGTTTGACCAGTTTGTCTGTATAGGTAGATACTAACATAGAATTAATCTCAATAAAGTGTTGTCCTATATTTTTCCCAATGTACAGGGGGTAGAAAAAGTCGAAAATGTCTTCTGAATGAGTCATTAAGTTCTTCGAGGGGCGGGCCACCCCCCCCCCCCCCCTATTTCTGGACTGAATAGAATTGGGTTATCGACCGTTGTCTTTTCCCGATGACGAGCCTCCCGGTGAAGACAAAAGCACAAAGGCTGAAAGGTTTCCTTTTGTACTTCAGAGTTGTGATAGTGAAGGCGTGGCCGGCTGGCCGCTTTCTTTGTATCTCTGTTACCAATCAGACATCAGTCTGCCATTTTCTGTTCACTCTTTGGATTTCTCCTGCGGAAAATGTCGAAAAAGCTTCATTTCCCATTCACTAGTGTCTGCCACTTTTATGTTTATCACGCTACACTTTTTTGAGTTTCAACACGCTTTCTGTTGCGTACCTTTCTTAGGCTGAATTTCACCACCTCACGATAGTGCCTTTTAACGTTCAAATAGCTATCGATTCGAAAAAGCAGACATCCTCTCGTTAGGTTTTGTTGTGTCAATAGAATTCGCCTGCTTTGTTTACGTCAAATTTATTTCAACAATTTCAACCTAAAAGTGTAAATAAACGTGAAAAAACCCCTATTTTTTCGGAGAAAGAAGTTAAAATGTTGATTAGACTACATTAGACTACACCAAATGAGTCGCAGGTATGAAAATTATAGTTTTCGCTAACGCACGGAAAATCCACTCGAAAGCTAACGAAACGGTAACGGTGCATGGTGAAAGCCGTTAACCTTTTTTACCGATACGATAGCGCTATCGTGTACACGATTGTCTTCACGAATTTTGAATGCAGCTTGGGCCAGCTGCGCTAAAAACTTAGGATAACAATGCTGTTGGAGCCGTATACAATACGGCTCCAACATATAAAATTCTACCCATCTTATCAATATTACGGCTCCCAGCAGCCAAGGGTCCCTGCACCCGTCTTATGTATATTAAGGCTCCCAGCAGCCAAGGGTCCCTGCACCCATCTTAAGTATTTACCTGGCTCCCTGTAGCCTTAAGTATTTACCTAGCTCCTAGCAGCCCAAGGGTCCCTGCACCCATTCCTATGTGTATTACTTACTTATTTGGTAGGCTATTCAGAGTCTCACCTATTACTTTTGGTAGGCTATTCAGAGTCTCACCTATTAGGCTATTCAGAGCCTTAAATGCTACTTATCTGGTAGGCTTTTTCCGAGCCGTACCTACGTACCTACTCACAAGACTGTCCTCAGCCTATGTTAGTACGGGGCCCCTATGGGCATACACTCTCGGCTTCCTACAAGCCCCTTCATGTGCTCCCAGCGGCACACTGAAGGCAACTGGCCTCTCGGCCAATCAGAACGCTCCATTTTGGCTGTACCTGTCAGCCCCTATAGGTTGTCTCTTTTGCCTCCTATTATTATTATTATAACTTAACAGCACGTAAGTTTACAGCTGTAAATGTTAGACCATTGCGTTCCTAATTTTAATATACACCTAAGTCATTAATTTTAAGCTTCTAGTGTAAATGATTCATAAGTTATTAAGTAAAAACCACGCCAAGTGCAACCTACTAAGGGAAGCATACGGAAACAGGGGATGAACTCACCCCGCCAAGTTTTGACCACTATTAGGTTTGAGCTGTTTTGAATAAATACAAGTCTCATTTATGGGACCGTGACCACTCAGAATCTGCCTACTACCTGTGCCTGACCTCTCCGCAACAAATGCGTTGGTAGGCAAGTAATCAAGTTCAGTAATAGCCATGATTTTACAGTGCAGCTGCCTATTTTATGTTGCACGTAAACGCCGTGCTGACAAAAACGGCGGTTTTGCAGCCTGCAACAGTAGCAGTAATTGCTGGACCAGTGCTCGAGTAGCACGCCCCTCGCCCAGTGCCGGTGCCGCATGCCTAGCTGGGTGAGCGTGACGGCATGCACCTTCGCGGACATGACTGGACTGTCAATCAGTTGGGTCCTTTCGTAGGCCAGTAGCCGCTGAGTCCCGAATAATGGGCCTCCTTGCTGCATACTACGTCTTCAGCCTCTGATACTGCAGACTGTAGAGTCAGGCCATCCTCAAATATTGACAAATTTGGAGTTAACGGTGGTAAGGTACATGAGTCTTCACTTGCTCTTGTTGTCTAGTATTGATAACAAATAGTGGAGCGGTACTACCAGAACCTGCAGTCGGACCTGAGTGCCTACTAGAAGCTGAAAATAGGTCTGATGGGGTGAAAGTAAAGGGGCCATTTTATACCCTAGCCACCTAGCGATAGCGAGGGGTTAGAAAGTTGCGTGCAGACTTAAAGTCGCCTTTGGTCTGGCACGGTGGTCTGCTGATTTTGCATTTGGCGACCCCCCCTGTGAGTGGGTTATATGCATTTTATCATCTCCTAATTGTCATATGTAGCAGTGACGATGGGGATTATACTATCTCCACTTAGAACGTAATGTCTGCAGGGTAATATAGATAAGTCTTACAACGTGTTGCTTGGAAAAGATCTGCACCATGACGGAGTTTGATCTGGAATATTTTGCATTGCAGTTTAAAGTTGCAAGGCTGCTGATTCCTACAGGTTTCCTCTGTATAATTTTGGATCTCTCCCCTCCTCGGATTCGAGTAAGTCTCGCGTGTTTCCTGCTCTTGGGTGTGACTGGAAACAACAGCCCTTAACTTGAACTAAAGAGGTTTTTCACGTTCTTGTATAGCTCAGCCCACGCCGCCAGTGAAAGCCACTCTGTCTTGGAAACTGGCGAGTCAGGGATATTCACGCTGTCGCTGTCGCCGCAGAAAATAGGTCAAGTTGCTTGCTGATTTAAGCTTGGGCCAATTTGCACTGACATGTTTACCCTGCGCTTGCTGCTTTCCCTCTCCCACGCCCCGCACATATTTATTTATTTCGCTGTGCCGCCATGTTGGGTGTCCGTGTTTACTGCTAACCCCGAATGATGGTCCCATCTTGTTTCTTTATGGTCGTCAGAAAACGAGGTTATCCCTGTGGACTTGCTCACCTTTCACTTGTCACCCGTCTCGTCCCGCTTTTCAACTCCGTTTCTTGCTTTTACGTAGCTCCATTTTCTCGGTTGACAACTTTTTCATCTGTCGACTTTATTCAATACTTTCTTGTTTATTTTGTTTGAAGAAAGGTTCCAGTATGTTTAAGCAAGCCTCATTGTGATGTCGTCCACAAGAATTGTAAAGAAGGAACCCCAGTGAAAGTCTCTGAGCCGTTGTCAGAAAACTCAAACGTGCGGATCTGTTTTCAGCGATCTCAGCTCTTTTAATTTCTTTACTGGCCTCCCCTTTTCCCTGCGAGGGCGGAGACGTTCCGTGGGCAGAAACGGAAAACATCCATTCATGATCAGAAAATTAGCCACTGTAACCCGGATTCAAACCTGTAGGAGACTAAGGCTGGATTTCACCACTTTAACGTGAAGACTATCGTGTACACGATAGCGCTATCGTATCGGTAAAAAATGTTAACGGCTTTCACCATGCACCGTTACCGTTTCGTTAGCTTTCGAGTGGATTTTCCGTGCGTTAGCGAAAACGATAATTTTCATACCTGCGACTCATTTGGTGTAGTCTTAATGTAGTCTAATCAACATTTTAACTTCTTTCTCCGAAAAAATAGGGGTTTTTCACGTTTATTTCCACTTTTAGATTGAAATTGTTGAAATAAATTTGACGTAAACAAAGCAGGCGAATTCTATTGTCACAACAAAACCTAACGAGAGGATGTCTGCTTTTTCGAATCGATAGCTATTCGAACGTTAAAAGGCACTATCGTGAGGTGGTGAAATTCAGCCGAAGCCTTTTTTGTAACCTGTATTAATCTGGTTGTTAAGGTAGGGTGTGGCTTGGATGGGTCTGCGCTCTGCTGGGTCTGTAGGTCAGGGGAGGTTGCATGTGTGGGAGCCATAGGGAAATAAAGCCTTGCTGCGGGATACCCCGTGAGCCTATTAGCTTGTTCTGTTCTCAGTGAGTAGTGATTGACTATGTCAGGTAATGATTGGGCCACGCCCTGGCGCATCTATCTTGCCTTCTCACCCCTTTCACCTTATTTCCTTTTTCGCCATTTTCTCTTTTAATGATGTATCAAGAAGCGGCCTCGGTATCGATGAGAGAATCCAAAGTTGGCATGTCCAATTTGAAAAATTACAGGCAGTCTATTCCAACTCCTTCAGGTCGAAAGTGACTCGGCAAAACATTCGCTTTATACACCTAATTTTCAAGAGGTACCACAGACTATGTTATTGAGATAAAGAACAAGTTTCGATGAAAAATCTAGGGCGCTGCTCCCGTTCTCTTATCCCCCAAAAGCACTCGTTCCGAGCACAACTTCCACTTGTTGCTAAATGGAAGTAAGGAGAACAACAACCCCGGTAGTCATCATGAAAACACAAATAAAAAATGATAGCACGTATAAGTAGGTAGTTATATTGACTGGCACGCTTGGGGGATCGGGGGCACTCTAACGAAACAAATGAGGCGAAGGGGAAAAATGATAGTGGTAATTTTATTCTGTCGTCAAGGGTGTTATATCGGTGAATTATACGTTATATCTTCTTTCGTCTCTGTATTATAATAACGTCTCCAGGGTCCAGGGAAAGGTGCACATGTTTCCGTGCATTGAAACATGCATTCTCACTTTTACCCCAAAACGAACAAAGTAAAAAATGATTTCTTTCAAGATTTTCGTATAATGTTCTCGGATCTCCCTCAGGCACCAACATTTTTCTTATTTTCCCTCAAATTGCCCTTATTACTTTTCTATTATAATTTTCGAATAATATCCTGCCCAGTTATTTTACGATATACTGTCCGTATCTGCGCATAAGGAATTTAGGGTGTACTTGGTTTAGCAAGCCCATAAAAATACGCAATCATCTCTCCGATCGCAGCAAGTTGTAATATAAATGACCCGTGCGGAGCAAAGTTCAATGTCAACTTGATTTAACTACTCTGCTCCGTGACCTTCAGGTGCATATGCCGTCACCGTCGCAGTATCCTAATTGGCGTACCTTCGGATTAACAACTTTCAGTTTTTCGGTGCCTATCTGGTTATTCACGCTGTTGAAACTGCCGATAAAGCCAGGTCTGTAGATAGTACAGGTTGCCTCGTAACGTGCTAGAGGGGACTATGTCTTCATCTAGACACACATAAAGTTTGAGGAGGTCCACCATTGTCATAACCCGAACCGTTTATTGCGAGCTCGCTAGCAAGTTAGGGACAACATCTGGTCCATTCCCATTTTTTGTTTTTCTTTCCAAAGAATAGTGACGTCAGTGCTTACCCCTTCCCAGCCATCTTTTCTCGGTTATCGCGACTAATGGGCGGCTATAGCATGGAGCTGTGAATGTCAGCAGTGCAACCTTGATGTGTTGAAAGGTCACCCCCTCCCTTCCCCCGACCTTCTCCACCCCCATGGAGCTCTTCGCGCTGGCGACAAGTTTCCTTTATAGCGTGAACAAACATATAACCCACGTATTTGTTCCACATCTATGTTTCAAGGACACTGCAAAGGTCATTTTCTGCTATACGTGACCACTGGAGGTTTCTACGTATAAAACAAGAAAGCGTTGTCCTATTCCTTATGGTCCTCCCCCGCTATTGCCAAATGTCGCATTACCCATAGAATGAAGTATTTTACGGCTATACGTACCTACAAATTCTGCATGGTGTTGAGGCAAAAAAAGCCTCGTAGTAAACCGAGGGGTAAACCACTCGTTGGGAATCTCTTTGGGAATCATTGGAAATCTTTGTGAAATCTCAGGGAATCTCAAGGAATCTATGGAGTGGTTACCCCTTCGGGGTTCATCTTTCTATGAATATCGTTGGGAATCTTTGGAAATCTTTATGGAATCTCAAGGAATCTCTGGAGTGGTTACCCTCTCGTAGTAAACAGAGATATCTTATTCCCAACTGTTGTGATTTGGCACTTGCCGCAAGTGGAGAAGCGCCTTTTTTGAAGCTGGCATCACAAGTGAGAGTCTGTGAAGTTGAACTTCAACGCAGAATCTCTTGGGGTTTAGGGTTAGAAGGGTTTCAGAAAGAGACTCGAAAAGGGAGAACTTTCTCGGTGGTTAGACTGCAGATCCCTCAAGCAGCGTTATTTAATTAAAGTTTTGAATGAATAATTCCGGAGAAGATGCTGAATAACCGTTAGCTTTTCTATCGGCTACTGACTTGTTATTACTTCAAGTTTTTACTCAAAACAGCTGGTAAACAATATCAAATTAGGGATGTATCCTTATTGTTTTTAAGGCAAATTGAAACTTTGAAGGCTAAAATCGAGTGAGAGTTTTGAAACAAAGTCCGATGTATAGGTTGTCTGAATCGACGTTGATTGAAAAACTCTTGCAATTACGGGAACTTTCAGCTTACCTCTGGAAGATGAATCTACAGCCTCTCTAATGATTGAAGTTGAAAGTAGTTAAGAAGCTGGTATGTGAGCAGGGAGTATTCAGTTCTTACAAAACTACCCGAGGGGGTAACCACTCCAGAGATTCCTTGAGATTCCACTGAGATTCTATAAAGATTTCCAAAGATTCCAAACGACATTCATTCAAAGATGAACCCCGAACGGGCAACCACTCCAAAAATTGCAAGATTCCCTGAGATTTCTTAAAGATTTCCAATGATTCCCAACGAGATTCCCAACGAGTAGTTAACCCCTCGAAACTACCGTAGGTCTCATGTCTCATTGAAAACTCTTAAATAAAACAGAAAGAGGATTCGGAAATCGACATGAATGAAACTTCGATTAAATAGAAAATACAGGTTCCTCCTTAATCAGTTGAAGATGAACTCCGGGAGTAGACTGGAATTTTTAACAAACCTGCATATTGGTTTCAGAGACTCCAAGAATCCTTCCACGAGGGTACGGGTGACATTCTTCGAGTGTTCGCGTCCCCTGGTTGTCCATTCTCCCGAGCCTGGTGACGTGTGCCTGGACGTTCTGGATGCACCTATCATGACCACCGGCAGCCCCTCCGACCCACCGCAGTACCTGCGACAAGCTAGGTTGGTACACAGCTCCTTCAGATTCCCCCGAGGGGGTAACCACTCCAGAGTCCTTGAGATTCCACTGAGATTCCATAAAGATTTCCAAAGATTCCCAACGATATTCACAGAAAGATGAACCCCGAAGGGGTAACCACTCCAAAAAAATTCCAAGATTCCTGGAGATTTTATAAAGATTTCCAATGATTCCCAACGAGATTCCCTCGGATTCTCCCTTGCGTCATTATTATATAGGGCGTCATTTAGCTTTGCTTCTTATCGAAAATAAAACGCCACCAAGAATTTGAGCTAACGAATCTCTTGTGGTATAAATATCTCAGAAAACCTTTCCAAAAACTCAGTAGCATTATTTAGGAAGAAACCACAAAAGTCTAGAATTGGAATTTATGGTCTGAGCTGTCGAAGTCATTCAAGTTTCGAAGATAAGTGGGAAGTAGATCCATTTTGCTTTTGTCAATGAGAAATAACGAGCCGTGAGAGACTCCGAACTGGAATTATTGTCTGGAGAAACAGTTTAATCGAGTCCTCCTCCTTCAGACTTTAGGGGCATCCTTTAGGGAACGTTTGTCTGTCATTGAGTCCTATTAATGCAATTAACAGAGTCGGTAACTGTTGAGGAGCTCAACCATCCTGCCTTTTATCTGTAAATGTTATGCAAAGGCTTCAGGGGTCCGAAAAGGTAAAACCAAATTTGTCTTAAGTCATTATTGTCTCCTAGTTTGTCACATTGTCTCTGTTATTGAGGGCTTAGAGTACAGAAATTAAAAAAATTCTAACCCTCTTCATCCACTCCTTTTTGTGAGTCAACGAGAGGGTCTGCTAGGATAGGACTGCTTCACGTTGTTCACCACCTTCAGGAAATGTTTAAAAAGATAAAATCGTTGACCCCGCATCCGGCCTGCTGGAGAGGTTTGCCTTCTGTTGTGAAGACTCGACGCGGTGTTATAAACAGAATAGGGCTCGTGTTGAGTGGGTGGCATAACATCGGTAATGGGTGTAGACTTTGGCCCCTTCGCCCTTTCGCTGCCACTGATTCAATTAGTTGATTTAATCGATTGATTGATGGTTTTTAAATTGAGGAACGTCCAAAGTGCTCGTGGGTGGATCTTTTCCTTCTGGCCTATTTCACTGGACGATAAGTGCTGCTGTTTCCTACACATTTTTCAATTCCAATTGAATTAACGCCCGTTTGTTGCTTGCACAAGAACCTACGCAGTTCTTCCTGTGTTAGTATTGTAATTTTCTCAGAGTGGCTGCTGGCTAGTTAGGCTTGATGATTTATTTCCCTCAAACTGATTACAGAAAACTCCCTTCAACTTTAATCCTCCTGTCAATAGTATCGGTTGAACTGCTTTTTCTTAAGATTGATTATTAAATGCAGTTTGTTTACATTTCTTAATTAAATCTTTCCGGGGAAAGATATTTTTCTTCCAAAAAATAATTAATTTTTTAAGATCAGAAACAGTTGGGAAACTAATTTCTGAAAAAAACAGACACAGTTTCTCTTGTAAGATATTATAATTAAAAATCGTTCTGCTGTCCTTGGCTAAATTAGAACATTTGCAATGGTGACACGATCATGCAGCTAATCCTTCTGAAATTCCATGACTATGCTGCTTGTGAGAATATACTATCGCGGCCCGGACTCAAGAAAGTTAGGGAATGTATAGGATGAAAGGAACATAGGAATGCTTTCGTCCGGAGTTTGCCTGTTCCGGTGGTCGCCGCAGTGGCGGCCGGAGGCTATCAATTGCCATGTGTAACGTGTGTTATATGGCCTGTGCTACTCTGTCACGTGCACGGCCAGCGGTCACCCATCAAATTTAATGATCTCCATTTAGGTCAATCGAAGACAATATAGATGGCTGCACTGCTCGAGTGCAGAGGTATTGTTACGGCTCCTGAGCACCAGTTACAGGTTGGCCCCAATTATTTCCGAAGGAAACAATTCCGAGGTTCCATGGTTTTTGTTCTATTTTTTGCACCCTTTTTGTTCAGTTCAGTCTTTGTCAGTTCTTCGGAACATTTTATGTGCCATTTGAGGATCGCTTGCATTGTTGGTACTTAGTTCCAGTTCCAGAAAATTTGGAAGTGCAGACCTGTTTCATTTATCCGCGGTGACGCCGCGCCGTTCACAAAAGTAGGTCACATGACTGGAAATTTACAACCGCTACGTACAGATGCGTCAGATAGAGTACTTCTTCCAAAGCCTGTGCGTTTGTTCTGAATTGTTGGATTGCAGTCTACAAATACGCCTAGTTGATGGTGCTCCGTTGAGGTATGCTTTTTGGCTTGCTCCATTTGCCTTCATCACTCATCGTGAAGTTCTTGAGACATAAAAGAGCGAGCTTTACTGAGTTTGTGGAATGCTGCAGCGTAGAGGCAACATGGCGTGCTATGATATGGTGGCAGATGGTTGGGCGCGTCCTCTAGAATAATTAGTAATTATATGCTCTGTGATTATGCCATTATAGCAATTAACAACCCAACTCGTGGTCCATGGTGATATCCAGAATATGGCATAGAGAATGCTGGAGGAAGTCGTCTCTCATTTTTACAGAATGGCCGTCATCCAGCAGTACCAATAGTTCAGTAATTTTAGTGAAATATGAATCCAATCAACCCTTCTACGAGGAATTATGTCCCTCCCAGAACGTTCATTTCCGATAGGACGCGGCGGCGGGCGCTAAGTAAGTAGTCCGCCATTAATGGGCAATTCACCCATTCATCTCTTTGTGTGCGAAATGAGAAAAGGAAATGCACAATGACGGGTTGAGTCGAGAAATCAGTAATTATCATGTTAAGGACCTATAACGAAAACGCAAAACTCCCATACATTTGTCGAAGTTTCTGTTTTTCTCCACGGCTAGTCTGCATTACACTTCTACGAATCTTTGGACGTCTATCTTGCTGTTATACCTACAGTACTTTGTTCTGACTATGGTACGATTCATACATTTACATAATAAGGTATCAGTGGAGGCTGACAGTTGACTGTGTCATTCTTGACATTCCTGGGGCAGCCGAATCCCTTGTCGCCCGAAGAAAAAAAATTCGGTGCATGCAGCTTTTCTAGAACTTCCGCTTCCGGCTTGATATTCGCTTTCGTGGTTAAATCCTGCTATAATATTTATTAAAGTCAATATACGACTTAGGGTGCGTCCCACCATACTCGGTTAACGTCAATCTCCAGTTAAATTCAATTTTTTTTTTTTTTTTTTTTTTTTTTTTTTTTTTTTTTTAACGCGCGAAGTTCAGAGAACATATGCGCCGATGAGTTGGTTTATTAGATGTTTTTGGCCGAAGCCGAAGATGAAGTGGCCGAAGCCGAATATGAGTGGGCCGAAGCCAGTTTAGTAGTGGGGCGAAGCCAATACATCCATGTCGGAAGCGGAAAATTTTTCCGTTCCGCCGGGATTCGAACCCGGACCTCTCAGGACACAAACCGGTCCCCTTGACCACTCGGCCACTGAGAGGCACTAAATTCAAATTATTGCACGGTAAAAACTGACTTTAACTGGAGTTTAACCGTTAACCGAGTATGGTGGGACGCACCCTTATACTTTTATTTCAGTTACGAGGATGGCTGATTTATTTAGGAAAAAGTGACTAAAATCGTGGGTATTATGAACACAGAACGTATGTTCAGTATTCAACATTTACCCTCTTAATCCTTCCATCTTCGCTGAAGGAAGGGTTTGGGGATGGGGAGTGGCTCGGAGTTTCCTCCCTTCTCCCCCGCTCATCCCTTTTCCAGTCGGCACTGACTGTGTCAAGGCCGGAGTTGGTATTATTGCCACTTAGTTACAAGTGCTTCTCTTAATCGCTGTGTATTTTATCACTTATACTCGTATCGCTGCATTAAACTGCGATAATTCTTTTCTCGTCCTTTATTACTTTCTCTGCCTGGCAGTGTTTGAAGCAGAAAATTTGCTGTGTTTACTGAAAAGACCAGTTAATGTTTTTAGTTTCGTTTCCCAAGTAGAGGTTCGTATTATTAGGAATTTCGAACGCCGGGAAAGCCTATGTATGGTTGTGTAGAGAATATTCCCACACGCACTAATGTGTGAAAAATATGGCTGGCTTGCTAATGTGATACGAGCTGCCATCGACAAGAGTGTCAATAAGCACTGCACGATCCTTTGGCCTTCTGCCTTCTGCTAAGGCCTTGTTTTCTGTAATCTAAAGAGATGACAAAATAGCTGGAGATTCATCCGCACTCCTCTTGGTCACAGATTTACTGCTTAGCCTCTGGTGGAGGTTAAAGCCGTTTTCGTTGCCCGTGATAAGAACAAAGCTGCCTATGCAGTCACATTCAAAATTTTCGTTTCGCCTGTATGCGAGCTTTCTAACGATTGGCCCCAGTCATTTCTACATATAGTGGCCCCGCTTTTTGGCCAGAAACGAGAACTTTAAACTGAACAGTTCCTATATCTTATATCTTATCTTATCTTACTGGTAGATGCGTCTTGTGTGTGAAGGCCTAGTCAGATCAAGTTATTGTTTTGTTCCACTTTAGAATAATCCAAATTGGGTAGGTGCCAAGGAAATTTTTGTTTTTATGATTCCTTACGGAAGCGAAGCTTTGATTACAGGCACTACAAACGCTTTGTGGGTCCAACTTGCTCTGTGGTAAAGGCCTCTGTTGTAGGTGGAACTGTGGATCGATCCCGTGGAGTTGGTCCTGCGGCGCAGGCGCCACGCCCTTGGCTTACATCTCAGTCCGCGACAGTGTGCCGTGTCACTAGGTCCTGTTCTGTTGGCTGTTGGCCCGATCGCGGCGCTGCTGCTGCCACGTTTATTGCGTCTTTTTGTTGTGTTACAGGTGGATTCGAATCTTTCTCTGGCTCTCGTTCTATAGTTGTAACTTCTTTTTTCTGTAACTCACATGGAAGTTAGATAAAAATAGCAGATGGAAAAAATTTTCTGTTATGTTTTATGTCCGTTTTTACCGGTTCTTTCCGTAATTCAAAGTTCAGATTTCTTTCGCATCTATAGGAACGTTTTCCGGGTTACACCTCAGGTGACCAATATAATATGGGCCTTGTCACTTATATGCCAAAATGTGCGAAGTTCATACAAAAACTTCTCACTTCGCACTTGTTGAAGGTGTGGTAAAGAAATAGCAGGGATAGGGTGCGCCAGCGGGTGATGGGAGGAGGGGGGGCACGTGGCGCTCCCCCCTTTGTGGGGGCGGGGGCCGCGGGGCCTCTCCGTTCCCTTCTCTTCCTATCTCCCCTCGCAGCCCACAGGTGCCGTGCTTGCGAACTGCTGATCTACTTTCTCCTTTTTGTTGGATTTTTTCATTCCCTTTTTCATTTATTCAATATGATTTCCCTCGCATGGTGGCCAAGCTGATTCGGATAGCCTAGCCCCTAGACCAGGACAGTTACTGTGGAATGGGATGGTGCAGTAAGAGGAACTGCGGTGATGGGCTGTGCGCATCACACAATAATGAAGTGACCTTCGGGTGATGTCACCTCCCAATGCTACTTGCGCCTTATTTATCCGTCACCTACCACAGGCCATCAGATCCCTGAAATAAGCCTCAGGTTGTGATGAAGATAACTGCGCATTTGACAGAAAAGTTCTGGAGGCTGATACAGACCTCATTGTGAAACTTCCGTCTTTCGATTTGTTTTTCACTTTCCCTGACCGGGATATACAAGAAATTGGAAGTGTGTTTGAACCCTTGAACTTATGTACCTACAAAAGCAGGCAATGTTTCAAGAATTGAAACATTTGTAATTTCAGTTCGCAGTAGTGACACTTCCAAATGTCAACTTACCTTTTAGCCGGCTAAAGGTCAGTGAGCGAAGTGAGCGTAGCGTTGCTGCCGCACATTACAGGACTTTTCCGCGAGTATTGGGTCGGTGCTCGGAGGGTGAGGGTCGTATTTAATAAATAACCATACAGCAGCGGGACGTCTTGCGCAAGTTCCAGAAGCGTCATTCGCCTCTATCCATTTGGCCGTTGAAAGGTCACGTCAGTGGGGTAACGTTGCTTCAGGGCTTTGGCCGTTTGTCTGCCAACTTGGCGCGGTGTAGGAGGCTTATTGGAACCATGACTTCACGTCAGCTGTTTTTGGCTCCCTGACCTAGTCAATGTTTTGTTTATTTTGCTGTTCCTAAGTTCATTGGGTTGTTTATTTTTGCGGCTAGATTTGAATTGAACATCTTGTTGTGAAAAGTGCTACTCTGAAATGACGTACGACAGAACTGGGACAATGCCGAGTATGGCTACTTCCCATGGTGGGATTCTGTATTACGTGGTGCAGGTACCCGGCGGCAAGACTAGGTGAGTTTAAGGACCCACAATTATGGATGCTAGACTTCGCTCACTCCTTCCGAGTCCATATTTTTCAGAAACATAGCACCGCCTAGAGCAAACAGACTGTCTAACTGAGGCCTGAGTTCGAATCCCAGCCCTTCATTAGCAGTATTTACCTCCTGTTCCTCATCCCAGTTAAGAGCGACTCCCATTTACGCGCTTAACAACTGTATGTTCTTTCTTTTGCAGTACGGATAGCGGCTGGGACAACCCCTTTCGACCTGATGGCGACCTCAGCAGGGAGGCGGACGAGATCGTGGAGCGGATCCGCGAGGGTCTGCCCATCACTGGCAACGGGACGGTTTCGTCTCCCATGTCTGACTCAGTGGACGCAACCACAGCCAAGTCCGTGAGCGCCACTCCGCCGGCCGCGGGTAATGGCACCACTAAACCCGCCACGCCCGGTCCCGTCGCCGTGCAGCGTACCGTGCTCCCACCCGGCGCCTCCGAGCCAGAGCACGTAGTCCTCAAGAAGAAGCCCAAGTGCAGATGTTGTGTGATCCAGTAGAGGCCGAGTGGTCGCGGACTACGCTGTAGGGGTCGTCAGGCCAGGCGCCCGGTGTCTCAGTCCCTTCCCTCCCCAAGTGTGGGAAACCAGACTGAGTCGGTGTCGCTGTGTTCTGCCCAAATTGCTATTTGCAACTCTTTCACTCCGTTGAAAGACTTCCAAGTGGCCGTTGGCAGCTTTAGTAGATTTGATACTATTTCTGTTTTTTACTTCAACTTTTACTTCTTTCGAAAGGCGAATCGCACAGTATTTTTTATACAAGTCCCCCCCAAATTTGTCATGTTATGAAGCTCCTGTAGCATATGATGTGGGGCCACCACTGGCCTAATGATTCATGGTATAGTATAAAAGTAAAACAGTAGTTTCCCCCGCTTGCGTCTACACTGAAGCCTTACAAGACCTCTTCCTTGTAGGCGACAGGGTGAATGTGAGCTTAGCTGCCAAATGTCGGCGCCTGCTGGGCCTGGCTGGTGCTACTTTCCCGTGTTGCGTGGCTGCGGTTAGAAAATAGTTCCTCCTTTCTGTGTTATTGAGTCCAAGGATTAGCTGAATTATCTGGCCTGTAAATAAGCAGAGTGTGGCTGTATGGGTGCGATTATTGATGAATCAAGTTTCTAAAGCGTGGGAGGACGCATTTTAGGGTTTCCGGAAATCTGTTTGAAAGCTCACTTTCGCTTCCTTGTAGTAAAAGTGATGATAATTCTGAAATACAACATGGGAGGCTAGGAGCTATTTTGGGCCAGTTGCATCAAGAGTCAGATGAAAAAGAAGAAATTCTTTTTGAAATTTACCTGCCGGTCGTGAAAGCAACTTGTTTTAATTTTATTAAATGAAATATGCCGACTGTTGCCCTCCTGTTTTCGACAGCTGTACTGCTAGGACTTTTTTCTGCGCCAGGGATTTTTCTTTTCAAAAGTATTTGTACATTTTCATATGAGTGATTTTTGTATCTTATAAATTGTGTAAATTGTTGATAATTTAAGTATACTGTAGCTGTACCATTTCGGCCGTCTTACAGCTTTACCATATGCATGTTTTCTACTATCTCGTGGATGATTTTCCTTGCATTTACGTTTCGCCTCGCTTGATCTAAGTACGGGCTCGGTTTTATGTTTGTCGAGAGTGCCTGTACAATACATTTGCTGGTCTAGCCGATAGCGGGTTATCTTTATACTGTTTTAGATTTGACTAGTCTGTTTGTAGGGGAGAATGACCATGTAATCATGTAGCGTTAGCGCCCATCATTTTATTTCTTCACAATCGTAGTCTGCATGCTACAAAACAGGAAACGGTACTGATGAGTGTAGGAATTGCTGGACCTATTTATTTACTGACTTATTTTTGTTATGTGGTACATTGATTTAAATGTAAAGTTATGATGGCTTCAATAATAACTTGAAAATTACGCCTACTTTATGTGATTTTTAACTTTTCTACTCTTGCAGTGGCGTTGGTTAGTAGGTGTTTTCGCATGATGGCAGGAATTTATCGTAACGGAGTAGAAGTAATTGTTGACTTAAAAAATTCAAGTAGAACATTAAGTATCTGGCCTCAGACGTGGCTTATAACGAGTAAAGTTGAACAGAGAAAGAGGAGACACTCTGAGACAATTAATCACTTACTTTACTATTGATACCTTGACAGGTATCTAGTGAGTTTACTACAGTCACTGACAATAGTTTAGGAACGTGCGTACTTCAAACTTTTCAGTATTCCTATAGAACTCAGGGGTCTCATTGGGTTTACTAACATTTTCTTAAATTTCAATTTTTTGAACAACCTATTATACCTGTAGGTACATCTTAAGGGGGAAATAAATCCCCTGCATTCCACTAAGGAAGGTCAGACCTTTCAACAATGAAAAATGTAAGTCGTTAAGTAATAATTAGGGTTCGGAATTATATTCCCTTAAAACCCTTAGAATATTCTCTTTCAAGCCTTTAAATATTCTCAATATATTCCCTAAAATTGCCTTAAATATTCCCTAAAATATTCTCTTAAAAATCAGAATTTGTTAGTTTCTTAAGTAAAAAACGCAGCAATTGCAATAAATAATTCTGCCATCAGTGGTTAAAGACGAATCTCCAATAATCCACTGTCGTAGGCTCGACTTTTCTTTACGCGTTATTTAAAAAACTCAATAAATAAACTTAATCAACAAGCTACCACTTCAAGAGTCAGAATGCGAATGCGCCTTGTTGACAAGGGGTGGTTGAGGCGAGTTCTATTTTTAAACGTAACTGGACCTACCTGGTATGGCCAGCGCAGCGTGCCTACCTACCCCAGGCGGAGTTCATTGGCTGCACTTAAACCTTACATCCATGCCATGTCAGAGTGACAATGGCCTAATCTCATGTTAATTTCGCTACACTGACCTCTGACATTGCTTTTCACTTATCAATTTTTGTTTTTCTTGCACTCAGTTTGTTCAAAAACACCTAAATATTCCCAAAAACTACAAAAAGTCTTAAATATGCAAAAATATTCCCTTTCCCTCGAAATATATATTTATATTCCCTATAAAACTTGGTGGGTGGGGTCCATAGTTGCTGAAACACCTAAATACTAAAATTTGAAGTATTCGAAGCTAAGGAAAAAAATATGCATTATATATCTTTTCCGAACCCTAGTAATAATACATCGAGTAGTATAATAGTGTGGAATTAAAATACTTTCCCCTAAATAAAGAACGAGATAATATCTTGAAAGACAAATCGACCAAACAGTTCACATAATATTTAAAAGTACTATGCTGGGTTTAAAAAATGCCCTAATCGAAAATCTGAGTACAAAGGAAGTTGATAAATAATTTATTCGTGCAATGATGATGTCTGTTTTTCGTAAACTGACGGGAGGTGCGTTCAATTCCTTACTGTGTAAACCTGGCATTATACAAAAATACGCCAGCAAAAATAAAAACGTGAAATAATACCCAGAAAATAAGTAGGTAAAAGGGGCTAAAGAGAACGGTGACATAACTAACGTGCGAGGGGGTAACCACTCCAGAGATTCCTTGAGATTCCCTGAGATTCCATAAAGATTTCCAAAGATTCCCAACGATATTCATAGAAAAATGAACCCCGAAGGGGTAACCACTCCAAAAAATTCCAAGATTCCCTGAGATTTCATAAAGATTTCCAATGATTCCCAACGAGATTCCCAACGAGTGGTTAACCCCTCGCTAGTGCAAGGATCCAATTTCGTCAGAAGTGTACGGGACATCATTATTTCCGTAATATTTCCCAGAAAACTGATTTTTTGTTTGTTCTAAAATACAAAGTGTCACCTACATACTTACATTATGATTTTTAGCCATACAGTTTTCGTCACGATACGATAGTGAAACCTCAACATTGAACCAATTTTCAAATTTTAACAATGGGAAACACTGATATGAAAATTTTTAATTTACGTTAATATTTTAAACTGCGTCAACGTTAGAAAATTCTTTTGAAAATGACACAGGAAAAGTGCAGAATAGTTCTCCGAATTTAATCACCAAGTTATCGATGTCACTGCATATTTCTATTTCTCCTATTCGTATACCTATGAAAATAGGATGGGCGAAAGTTAAAGATGCTAAACCTAAACACTGTGAAACTAGTAGTTGTTTTATCACAGTCCGCCGCTTCGAATATTTAATATGTTCCCTTCCAGTACGGCAGAGCGCAGAACCGCCAGGTCCGATGTGTTCAGATCTGTCTACACTGAACAGGCATAAACATGACTCACTACCGTGAGTCACGTGGTGTGGCAATGAGGATTGTATGTGGGTGCCCCTTCCCTAAAATCAACACTATGAAATTCCTAACCCCCTTCTCTCTTTTTTACGGTATAAACGTACCTACCGAGGCATTTCAGCTATCAGACGATTCTAATTCCCCCATATTGGAATATACAATAGTTATTGTTTATCTCGTACGAATGCTTTACTAACATTGCAACAACCTATAGTTTCATCCGGCTGTCTATCATAAGAAGCAATGTTTGAATAACATTCGGAATTTAACAAAAACAGGTTTACGAGATTAATTTTTTAACAATAAATAAATGTAAAAATTAAAATTACAAAGTGGTGAGAAAACAGAATTCTCCTTTTAAGTTTTTAGTCGTAAAGGAACATGTCCTCTAGAGTAACGGGCCATAAAACGAATCCGCATTTTATGCAAGCTGTGAAGGAGGAAACGTCGTCAGCCACGGCTGGAGGCACCTGTTCAGCAAGGATAACCGCACCCGCGCTTGTCAAACGGTTGGGGCCTGGTGTCACTATCGGCTGAGGAGCAGGACCGGGCTCGGAGTTGTCGTAATCATCATCAAAGTCTTCATAGTTGTCTCCGTTATCATCTAACTCTTCGGCAGGGAGGTAGCTGCAGGTTGTAGTCATCGCGCGATTGGCAGCTTCTCGAAGTTCTCGCAGATCTGCCCCCGGAAGGTCCATCAATTTATTTTCGTTGCATTCCTAGAAACAGAATAAATATCTTTTATAGTTTTTTTAAGGGTCCGCTTAACCTGACAATGCATTTTCAAGGTTTACCCTTGGTTGGAAAGACACAAAATTTTGCCTATACCTAGCCCTAACAATGTTGTAGGTCGTCATCTAAGCAGATTTCCCAATTTTTTACTGGTTTTCGAGATACAGCACTTTTCTTGAGATATGCGATGCTAGCATTTACAAAACAGTTGCAATAAAAGAAACCAGTGAGAAATTGGGAAATCTGCTTCGAACACGACCTAGAACATTGTTAGGGCTAGGTACAGACAAAATTTTGTGTCTTTCCAACCAAGGGTAAACCTTGAAAATGAATCGCCGCTCGCAATGTTAATCTTATGGGCGGCAAAAAATGCAACTACAGGTTAAGCGGACCCTTAAGACAACTCTGATTCGAGGGTGTTGAAATACAACACTACACCTTTACACATAGAAACTAGTCGAGTGAATTTATGGTATTGTCTCCAACATAACTCAAACAAAACTATGAAAGTCATAGGATTTCACACCGAGGATTAGTGGATGAAGCGGCTGGGGCGGAGCACCTTTGTAGACTACACAAATACTCACAGGGCAGCGCGTACAGGTATCTTGCGGCAAAACCTCCACACCGAAGTGTTTGAGGACATGATGGAGTTGAGATCTCTCGTCCACCGCAGGAATTTTGAGCGTTTTGACTTCCCGTGTCAACCATGGATGCCCCACCGTGGTCAGCACAGTGTAGCCCTTCCGCATAAGCTTCAACAGTGCCTACTCAAACAAAATCATCTCAGTCAATGTTTAGGTGGGTAGAAAGAACAATGTCTGATGGGAATGAACCAAAATTGTTTAATTTTGATATGATTTTCATTACCACCAATAAAAGACGTGTGTTAAAGCACTGACGTACTGTAAGGGGAAGTTGAACGTTGAAATCATACTTTCATATTTGTCAGTTAAGTCAAGAATCACTCCTAATTTCTGACGTCAAAAGGATATGTTATAGTTAAGTACAATTAAACACCACGAAATGTAAACGTCACCTTGGAGGGTTGCCTGCTGTCGCTATAGGTAGCATCAATTCCGCACCGCCGCAGACGTTTGACCAGACGACACAGCTCCCATGTGCAAATTACATGGAGATCTTTAACGGTGGGGGGTAGCTTCGGCGCCGGGCGACTGCGATATGGAGACCTGCCGGCCATCATGCCTTCCGTCACATCTTTGAAGGAGATTCCTTGCCGCTCGCACTCAGAGCATATCACGTCGTGAACTTCTATCAGGCAGTATGCGTCCAAAGCTGCACAAAAATAGCACAGAACGTCTTACAGAGGGGTTGACAGTAAAATCAAGCTTCTGTGACATTTTCTTCCATGCGAACCATACGTGTAAACTTTAGCAGAGGCAGAGGGTCTACCTCTTCCCGTTATAGCCTTGTTCAGTTTATGTAAACTGTACCTGCGTATTGCAGCTGGCTGCGGCGCAAGGGCCGCTTCTCCCAGTTGGAGCATTGTTCAGTCTTGTCCAGAGTCACGCCCAGGCACAGCTCCACCAGATCTTTGAGTTTCCAGCCACTAGGGCCATCACTCATTTGCGTGCAGTGCGGGAACTGGAAATGATGCTGCTCTGTCTGAGACAAGTCAAAGGGAGCCCATAATTAAATAAGATGATAGAAATGAAAATACGCCGAGCCGATTTCTTTCGAATTAGGTAAGTAAGTTGGTAAATATCTCATATTTTTTTCCGTAGATGAATTTCTTGAACAACCGACAAGTAAGAAGAATTATAACTGATTTTAAACATTCGAGAAAATCAAGGCAAGTCAAAATCTGTGTTTGTTACTGCATGTGTTGATAATTGACCATCTATCCATTACCAGAACAGAACGAAGGCTGGACATGTCCAGGAGGCGAGGTATTTCCTTCAGTCCGGGAAGAACGGATCTGAGGGCTTTCACGTCGTTGGCCAGATCAAAGCCGAGCTTTAGAATAGACTTATTATGCATGAGACGATCCACCAAGCTATCTGCAAACTCAGGAACGTTTCGTGCCAGCGCCGGACGGTCTAAAATGAACACCTGAGAACGGGCGGCGACCTGGGAAAGAGAACCCGATTTTTTTACTTTTTCTATATACGTATATGTAGGAAAATTCTGAGACCGTGCAAAAACTCGGTTTTGAGTTCAGTGTAATCAAAGGTCTAAGCCAGATTTTTTTTTTTTTTTTTTTTTACTGAGTAGGTACTCGTACCTAACTGTGTTTTAATATACAAACGTTAGACGCATAACTGCCATAACTGACTTAAAGTGCGATCTATTTTTAACAATTAATTCTTCCCATAAGGGCACGCCGCACCAATTTATCTGCTTACCTGAATAAGAGCCAGTTCATTCTCCGTCATCCCGAAGCTAGGCTTCCATTCGGAGTCCAAACCAACCATGTCTAAGCCTTCGAGCACGTCGAGAAACCTAGAAAACTGGACGGCGTCCTCTACAAGAATAATCTGATCGCTAGGAAACTGCATTGTGACAAGCTGGGTCCCATCCAGTTGAGCAGAAGGTGGGAAGCTGCTTTGAATTACCTCTTTTCTCTTTCTGTACACAAGATTTCAAACAGTAAGTTTCATTCAATAAAGAAATTTGATATTTTTGCGTATCTTTTTTGTTCCAGAGAATTCATCAATGGAATTAAAGCCTGCCTACTAGGTACTACCATTTCGTAATTCTCTAAACAAGAGGGGCGTAGCACATCTGGGAGTCATGGTTATAACACTGGGCACTAGTGAAAAAAGGAAAATTGTAAAATCATAACATGTTAAATTTTAAATAATCGATTCGTGAGGGCAACTAGATACGACTCGGAAGAGAGCGAATATCAAAAAGTATAGGTATCTGCAGCTGGATGTCAAAGAGATGGTAAAATAACGAAACATTTTTGTCCAGAAAAAAAACGAGAACACGAACACAACCTCTTGCATGCCAAAGTAGGGCTATAATGTTCTCTCTACCACATGACCGTGAATAACTCAGTGTACCTATGACTACTTACATCTGGCTATATAGAACGAGCTGAGGAGGCCACAGCCCTTCGGGAAGACAGAACCTCTGTGCCCAAGTCTCCGCCTCATCCATTTCACCCCTCTGAAGCACGGACTCCACCAACTCCACTTGTAGTTCTTCCGAGTCCCCCACCGCCTCCAAAGCCATTTCCGCCCACCCCTCTGAGCTTGCTTCCATCGAATCAAATCTCTTGGCGAGGAGGTAATGTAAGGCTGATCGCTGTCGCCGCTTGCCTAGGTTAGGACACAGCGTGGCCGGAATTTTGTGTTTCTTGAGCAACCGAAACATGAACTTGCTGAGGGGTTTATGCCCGCAACGCGTCACTTTCCAGTCAGGAATTTCTTTTCGCCTGGAAAATCAGCACCACAAATGTGCCATTTTTTCGGAACTATTTTTCTATGAATCCCATTTAACTGATTAAATTCAGATATCATCGCGTTTAAACATAAATTGCACTGAATGGATAAATGAATCATTCAACAGACAGAGGTTAGTCGAAACGTAACAACGAGGAATATGATAACGATACCTCCAACACAAGAGCAACTTCCCTAATAAAAGGACCCATAAATAAGCAGTCTCAGCCCCGAGGAGGCACCTTCACTTACATAAAAAATTAGTAGGTACTTGCCGCATAGAATACTTACCCTATAATATCACAAACGCTTGTGAACGTATCTCCAACAAGGAGACCGTCCAAATATTTTAGAAAGTCATATAGAACATCCTTATCACTTCGAACGAAATCTTCTACAACAGGTAGCTTATCTTGCACGCAGAGGGGGAGTAAAAAATCTTCTGGTGGAAATCTAGAATGAAGCTTCAAAGCGCCAGCTACCTGACAGGCCTAAAACACAAGTCCATTTCGGTTTAGTCATTTTTTTCAGGAAAAAAAGAACTTATAAACTCTCCATCGATATATAACCACGACAACATTAGAAGATCAACTGCCAAAAGACAAGAAAAAGTAATAAGCACGTATTACTTCTAATGCCACAGCGATACCGCCAAAAAGAAATGTAGAATTACTCTGAAAGGGTAAGAGAAGGTAAGTGGTATAGGTGGTACCTACCTCTTTGTACAATTTTTTCTGCAGCATATCTTGAATAAATGGCAAAAATATTTCATTTTCTGTAGTCATATTAAAAACTTTTATCACCAAGTCACGAAACGCCGTGTTCTTTTGTTCCAAAATTAGACAAAGGGCGTCCTGTTTGATCTGTGGTTCCACTAGAGAAGTAGCCTGCAAGTATTAAGACCCACTATTATTACAATGACAGTATGGCAATAGATGAATACGGACAAGGAATCACGATATAGTGTAAAGAATGAATAAGAGAAAGAGCGAAAATAATAAAATTGAAATAAAAGGCGCGCGCGCCCCGAAGCGAGCCACCCTGACCGCGCCGTCGGACGATCCTTCTCTTATCTCTCCACTCTCTCCAGTCAGTCACGGGCGCGCGGCGCGAACAGACGTTGTTTTCGGTCTATGCTGTGTCGGTTTTTCTCTGAGATCTTCTCCTTCAATAAGGTTTTTACACTTTTATTTATATTTTATAACACTACTCTTCATATTTTCAACAGGAATGTTTAAAGTGTTATTGGTGTATGGCATAATTTTCCTAACAGCCCACTGTTGAAAGGGAACGCTTTCACGGCTAATCTTAAAAGCCTGGGGGCTAGTAGGTTATATTTTTCCAAATTTTTCTAAGGTTTCGGAATCCCGCTGTCCCGAGGAGCGTTCGGAAGCGGCTCCTCGCCCTGCTGTGACTGACATAGCAAAGATTAAAAAATGGTTCTGTGCCATCAATTTACTATCGAGTTGTTCTTTAGTGATTTGAAGATAATTTATAGGACGTTAGAACAACAAAACCAATCGAGTGCCGCTTGCGTTTTCTCTACTGACAATTGGACAAAAGGTAACCCACCTCATTCATTTTGAGCCACTCATCGAAAGTGGCTACAATAAACACAGCCAAGGATTTAGGTTTAGAAGCGTGGAAGTCTCCAGTGTTGTACATCAGTTTCAGGACACTGACATGAGGATTATCACATTGGGCCAGGTAGTTATGTAGAACTGATGCCAGTCGCTTGTCTGCTCCCCCTGCGGAATAAACTGCCGTCATGATAGTACTAAAAAAGTCACCTAAACTACGGAACTCAGCGACGAGGGACCTGGGTTCAAAGGACCATAACATACGTCAGTTTGCCCCTTTACTTAGCATGTGGAGATAAGTTTCTGGGTTGGTTTACTGCTTACCCAAATCACTGAACAATTAGTCTGAGCGCATTTTTTGGTTAGAACCTAAGTATCTATGTCATTTTGGAACTAGACAATCCATTGCCTGCCAACCATGCTTGTCAGATGCAGTAGGGGAAGGAACTTAGCTCACACTTACAAGAGGCGTAGAATTTTTTCATGTACGACAACAAGGAACCTTCATTCTCATCCAAAATTTCGTATGGAGATTTCCTCAAAACGACTATTTTTCCTTGACCTGAAATAAAAACAAACAAACTGTATACAGACACTACTTTTCAAGTTTTTGTAGTTCTAACATTTAGTCCATCGTTTCAATCACATTGGTAGCCTCTATATAGTACTTACTGCTGCATTCTTTGATATCCCCCATTCTTTACACGGAAGTTAACACTTTAAAGTGCAAAATAATAAAATTAAATAAAACGAAAATTATTATTTTTTAACAATAATCCACATGCATCCTCAATAACCACAGAGTAATCAAAACTGGATAACTGGATCTTGTCAGTGTCTACTTCCACGTTCTTTTTGCGGATTTTAAAATGGCGACGTAAATAAAAGTGTGTTTTTAAAAGGAAACATTTCATTATTATTTTCATTTGAAAGGTACGCATTCATTTATATTCTATCATTCTTAAATGATCTATTTATGGGTGAGTGAGCAACTGGTAGATTTTTCAGTTGATTCGAAAGTTTTGGCAGGATTGGTTGTAACCGCTCTACAGAAGCCTTGATTTATGTCCACCCCAACCTAAGGGTAGGTAGGTAATAGAATGGGGGTAGCCCAAACGGTTATCGGACTAACCCAGCCTGATCGTTTGGTGCTTCCAAGAAATTTTAGTTTTTGGCGCGCGTCAGGTGACTAATTGGAAGTTCTGGTCCATCTTGCACCAGTTGGTACCTATACCTAGTTGGGTTTCTCTGTGTATCACAACTCGAAGGAGTGAGCAAATAACTTACCCTGTGCTTATTGTAAGTAGGTAAACAATAAATATTTTTGATTTCAGTAAAAGCCATGGATGACGAATACGATGAGGAGAAAACATGGGGAGACGACGGAGGGGACAATGATGTAAGTATATTCCTACTGACAAAACAACAACATGCAATAGACTCTTGGGAGTTGGTATTTCTAAAAAAATGTCTAACTTTTATTTTTAGTCTGAAGGAGGTGAAGAACCGTTGGAGAATCCGCAAGAAGTGTTGGTGGAATGCCTAGAAAAATTCAGTACACCAGATTACATTATGGAGCCCGGCATATTTACCCAACTAAAAAGGTTGGTTGCGCTAGGGAGCTTTAAAAATATCTTGGTGCAGGTGACTTCTATTTCTTCTATGTATTAACGGTGGATACAGCGTCTGCTGCCAATGGTTGTTGGACTTCTGGCTGTATTAAAGCCGTGAATTTGTGAATTTCCCTTATATAAATATAAAATATTTTGTTACACAAAAATTAAGTAGAAGTGTTTATCATTTTTCAGATATTTCCAAGCTGGAGGTAACCCGGAGCAGGTGATAGAGCTGTTGTCGCAGAACTATATAGCTACTGCGCAGATGGCCAACATGCTGGCGGAGTGGCTCATCTCGGCCGGAGTCAGTGTCCCCTCTGTACAGGCCATGGTAGAGAACCATCTCAAAGACATGGTCCTCAAGACTTTTGACCCAAAGAAGGCTGATACGATATTTAGTGAAGAGGGTGAGGTGAGTTGACTTCATTGATGTTATCGACTTCTTAGAGAGTTATCTAACTGCCGCTATGACATGACATCGTCTCGTGTTCGGTATTAAAGTTCTGTAATGTAGGAATGAAGTTGTTCAATTAGGATTAGCTGTACAAAAGTAAATAATTATGTTGGGCCTTTCAAACCCTTTCTTGTGTTTGAAAATGGTGGGTAGGGAGTCTCCCATACAAGTAAATGGTAGAAGGTGAACCCCTTGCAAGTGTTAAAGAAAAGGCCGATTGCAAGGAGATAATTTACACATTTATTTTTTACAGACACCGGCGTGGCTTGCTGACATGATTCGTCATCCTACCTGGAGATCTCTTATTTACCGACTTGCTGAAGAGTATCCCGACTGTTTGATGCTTAACTTTACCATAAAGGTAAATTGAGCATTCCTTAGCATGTCTGTGTTTTGATGTAGATGTATCTGTAGACTCTAGAGGAGTCTAGAGAGTCCTTGGGTATTCCGCGTAAGCAGTAAATTAGTACCCAAACTTTTATAGGGGGTTGTTTTTTCATAACATCGCTATGTTTCAGCTCATATCCGACGCAGGCTTCCAAGGAGAAATCACGAGTATCTCAACGGCAGCGCAGCAGATTGAAGTTTTCTCCCGCGTTCTTAAGACTTCTATTACAAGTTTTTTGAATCATTCTGACGACTGGCAGAAAAATACCCAAGAATGTGCAGTAAGTTCCTTCTTACTATGATTTACAATAATATTTCGGAATACTTCGCTATAGTTTCCGAATATTTTGGATCTGAGATATTTTGATCTATTTTGGAAGTTCTATTTATGTTGGCATCTACACTAGTCAACAGTTTTTGTTTTCAAAAACAAAATCTGACATTTTGAACGTCCCTCTTTCGGTCTCAGTCCCCGCATTTTCTCGAGAGAGTCGGCACTGTGTGTAGTTCATCACTTTAATGCAGCATTAGCTTTCATGTTGTATCATTCGTTTTTCTTCTAGAAAATGGTCTGTCATGGGCAGCACACCTATGTGTATAGCCAAGTACTACTGCAAGTCTTATCTCAGGAGCCCAAAGGCGGTTCTAACATGAAGCGACTTTCACAAGAAATCATGAAGTGTGCTCAACAAAAGTAAGTATCATATCTATCAATTAAAATAACGTCTATATAGAGGCCAGCGCAGGTTACTGTTAGGAACTTACGGTCGTAAAATACGTTCTTCCACGAGTGAAGTTGTTGGGACTGTGGGATATTGTCATCAACTCTGTTTTGTCGGTTTTCCCCCGCTGACATCTTCGCTGTACTCTAACGTGGTCATGTTTGTTTTTTCCGCAGTGAGCATGATGTAACTCCCATAACGATGGCACTAAACGGGGCGACGGCGTTTCCGCAGGCTTGCCAGGCTTTGAGTTCCATGCTGTCCCGTAATAACTTGAACCCCGCCGACATCACCGTACTCTTCCGCAACTATTCCACTCCTGACCCGCCTCCTATCGATCTCATACGTCTTCCACAGTTTCTAGGTTAGTCATTTTATTATTGTTAAAGAGTAGAAAATCAAGTTACCCCAGAATAGATTTTTCTGCCGGTTTTCAAGGAACTAGGTGGATATTTGGTTTTGACTTTTTTTTTTTTATAAAAAAAGTAGGAAATCGTTAAATCATTAAATCCCTACATTGTCAACTTGTTAAATAAGTCATGACTCGTGACGTACAAATCTCTCTAATTATTTGCAATGTTTTTTCTCAGAACTTTTGGTGGACTCATTGTTCAAACCTGGTGTCAAGTTGAACCCTGAGCACAAGCCCAAGTACATGTATCTCCTGGCTTACGCTGCTAGTGTCTGCGACGTTCCCGCCAAAAAGTCTTCGTCTGGGCGAAGACAGCTAAACAAGGACGAGCTGACGAGTACGCAGCACGCCATTGAGAAAGTCCATGAAATTTGTAATCTGTCACGTGGATCGACAGAGCTTATTGCTGAACTAGGCACTCTCTATCAGTGTATAAAGTAAGTTTTCAATTACAGTTAGAAACTTATATTATTTACCCTTTAACTCCAAATCTTCAAGTGTCTATCGATCACAGAATGCAATATCTATTGTATTATCTGTTTGCAGGTGCCCCGTGGTGGCGGTGGGCATCGTACGCTGGGTGACCTGCACTGTGACGGAGCCCAGCTACTTCAAGCTGTGTACCGAACACACCCCCATTCATTTGGCCTTGCTCGATGAGGTCGTCACCTGCCACCCTCTCCTCCACAACCAAGTTCTCCAGCTCCTCGTTGAGCTCTTTGAGTCCAAGCAGGATGAGCTGGAAATTTTGGTCCAGGTAAAGGTTGTTTCCGTATTGTCTTGGACATGAGTGGCGACAAAATAGTGTAATAAAAAAGTTCCAGTTTTGCTAGTCAATCTACCCACTACATTCTGTTTCGTCCTAGCAGTTATGCCTGCGTACCTTTTCCACAGAGTGCGATCAAACAAAATATGCCAAAATGTGCTGTTCCTGAATCCAGCATCCCCCTCCAGATAGGTACTGCACTTCAAAAATTCAATTTAAAGGTCAAAAGAAAGAACTATCAAATGATCGTAAAGACCTAAGAGAAAGACAACTGATTGATTTTTTTTTTTTTTTTTTTTTCAGCTGGAGATGCGGAAGATGTTGTTGGATCGAATGGTGAATCTGGTGAGTCGGGGGTGCGTAGTGCCCGTGCTAAAGTACGTGAAGGCGTGCTGCGCGCGCGGTGACACCGACATGTCCCTGATCCGGTACTTCGTGACCGAGGTACTTGACTGCGTCGCTCCCCCCTACACCCTCGAGTTCGTCCAGCTGTTCCTCCCGCTTGTGGAAAACGAGGAAATCACTGGGACCATGCGTGGAGATGGTGAAAATGACCCAGTCTCTGAATTTATAGGTGAGTCATTAAAAAGATTTCTTTTAAAAAGTTTGTACTTATGCCCATTTGTCAGTGTTTTAGGAAGTTAACTTGTCGCTTTTGTTTTCAGTGCACTGCAAGGCCCACTACATGGCTGTATAATGTGGATGGAAGGATCCTAAAGCAGGGACCGTTATAGTGCAATCTTACTTTAACAATCCTCCTCTTCATTACTACAGTCTCTTTTCTCCTCTTTAAAATTAAGGATTTTTCGTAAAGGTCCTTAAATTCGCATTTTAATGACTAGAGTCGATTTTTATAAATAAAAATAAGTTGGTGATCTCAACTATTTCAGACTGCCGAAAGCGGCAATTGCATTTTTTTAAAAATTGTTAGAAAAGGTAACCTGAAAACTCACCATGGTGCCCATCATCCATTGTAAGTACCTAAGTACTCACCTACAGTTTTTCTTTTTTAATTTTTGTCCTTTTTGGAAATGATAAGTAAGTTAGATAGGTACTTGTTCTAAAATATAACAGTCGTTTTAACATTAGAGACTAGTTTAATATTTTGTGACTTTAATTTACTGGCCAAACTCATTCAATCGTAAAATCACAATACTTTAAACTGGTTTCTGACGTAAAAAAGACAAATATCCTAGAGTTTTCTCAGATAAGCGCCGTTAAGAAACGTTAACAAACATCATTTTGTCCACAGCATTAAGTAAAATTCAGAGCTTTTTAAATCCAGATCATCAAATACCTACAGTTTTACCTACTTTCAGGTGATGAGAAGAGAGGATGGCTGGTTGCTGGGAGCTTGGGGAGGGGAGGTATATAATCAGAAGATAGCCTGCGTCGGCCTCAGTCAGTGAAAGTGAATCTGGGACTAACTCGCTACCAGGTAGGTCCATTTAGCCGGCGCCACGTGCTCCGAGGTAAATAACCTGTCTTCTAACAGTTGTCAGGCTTGTTATGTCATCATTCATCGTTCTCATCTCTTTGATTCTATCTGGAAAAAAAAATAGGTGACGTCGCATATGAATAGGGTGCCTAATACGATGGAAAATTGTGCTGAGGGAGATGCCACGTCCCCGTGTTGCGGATAGGTGTATGTATAAAAATTAACGCCACCATTAAAGTATTGTGACTGATATGACTGGCATCACTTAATTTGCTGGTAGCGTAATTGCTACCAAAACTGCACCAGTTGCTACGGTGCAGGTACCAACAGCTTTATTTCAATTCTGTGAAATAACTTTTTGAAGTGAAGTGAGTAGGTACCTATCGCATCTCACTTCTCTTTACAGCTCTGTTACTTTTTACTGAGTGTAATATAGATTAGAATTTATATCATGGAAAATATTAAGTATGAATTTTAATGCTGGTAAATTGTTGGTTCAGCAGACTAAGCAGACAAACACTGAAACAAGAAAAATGTTGTTGTGTAATCCGCTTATTATTTATATTCCAGAACAAAGGTTTTTCCAAAAATTGCCTAGTGGTGATGTCAGACACTTTTTCGTAGCACTAGTACCCTACTTCTTGATGTAGAATGTGACGCATGCTTCTTTTCTCGGTTCGAGGGACTGTTTTAAATTGGTATATTTCAGAAGATCCGTGTATTATATCTAAGTACCAACTCTGCTCTTTTGCAGCCATAAATATTAAGCTGAATGATGTATAAGCCAATCGTAAACATATTGGCAACAAAGAACGGGTTTTTCGTAGAGTCTGACTCCATCATTGATCTCATTCTAAAACCGTCGAAAATCAGTTAGATCAGTTCTGTTGGCATCGGACATTCTTCCTCACCACCGTGCCTATATTTCTGGTTTCTATTGATGAGTTATTACTACACGGAGGGCCTACTGGAATAACCAGTGGCAGTGGTGGTGTGGCTAGCCTCCGGTCGATGGGTTGAGTGTAAAGTAAGCCAGTGGGTGAGAACAAGTGAGGACAGAGTGTGTTTCCGGGAACAGACCGAGTGCGTAATCATCGGAGGTAAATATTGGGCAGCGTCTGGCGGTCTGGGGCTAATAAGGAACCTGTGTGATGTAATGCTCTATCTCCTCCATGCCTGCTCTCACGTTCTCTTTAACCTAACCCATTCATTTTTAGTTGTCACTGGTCGTGGGATTTCCATGTTTTTCACGTCGGGTGTTCATTACATTCGAGTGGTTGGTACATGCATACCCAACTTACTGGAATGGATCTCTGTGAAGCGGATCATTTATTGCCTGACAGGGTCGATAAAGGGTTTCTTAATTTCCCTTTTGTTTTGGGACAATCCTGACTACGCTTAGGTCTAAGCCCAATTTCCAAAAGTTTCAGGAAGAGGCTGCCAACCAAAAGAAAATTTATTGATGCCAAGATTCGATCTTGGGTCCTTGGTAGTAAGAGTTTAGTGCTGTGATCTTGACACCATGGAAGGTTTTGTTCTTTGACAATAATTCTCATTTAATGAGACTGTTGAATGAATGGGTAGCGTAAGTAGTATTGAAGTGAGTGTCATGAATACGAAATAAGTCGGTGACCCGTTCCAGGGTTAGGCGGGATGCCGTCTGCCTGTAATCCCGCATCGCCCCGCAAAGGCAGGTCAAGTTCATCGCCACCTTATCCTGCCTTTTAGAGTTGGCTAACTAATTCCTAAATTATCTATTCGTATAATTCACCACCACCCAAGGCCGTACCCAGGGGGGGGGGGGGGGGGGGTTAGGGGGGTTCAAACCCCCCCGAAACTATTCGGCTTTACACTAGAGAGAATTAAGTTTTGAAGGAGAAAATATAGTTTCGTGCTACTTTGGTACCTAAACCCCCCCCCCCCCCCCCGAAATATTTTCCTGGGTATGGCCTTGCACCACCTTCCCTTAGGCCTTGCTGCCCACCTACTCCTAGGGACAGTTGGGTTGACTGACTTCCTTGAGTTTTTTCATCGTGTACTTTATAGGCGTACAATCGTCAGAGTTCTCTGATAATTTTTTCTTTTGATTATCATAGCTAAATGGTGGTTAAATGACTGGCTGGATTTCACCACTTTAACGTGAAGACTATCGTGTACACGATAGCGCTATCGTATCGGTAAAAAATGTTAACGGCTTTCACCATGCACCGTTACCGTTTCGTTAGCTTTCGAGTGGATTTTCCGTGCGTTAGCGAAAACGGTAATTTTCATACCTGCGACACATTTGTTGTAGTCTAATCGACATTTTAACTTCTCTCTCCGAAAAAATAGGGGGTTTTTCACGTTTATTTCCACTTTTAGATTGAAATAAATTTGACGTAAACAAAGCAGGCGAATTCTATTGACACAACAAAACCTAACGAGAGGATCTCCGCTTTTTCGATAGCTATTCGAACGTTAAAAGGCACTATCGTGAATCGTGAGGTGGTGAAATTCAGCCTAAAAGATGGCGAGATATTATTTCCATTTCGTTGTAGGCAGATAGGTTTGTGAAGTACCTATTCGAGACCAAACCTAAACGGATTCCAGTAAATCCTCCCTTTTTAAATTGGCTCATTTATTACATCGCCATCCTAATCTTCGTAACTGCTTAAAAATGTCTCTGATTCCCTGAATGCGTTAATTCCTCTTTTCATGGCCAGTCAGTAAGGCAGCAAAGTAGTAGAGGCGCCCTTGGATAGCTGGACAGGTAACATTAACCCACATCCGAAACATGACGTAATGGCTCCAGTGATGCAATCACACTTCCGACCGCTTTCACTGGCGATGACGGCCGAGAGGCCAATGCTCTATCGGTGCTCCATATCCCACGGGCCTCGGATAGGAGAGCCGGCGCGGCACGCATCCTCCCTTTCCTTCTGTTATATTTCCTGAAAGACATTTCCAATAATTCTTCTGGCGTTACTTGAGAGTGATATCCTGATGGTTGAGTACGTCTCGGTATATTTGGTTATGTTAGAGACTCGTTCTGTAAGATTAAAACATCCTTGGTAGCCGTGTGGTCTTTAATGACAGAACTATCGATAAAATTGCAGTTAGTGGAAATCCATCCCTTGCTTTTGCAGCAATTTCATTTGGATTCAACGCCTTTCCAGTGCCCCTGCCCTTGAACTCATGGAGTGACTTTTGGGGAGTACCATTCCAGCTAAGACTTTTATGATAAAAGATTTGAGCTCTGCTACAGATCCATGTCTTTGCTTTGGCACTTTTATGTTCTAGGGCGCGCCATACTTTTTAGTTGAGGATATGTAAAAACTTGGTGTCACTTCTCGGTTCGTTGACTGCCATGAGACTTAGGGTTAAGGCATCTGGCCAGTAGAACGGAACGGAACCATGTCTGGCATATTACTCCAGATTATACAGCATGTTCTCCATGGTATAGCCTGTAGATAGTCAGGTAGTAGATCCTTCGTAACCTGGAGCCAACGTAACCGCTTACGGAGTTCTTGGAACGGTCCACGAGCTATCTGTTGGTCTTTCCCATTGTTCCTAATCACGACTGATTGTCGTGAGCAGTTTAGCCATTTTCTCTCCACAGTGTCTTTTGTGCCATTTCTCACTATTCTTTTTACGTCAATTGTTTGCTTCTACCAATTTTCCAGCAGTCTAGTAATAAAAATCTTAATTTTCAGGATGTGGGTTGCTGCGATTATGTTCGTGGCGATCCTCGCCGCCCTGATGTATTTGGATACAAGGAAACCGAACAAGTATCCTCCAGGTGAGTTGTTTTAATGTACCTTCTATTTTATTTTATTTTATTGGATTATCTTATACATCCAGCTCCATACTGACCAGGCTGCCCACTGGATATTGATTTTCTACCATTATCAAAGATGGTATTGGAACAATTAACCACGGATGGTTATTGAGACCCACTATAGACATCCATGCGCCCAACAGAAAATCTGCTGTACCGGGATTCGAACCCGGGACCCTCCGATTACAAGTCCAAGTGTTTGACCACAAAACCACGGAGGGCCGCAAGTACCTTCTACTGGCTTCTACAAATCATCGGTGTTTTTGCCGGCTTGTTGTTCTTCCTAAATGTGATTGTTACCGAAAAAGTTCAAATCATCGCTCATTTTCTCAAAATGAGAGTTCGCGTCATGCATTTATTATACTTTATTAATGTTTTTAGGACCTGGGTGGTTGCCGATTCTGGGCAGCGCGCTGGCAGTGGCGAAGTTGAGGAAGGAGACGAAGTATCTGTTCCGCGCGTGCACCACTATGGCGGAGCAGTACGGGCCGGTTGTGGGTCTCAAGGTCGGCAAAGATCGTCAGGTCGTCGTCAACAACTATGAGGCTATGAAGGAATTCCTCACCAACGTGGAACTGGACGGCCGCCCGCAGGGGATTTTCTACAGTGCCAGGTTAGTCAGTCGATTGTAGGTGAAGTAGCTTTAGCTTATGGACTCTGTTCTCGAGTTAAGTCAACTATAGTCGCCGGCCGAAAAGGAGACCAAAATGGCAGATGGCAGCGGAGGGGTGGGTACCCCCTCTACGTGGCACCAGTACCTATGAGGCTGAGCTGCGACCCACACTATTGACTATGTCACACGATATACAGGCAAAATCTATTTATAACCGATGCTTAGCTTAGCCTAGTGTGGCTCGCAGCTCAGCCTCATAGGTACTGGTGCCACGTAGAGGGGGTACCCACCCCTCTGCTGCCATCTGCCATTTTGGTTTCCTTTTCGGCCGGCGACTATACCACATTTCCTGTTGACCATTTCGTGGTTTGGCTGTTTTACTAATGGATTTTTTCTACTTCTAAAATTCCTGGGTATTTCGTTTTACTATCAGGAACAGTTGAGATTTACCAGTCGAGTATAATTATTTTTGTCAAGAAATCGCTCGAATGTGTAAGAGAATGTGTAATTGCGTTTCGGAACAAAAAATAACCAATAAGTAGTCACTGTTTAATCCCATCTAGGTATTCAAATTTCCTTATTTACTACCTACTAGTTTTAAATTCTGCCCGGAATTGTCTCAAATTCTGGATTTAAGACATTTTATTTTTTACTGTAAATAAACTAATTATTATCCTTCGCAGAACTTGGGGCGAGAGGAAAGGGCTGCTTGTGACGGACGAAGAGCTGTGGCATGAACAGCGCAAGTTTGTGCTTCGTCACCTCCGTGATTTCGGATTCGGACGGCGCACGATGGCCGGGCTCGTAGAGGACGAGGCTAGTGAGTTGGTCAAGTTCTTCCGGCAGCGCGTGGCGCCACAAGGGACCGTCATGCCCATGCGGGATGCCTTCGGGGTCTACGTTCTCAATACTCTGTGGACCATGCTCGCAGGCATTCGATACAGGTGAGGAGAGATTGACACATCCCAAGGGATCTTTTTCAGAGTAAATAATGAAACGTGGCACCAGAATTGATCGTGTCCTAGAGAAAGTTTGCAGAAATGGCCATTCCGAAAAAGTATTTGACTGGTACATCTCAAGGCATGCCATGGTAACTAGGTATTGGTATTTTTGTGTACCCAGTACCAAGAGGCAGAAGTACATTGGGGGACATAAAAGTCTGGGATTCGAAAATCTGCTACCCTCAGTACACTGATATGAAGATGTAATTATTTTTTTGATAGTCCTGAAGACCTGGAGTTGAAGACTCTTCAAGGTCTCCTCACAGAGCTGTTCGCGCAGATCGACATGGTAGGCTGCACGTTCAGCCAATTCCCCATCCTCCGCTACCTGGCACCCCAAGCCTCTGGCTACACCCAATTCCTGCAGACCCACCAGCGCGTGTGGAAGTTCCTCAAGGTACAAAACTCTAGATCTAGATTTCAGAAACTTAGAAATAGCGACGCAAACACTACCAGTCTCTTCATGCAGTCGTTCTGTTTGCATGTAGAAGGGTAGAAGAGATGTAGTACTAATGCAAAGTATAAATATACAAAACCAGGGTACGATGAAGAACAGTTCCAGATGCGTTGTGGGAAATGTGCCTGACGGGTTACGTATTGGTATTACGTAGGTACTTACCAGGTAGCTAACCACAGTGCACCTGGAATTTGTCCGTTCTCCAGGCCATGTTCGAATTCAGTGTGTTATTTATCGTATGATTTTACATTTTTTATTCCTATTTTTTAGGCTGAACTGGAGAAACACAAGGCTACATTCAAACCAGGTGAACCTAGAGATTTGATGGATGTCTATCTTCAAATGTTGACGTCAGACCAGAGGAAGCCTACATTCTCCGGTGAGTTGCTCTGATTCCATTGCTTAAATGATTTGTTCCTTGAAATTCCAGTTTTTCAGGAGTGAGTGGGAGAAAAAATTTGCGTACCTACTTACTGTGGGTAATTGTTTCAGAATCGCAGCTGTTGGCGATTTGCATGGACATGTTTATGGCGGGCTCGGAGACGACCAGCAAGTCACTGGGCTTTGGTTTCATGTACCTTGTGCGAGAGCCGGACGTCCAGCGCAAGGCCCAGGAAGAAATCGATGCCGTGGTTGGTAGAGATCGACTCCCTACAATGGAAGATAGACCCAAGTAAGAAAAAAAATCTTCCTTGGAATTTTTTCCTTATTCCTATTTATTTTTAAACGGCGCAGCGTGACATCCCCTTTTATTGAGGGAGACATGTAAAAGAATAATTCTGTAATTACATAATCATGAATTGTGAGTCTACCATCTGAGTACGTTCAGTTTATTTGACTTACACCATTTATACTGTTTCACTAAAAAAGAATCGTAAGGTTACGTTCTGAACGTTTTAGTTCAACGAGTAATCCATTCTACTAACTGTAACTTCTGACATTTTTAAGGCTGCCGTACCTGGAAGCCACTATGCTGGAGTCAGTTCGGATGTTCATGGGCCGTGGTTTCGGCATTCCTCATCGAGCCCTGCATGACACCACCTTACAGGGTTTCAGCATTCCTAAAGACACGATGGTTATTGCAAACCTCAACGCCATCCTGATGGACGACAAGCTGTGGGACCAACCTCACGAGTTCAAGCCAGAAAGGTTCCTGGACTCCCAAGGGAATCTCACCGTACCTGACTACTACCTTCCCTTCGGATTTGGTGAGTTTTGCTTCCTTTCGGAATGCTGGTGGTCTGAGTGATTATAAGTGAATCGGGGTATAGCCGCTCATAAGCTATGAATGAGAGAGCTTATTTCTGTTTGTGCCTCTACCCCCCTCTGTTAGGCTTGAGCTTGCCGGGGGTGTGTATCCAAAAGTCGTTTTAATAAAGGTGCTACTTTATTCTGTTTTAATTTCAATAGTGGTTCATTTCCCTGAAATAATCATGTTCACTTGTATTCCAGGTTTGCTACACTCCCGATGTTGGGATATATGAATTTAACAGCCTTTGTACCAAATTTCAGGGCATCACCGATGTATGGGGGAAGTTCTCGCGAAATCCAATGTCTTCCTATTCACCGCTAGTTTGCTACAGAACTTCAACTTCAGGGTAGTGGACGGCGAGGAGCCCCCTACGACAGAGTGCCTCGATGGAGTCACCCCCTCGCCCTACCCCTTCGACGCTATGGTCACACCAAGAACGTGACACCGCCACCATACTTCCAGTTACGGTAATATAATTAGTAATACGATATTGTGTACAATGAGGGGGCTGTATTTCACCAGATTCCATTTACTGGCTCTTTGAAGTTAAAGGCGATTTCTCTTCCTATTTTTGGGTGAAACTGTGGGATATTTCAATGTTCTGAAATATAATATGTCAATTAACGCCAGAAGTGAACTGGTTGCGTTGTGATTTTATGATCAGTAAATTTTTACTGGCATAAATCACTCGATAGCCATTTAAAAAGACTTTCATATTTCCGTACATTTATGAGATTTACAAGTGTCCTAAAAAAATGTTCGGAAAAACAACAGAAATAAAAAATAGATTGTGTGGTCGCCCTTAAATGTGTAAATTTGATGGCAAGCTTGTCGGAAAAATGCCACAAACGTGGAATGGAAGGTAACAGTCCGAAAGGAATCTGCTAACGTCCAGCCTCTTCTAGTAGTACATTTAAGACTGCTATATTGTTGTAAGGTTTGTTATGTGCAGCTTCGAATTCATAACGATTGGTCACACCTACATGGTGAATTCCATAATAAAGAATTAGTAACATGTACAAATATATTCGGCTGAAAACAATAGTCTCCTTCCCGAACGCTACAGTTGCAGACAAGGGAACGGTATAAGATTGGGCAACTGATAAGCAAGGAAAGATGTGTCACAAAACTGCCCAGTAACAAAAAAGTGGATTTGTCTAAGGAAAATACGGTATGAAAAAACTAGAGTTGTACGCAATATTTCCTCAGCTGTACTATTGAGATGGGTCGTTTTTGTTACGGGTGCCACAACGAAGCAGTAAAGGCATGGCCTTAGTACCTCACTCAACACCCCTCACCCCTCATACTGCCTTTTAGTTCCAATGATATTCCTAATCAGGGAGAAACAAAATTAAGAAGGGAGTAATAGTTATTAGTGGCACATCAAATTACTTACATTACTTTTCGTACATATTTTTCACAACTAAAAATCCAGCCACCTATTTAAAAATAAATTGGTTAATGAAACAGGCCAACAGACAAGATATTCGTATTTTCACGATGAAAAAATTGGCAGTTAGTTCAATAATGTTATTAATGTTATATCACTTAACAGTAACTAGTCACAACAAGTTGTTTGCATCTTTTGCCGACATCCTTCGTAAAAAACTGGTGTTTTTTTCTGAAAACTTCTTTTAAATAAAAATATATCTTTTAACTCTAGAAACTACTTGAATATCAAAAAATCGCTGGACTATTAAATTCCAACGAAGTAAACTTATTTTATGTTAAACGATATATTTCATCAAATCAATGACTTCATTGGAAAGAGGTCAGAAAAAAAATTATGGAGCCATCTGTGTTTTACAGTTAGCTGAAAGGTTCAGTATGTTTGAAAGATTGCTGCCACTGTGGACTATGGATTGCGAGATAGTGGCAGTTAGCCCAAAAAAATTTTAACAACCTTCACCTCGCTGGTATATCTGAAGTTAGTGGCAACATTTTTTTCTGGCTCAGACATCATGTACAATTTGTTCCTTTAGAAGCCGACGTGACTGAGCTCAAAAAGAGGTTTACACATTTCATTTGGTGGTAACGTGTCAATTCGGCACAATCAATAACCTAAAAACTAAACAACTTTCTTTGCCACATCTTTTATGGTCACAAACCTTTTAAAAATATGATAGGTACATTTAATATAAATTTGAGGTTCAACTTAACAGTCTTTGAGCGTAAAAACTTCTCCATAAATAAATAAATAAATAGGGAACCTTTCATTGATATTTTAATCTACAACCACAACCATCCCCTCTCCACTGAGTCTGAGAAAACACATCTTCCATCTAACAAGCTTAAAAAAAAATATTTTCAAGAAAGCTATACACTGAATATCGTCACTAACCTTGCGGCTATGAAGTGCACAATGCACAACTGAACCTAGAACTCAGTGGAGAGACGGAAAATGACGCCTGAAACCCCAGAGACGCTCCTTTATTGTTATAGTGAACAAAAAAAAAAAAAAAAAAAAAAAACAGAATATCAATAAAAAGGAAAATAAGTGTGGCTATTCAAAGCGGCCTGTAAATGAATGTTTATTCCATCTCTCCAAGGAAACTGCTCGACATATTTTTGGTCCGAAATAACTAAATAATAAAACTTTTACAGGATTTTTCGTTTTAACAGTTCAATCATAGCTTGTGATGTTAATGTTAATGTTTTAGAATTCAACCGTTTCCTCGGAAAGATGATATAAAAAATAATTCTTCTACCACTGGTGTACTGGATGGTTAATGTAAAGTTAAAAGTATCTATATGTAAATATCGCACAAAAAAGATAGCGGTAAAAAATATTTCCACGCTGGGTAACAATGTGGGTACTATAGCAAAAGAAGCGTCCCTGCAGACTGGCCACATTTCGCATCTTCCAATCTCACATTTCTATGTCTGTTGCCTAGTCAGTGCAGACGCTCTGTTACTGTCTCTTCAACGCAGGCGAATCGACCTTAGAAATGAGATCATGGCATTCAACACTAACAACTAACACTTTTCCCACAAACACGAGGTACCCACTGATTTTGGAGAACACTTTGACTAGAGCGCATAGAAGCCGTAGCTACCCGCACAGCAGGCTGGGTCTGTGACGTCCGGTGCACAATAATCACTACACGCTGACTGAGTAATACAGGTGTCATCCAGATCCATGTTAAGCAATCACTATATACTGACTCGATAGTATCGGTATCACCGCGGTCGGTGCACAGCAATCACTACACGCTGACTCGGTAGTATCGGTATTGCCCGGGTCGGTGCACAGCAATCACTACACGCTGACTCGGTAGTATCGGTATTTCCCGGGTCGGTGCACAGTAATCACTACACGCTGACTCGGTAGTATTGGTATCACTCGGGTCGGTGCACGGTAATCACTACACGGTGACTCGGTAGTATATCACCCGGGTCGGTGCACAGCAGTCCTACACGCTGGCTCGGTAGTATCAGTATCACCCCAGTCGGTGCACAGCAATAACCACACGCTGACTCGGTAGTATCAGTATCACCCCAGTCGGTGCACAGCAATAACCACACGCTGACTCGGTAGTATATCACCCGGGTCGGTGCACAGCAGTCACTACACGCTGACTCGGTAGTATCAGTATCACCCCAGTCGGTGCACAGCAATAACCACACGCTGACTCGGTAGTATATCACTCGGGTCGGTGCACGGTAATCACTACACGCTGACTCGGTAATACCGATATCACCCAGGCCGGTAGACGTCATCCCATTCCGCCATCCGCTGCTGTCACCTTCCCTCCTCCCGCAAATGTATCTGGAACATTTTTTAACAGTCGGTTTTATATACTCCACTGGTGCCTCACAGTGGCCAAGTGGTCAAGGGATCCGACTTGTGTTCTGAGAGGTCCGGGTTCGAATCCCGACGTAAGAAAATATTCTCCGCTAACGGCTTCGGCCCACTCATCAATTGCATGTGCATATCTGGGGAAGAGGAGTTACTTTTACATAAATTTCGAGGTTAAGCATGTACTACCATCGTCCATTTACTATACCTCACTGAGGATGACCCAGTTGTCGCTGTCGCTGTGCACGTGGAGGCGAATGGCGCGTAACAGTCCGAGCCCCACATCGCCCTGGGCCACTCCCGCGGGGCCGAAGCGACCCACTACCACGAACCCGTCTTGCGAGCCGTTGGCCGTCACCACTACCGGCAGCACCTCCACTGTCGTGTTCATCAGTTTATCGCTGGGGTGCTCCGCGTTCCCGCTCCGGAACAGAAAACTGAAAATGTTCCAAATGTAAACGCATAACCAGTTTCAGTAGAGTTAAAGGTGGCCCAGAGTGGTTATTGCTGACATCATCAATATTCTGAAGTATAATGCAATGCATTAACACTTGAAGCTAGTTCAGGTAAGAATATGATCAGGTATAGGTATAGTTCCACGGATGCCCCACGAATGAGCACTAAAGTCAGGTTGCTTCTCTCTGATAGCTAGAAAAAAAAAATAGATTAAAGAGTAACTATACGAGGACAGTTTCCTTTACAAGGTTAAAGTAGGAAAAAAAAGAAACATTATATTTTAAGATGAATAAAATCTAACAGATTCAAGAAAAACCTCTCATTAAGAAGCGTCAACAAACCAGCAGTGAAGATAGTTCTGTTCTGTTTATTCGAGGGGAGCTACCTAGATTGGCGTAGTTATTTACTTGACACAACGGCCAAATAATGATAGCTAAATTACCTTCTGAGACGAACAGGAGAGTGGAATGTGAATGTGAGCAAATCGCCAGGGACGGGCAGGAGGCCCCAGAAGAAGGTCTCCCCGTTGTAGGCCCTCTGCAGCGTGTGGTGCTTGTAAGGCTTGATGGCTGACTCAGCAACAGCGGGTGGGTTCGAGTGTGGGAAGAATAGCGCCACCTTTCCGAACTGTTTGTCCTGAAAATCACACGAAGAGACGGGATAAGCTTCACTTTATGTCTTTAGTATGCCCAACTGTAATGACACCCATGGTGCCAAGTCCAGTGTTTGACCACTAGGCCACGGGAAGGCCGCTGCCTCGTCAGCCTCAATTTACTCACTAACTTTTTGCCTCAAAACATACCTACACTAAATAATTTTCACTAACTGAAGAGCGCTTGGCGGTAAGTTACGACCATGACGATGTGCGGGGATGACGCGAAATGATGAAGTGCTCCCTGACAGCACTTCACATAAATTCTGGTTAAAATCAACTTAAGAGGACGCTATACCTGACGATGCATTTTTTGCCGCCCATAAGATTAACATTGCGAGCGGCGATTCATTTTCAAGGTTTACCCTTGGTTGAAAAGACACAAAATTTTTCCTGTACCTAGCCCTAGCAATGTTCTAGGTCGTGTTCGAAGCAGATTTCCCAATTTCTCACTGGTTTCTTTTATTGCACCTGTTTTGCAAATGCTAGCATCGCATACCTCAAGAAAAGTGCTGTATCTCGAAAACCAGTAAAAAAAATGGGAAATCTGCTTCGAACACTCTCTAGAACATTGTTAGGGCTAGGTACAGACAAAATTTTGTGTCTTTCCAACCAAGGGTAAACCTTGAAAATGAATTGCCGCTCGCAATGTTAATCTTATGGGCGGCAAAAAATGCATCGTCAGGTATAGCGGACCCTTAAAAATAAAGTAAACTGTGTCATGTGTTGACAGGCAGTAATGAGGGAAGGTGGAGGGGAGGAAATTAGTCCCGCCTGAGAGAACCTCAAAGTGTTTCTGTATTTCAATCTCGCTACATCAACATCAAAACGAATAACTCGCTCTGACATACGTCACCTCATTACGCGGAAAGGTTTACGGTTGTCGGAATTATTACTCTCACAAACTAGGAATGAGTAAAATAATGATAGGCAATAAAAATAGTTTTATTTCTGAAATGCATTTTACCGTATTGTATCGCAGACGGCAAGAAAGTAGGTACTATAATCGTGCGGACCATTTTGAGGCAACCATAACCTTCCACTCCCTTTCCTTGGTACCAGCTGAATAATATCTGCACATCCCCACGGACACAGACATTTTGCAAAGGTGCATTAAATCCAGGTGATAGTTTCAATTACTGCTCTTAGAACGTAAAGCTTGTAAGTTGGCTGTTATTGGTACCGAAACAAACGGCTATTATACTAAAACTCACCTTAAGTTTCTGAACCTTCCCCTTCAAAGACGAGTGAGTGCCAATGTGTTGAAAAAGAGACGGTTTGTAGGAAACCCACAGCTCCGACTTGGCTTTCTTGCACTGTTTCTGTAATATCACACATCAGACGTAGATATGATACTAGTTGCAAGAGAACAGGAGAAAACATCTCAGTAAATTTAAGAGAAATCTAGGCTCCTTCCGGATATTGTCCTTTGAGAATTCTAAAAAAATATTCTACAGAACAATTAATTTTAGAAAAAAGTATTACTGGGAACTGCATTTCCTTTTTCACTTTAAAAATACGAAATATCTCTATAGGTAGATTCTATTATCAAAATACCTACCGGTGTTTAACCCAGTAATGCCTCATGATTTGCTAATTTCAGGACATATGAAAGCCAGGGATTTCCTAAACCCCACTGACCCCAGCCTAAAGTACTGAAAAGTTAATCAGTAGCTAACACAGCATTTCCTGGAAGCACCTCGGCTCTACTCGCATTTCGCACGTTCTCCAGTAATTTCTTTTGACTAGCATGTTATTAATTACGTGCCTACCGACCTAGGCAGACACGTATTCACAAGTTGATTAGTAGCATAATTAATTAGTTAATGAGTCCTCACTGCTTATGACGCTGAAAACATTGCTTATTGCAATTAGTGAGCGAGCTTCCCTCCTAATATAATTTTGTATAAACTTCAATAAGAGTGTATCCATAGCTAGCTTAACTCGAATTTAATATTCCACCGTCAGTTAGATAAAGTTTCATTTGGGAACATAATTGAAAGTGAAGCAAATTTGTTTCGTTGTATATTTTGCTTTCCTTCCAAAGACGGGTACCGTATCAGTCAAGTCCTAAGGGAGCTGATAAGATTCAAGTCTGCAAGGTAAAATTGAAATCACCCAGTAACCAGCTGAAAATGAATACTACTCCAAAGCAAGGTGCAACAGCATCAAAAAACAGCTGTTTCAAACACACCCTGACAGAAGTGTATATAAAACCTCATTCTACCAGCCTTTCCAGAAGGCAGCTTAGCGGATACATACCGGGTTTATTTCCGAGCTGCAGACTTTAGTGGCGAGGAGATCGTCAACAAGCCAGTCGACAGGTTTGTCGTTATAGAACATTATCAGGAACTGGATAAGCAGCGGCAACTCCACGCACTTGAAAAGTTTACCTGAAATCACCAGTACGTGGCCAACTTAAATAATTTGGTTAGTTCAAATGAAGTTATTAACAAAGTTAGGGGCCCTAAGGAACTCAACGTGTCTAGTATTTTCAATCAAAGTTGGGTTCCATAGTATGCAACATATAGCCACAATTTTTCGCATATAACTGGCTTAGGGAGGCCTAACGAAGGACTTCTGAATATTTCTAGGTGATTCACTCTATGAATTCGTCAGGACAGATACTTCCTTTTTTTTCGCGGCGAAAGTCAATATCCGGGAATCAGTAACTTTTTTTTAGTCCAATTTCGGATGAACCAGTGCTATACACTCTACCACAAATGGAAAGGAATCCTCACCAATGAAGCCAAGCTGGCAGAAGACAAGAACAAACCAGGGTTCTTTACGTGCCATTTTCTCCAGCGCGAAACTTCTCATGGTTGTGACGCAGTTCTTCTTGGCGAGGATATCGTCCTCCAGTTGGACGTAGAACAGCCCGCGTGGCTGGGCGTACATCATGAGGAACGCCATATCCAGATTCTGTTTGCTGCGCCACCGCACCCTCTCTGGCGGATCCCCAAACGTCTGCTTGAGAGCCGTCAGATCGGGGTAGAAGGAGGCATGAGGCGCGATCACGTCGATCAGACCCGCTTCCACGTACTCGGGAAACCTTTGATGTAGGAATTCATAACGTCAGTTCGGGTACGAAATAAGCGCATGAATCATTGGAAATCTTTATGAAATCTCAGGGAATTTTGGAATTTTTTGGAGTGGTTACCCCTTCGGGGTTCATCTATCTATGAATATCGTTGGGAATCTTTAGAAATCTTTATGGAATCTCAAGGAATCTCTGGAGTGGTTACCCCTACCTACAGGTAAGTAACTTGTGGGCTTTACACTCTTCTCAGTTCTATTTAACTGTGGGAGTGAGAAGTGAGTGGTGCGATGTTTAAGGGCCACCATACATTCTCGACGAACTCCGCCAAAACCACTGTGCGAAAGTAAATATTCGACAAAACTAATGTTTACATATTAGTACAACCGGAGACTGGTAATTGCAATATCGTATTGATTGAGTCTACTCTAAAAGCTAAACATAGTGTGCTATTTGAACGCAAAACGAACGAGTAAAAGTAGGACACTATGTTTAGCTTTTACAGGAGAAAAGTAGAGAAATGCTGTTGAAATTACCCACTTCCGTAAGTGAAATAAAAATTGCCAAAATGCAACATGGCTACGGTAAATACTGCAAACATTTATCAAGCTTTACTACTAAATGTGACGATAACATCATACATTTTTTAGTCCGAAAATTTTCAAAAAAATATTCCGCATGAGGAAGTGTTGTGTTTTCGCGATCTGTCAAAAAAAGATGTGGACTGGTAGTTGACTGTTTAAAATCGCTCCTGTGGGCTTATTACTCCATTTCATGCAAAAATACAACACTACCTCACGACAAAGAGTCTCAGGTTTACATCCCCCTATAAACACTTTTCACTCGCCCTGTAACTTCGGAGTAGGGCTTGAAGTACGTAGCATTGCGAACCAAGTACGTGTAGTCGACCTTAAATAATGGGCTCGTTTTAGAGTATTCCCAAAAAAATTGCGACTTGATCAAATTTGACCCCCAAAAAAATTGAAGACAAACAGATCCCCATAATCAACAATCGAATGCAATACATGGCGCAAGCAATAAAGACTAGGACAGACTGACATGGAGTGACCTTTCTCCCCACCATAGTATTGGTAGGTATGCATTTCCCCGAAATACCCCAAAATAACATGCAATTTCAAAACGTGTAATCAAGGAAAAAAGGAAAATTGAATCCAATTCAAATTAAATTAAACCCCAGAACTTTTATATAGGTAGGTAAATGTTCAGTCTCGCATGAAAATTTCATGATTTCTGACCCTCAGCAATATTATGAACACTCGGACGGGATATAAATAAACGAGTTCATCAACTTCTACCTCGAACTAGTACAGCCTATCCACACCACTCGGACATAAAAGTGCTGCTGAAATTACTTAAAAGAACGGACTCTATTTGGGGTGAAACTAAGGCACCATTTAAAAACGCGAATTTCAAAAAAAAGAAGCATAAAACCACAACCAACAATGTTCCAATTACTCGCGGACCCACTCAGCAAACTGAGAAAACAATAAAAATGTAACGACCCCTCCTAACCCTCCTACCCCTCTCTCTGGGACTTTTGTCTCACCATGCTGAATTTACGTATGCTTTTTACAACTTGTCTCGCTCAGCGAATTCTGCACTGTCAGCACAGGCATTCGACCGTCCCCATTTAAATTTTTAGAGGACAGCGCTTTTGCCTCTTTCGGTATTGCATTCCCGTACAAGAGAACAAATAAAATGACAATAAAACAAACGACAGCCCAACAGTTGGTATGCGGGGGGAGAATAACGGCAGCAAAATCTGATTAAGAGGCCATTCAAGTGGGAGCCTTTAATCACGAAAGTAAAGTTAATAGTTATTCAAATCTAAGCTTAATCGAGTTTTAATGAGATTAAGAAAGGAAAAAAACAAAATGAAGGAGTTCAAAAAAACAGGCAGGGGGAATATCCCCCTATTTGGGGAACTTGTTTGTAAGATATGGGCCTGTGTCGCTCCCTTTCAACTGCCGATCTCCCGCAGGGTCTGCTTACCAGTTATTATTATTGTAGCTTTGTTTTATAGCTCATAAATACATTTCATTTCCCCTCGGGAACACAGGTCGACAGTATATACAAGACTGCATACCAACCGCGAATGATGATTCCATATGAACGGGAACGGGACGCCTGCAACATGTGGCGCCACCCAGCCTGGCCGTCCCCAGACCCCTCACCCTCAGTGAATACAGAATGAATGAATTTCATTTCAACAAGTAACATTCAAAGTTCAGACCTCTTCTCACCCCCTCCCCTCCCCCAAACCACCCTAGTGTAAACAAACTCGACTGTCGCAGACTTTTTGACTCCTTTTTCAGAATTTGAAAGCTATAGATTTATGTGCGGCTCCCGTTATTAGAGTGAGAACTTTCCACAGTAGGGGCGCCAGAGTTTTGGGTCATTTGGTCAAACAACTCCTTCTCCTCACACGCCTTACTGAGGAAAGTAGCCACGATGAACGGATCTAAGCACGTAAGCAGCTTAGCATTCAAAAGATGGAAATGGAGATGGGTGGAGTATCTATTCCATGGAACAATATGAAACAGCACAGGGATAGGCTGCTTCCTCTAATTTTCATGGAAAGGTTCATTAACAACAAAAACACAGTTCCTATACCAACCTACAAGCCTCATTCGCCTTATAAAATCCCGACAAAATTATACAGCACCAGTAATCAACATAGAAATTGGTTCCATCATTTATATTTATAAGCGAATTTCCCGGTTTGTGTAAATATGAGAAAATATAATAACATGAAGAAAGATACCTACAGGGACCGCAGCATAATATGCAAATTAACCAAGGGCTACCCTCTAACCCTTTACACTCAACACTCTCATTTACAAAAACGGGCTTTGAAAGACTGCTTATGTACATTTTTTATACACTGGGTAATTCCTTAATTCAGGGGATGAATTTCGCAAATGCTCTGTATAAGCTAACCTATATTATTATATTTATAATAAGTAAGTTAGGCGGAAGACAACTGCCGAAGCATCATCTGCGGAGGTTCACAGGCCGGTTAGGCAATTTCTCAACGAGGCATGGGAGAAGATAATTTAAAGCAAGGGGAAGTTCGATTAGTTCTCAACACGCTGCGATAACAACGTTAACAGCGTGCTGAGAACTGCACAACGAGGATAACCCAATTGTTAACTTGTTCAGTTGACCTAGGTTTTGTATCATTTGTAACACGTGACATCTAAAATATAATTCAGACTTACTGGAACTCGATCTGATTGGCAGTCTGCTGGACGTACTCCATGTCAGTCTCCGCCACCAGCACAACGATGAGGGTGTCCCGCACCTCCCGCTCGCTCATACTGTCCAGGAGGTTCCGCAGGGTGGCCATTAGGTACGTCTGCACCTCCCTCTTAACCGACGGCACCCCTAGTACCATCGAAACTAAAACCAAACAAAAAAGTGGTCAATACATCCAGTTTATAACGACGGTTCACTAAGGTGAAAAAGATGGTGAAGAGCCAACATTCTGTTTGATTATCGTCACTGATTATTTTTTTCGTGTACGTAACATTTTCACCAAGAAAATTCAACGTTGATTTGAAATAAAAATCAAATTTTACCTAGAGACACCAATAGCGAGGCTCGAGTTTGCTGATTACCATAGCAACTGATTCAAATCAGCTTGATTTTTGTTTGATTTTTCTTGGTGAAAATGGCCCTAAGGTGCGTCCCACCATGGCCAGTTAAGAGAAAACTGGTGATTTTCTCCCATGTATACCTTCCTAGAAAATTAGCGTTTTTCTCTTAACCGAGTATGGTGGGACACACCCTAAGAAACTTATGATCTCTGAAGTCTCAACTCTACGAATTATAAATAGGTACGGAAATAATATTTTACAATAAAGGCGAAAATGAAAATCAATATCATTGCTGGATGCTGACACTAATGAAGCAGGGCTCTCGACTCTAAAATCAAGTCCGCCTCGTTTGAAACTCGACACTGAGCTTTCAATGAAAGTTGCTGAGGAGCGTACTCATATGAGAACATAAAACTCAAAGTGGGGTAGTTATTTTTAATGAAATGGGAGCCCTAATGCCTTTAATGAAGAACAGTTTTAATGAGCAATTTCAATCAGCAATTAAATAGGAAAAGGCCATAACATAATGAAGATGGATGATGGGGTCCAATCAATAGGGACGGTTTACAGTTTACCCCACGGACCTTGCGATGCCCCGCTCGCCTTTCAGTTCAATGTCCAGAGTGAGAAATGACCCTTTCCGCGATTTCCAATCAACCTTTTTTTTTTACTACCCCGAATTTAGATAACAAGATAATCCTGCACTCCCTACTTTAATCCGTAGAGCCATTGAAAAGTGGACAACTAACAGGGGTGTTTGATAAGCCCACCAAATGGGTTACTTAAAATATTCCAAACCATGGAATAAGCTCGAAAAAAAATTCAATATATCGTAGGTAAGTACATTTTTGTTTTCTTGTATCACCCGTGCAAAGCCTTCAAGGGTTTGATTTAAAGTGAGGCGAAACAAGGGGAATTTTGTTTTTGAAGCCACTTTGTAACTTTGAATAGCTTTTTTGCATTGTGGGAAACCCCATTTTAACCTTACTTCAGAGCTTAAAATCGCGAAAAACTGAGAAAATGCATAACTTCCCTCGAGGGGAGAATTACAGTCACTTCTCAGTTGTTTATTATTTCGTGAATTATTTTGAACTATTGTACTACTCCAGTACAAGAAAAAGTCGAAGAGTAAATCTGTAATTTCTGCTTCGATAATTACAGCTGTTTCCCTTTTCCGCTAGGACTTCGATGCGCGCGGCCTGCTGGACTTGGGAGCCAAAACTCAACATAGGACTGCTCACACGAAGCGTATACTGCCGAACTTGATTCTCCTTCCTTGCATGAACCCTCCATGGGAAACGAAGAAAATGAGTGGCTGATTGAAGGAGTGCCAACATGACAACACTGAGGAGGGAAACGGTGCTGGGAAAATGCGTTCATCGTCAAGGTCTTTGACTCTTCGCTCTTTTATCCGTAATTCTAGTGTTCTACTGTTCCAGGCATTATACCAACTATCCTTTTCACGGTAACCGACCACCGTGAAAACACTGAAAACAATCATGTAGTTTAAGGTACACTATCAGAACCAACTACACCTCATTCATTGCATCATCAAACCATTTCGTTCAGTCCGAAGAGGAAGCGTAAATAGATTCCAAGTATTCAAACAGCAAATCCTGACATGACGATGAACGCAACCTATATCAGGTTGTTCTCAGGTGGGCATACAAACGCTCCACTTGATAGTAGATGCAGTGCAGCTCTAACACAAACAACGGAGGGTGGCGATGGCGCGGCGACAGGTTGAGGATCAGCTACTATTTATTTACTTCCCATGTAGGTACTTGTCTAAACTCCCACAAAATCTACCGCAACTCACGAAGCGTACTGTACTCCGCGCGACTCTTGGATGATAGTAAATTCTTCAGACTTATCGAAGGGTGGATAGGCTACAGATATGTGAATTATCGTTGCTAATTTCTTTTGGATCATTGTGACCCTTCTTCTCAAGTCTACTTCTGGATCTGAACAAACAATTATTTTGGGAACCCTGTGTTTTTTTGAAAACAATGTGTGAAGTTACTGTCATCCAAGAGGCGCGTGGAGTATAGGAGGTACGAGACTCACCTCCAGTACGTCCTTTTGATAGGACGAATCCCGGCCTGAGGCTGGCTGGACTTTCAAGCAGATGAGGCAGAAAGTGGTAGATGGAGGGGACTCTGAGCAGCGGCGGCGGGTCGCCTGAAGCAGATCCTGAGGAGGAGAGACCCGTCAGGTTCCGAAGAATGGAACGCACCTCGGGGCTCACAGGCACAGATGTGTTGTCAGACAGGAACTGTGCCAGGTGGTGTGACAGTACCTGAAAAAAAAGAGAGAAAAATATGACCCAACCCATGGTAGAAATGTCGCCAATTTCGAAGATCAGAAAATCATGAGATGCAGGATGTCATGTTGGAATCCTGTCACTCCTCCAAGGCAAGGCACGTACTGTTTCATTTTATAGGTACTCACACAGGGAGCGAAGCCTTGCTCAAATATCGGTCAGCTTAGACAAAGAACCTCCAAAATAAAACAACTCTGGAAAGTACTTAAATTTACTTCAGCTATTGAACTCACAATCGGCTAGCGTTTTATATAGTGTCGCGTCTTTTGCATGCCCTAAGAATTTTCGCTGGATATTTCATTTTTCAAATGACAGATTATTCATACGAATAATCCATTTCAATTTGAAATAGCACTCCCCTATGTCCCTATAGGCATGAGCACTCACATCACCGGAGAGTCAATAGGATGAAAGCATTGGGCGTGATGGGAATACAACCAGGCGCAGGACTCACTCCCATATATATCCCTAACCAGACACGGCACTATTCCATGGGCGTAAGAAGGGAGAGAAGAGGAGGGGGGGGGGGGGGACATGCCCCCAGGAAACCAGTAAATTTAATTAAGCATAGTGAGCCTTGGGGGAGGAAGGAGATGGAATAAAATTAAATAAATATCACATGTGCATATATACGACATAATAAATCCAAATAAAAAAATAATATACATCCAAAAGAATAAGGCCACTAATATTCCTCAAACTAAAGGACCTCCGTTGTAGGAGTACAGAGTATATGCCCCAGGCGGCTGGTGCAATTTTATATTCTGCGGTCATAATGGGACTCTTGGAAAAAAAAATGCAAATATACTGCCCTACTGAGAAAAATTATGGGTAGGATGACCAGGCTATATTTTTTAGAGGTCCCACAAAATTTTATAACTTTCCTCTCCTTTCCCACAGTTCTTTTTATTTTCTCCTATATATTGTACGTTGGTTGGCCAAAGCCCAAGGCGTGCTGCGATTTTCCGACGCATTGGACCGAGTTATTCTTATTTATTATTTAGTAATACCGAAAGGAACTTCTCCAAGTTTAAGCATTTCCAGCATTGCAACTTTTGCTCATAAAGGGCGCGCTGCCCAAGCCAGGGGATACATTTTCTATCTCAAGGAAAATTAAAACTCTATACAGCTTTATACTTCATCGAGGTCACACACAACACACAACTCAGAACGCAACCATCAAGGTCACACATTCAATTACTTCAATAACCGCCGCAGAAAGCAAGAATTTCACCTAAACTTTTCCAAAAAAATTTAAAAACTGCCGCGCGAAAAAGCCTTATTGTTTCTTATGGCTTTAGAAACAACTGTCCGAAGTTTGCTGACCAACAGTAATTCTATATATTATTAACTGTTGACTTTACCTACTCGTTACGCTGCTGTCCGGTTTCGAGAAAAGTGTAGGCGTGACTGGTGACTAATGCCCACCCGAAGGGCAATTACCAGAAAGAACGGACGTACAACGTCGAAGGCCGACAGGCAATCAAACCCCTTCCCTTCCGCCCCATCGATTCAATCAGTTGCTCAGACCAGCTGCATGTAACAAAAACCTTACAAGTCCCAGATAATGCCGCAGGTAAGTTTCTATTAATAGGACGCGAGGAAAGGAAAAGCTGACAGCCGTACACTAACTTGAGTGAAATGAGGTATAGTATCGCCACCCTGACCTGCCTGGCCCGAGGGTATTTTGTGAACAGTGCAGAATGCCCTCGGGTCAGGCAGGTCAGGGTGGCGATACTATTCCTATTCAACTACCTTTTGCTGTCACATATTATTTCCATTGCCTTGCTATAACAGGAACTACATGAGTTTGTGCGCATAGAGGGTAAATGTTGCCACCGCAGATCCAGTTGTTTTGAGCATAATCACGTAGAATGGAAATGTTGAAACCCACCCAGCTACGCTCAAGTGACGGTCGTCGGAGGCCACATGCAAGGGAGGGGGGGGGGGGGGGGGAGCAAGATGCCCCGAGTCATTTGGGGGGGGGGGGGGGAAGCAAATTTGATCAAAAAATCGAGTAAATTGACTTCCGGCTTATTTCCTCGCAAACTGCTCTGTGAACTAGAGCTGACAACTGGTCATATAATTGGGCATGGGGTTGCAGCAGACGAGTCTACATCCACAATCAAATAATATACCTACATCCACGTACACCGTACACATTGAATATGACACTGAACAAAAAGTGAAGCCGATGACGTCGTTGAATTTTACATTATTATATTTATAAGATGTGCTGCAACCAGCTCAGGTGCTCGAAGTAACTATACGATAAAATCATGAAGAGGAGACTCAAAGTCCTCCGATGGCTCAAGGTTTCAAATAGGTATGTGAACAAGACAATAAAAAAAAATACTCCCTACAGCAAAAAGGGGAAGAAACCTCATTTCTCGTTCTTGCGTCACTATACTTCTCAGTAAAAAGTAATAAAAAAGACATACAATATGTCTGCGAGCTAGGCAAGGCAAGAATGTCTTCCAGGAAAATTTGAGTTTTCGAAGTAAGCTATTTCGGAATACAAATATTAAAAAAGGTAGGAAAGTCTCCGAGATAGGGACAGGGAACCGCGGTTTTGCCGCTCCTCGCACTGCCAAAAATTAAACTGAGATGTATCTTTATTTACAAGTTTTGCACAAGTTCACAAGTTGAAAATAGTTTAGACTTTAGAGAAAACAAATAACTGAGAAGAGACGGTTGCTTTCCCTTCCAGGCTGCTGGAAGCTATACCGACTCTTCAAAGTTGTTTGTTTCCTCCTATATCAGATCTTCACAAATCTGAAGGACAATAGAATAAGAAACAATTGTCACAGAGCAAATTTCATGGCGTCTTATCAGTAGTGATTCACGATGCAAGAACAAGAACAAGAAACGGCATTTCTTGTTCTTGTTCTTGCAAAGCGACTCTTGCTCTTGTTCTTGTAGTAAAAATCACTTCTTGCTCTTGTTCTTGTTCTTGCTGCAAGACTCTTGCAATTTCTTGCATAAAAATGGAATTTTCTGCGGTTATAGTGTGGTTTTTAGCCTACCGAACGGCCATGTCAAGTTCAATCTATCGTCGCATAGTCTGCAGAGTTTTTCGTACAAAATATGGACTGCAATCCATGAATGAATAAGCTTTGAAAAAACTGCCTTGATTTATGCAAGACTCTTGCGAGAACTCTTGCAAGAGTTCTTGTTCTTGCAAGTCACTTCTTGTTCTTGTTCTTGCAGCCAAAATCGACTCTTGTTCTTGTTCTTGCATGCAAGAAATGCAAGAACAAAAGCAAGACAAGAAATTCTCGTGCATCACTACTTATCAGCTTATCACCACACTGAGGAATAAGAAGTAAATGCGACTTTATGGATAGACGATTCAGGTATAAAGTCAGACTATAACTACGGCTTAAAATATGTGTGATAACCAGTCAAGTAAATCACCAACCATAACATCTGCAATATTTCAAAGCCTAAACTGTCACCGTGGGTCTTTGTCCGACCAAAGTGAGGTAGAATAAAATCCAAGATGTAATCCCCAACCGGAAACGCCTGACTTGGGATAAATGGCGGGGCAACGTAACGACTGTATATACAGATGTATCTAGGTCACAAAAACGAACGTTAATTTATTACCATTTGAAATGCGCGACTCCCCACCCGTTGGTTTTCCTCCTCTCAGTGAGATAAATAAATCATTAGTTAAAAGGCAGCAGGTGCGAGAGAATTAATTTCGCATTAGAATAAGGTCAAATTCAAATGAATCGGTGGCGCAGAAAGCTGGTTCCTAATCGTAAGGAATAGGAATGAGTTCGGAAATCCTTCTCCTTCTCCCAACCAAACGTCAAAGATTCTTTCCGAACTTTTGACCTTCCTCCAGTTGGAAATACCTAAGCCCTGAAAGCCAGCAAATACTGGCAGATCTTTTCTGTTCCTTCCTATATCCCATCAAAACGTGTTCTAAATTCTTGTAAAGGGTTTCTTTTCCAAGCCTAAGCCAGCAGTCAAAGGGGGTAAAACTCACAGGGCTCCCAATTAGGATAACCGAAGCGCCTGATAGACAGGCAATGCTGACGCCGTTGTAGAGCTTTGATAGACAGGCAATGCTGATGCGATTGTAAAGCTTTTGTCGCCTGGTTTAAACTGAAAGGGGGCTTGAGGGTGAATGAAAAGCTATCCATCATAAAACCTAGCAAACATGGGAACAAAAAGCCGCGCTATTTCGTCAATTTTGAAGGTTCAGCTCAAATGCACTCACCGTTACATTCACAACACACGGAAAGCTGAGGTCAAACGAATAATGAAAACCCTGTTTTAAAATTTAAAATTGAAAAACTGTTTTAGCGGATTTCGGTTAGGGTTTTTTGTCTGCCAGAGCATTTGCGATACCAGAGATGAACTTATGAAAATATTTTTTATAGTTTAGAGGAATTTCTAAATTTGTAATTTAACTGGACAACCAGGCGTTTTATACTTTAGTTCCACCTATTTTTGGTGGGACAAGGTCAACAAAACGTAAAAAAAAAAAAAAAAAAAAAAAAAAAAAAAAAAAAAAAAAAATCTAAATATTTCAGAACACCACTTTGGCAGTTAGATAAAATTATCTACTTCCCATATGGTAACATTTGGCAAAAATGGCAAGATCTAAACCATCTTATTATACCTTCCTACATGACGGTTCGGCACTTCTTGTTATAAGTTAAACATTGTGTTGTGTATCCATCCGTTAAAGGACGCCATGTGTGAAATAGCACAATTACGTTTCAAAAATATTTTCCCGGTTTTGGAATAAACAATCAATCAATAGGTGGTGAACTTATGACGGTAGCTTTCAAAGTAAAGTCAGCGCACTCATGACATTCAAGTGCACATTGACGATACCTACTGGAATGAAACATGAAACATAAATTTAATAGGGCTTTTGTAAATATCAAATTACTGTGTCAGCAGTAATAAAAATGCCGCCGGTCATAATTAATCTTATGCGCGGTAGAAAACTCACTCCTTTTGAGATTGTAAGTACCTTACATACATAATGAGCGAACACAACATGGACGTAAACGGTAAGATTACTGAATAAACATCGTTCTACTATACGTTTTATTAAAAAAGTAAAATGACACCCTGCTGACTTAACCTTCTTTAAAAGATAAAAGCAAGTACCTTTTAGAGAAGGAAAGTTTCTTTCCGACTTGAAAGTTGTTAACACCAGACTTGACACAAGTTTTAATGGGTATCTTCCTTTGTTACTCATTTTGGGTGGCACGTGGGACGGTATTCGAATTCTTAAATCATAATCACCAACCTTTTCTTTTATCACGAGGGGTTAACCACTCGGTAGGAATCTCGTTGGGAATCATTGGAAATCTTTATGAAATCTCAGGGAATCTTGGAATTTTTTTGGAGTGGTTACCCTTTCGGGGTTCATATTTCTATGAATATCGTTGGGAATCTTTGGAAATCTTTATGGAATCTCAGTGGAATCTTTGGAAATCTTTATGGAATCTCAGTGAAATCTCAAGGAATCTCTGGAGTGGTTACCCCCTCGGATCTGCCAGTCACAAAAATGACTCATTCAATCTCCAACCCCATGACGTAATTTGTCTATAATTACAGGAAAACTGCACTGAAATAGCATGGCTCTAATTAGAGTATCAGAGTGCGCTGGTGCTCTCTTGATTGTAAAGTGGGGTATCGGGGGTTTCGAGCCGGCGGAGTTGTTGCTGAATGCTGCTTCTGCCTCCAGTCTGTCAGACTTCCCCATTATACGTGAGCCTTCTCCGGGGTACTTCCGACCCCTCCACCCCCACTCCTACCAGTCCTACCCCCTCCCTTCCAGACAGCATTCTTCCACGCTTCCCATCGAGCACTCGCGACGCGCTTGGATAACTCCGCTCTACAGATTAGCCTAGAAATCCTTCGATAAAAAATAACTCTGCAGAAGCGAGCATGGTCCTTTTGCAAATTACAAACGATGGTCTTGTTGCCCCTAATTAGGAAAAAAATTTCCACTTTGGAAATTATGATTAGTGGAGCCTCTGTACTTCAGCTTGATGAGATGTTGATTGAGTTGAGAGCAAATGAGAGAGCTTTCAATCCTCAAAAACTCCAACCTAACTTTCGGCAACTTCACGAAATAGGACAAACTTTACGGCTATCCATACCTTCAGGAGCTATATTCGTAAACCATCCGCATCCTAGCATCCTAAAGTAAATAGGTACACATGGAAATGTTACGCCCAAATGATACGATCCGACACCTGCCCAAAGTAAGGTTGACTATAACTAAATAAACAGGTTGAAGCAGTGAAACCTTTCTGACGAAAAAACTGGTAGTTCTGATGTAAAACCATTAGATGTTGCTTACGAATACAATGAGGGGAAAATTGTGTTTCGCCCACCGTTTCCCCGTAAATTACCCTGTCCTCTCCTCCCCTGAGTCCGGCCAAGAATTCTGAGTTAAATTTAGTCACAGACTCTACAATAAACTCTAAACTGCGGTTAAACTTAACTGAGGATCGTCTGATCGGTTGCCGGATAATGGAACACCTTTTCTGCAATTCCTTATGTAAAGGCAACAGGCAACGTTGGACAGCAAAAGTTCACCTTCACAGCCTTCACTGTACAGTCACATACCTGAACTTCTTCCCTTCGTGCTCGATGCAGAGAGTCAAGCTGCTGCAGCCTTGCCTGCAGGTCTGCGAGTCGTTCTGCTAGTGCGTTTTCGCTGGTCATGTCGGGGGAGGAGGCTAGCAGAAGCACGACCAGCGGCACGGCGATCAGCGCTCCGATCAGACCCGGCCTCCTCCTCAACGGACTCACCGCCATTTTACCTGGGAAGCAAAAAATAATTGATTACAATCTTACAAAATTTATAAAATGTCTCGCAGCAACGGTCACCATCGAAATGAAATGTTTAAAAATGTTTAAGTAGGGATTCAGAGAACAACTGTTGTAACCTTGAGGCCTACCCGCTTCCACCTTATGAGATTCCCACTATATTAAAATTGTCTCGACCTAAAATCTTCAAGGGGGGTCAACTACAGAGATTCCGCATGTCAAGTTATAATAAAGGTAAAATCGCTGAGCCTTATGCGGCCGTGCAAAAGTTACGAGTTGCGGAACTCTAAGAAAATGGGGTAGTGTAGGGTTTCGGGGTTTCTTTGTGGCTTTTTGCATCTTTCGAGCTACAGTTGATCTGAATAGCTCATTTTATTCCTCATGAAATGCACTACAAGATTAACACAAACAAAACCGTGCCAGCTAACGAGATAAACGACTTTTTGATTGAGGAAAATGATTCTCGGAAATTTTTTGGTTTGTAGCGCTGTTTAGTTTTACAATTTAAACACACGCCAAACCGATAACATTGTAGTTTTTTATAAATTTCTTATTCGGAATGAATCAGGCTTTAAGACACTGCAAAGCTTACCCCAAACTTTGAAGAAATATCCATTTCTAAGCGCATTATTGACCATCATACGTTAAAAACCACTAAAAAAATTCTACAGAAACCAACATATCACACCGAATTCTAAAGATGAACGAAATAAAAAGGCATATTAATGGATGTCATTGTTTAAGCTACAATTTGATATGCAATACATGCATAAAATGTTTTGAGAAAATACAGAAAAAAAAATATTTAAAAAATAAAAAAAAAACTGATTTATTTTCGGATATTTGATTTCGCGCCATTTCTAGCAGACGCCAAGGGCGGTCAAAGGAAATGCCAAAGGAATTTGGAAAACCTTGAATTATATTAAAATAAAAACTATTTAATTTTTTATATTATTTCATTAAATACATAATTAAATTTAATTAAATAAAGCTACTAAAGATAAAATTTTTGACATTTTATAAATTAACCTTTCAAAATTTGTCATAGAAAAGTGAGTTTGTTACAGATGAGACAGAGACTATTGGTTATATGGGACTGTGGCTTCCAAACTTAGCTATGTGGTTTTAGAGCAGTGGTTCCAACAGTAGCCTATCATGTGTGGGGGTCAGGGATCGAATACTGGCGGGACTTTTTTTTTAATTTCATTTTTTTCTTTTTCACCGGTAAGTAGATAAGTATATACGGTAAGGAAGTCCTGGCGATCACTCTCTCTATAACAAACACTCACTCACTATAACGAACATTCCCTCTTTATAATCTACATATCTACAACCTTCTCTTTATAACGATGTCCTAATTTATAAAGAACACTCCCACTTTATAATCTACAACACTCTCTATAACGAGGTCCCTCTCTATAACGAACATTCTCTTTAACATGTAACAAACTCTCTATAACGAATATTCTCTATAACAAACACACAGCTTATATAATTATTTTGATGACCCAATTTTGATGAAATTTGATGTACTTACACCTGTCTAAGATCATGGCCAAGGGATCCTTTTAAGTTTAAAGTAGAAAATTACTTAAGAATAATTAAAAATTCGTGTTATTGATTAGTCGGATAAGCAACAAGAGCTCAGTTTTCAATCTATAACATTAGGAATTGATAAGTATGTTGGCAAATGGATCTTTGAGGGTTCTTTGGAATAAAATTACAATTAGTAAAAAATTACAGCAGTCTTTGACTGAATTTCGATCGATTTGGCTCCAATCCCAGTTACTGACGGATTATTCTGAAATTTAGTTATAGGTAGGTACTTTTGTTTAAAACAACGTTACTTAGGTACTTAAACATTTGTAGAGTAGAATTTCGTAATTACCTATGGCCGTTCTTTTTAAAAAAGTCCTCCAAATGAGTAACCACGTTTCTGAATGGTCGAAACTCGAAACACATTTTGCAAACTGAATCTTAATAAAATCACAAAAAAAAACGAAAATTTGATACTGAGTGAGAAGGTTAATTGCGGATATTGTAGGACCCTTGATTTTTTTTTTTTTTTTTTTTTTTTACTAAAAAAGTAGGTACCTAAGTAGGTATGGTACGCCGTTCGTTTAATAAAAGTTTAGAGGGCGTCAATCTAGCCGCAGTGCGCCGCGGACGACCTTCATAGAAAATTAAAAAAAACCATGAGGCCGAAGGCCCAGGTGTCTAGCCCCACGCAGTGGCGAGGTGAAGAGCAGGCGGAGCCTGCGCTTTAGCTCGTAATATATTAAACAGCGGGTAAATTTGTATCTTACCAAGACACTACAGGGAAATTGTCCTGAGAGGTACGGGTTCGAATCCCGGCGTAACGGAAAAATTTTCCGCTTACGACATGGATGTATTGGCTTCGGCCCACTCCTAAACTGGCTTAGGCCCACTCATATTCGGCTTCACAACAACAAACTCATCGGCGCATATATGTTTTCTGAACGTCGCGCGTTAAAAAAAAAATAATAATAATAAAAACGTTAACGAACTAGTTTTCTATAGCCAGCTCTCACGGGATCATGCATGAGTTAGAGCCCGATTTCCAAGCGTATTTATCTAGGACTTTTCCCCAACAATGAAGTTTTCCAGAGCTCTGATGGAGTGACGCCTGACTTTCTCTGAATGAGGGCGAGTGCCTTATTGAATAGGTCTGCGAACGGAAATCAGATGCTTGGCACGTCTTAGATTTTAAGCCGGAACCACCAATATTGCTTTTGTAAGGCTTCTCCACTCAGCGAAAATCTAGTCCTGCTCAGCTTTTCTCGCACGCTTAAATAAGCAGTTGACAGAAATGGTTTTGAGTTTTCCCCGAGGGGTAACCTCAAAACCATGTTTTCCCCGAGGGGTTCAACTTCTCCAGGAATCTCGTTGGGAATCTCAGGAAATCTTCATGCAATCTCAAGCAGTCTCTGGAGAGGTTAACCCCTCGGTTTTCCCTCAACACACTCCAACTGTTGTATATGGAAAAAGCACCCACTGCACATTATGGGTGTCCTATAAACCGAAACTGCCCTCATTTGGGAAAGCACCTCGTAAGTGGTGAGGTGTAATTCAAGAGAAGACTGAAAAGGGGTTAAGGGTCGTTAAAAGAGCCAGCTGTGTCGCTTGTGTCACCTTCACCTCTTTTACGATGTCATCCCCTTTTGGTTAACCCACACAAAGAGGTTCGTTCCAAAAACAAACTCTCACTTCGCCAAGAGTTATTCTAAGAATAAAAATTGAGTTGCTTTTTTATACTGAGAAATATGAGATGTCGTAACATTTTTTTGCCACTTTGAAAGTTAAAGACTGTAGAAATAAATATAAAGTAATAGAAAACTTTCATCGGCATCAAAAGAAAAGGCATATTGGGCCCTCAGAGAGCATGACGCAAGGCGGGAGCCACGTTTTATTGAATATTAACGACCCGACGCTTAATTTCCCCATCATAATTATTCCAAAGAAAACAAAACTAACCTCGACAAATTATTTTTATTTGAATATCACAAAGTCGGACGAAATTGGCAGCCAAGAAAGTTAAAATCATTTCTAATTAATGGGGCCCTGCTCCTAAAAATAAAGCCTTTCTATCGGCAACGCGTGGCTCCCTAAGCGATCTCTATGCCAATAAATGAATGAAAGTTAACAGTTACAACACAGTTTAGCTTAACGTGAGGCTTAAAAGCAAATTTTATCGCAATGAGAAAAAGTGACAACAACTTCTGTTGAAATTGGGTCTGATGGCAAACAAAAACCTTTTTACTTGTATAATATATTTATTTACATAATATACATTACCCGTTATGGAGATAATGCTACCGCCCGTTGAGGGATCCATTTTTCCTTGATGTAACCAACTTTTCGTTCCACGAGGGGTTAACCACTCGTTGGGAATCTCGTTGGGAATCATTGGAAATCTTTATGAAATCTCAGGGAATCTTGGATTTTTTTTTGGAGTGGTTACCCCTTCGGGTTTCATCTTTCCATGAATATCGTTGGGAATCATTGGAAATCTTTATGGAATCTCAGTGGAATCTCAAGGAATCTCTGTAGTGGTCACCCCCTCGTCGTTCCACTTCCTTCACAGGTTTGCACATGGGGCATCAACATATTTTTCTCACAGTAAAAAACCCTTAAGGGTCAACCGACGAATTTTAAATAGCTGAACTACAGTGCAAAGTAGAAGAAGAAGTTCCTGTCTAGTGTCGCTCAAAATTAACCTAATAAGAAGAATAAAAGTATCAATATACAATAATTATTAAAAGTAAACGTGGAGTCCAGAGCACAGAAGTTTACTTTGGGAAAGTTCTGGCATTGAATTATGAGGAACGCGAATCGAAAAGGAAAAGGCGAAGCCACATCGCCATGGAGACAGTATCCTGCTAGAAAGCTCAACTCGCCAAACTTCAAAGCAAACCTATAGAGGAAAGGTGAGCGAAACGACTTCGGCCTGTTCATAAAAACTGATTCCACTAACAACTTCCGACCTCAAACTCCCGAGCTATTATTAAAATTCTTTCCGACGAAAACCTTTTATCGCGTTTTTCTCTATCCAATCTAATGAAAAGTTTTTTGTTCAATATATTTAAACTTCTCTTCTCTTTTCCAAGCTGAACGGTGAAAAATGTCTCCACACCTGACGGCTGACGGTTTTATTGTCTCAGCAATCTTCACCGTGGAAACTAAAATTTGGAAGGGCATGAGCTAACGAGCGATAAGTCATAAGAAGAAAAATAAACAAAGGAATATGATTTGAAAAAAATCCCAGTAAACTGAAAAGAAGAAAAAGAAAAGGCAGTAAGGAGGAGGTGGATCGCCGGAAGGAGATTCTGAATGGCTCTCTCGAATGCCTCCAGCTTACTAGAGAAGTGAGAGATTTCCAGACATCCAGCTGAGGTAGAATTAAATAATATTCCATGAACAATATAACTCTCCAAGTACAATAGAAGTTTCTAGGACAAAACAAGGGAAATGGCGGGGAAAATGCGCCCTCGATGGTCCTTCTGGTTCCTTTATAAAGCTTTCCAACAACAGTCAGGAACGAGATATGAAAAATTATTGCATTTAAAAATGCAAATAGGTATTAAGATAAAACAGTGGAGCAGACCTCAGAGCAAAAAACTGTGGAAGGTAGGTATACCATAACTCAGTAACTCACAGACGTAGTAACGATGAGTTATGAGAGCGTGCGCCCGCCACCGGAGGAAAACAATCTCCGATCCAGTATTTCAAAAAGCTCCGTCTCTTTTTCATCTCGAAGCATTCTTTGTCTCACCAGCATTCAATTATATCTCCATTCAGTGCAGCCCCACATTCATCTCCCCAAACAGAAGCAAGCCCACCACTCTTTGTTCTCAACAGTATCACAGACTGACGGGGTGAAAGCTTGAAAGCTCCATCAGCGGAAGATAGGGAGCAGCCCTCGCACACTCACGCATTCGCATATTTTACCCCCTTCGGGGTGGAGGGCCCTCCATGTTGCAGGGTGAATATTCCGATCAAAAGAAAGGCTTACATCCATATGCATGGTTCCAGCAAAGACAGAGAACTTTTGGTGGAAAATAATTATTTTTTGTTGTAAACTCAGAAGAATCCTGTGCCAACTCCTGACTAATTTCTGCATAGTGTTTTTCTAAAAACACAGGACTTTCTAGCCACAGGGCAACGATATGCAGCAGGGAGGCTGTTCCGTACATGCAGCAACGCTATTTCTAGGCTGTGTTCGATCACACTCTATTTAACCACATCTGAAGGTTGGTGTCATAACCGTACTCAGGTATTTCTAACAAAACTTAGCTGAGGATCGTCGAACCCGTCGTAAGAAGACATAAGTTTTCTGATACACAGTAAGCGAACACACAAGTAAGCACATTCACTAAACCTAAATGCTGCAAAATTTTAGTACTTCTGCCGCATGAATCCGACATAGTGTGGATAACAGTGACGAAAGATCTTTTACTACTGAATTTCCCAGAGGAAAGCCTTGAATCTCAATCAAGTGAAAACCAAAAAAAAACGTCATTTTTCTTTCTTTATTTTTGGGGACCGACATAGAATTGTTTTCATGTGACTGAGCTTTTTTGGCCTCTGCTATCAGACGTACTTCCACTCCATCGAGCTCAAGACTGACGAGTTGCACTCAACACTGCCGCTGCTTCACTACATCCACACCACAGCAAAATATTGTTCCATTTTTTTTTTACTACATAACCCTTTTCACTGAACTGCCATAAAAAGCACAAATAATTGTAAGTGCGGTCTTCAGTCTTCCATATGGTCTATTTGTAACTTGTCATCAATAGAGGGTTCGCTCTAAGAGCCAAGTTCATTCATCCACAACACACACAAACAAAAAGCCAAACAGAAAAGACCTACTCGTAATATTTTCCAGCACTCAAAACATTATTTGTATTATGTCAAGAAATTTTAAGGAAACATTCACGTTGGAGCATACTTGAGCAATCCAGGGTTATCTCCAGCTTTTGTTACAATAATCTTTATAGAAATTTCGAGTTATAATAATAACACTTCCTACATACTAACGAATACCATACAAAATTTCTAACACCTGTCATCGTCCAAAATTAAAAGTCACACACTCAGGGTGCGGCCCACCATGCCCAGTCAAGAGAAAACTGTAGATTTTCTCCTATGTGTACCGTGTTAAAGTTCCGAGAAAATCGGCGTTTTCTTTTAACTGAGTATGGTGAGACGCACCCTCAGGCAATCAACTGAAAACTAAAAAATTTACAAGCATTATCTTCCGCCAAACCAGCAAGTGAAACGATTCAGGGAATTGCATCAAGTTTACCTACAACCACATGCATGTACGAAAAGCATGTCCAGGTCAAGAAGGCAGACATACACGCCAAATTACACGCATTCCTCCCCAGCAGCTAAAGTAACAGCACTGCCGAATCAGTTCTCACTACTTGCCCTGGGAAATAAAGCTGATTTGTACGCGCACTTAGGCACTCAGTCTGATTATTTGATCACTGATTTTTTAGTGCAGTATCTTCTTGACCGAGGGGGTAACCACTCCAGAGTTTCCTTGAGATTCCACTGAGATTCCATAAAGATTTCCAAAGATTCCCAACAATATTCATAGAAAGATGAACCCCGAAGGGGTAACCACTACAAAAAAATTCGAAGATTCCCTGAGATTTCATAAAGATTTCCAATAATTCCCAACGAAATTCCCAACGAGTGGTTAACCCCTCGTTCTTGACTGTACTCAACTTGACAATGCTAAATAATGAACGCTTTATTCCCCTTGGGGAGAATGGCACCAAGACCCAGACTTGCACAACATAAATGGTGGAATGCCTACAGGGATAGTTTCAACGGATCAAGGGTAATGGGTAAATAACTAACGAACCCATAAAGTCAGCAATATTGGGTCGCTGAAACTTCAGATCAAAATAAACCCTCCTAGGGGCATAACACAGCCACCGACCCTTTTTCGATAGCGATTAGTAACCAGCATTTTTATCGGAAAAGAGCCCCCTTTCTCCCTGGGAGATGCGGAGAGGGTGTATCAGGAAAATTCCGGGTGAGCGGATGATTTTCCCCCTCAGCTATCCCATCATGGAGCTTTGGTCGTTTGTGCTTTCCACTTTTCACTCTTTTTGTCCGAGTCCCCCTTTTTTCCCAAATCGTCACCCCAGTGTTCAGCATCGGCAACTCCAAAATCAATGAGCAATCCACTCAACCAGGACATCCCACTCTTCCGCATCAAATAAAACGGCACGTCTCGCATTCTGTCTTTCACAGTGACGCCGGTAAAGGATATATGGTTTCCAAAAGGGTGTTCATCGATCCTTTTTCCAAGAATGCGATGAAAGGGTGTTCGAAAGAGAACGAGGTGAAATCGAAAGTAACTCAAAGGATAAAATGTACGAAAGGGGCGCCGCGCCACGGGATGAGAATCGGAGGAAACAGCTATATGGAAACTGATACTAAGCCACCGCCTTCCGGCTTCCGGCAAATCTAGAAACATTCAAATACGGGATACGGGTTTGAGGATCTCTTTCTCCATGGGCATTAGACAAGATCGGTTGAAGGATTATGGCGCATACAGGTAGCTGGTACAAAGCCTCTTATGGACGCTAATAACAGTGTAACAACCTTTCAATACTTCCTAAACATCGCGCGTTTTTTAGACACAGAATATTTCGAAACTTTAAATTATCAGAAAAATACGATTTTTCAGCTTTTTTTTTTACCCAGACGACGGATTTCAAGACTTCACTAATAAATAAAATATATTATAAAAAAAAATGCATCAGAAACAAATTGCCAGCAGCTCTATTACGGAACTTTTTATCACGCGTGATAACCGCGTGATAAAAATTTGCAATGCTATTTTCCCTATGTTTTCGTGATAACTGCGTGATCACGCGTGATAAAAAGATCCATAATAGGGCTCCTGGAGCCCCACAGTATTCGAGTATAAACAGAAAGCCAGAAAGCCAATCTTTCTCTTGTCAAATTTTATGAAACTGTCTTCAATGAGGCTTGAATCACACTACTCTGCAAGTCATATTCAACAGGAAAATCTCTTTTAAGTTTTCCACTACATTTTTTCATTCAGAATAATATCTAAATCCAGATCTAGAAAATGAAAAAGAATATAAACAGTCGGGAAAAGGTGAGTTCCGAGAAGCAGAGATTGTATAGCATTATTATACTAAGAGCTGCAAATAAGTATTAGAGAAAAGAGTGAAGCGAGGATTAGGACCAGCTTCGGAGAATTTTTTAGTGCCGGCTAGAAACGAGACATAAGACACATTTCAGGCATGAGCTACATAATCCGACTAATCATTTTTACTTCCCTGACAGAAATCTGTTCAACAGACAAAAAAGGATTATTATACGCCAGTTCAAGCAAATGATAGAAACCCGAAATTTAGCTTTCACTGACGAAGCATTAGTTACTGTAGTGATCACATCATCAATAAAGCTCAGCAGAAAATTTTCCTGCTTTAGTGTTTTCTTACTAGCTTCAGCTATTGAACAAATTTTTCGAATAATACTCAATACAACATAGCCTTTTCTTGGTACACATTTTGTTGCCCTTTTCCTTCTTAAAAAATATAAATATAATACAAATAAAGGGTTCGACAATGGTCGCACTTGACTTTCTCGCAATTTTTATCGAAAATTTGATTTTTTTTTACGTGAATTATTGTCAGAATTTTAACTTTTTCTAAGAAGTATTTTGCCTCACACTGGACGATACTTTTAGGCACTGCATACCGAATTTCAAACATATCCGTCAAACAGTGAAGTGTCGTTCGACGCGCAAAGTATATGTTTTCTATTATGCATTTCACCGTCTTAATTTTTAAGTAAATGAAAATCTATTGAAAACGCCCTTGAAGCATCTATCTGAGACCACTTTCACCAATTTTCAAGAAAATCCGTCGATTAGTGTTGTTGCAAATGTGACCTAACCTATCAAAAACGTGATTTCCATTTTTGGAAAATTTTTCCTACGATAATGCCAATATTGGCCCAAATTTTTGGCCCATCTCAAAAAGAATAAAAATGATCCTGGAGCATCTATCTGGGAACACGACTGCAAAATTTAAAGGTTCTAACTTTATTACTGTACCGTGAAATGCGTCTTGAGTAGACAAAAACAAGATTCTAGCTTTTTTTCCTATTTTTGACTTTATTTTGCCTATATTGGCCGCAATTTTGAATTGATTGAATATTTCTTCGACAGACCTTTAAGTAATGTTATTAAGCACAAGTTTATGGATTTTTGTGAAATTCCGGCTAATACTGTTCATGGGGCCAAGATTTTCACGTATGGGCCAATTTTGGCCCAAATTTTTGGCCCATCTCCAAAACAATAAAAATAATTCTGGAGCGTCTATCTGAGAACACGACTGCAAAATTTGAAGGTTCTAACTTTATTACCGTACCGTGAAATGCGTCTTGAGTAGACAAAAACACGATTTTGAATTTTTTTTTACACTTTTTTGACAATAGTGGGCGCAATTTTTGAGTAATCAAAATTATATTAAAAATGTATCTCGGAACTGATTTTAGACATCTCTGTTCCAAATTTGAGCCAAATCGGTTGACTGGTGTGACCTCTAGCCGCGCTACAGACAAACGTACGTACGTACGTCGGACGGACATGACCTAAAAACCATTTTTTTGGTATCTAGGACCTCTGAAACGCCTTTTGCAATGAAAATCTCAAAATCGAAATTTCGCACGATAACATAACTTTCTCAGCCCATGTATTACATACGGGCGAGAAAGTAAAAAATAATAGAAAAGATAAACGCCTGGCTTCTCATGCAGTATAATCATATTGAGAAATTCATCTAAGCTACAAAAAACGTTTTCGAATAAACAGGTTCTCTCTTCTGATTTGATTTCAATGTGGACAGCGTCATAGAGAGGACTGTTCGAACGAAGAGATGCAGAAAATTTCCCGAATTGTGTGACATGAATGTCTGGATCACCAAAAGAGTAGAGTGTTGTCTGGCATAGTTTGACAAATTTATGTCGGTTCCGAGAATTTCGTGGAAACCCGAAATGCTTCCGTTACTATTTAACCTAGGATTCACTTGGGAGTTAACCATTTCCCTGAGGGTTGTTCCAACCCCGAAATAAAACCAAGGGGAGAACTGTGCGTCATATTTGGACAAGAAATTCACGAAAAGCTAAGCAGGAGTACATACTGAAAAACCTAAGAAACGGAAACCTCTCTAAAAGCTTACAAGGCATTGGCTAAAAATAGTTCCAACAGAAAAGGAGAAATAGGAATTGGGTAGAGCATGAATGTATTCATGAACAAGTGGATCAGAAAATGAGTAAACACACTCCAAGGAAGCAACAGAGAAGAGAAAAAAACTAAAAAAAAAAAAGTCGTTGCTTTAAAAGGAAATTCGGATTGGGGCGCTGAAGCTCGTGACTGCAAAATTCCCCAAAGTCCCATCAAAGTCACCGAAAGTCTCACAGCTCCCATTCCAACCCCGAATTGAAAGCTGGTGAGACAATAATAGACAACTTCAATTTGTTTTCCTCCTTTTGGAATGCTGATCATGTTCAAAGGAGGCAAGTGGTTTGTTATTATGGATGAGGGATATAAGAGATGCGATGATGGCAGCAATCGTTTACTGTGCCGCTCCTGTCTGCCTGTTCCTCATGTATTTTACGGCAAAAAACAAGGAATAAATTCGAATATTTCCTATATTAAGGGCCACCATACATTCGCTATTTTTTTACGTTTGGGCTTCAACTATTGGATATTTAAATATTCTGAAATATAATATGTCTTTTTAACGGCATTACTCATGAGGCTAAGTTGTGATTTTACGATCGAATGATATTTGTCACCAAAAACATTGTCCAAAATTAACCGATTGTGACATCACAACATAGCCTTACGAGTAACGACGTTAAAAATAAATATTATATGTCAGAATATTTAAATATCCAATAGTTTCCTTACAAAGTTTGAGGTCCAAACGTAACATTTCCAGCTGGAAACGGAGACGTTGAGGAGGGAATGGAAGTATTTCTCAATTTCCTACCGGTCGCTCTCCCTTCAGGCAGTCCAGACAAGATGAAAGGCGAAGCTATCGTAAACAGCTGATATACATACAATAGTACCAAGAAGCTTCCCGGTCCAAAACTATCGCCTTGATTGCATCTTGATCGATCAATGGGTATATGGTCTTGTTTCACTCTATGGTATAAATAAGGTATAGGTGGGATGAGGAAAGTGGTGTATAATATGTAGTTTATCTCGTAAGAATGTGAAGTGAGGTCTGAAAATGGTTTCAAAGCACAAGGAATGGTCTAACATTCCCACAAAACCGTACAGTTATTTATGTTCGAAAGAGACAACCTGAAGAATTAACAGACACTGCGGGGCGGCAGGGGGTGGAGTGTCGTCCATTCACGACACGTCATTCCCATCTGCTGGAAACAATGGCTGAGTCTGCAGGAAAACCTCCTCCTAACGTCCGGTTGTCACAAACTAAGCGAAATTATGACAAAAGACTACGGACATGGATTATTTTTTGAAACATGTGTTCTGTTCTTGACCCGGGTGGCGAGAATGGGCTGAAGGGATATTAAAGAAGGAGCTTCTTTACAACTATTGAGTTTACTACTGAGATAAGACATACACGTAACAAGGGGGGGGGGGGGCATCCGTTTAGCCACCCCCAGGATTTTTCTTACCTACATATGCCATGCATGAGGAGACGGCCTGGGGTCTTTGGTCCTCATACGCCCATGAGATAAGGTTTTTCAATAGCTACTTTCAATGGTTCTAAGTTATAATCGTCCCGAAAATACTACTACTAAATGCAAAGAAATCATCACCATCAATATTTTCACGAACATTTTTGAGATAAAGGTATGTCAATTATTCTGATCGTAACTGGAATCCAGTTGAATATAAGCACCGGATAGAGAAGCCTGATGCAGATTGAGCGAAATAAGGGTCGGGTAAAGTACTTAAGGGGAGGCCGCGCCCCACTTGCACTCCACTTAACGTCTGCTTAACCCACGGCCTAACCACCCCCTCCTATCGACATTACTGTGAACCTGCGACACTTGTCAAGCATGACGTCATGTTCAGTGCTTACCATCATACTGCGAACTTGCGACCCTTGCAATCAGTGTTTAGCGAATTGAGAACTTACGACACAGCGACACTCATTAAGCGTTCAGTCATTACACTGCTCAGCATACTGCAAGCTTGCGTGACGTTTCAGAGTTTACCCTACTGGAAACGTACGACACTTGCGAAACATCAAATGACTTCATTGTTTATTATATTTAAAACTTCCGACACTTGTCCGACACGAAGTGACATTTAGGGCGCTGCGTATGTGGTATTTTATTTTCATCACGTTTGGTACTTACCATGCTAACATCGGTAAGTATGACGTCATATATCTATAAATCTTAAATCTGCTCACCTGCGACTCCTGTGAAATGTGACGTTATGTCACGTCGTAATCAGAACTCCACATTGTCGACAGCACGAACACCATGCCATACCGAGACAGAATTCAATGTTCCGTCGTCACTTGTGAAGCGTAACGTCATGTAACGTCACCACCACACATACTCCAGCTGAGTCCCCAAGTCAATACCCGGGAGGATATCAAGAGGTTACTAGCCAAGCCAGAACTTGGAGGAAATTATAATTATAATGTCTCCACCTATCAATCATTAATCTAATGGAGTCATTTTCTCGCGCGAGGTGCTGCTCAGTGAAGCGGTGGACCGTGCAAATTAATTTATGGAAAGGAGAGAAAATTTCGAGGGGTTTAAGGCGGTTTTTCCCAAACGTATTCCTCCGAGACACAGACTCCACGTATCTTTCTACATCACCTTTATCCTCCCTTTATCCCCCCTTCAAACCAGTAGACACCAAAAACAAAAATGTATATTTTCCAAGGGGGTAACCACTCCAGAGATTCCTTGAGATTCCATAAAGATTTCCAAAGACTCCCAACGATATTCATAGAAAGATGAACCCCGAAGGGGTAACCACTCCAAAAAATTCCAAGATTCCCTGAAATTTCATAAAGATTTCCAATGATTCCCAACGAGATTCCCCCTCGATATTTTCCAAAAATGGGCTACAACAATTTAAATCAATTTTTACAAATTTGTGGAACAAAAAATTAGAAACTAAACGATTCCACATAATAGCCCAAAAACTCCTCCACCACGGCAGAGAGAGGGAGTTCCACCACCCCCCGAACCCGTATAGGGATATAATAAGTAATAATAAGTGGTTTAAATGTCCGAAAAAAATCTAGATAAATTTGTGTGAATAGTCACCTTACAACACTGTTAAGAATTCTTCGTAAGTTCCACATCCGCAGACTATCTCAGCAGCAGGATGAGGTCGTTACGTAGACGTAACCTTGACTACATTCTGTGTGACAGTCGACGAATGTAAGGTAGGGAGCCTGTTGACACCAAGCACTCAGCCTCACACTTAATTTAACTGCCACCTGTGTGAAATCATCTCATCGAAACCTGTCAGCCAAAGAGGCGATGGCAAACCCACACGCGGCCATCTCGACAGATTACCTCCAATCAGTTTAACGGTACATAAACTGATCAACCTCACAAATGATTTGGCCGCGGCCGGGCCAGGAGACGAGCCCGGTCATTTAATAAATGGTTTGAACCTTGCGCAGTTTCCGGCAATTCTGCATTAATTCGAAAAAGAGGTTTTTCTCCATTATAGGGAAGGACTTTAGTATCCGAGGGGTTAACCACTCGTTGGGAATCATTGGAAATCTTAATGAAATCTCAGGGAATCTTGGAATTTTTTGGAGTGGTTACCCCTTCGGGGTTCATCTTTCTATGAATATCGTTTGGAATCTTTGGAAATCTTTATGGAATCTCAAGGAATCTCCGGAGTGGTTACCCCCTCGTTAGTACCTATACTGAAGTCCAGCCACTACAGTGTTTCATAGCTTTACGAATATGTTAACTTTCCTCGCCTCATTGTTTTCTTTACACACTTCGGTAACAGCTATGAGGCAAATGCTTGAGAGCGATCTGTGTTAACTGACACTTGTTCCCTACCTCTTTTACACGTTCACGGTAGATAGTAGGGTATATATTAGGAATAATAAGCGCTCTCGCAGTCACCAATTATTTCCAGTTCCCACCGGGCACTGTCCTGACATTAAAATAGGCACAGAGTTGAAGGTCCTGTCAGTCATAGCTCCAGAGCAGCTGACAGGGTACGGAAGCTTAAGTGAAACGCGTCAGTCAACACCAGCTGTCGAGGCTTCGTGTAATGAAAATGTGGTATGTTTTTTCCAGATGTAAGATGCTCTAAAAACTGAATTCTCTTCGGAAAGTGGGGTGTTGAAAATAAAATAAATAACACCTCATCTTATATACTGTTATTTCCTTATTGATCCTTATTTCCAATATTCACCGGCAGTACCAGCGCATTCTATAAAACTAACTTAGAAATAAATAAATAAAATAAAAAATATGTATTTCAATGTTGGTATTTTTACACACTGTTGTTGCTCCCACGGACAAGAGGGAATTATTGTACTATGCATATGATATTCGGGTATTGTATTAGGAAGTAAGAAGGTACTAAAATAAAATGGATGCATAAAATAGCCACAATATCATCACCAACAGAGTTTCATGTAATTACTCAGAGTCGTATTAAATTTGAGAAACACGCTAAAAGCAATACAGCTCATCAATAAAGGAAACAAACAGGCCACGATTTCCCTCCTCGGCCTCTTCATTTAAAATTTAAGAGCTAAGTCAATGGATAATAGATGAGTTGGTACTGAGGTTGAGAGAAACGGATGAAGATTGGAGAGAGGAGGTACGATATCAAGTCAAGAAGCAGGTGTGCTTTTGGAATAATACACCACTTGCCAGTTTCCACACCCAACGAATGACAATCCAAACGATACACGACCGCGTATGTTTAGCTGGCGGATCAGCGATCTGAGGATCTCAAAGGGCTGCTGTGGGTGGCGAGGCAGCCATTATAACCTTTTCTGGCTGGCTCACGTTACCCTTTGCATATGCTGTAATGGAGGAAATGCTTACACTGTTTCACAACAGCCTTGGCTTTTATAAAAAGCAATGAGCGCAAAAGAAGGCCATAGCATGAATTTGTAATCTTCCTTCTGCGAGGAATGGAAAAGTCAGCAAGTGTAACTGGCGGAATTATGCAACAAGGGAGGCAATAACGCTCGCGCTTTCCACTTTTGCGAGGCGTTCGGAGCTCGGACCGTCTCGAACGCGAGCAATGTAAGTAAGTACACGTTTACTTCCAGCAGAGAAACACGTATCAGCCCAAATTGCTTTTAACTCGAATTTCAAAAAGCTATTTAAAGTTTACGTCACGATACGACCATTGACATCGAACATTATAGCGGCACAACCAACTTTCATTGGAAAGTACTTATATATGTAGTACGTGACAAATAACGACCGTTACCGGAGATTACATCTCAAAACATGTAGCAAACGATTCAAAATTTTACGTTCAAAAATTTCTTTCAAAAACTTTGAAGAACGTAACAACCGCCAGTCAAAACTGCGAAAAAGCTAAAATAAATCAAAGTCCATAAGCCTCCAGCTATTTACGCTCCTGAAGATCGACGACTTTATACGACTTTATAAAATTTTGAATAAAAAAGTACAACTCAGTACTGTGAGGAGATAAAAAAATCCCACGTGGTTTCAGTCTTTTAGCAGACAAAAAATGGGTCTCTTCAACTCTAAGAACAGGCTTTTTTCTATAGACTCCTACTATAGTACGGCAAATAGACAATGGCAGATGCTGAAGAAAAGAGTGGGTATTAAAGCCAGGAAAGCTCGAGGACGAAGTAAGAACGGCATCTGAACAAGTAAGCACACCTCTTTTCACTTTTACAACAAAAGAAACTTCTCTTCAGACTTAGATCCTGGGGGGCTAAGCTTGCCTCCTGGGAATGCAGCTACGTAGGTAAACAAACACTACAACCCTAAGGCAGTAGAGGTGCTGATTTACCCCTCGGCATCTCAAAAAAATAAACATAGAAATGGTGGACCCCCAGGTCTTGAGCTCAACCCGATGAGCTGCTCTTATTGGTTGGAGACAAACAACTAAAAGGCTCTTACAGGAAAACAGCTGCAAGTAACTGGATCTTCTTCCAGAGAATGCTTTTATTTTAAAATCAAAGGGGCAAGTGAAAAACAAGATTTTATTTAAATATCTCCCTTTGTAAATGATTTATTTTACTACTACAGTATTTTACAATTAGGAATTTTAGGTAATTTCCTCCCATTAGTTAGTTAGCAGAGGGTAGGGGGGATAAGCCACGCAACTAGACAGTTTTCAAGCTCAGCTGGCAGCACTACCAAATACCAGCTCCCCAGCCATCGGGTAAACGATGGGGACCTACAGTTTTAGGTGGGTTCCGAACCACCACAGCCTCGATATACATTTTACTTGACATGCTGAACATATCAGAGGTGAATGCCGAGCAGAAAAACTTTTTGGTAGGATTGGGATCGAACCGGTGTGACCCGGCTCTCTCTGCTCGTCAAAAGTCGACCATTTAGTCCACTCGGCTATCGAGGCCGTTAATTTCCTCCCATAAACCTACACGAGTATAAACATACCTTGTGGTGAAATGAATACGTACAACTCGTACGAAAGTGATGGGGGAAGCTACAAAGTGCCTTCCATGGGTAACGCTGTGGTTGGCGGTCGGTGGTATCAAGTCCTGGGCGGGGACCTGTCACCCACACTAATTACCTAACTTGGAGTAGTTATAGGGGATGAAAGGGGTGGGGATTCCATTGGACTCCACTTCCCCCTTGTCCAGTGTGTCAAAGACAGATGCCTAAATACAGTCTCTGCCCACTTGGACACCACAATGAAGGATGCCAGGCCATTTCCTCAACTTTCGCTGACTACTTACTCGCTACTTACTGACCTGAAACTTATAATGAAGTCTCCTTGCAAACAGGCAACTGATTTCTATTATAATCATAGCGAGGTTTAGGTAGAAAAGAGTCAAGCATTTCACTCCGAGAAAAACCACGAAATAATTGTCTTCTCCTCTAGGGAAATACAAGAAACGAGGCTGTCGCAAGATTCTTTACTTCGGAAGAAAAGGCAGGGGAAACAGGAAGTAAAAAATCCGAGGGGGTAACCACTCCAGAGATTCCTTGAGATTCCATAAAGATTTCCAAAGATTCCCAACGATATTCATAGAAAGATGAACCCCGAAGGGGTAACCACTCCAAAAAAACATTCCAAGATTCCCTGAGATTTCATAAGGATTTCCAATGATGCTCAACGAGATTCATGGAGTGGTTAACCCCTCGAAAAAATCTGGAAGTAAGTCAACAGGTACAGGTTGCCCGAGCTGTTTAGCTTAAATCATCATCCTGTCACGACCCAAAGAATAGGAGCATACTCCAATAATATCCCAAAAATATAAATATCAACTCCAACAAGTTTACAGTTATTTTCTAGAGAGAGATCCCGGAAAAGAGTAAAAAGCCTTACTCATAGCACCTCATAGATAAATAATAGTGAGGAAGGGAAGGAGCCTTTCTCGCAGATTCGAAGAGTGGAAGCACCTCGTTAAAATTAAATACCCCCTTACGAAATGACCCTATAAAACATCGGAGAGTATCTTTAAAGCAGAAACATGAAAACAGAATAAACTTTTCTGATTAAAGAAGAACGGACACGTTATGAGCTAATAACCAAGATAAATGAGTTTCTGGAAGAGCGGAGAGATGATGGAGAACTAAAAACTAATAAAATAAGAAAGAACAAAGTGAATACAGAAACGAGGATACAGCAGAGTGTTTCAAAAGGGGAGTGTCAAGATAACGTTGAAATGATGAAGATTGAAACGTGTCACATATGAATAACAGAATAACAAATGAATTATAAATACAAATATCATCTGAGTTTCTAGTTTCAAACTTTGGTATAAGCTAAAGCAGCGGTTCTGAAACTTGCAAGTGATCTGAAATAAGTAAGTAATTATAATATTACAGTTTTTAATTCACATTTAACTTTAAATTGTTTTCTTTCGAATTTTTAATGAAAGAAAAATTACAGTGCAACAGACGTCAAGTATTGTAATACTAGAGCCATAGCACAAGCGCCACAGTCGCTGCCACGTTGAAAATTATGTATAAAAAACATGTACACCCACTTTCAAATTACATAATCATGGTTCCGCAGGCGTACCGCAAAACGTGTATCCCCACTTTCAAATTAAATTACAGTGATAACTTTGATAACACAGTGCTTAAAATGAGGGCCAAATACAAAAGGATGAGATTATTTTATCAGTATAAAGCGCAATCTTAAGTGCAATCTCAAGATAATCTTGCACGGTTCCCATCAACAGTTCTTAAAACCTCTAGCAGAAATATTTCTGATCATATAACGAACTATAATATTTTTAGTCTGCTTTGTTTTAGTTTTTGGACAAAAAGTTATTTTATCGCATACAATAGTCCTCATACTGTCGCTCTATACTATAAGGAACGAATGTTTCCAAAAATTTTTACGAGAGGCGAGAAGGTGTGTGAGGTCGCGTTAGAGGATTGGGAATTGGGAGCAAAGACGGTTCATAGTTGAAATTAGATAAAAAACGGCTCACAAGAATATTATGCTACTATAACTGACGTAGGCAGGTTATGTAAAATGAGTCTGAGACGAGTTAATGACACACTACGCATGTCATGCATAAAAGGTTCAACTTTAACATATGAACACATGGACGTCCTCACCCACATCATCATAATTATTACGACCATTGACGTTCGTCAATCACTACGGAAATTGAAATCTCGAGTAGCAGTAACGTGAGGACAGCTGCTCGTAACAGATGCGCCTCATGTCGGAATGTATTCGGCATTTACCAGGGTTACTCTGAACTCTGAGGGTTGTAATCAGTGCATTATATTATTAGGGAGGCGACAGGCCCTAATAGAAATGAACACACCACATGGCTTGGTCACACACGAACTCTCATACAAGTGGGGCCTTGGGGAAGGCAAGCCAGTTTCTGTAATGGAGATCATAATAGTATAAATGGGACTTCAGAAGTTACTGGCGAATCCTTGCTGTATCAAAAGACTCCTTCAGTTTTGGACTTGGTATGGAAATAAGTAAATTTCAGGTTACTCGCTTGTTTGCTGCGTAACAATAATTATCAGAAATATTTATCACATACAAGAAACCACGGAATTGTCTTTTTCAAAGCAAAACGGAATCTTACTGGTTGAAAGCCAATTTCCTTAGAGCAAGAAATACTGCAAGAAACACTCAAGTTTAATTCAGCCACACCCTGGTTAACGTAACTCCAGGGCTTCCATAACAACAAAAGATTAGCCAGAGTCAGACGGCATAACAACAAACCACCAGCAGCTGCAGCTACACCCATAAACTGGTTTTCACCTCCCTGATTTGGATTCCCGCCAAAACAGCGCCGTCTCCCTACAGCCATTCTTAACCCTCAAACACCATGACCGAATGCAAGCAACTATGACAACGAAAATCGAAATAGTTAAAGTTTTGTTCTCAGGGCGAAGTTCAGAGTCGAGATATGATTACCCGGCTATATACAATACGAGTTTCCAAGACGTAGTTGCGAAGTAAAACTATCAGTATATGAAAGCGCCTTGGCATTTGTCAGGAGGTACAATACTCGTATACCTGTTGCCTTCATTGTAACAGAGGCAACGAGAAGCATGGAAGAGCCAAGAATAGAACAGACAAGTGACGGTTACTTCAAACTGATACAACTGATAGGTCATGTCATGATTTTGAAGAAAATCAATACCCAACTGCCAAAGTTAATTACGGTGAAAGCTCCTGTTAAAAATTCACAACCTGAGATGCGAAACTTCCTCCATTTCACTTAACTTTCTTATGTGAAACACGAAGTAGCACAGAAAAGAAACCGGCGAGGTAACTGAATTATGTAATGAATGGATAGAGCTATGACAAACTCTAAAAATACGGCTTGTTACCATAATAATAAATTTGTTTTCCTTTGAAACGCGAAAGCAAGGCACAATTTCCTGTAGATAAGCTTCATTGCGGGAATATTTCGCATACTTGTCTTGGCTCTTTCAAAACGTTAATAAATGTTAGAGCACGGTGAAAACTCGAGAAATAATTTATCATTTTGTAAAGTTCGTTTATAAACACGTATACGAAGCTTCAATGTAGGGGACGTCTTTGAAATTTACTGCAGGGTTCGAAAAAAGCACTTCAGAAAGACAATAAGAGTCGGAGTGGCTTTAAGTGCGACTATTCAACGCACTTTGTTTACACTTCTCAGTGGCATTCTTCCTTTAGATATACGATCTGATTGTAATACTGTTCTGAAACACAACTACTTATCTTTTAACCATCACAAACTAATTAAGTAACCACGTTGAAATTCAACAACAAAGTGGATTTCTGGCACATCCCTATACAGCGAACTATGTAGTTGCTGAAGTGAAAAAGGCATAGGTAGGTATTATACTTCAAACCAAAAATATTACAAAATGTATTTACAACTAATTCTGCTGCCACTTTTTTACTCTGCCTCAAAATGACGCAACTCAGCTGAAGCGGAGAGCTGAAGCTGAAATTTCTATGTATGGGTATACAAGATTAAACGACGGGCTAAGGTGAAGACAAGGAATGAACCCTGCAGCTCTATTACGGAACTTTTTATCACGCGTGATAACCGCGTGATAAACATTTGCAATGCTATTTTCCCTATGTTTTCGTGATAACTGCGTGATAAAAAGATCCATAATAGGGCTCCAGGAACTCTACCTCGAGACAATAGCACACCAAAAGATTTTTCCACCTTGAACATGCGAAAAATGGTCCACCATAGCTAATCTAGAAATCTTGATAAGTGACGATGATCAAAGTAAATGGCTTTCGTTATTACAGAAGTCCCCGATCGGATTGATTAAATTCCTCCTCGATCTTCCTTCAAGATCAAATATATCAGTTATAGAGCTGGGTGAGGAAGATAAGTGACGTAGGTTATCAATCCAGGAGAAGACGGATGCTGAACAGGGGAGAACGGGGGGAGTAGGCTTTGCCTCCACTTAGTTAGGGAGAGATAAGCACAAAGATGAAAGATAAGAAGAGGTACGCGAGGGAGAGAGGGACAAGTTGGAATGAGAAGCCGTAAAACACACTGAGAGAGTAATGAGACTGGAGACGGTGAGTTTTCAATCAAAACTTTGAGGAGACATTGATTGTCCAAAGGCAAATGCTGGCGCTCACCAGCTGAATTGTTTCCCAGCGCCCGCCCTTTCTACTTCTTTCTTGTTTCAGGCAAACATTTTCCTTCTATCCGGATAATAAAGGGAGACATTTATTAAAGAAAAGATCCAATGAGGCAAATAGCCTCAAGAGACAGAAAAAACTTTTATAATAGAAGTATATCCGAATTAAAAAACTAAGGGTGCGTCCCACCATGCCCAGTTAAAATTAAACTGGAGATTTTGTCCTATGTTTACCATGTTAAATTTAACATGGTAAATCTCCAGTTAAATTTTAACTGGCCATGGTGGGACGCACCCTAACAGGACCAGTTGGAAACGGCAGCCATAGCTGAAGATTCAACTTTAGAAGTTTTATTAGCAAATTAATTATCAGTCTGCTCGTTTTTAGAAAAATTAGGGTAAAGGTTTTGTAGAAGAATTAATTAGAAATAGAACTACAGTAAAAATTTAAAAATACTGCCCCTATGTACTTTTTTTGGTCCAATTTATTAATAATACCTATAGTATTCAGAGCTGAGTGTTTATAGGTACAATATTTCTTAAATGTAAACACTGTTTATATATTTAATGGTAACAAGACTAAATTCTCTAAAAATTCTCTCTTCAAAACGCAATTAGCGATTTACACTTACAAAAAAACTACCCGAGTTAAGTTTTTAAGAAATTATTCGAAATGTAGATAGTAATGTAGTAAATGTATACCTATATATAAAAATGGAAAGCGGTAGATGAACTGACTGGCCATCTGAAGGTCGTGGGTTCCAATTCCACCCTGGGTGGCAATTTTGAATCAACTATACGCGCCTACGAATGAGATTTTTGTGAAACTGGCCCAATGAGCTTTGCAACGGGTCGTGGCCGCATAACCCCCCACCGGCATCGCTCACGAATTGGCCACTAAAAGAAATCTGAGCACATTCAGACTTAGCCCCCGATTACACCTTACAATTTCCAATCCAAATAGGATCATAAAAAAATATGATCAAGAAAAATTGTAAGGTGTAAAGTGAATTGAGTCAATTATGATACAATTTGTATCGGCCGGTACAAATTGTATCATAACTGCTGCGACTACCTTCCTCTGTTCCTCTAGGCTGCGATGTGTTTGTTGTTGTTTGGTTGAAAATGGCGGCTGAGGTAAGTGGAATGGAAATGACCCGTATTTTAATAGAAAATGTGGAGGAGTACGAATTTCTTATAACGTTGAATTGAAAGAATATAGCAGAAATTATTTAACCTAAAACGGTTCAAGAAAGGACCCTAAAAATCTTCAAAATTCTATTTTTTTACCATGTCAAGTTGGCGTCACTGCTAAATATGATCCTATTTTTATTGTTAAGTGTATTGCAGTTTTTCTAAAATTTTTATGATGCTAAAAAAATAGGATCATATAAAAATAGGATCATATATTTATTGTAAGGTGTAATCGGACCCTTAGTTCTTTTTGTATACGGTGTATGTATATAAACAGCTGCGATAAAACTACGACTTCTCTGAGGTGAATAGCAGTCGTCAGAAAACTACGATACTTATAGCTCGCCCGGAATGGAGGCAGCGGACATAAGGAGCACGAGAAAGAGAAGTAGGAAAAAGCTAATAAAAGTAAAACTGCAGGTTGGCCCGACAGCGCTTCCGCATGAGGGCGGACAACTTTCAACTAAAAAAAAAATTATATAAGGAAGGCGGACAGAGAACGGCGAACTTGGAAGTAAGTTTTAAATAAGGTCAGATGGGGAACATGAAGACAGCGGCAGTTTCTCTCCATCGCCAAGTTACTTTGAATTACAAGTCGGAGCGTCAGCTTTTGAGGGCTTTGGCAGTTTGGCACCAACGGGCGATGGCATTGGCACGAATGCAAAACAAGTAGGGGAGTCCAGGGAGCAGGCGGCGTTCAAATACTGAATATTCATCGTATGTCAAAACCTTCCCAGTTCCACGCAAATCTAGCCTGACCCCTTCGTGGTGGGGAAGTATGGGACATCTGTGACTTAGAAGAGTCAATTTAATATCTTGATAGACCACCTTTTTTCATAGACCATATGACGTGCCTCACAGTGGCCGAGTGGTCAAGGGGTCCGCTTTGTGTCCTGAGAGGTCCGGGTTCGAATCCCGGCGGAACGGAAAAATTTTCCGCTTCCGACATGGATGTACTAGCTTCGGCCACTTCGTCTTCGGCTTCGACAAACCAACTCATCGGCGCATATGTTCTCTGAACGTCGCGCGTAAAAATATAAAAAAAAATGACTGAAGACGCACATAACAATATAACGTATGATTCCACGGATAACATCCGAGTAGCACGCAGGCGTTGGGCGCACGGTAATGTCTGCAATCCAGCAACCACACAGAGTTCAATGCTACGGAACGGGAACTCAACAAATAACTATTATTCGACCTACACAATATGACCGTGGAGATTGGCCATTGCAGTGCATTTAAACAGTGGTAATCGCACCTGACTCTTAATATAATATAAGAAACGTTACCTTCTTCTCCAAGCCTGTTTTCTTTTGCTCTTCTACTTGCCACTCCCAGGGGAAATTTATCGAACAATCGAACAACGATTGAAAATTTAGGGCAGTTTCTAACGTTACATTACATTTATAAACACATTTTCTCATGTCACCAAGGTGAGTAGCTCAAGGTATAAGTCTGCAAACCTGCAAAAGGAACCAAAAACTGCAAAGCTCGTAAGAGACGCGAGTATAATACACGTACTTACATCTGCGACCTTCCGGGCCCTGAAACGGAGCTCTCGATAAATCTTCAGGACCAATCTGGGCATACCAGAGACACCAAAGCACCCATTCTCCAGTGCTGCAGGTTCAGACCTCATGTAAACTAGCTTTTAGAAAGGAAGTACCTGCGCCAATCTGTAACCAAGGGGTGTTTTTCCTGTTTTCTTAACGCGCAAATAGCACCTCGTTAACACAACAATTGTATTTTCCCGCACTAGTTGGTGTTAAATGGGTGTTAAAAGAACGGGATAAACTCCCAGCCGGGACCAAGGGTTGAAGCTGAATTCGGTCATTCTCCCGAAAGCGAGGCAGTAAATTCGTTTTCAAGCAGGCTGGGACACAGGACGGTATTTCACATTATGTATCTTGTATCTCCCAACCACATGGGGGCTAACAACCACACGGAATTCCGCCGACTCGGAGATAGATCTGCAGGGGTTTAGGCGTAAAAACCCGAAACGTAGCTAAGCCTCCTTTCAGTATTTACACTTTAATGAAATTTCAGCCGCCACCCTCCGTAATAACGGTATATACGTTTGAAGAAATAAACTGTTTCATACAAAAGTTGCTTAGTTTTGCCCTTACAAGCTACCAGAACAAAAAACAAATATAGAACTGTCAAATTCCCCCCCCCCCCTTTAAGATTTCCCTATTAACGAATATGAACTAGACTTCAGACCTACGATTGGCATGCAAAAACTTTGGGACCTTGGTAGCTTCGGTTTAACTTCTGTCTGTTTCGTGTCTCTTCACATCTATTCAGTAGGTACTTCTACTTGATACAAGGCCAATACTACAAAGTGGTCATGGAGGAATACTGACGATAGGAAAAGCACGAATCATAAAAAATGGGAGTGCCCAGTGGAAAAGCCCAGATTTTGGTTCACGAGAAAACGTGATGTTCCAAAATCTCTACTTCCAACCAGTTCACAATCGACGATCTTCATAACTAATCAGATGTTACAAATCAATACCACTACAGCCTACGGGCTAGTCTAGGGGGACAAAGTGTCCCGCGTTTGGTCACACGTACTGGTATAGGAGGAGATGATTTTATCAAAGTTTCCCGCGCTGAATAAAGGACAGATAACCATTAGTGGGCCTTTCCCCCGTTCTCGCCCTCTTTGCTGCTCGCAACAGCTTTCAGTGGCATTTCCTCGCTTAGTGAGAACTCGCCGGTAAAATGGCCTTTTTCAGAATGTGAACAGACTGACAGTGAAAGGAATGTATAAGAACTGGTTTTAGCCTGAAAAGCCAATACGACCCAAAAGCCTTGCATATTGAGGTCACTCAAATCACAGCTCTCCTTCAAAAAACTTACAGAAGCGAACCATGCACGCTCGACTTCCTCGTTAGCAGCGCAATGGTGAAGACGTGTCCAAGGATGGACGGACTGAAAGAGAGCAATCACCCACTTCAGACGGACAATCAAGTTGTTCGAATTATTCAATCTGCCGCAGTTTAGTCAACAGCCCCCCGACAAATTGACATGACTGGCTCTTAGAGACTCGTCAAAGTAAGAAGTTGTCGCTTTATCAATATAATTTGGTCATCCAGTGAGATAATTATCTTATCTAACGGTAAATCGTCAATGCCATGCCTCCCACGATGGAGGGCTCGTTCAAATCTCAATTTCCGTTAGGGGTCCCAGACTCCCCCCCACAATTGCCATAAGTAAGGTTGTGAGTGCAATGAGGAACGATGGTAATAATAATAATAATAGCTGAGGGTTGGGGGGGACAAGCCCAGCAACTAGACCGTTTTCAAGAACTATCCATTGTGCTCAGCTGGCAGCACTACCAAATACCAGCTCCCCAGCCATCGAGTAAACGATGGGGACCTACAGTTTTAGGTGGGTTCCGAACCACCACACCACTGGGCTATCGAGGCCGTTATATAGGAACGATGGTAACTACCTATACGAAGTTACAAATGAGCTGACTGCCACTGCCGTAGTTTAGATCGGGCGGGACTCGTCAAAAGGGTCCTCCCCAATTTCGGAGTTAACCTTGTTATTTTGTTGGAAGAGTAGAGAGAAACAGGACTTACTCAGCAAATATCGAGCCTCCTGGGATGTGTTTCCAGCTTTTATAAAGTAATTTCAGCAACAAGTCATCATCCGACACCCCTCGTGTTCTTATTCTACAATAACCCACTGAAGGTCATTGGGTCACAGTATAGAGATTGTAAAGATAAAATGCACATAAGTGAGGTATTTACCAATAGTTTCCCTGGGAAAAACAATGCAAATCCATGGGACAGTACAACCAGTCACGACGCGTACCACTTGCATGAGTAGTGGGTTATAATGAGCAAAGTACCTGAGCAAGGTTTGACCCTACGACCTGGGTATTTGGATGATTCTCCAGTAGAACACGGCTAGGATCATTTAATCGGTCCTAATCGAAAACGGTACCTAACTCGATTGTTCCCGTCAAGCCATCCATGATGGGCGACTTGTGCTTTGAGTGAGGAGGTACCTGCTCACATAGATCTGGGACACACCAACCACCCAATGTCATTGCTCCTCCCAACAAGTTCCAATTATCTAGCTAAATTGTAGAAGAACACAAGAAGGAGCCACTTAACTGACTCGAATCTACTTAACTGTTAGTAATGTTATTTACTGGGTCGGTGTGGAAACGCGACAAGGCGAAATGCTGGAGAGGGGGTGGTTTGAAATGGAAAAGCTCAACTCGTTATGGCAAGTTCAGTAATAGTTTCACGTCAGTGCACGGTTGCATTTATGACCGCGTACCGACCAAGTGAACTCTCAGCTATCCACGTCCCACAACACTTCGAGAGGCAAACTTAATATTCAGAGAGTACCAACAGAACTACTGTCGGAAACAGCGCCACTCAATATGGCACATACAAAAACTGACAACAAGTCACCCAAGTATGGGGATGCTAGTCTTGATATGGGGCATCCAGCACAGCTATAGCTACGTACAAATCACAAATCACTGGATGGTGACGCCACTTGAAGGAATTCAGCGGACTCTTTTTTACCAAATCTGATACAAATACAATCTCAAAATCAATATTCTGCTCTATCACAAATCACAATACCAGTACGACAGTAGGTACCTGCATAAGTTCATCATACACATGGGAAAGTAACCAAACCCACAATTCACCATAACCCAGTTTTGTCCTTACCATTAGTCTAATCAAGTCTACCACCCTAAAACATCCGAAGCCACAGTATAGGAATAACTGGGTGGTTTGGTACATGACTGAACCACTTCGGACTATAGGCCATTGCCCTGCTCAATTCATCAGAGATGACACACCCCTAACAACGCCGGGGGTAGACAACTACTCCTGAGACACAGACGAGCTACAGGTCGGGGCCTAAACCGACTTCATCCATAAATAGGCAATCCTACCAGGGTAAGACGGCTTGGAGCAGCCTACTTAGGTACGTGCTTTAGGCTAGGAATCAGCTGATCTAGCGTAGTACCAAGGTCTAACGATAAACCTGATGTGGAAATGGGTGATGCTCATTTTTTTTTCAGTAGCCCCAGCTGATGCTTTTCAATAGGTATATGTACCTAATACCTATCTACGGAACTAAATGCACTGACGGGAGTCCCACAGGTAGCACACCAGTGTCACCCCTCAGGTGTAGGAGTAAAGGATGCAACCTGTCCACTTTTAGTTAAAAGCAAGAAAATAAATGTCAGTGAATGAAACTTACCATAACGGAGCACGCTGCCACAAGTGTTAGACTGCGTATTGAAATGATTGGAAACAATTTTGCCACAGGCGAAACACCTGAGCGAAAGAAACCCAACAACTAAACTGAGAACCGCAAGATCGGCCAGCCGACATTTTGAACACAAACCACAGAGGCTGCAACTATAAAGTCAGACAAAAAAACATACCTAAATATATTTCAAACTGAATAAAAAAAATATTTTAAAATACTAAATAATATTTATATTATATTATAATTTTAGAAAAAATTACTAAATGTAAAAATATTTCCAACTTATTTTTCTAGTGACACGATTTCAAAGCCGCCATCTTTCTGTGTGTAAACAAAAAGGGATGTTTTTTTAGCGTTTGTCAAAAGTGGCCGATTTGATGTTTTTTCGCCTTTAACTTTTATTTTTGTGTTTCACATGATTGAAAGGAAACCATAATTAAATACTGAAGAGATGTACAACGTATTGGTGGACTTTTTACTCCCCACGCAGGTATTCCACCACCCTTGTGTTGTAATTTTCTATTTTTGGTGCGGTAAAAGTAGCTGTTTAGCCAGCGCCTGACACACAGTGGCACATGACCTATTTAATTTTTTACTTTTAAAGTAAATAGCAAACATGCAGTCAAGATAAGTAGATAGATTTGCTTTTTGTCCCCCTCTTCTTAGTAGGTACAACGTCGATTTTACGGCTGGTATTTCAGTTATCCTTACTCCTTACCTTCATGTACCTATAGGTACTGTTATGGTTACATTATTCAGTTACGTTAACAGGAATCTGCCTACGTGCACTACGTTCCTGCTTTTAGTATTAGCCTTTCAGTGCAAATAACAAGTCTGTGACTCTGGTTGAGTACCCAATTGGTCAGGATGACGCTACTCAAACGTAACATCCCAGGTGGAGAAAAGTAGGATACACTAACGAATCAATATACCTAGTGGAGCATAAGCCGTTTATTTGGTGAGTCGATGATCCTAGCTATCCCACCAGGAAACTGGGAATGATTTGTGTCTCCGATGTTGGTTGGTTAGTATGCATAATCAAGTGATTCTTGTCAGAAATTACTTGATCTTATTGACTATTTTGTCATCTCAAAAACAAATAGTTGGCACAAAGTAATGACATTAGCTCTTTCTATTATTCAACTGCACTCGCTTCGACTCAAGCTCCATTTAATGCAGCCTCTGTTTCCACAAGTACCCGGATAGGCGGCAAGGTGAAGTATTGCGTACGCAGTGCAGCGTGCCGCGGTCTAGATCTAATTACTAGCTGCAGGCGGGCTCCGCCCTTGGGATGAGGTCGGCCGGTTATTAATCCAGTGAAGATGAAGTGGAACAATGACTGCACTGTACCTATCTTTTCACACAGAAACTTTAGTTATTTGTGTTAAGATTTAGCAGTTGTGTTGTTTTTTGGAAAATGGATAGTGACGAAGAAATCACTTGATTGTTGAAACGAATAAGAGCCATCCTTCTAGATACATAATAGCGAGTACTCTTTTGAATATTCTACCCTTACCGGAGTTAGGAAGTAAGGTCTAGTTTTAAATACCTGGTTGATTTGAAGAAAACCCGGCTGAATTGTTTAAGGGGTAAGGGAGTTGCCACAGATTCACTGTAATCAGGGCCTCTTCTTGTCCCTTCTAGTAAGAAAATTAGAAAGAATAAATCGGCCTTTGAAAAAAAATTAAAACATTCTTGATCGGTTTCAGAAACACTCGTCTAGATGGGACTTCTTTGGAGTCAGGCTCCCTGTCCTGCTGTCCGAGTAAGAATGGGGTCCAGTGGGTCCAGGCAAGTCTCATTCATTTACCCAGGGCTACCATTAAGAGATTACCCTCAAATCGTCTAACTATAGGTAGTTAAAACATTTAAAATTGAATTGAGGATACGAACAGATGCAAGCCCGATTGTTGCGGAAATGCTTCAAAAGAATATAGTTAATATCAGATCAGCTCAATTTTGTTCATTGGGTTAGACGGTTTTACGGGAATTACTTACAAAGCCGGGATTCATCAGGTTCAGTTCCTCCCAAAAGATTTACCAGTTGTACCCCAGAAATGTTCTTGTGAAAGAGCTCTATCATTGTATCTTGAAAAGGGCGTGCCTTCTTAGGGTATAAAGTGCAATAACATGATTCCTATGAGAAGATTCTTATTACATGAATCTTAGGTTGTTTGCAACCGTTACGCTCTTGCTAATAAATATGTAAATTCTGGTCAAAGGTAGCGAAAAAACAGAACAGGTTTGGGAGAACACCTATTACGAACCATTAGAGCGCTTCAGACTCTTCGGAGTCGCTTGATCATGAGTCACAAAATAAATCGTGCAAGGCTATTAAATCCTTCAAATATCACAATATTTTGTTCATCGTCTAACAGCAAAAATCCACAATTTTCACTCAACCAAGTATGGTGGAGGTAGGTAAATGGGAGAGCACCTGGTACTGAGTAGGTTGTTGACTGGCCACCGACTAAAACTCCACTTGAAACAAACCTGTTTAATTAGTAGGTAATTAGTTAATACCGCAGTACGCAAAAAAAAAAATAATAATAATAATTACTAAGATCATGGTCTAGCTATGATTTAACTATAGTAACCCGAATCAGTGGGTCGATACAGTGTACCATTTTGTACTCAGTCACCAGTGCCTGCCGTATTTTTTGCCCGTATTTACTATTGTAGGATGTTTCCTCCTTATTTGGCGCTTTTGAATAGTTGTTGATAAATATCATTTCTTTATGCTTCGATCAACTCTGCCTCTAGCAAACCGGTCGTCCTTGGTGATGCTGAAAAGATGTATCAGGAAATGGAAGTTATTCCCGAGTGACGGCTTGGCATACCTATAAATATATAGGTAGGTTCGTACGCTGGTGCTCATTTTATTCGAGCATAATATAGTCAGCATAGACAATGAAAGCGCGAAATTAACTTTTTTTTAGCGCGATTGCAGTAGGTACATGAGGAACAGTAAAATCACTACGCAAGTCTTTGCTTTTTCAATCTTTGTACTGTGATGTACATTTAATATTGTGTATACAGTGTACAAGCTTTGTAAATACCTTTCGTCTGAAAGCTCTGAGCGGAAAGCTTGAGAAATTCCATTGTATAGTACAGCCCTTTGTTCCTTTGACATTCTCTCTCTGGAGAGCCTTCGCCCTTAGGGCTGTTTACTTTCCTTCTTGCAGGTATGCACCCACCGTTACATCTAAGTTTTTATTTTCATTGAAAGGTTTTCATAGTTCATTCTCTGAACAGAATATTTCAAAATTCCTAAGGTAAAGTCATGCAGGCATTTCAGCGTAGCGAGTTCGCCCTTGGAACTCTCAAGATCAATCTTCTGCAACCTTGACGATGGTTCTTCCGTTCTTCGTTAGGTGACCCTCGAATTCAAGCGCTATTTCTTTTCTCGGTTTATCCCGCTCTCCCACTCTGTCAACTAGCACCTTGGGTATTGGTTTTGAGCTACCTACTTGCAATCATATTATAACTACCCGGAAACTCGGTCACTCACTCCGCAAACAAAACATTTGCCCAATGCTTCAGTCTTGGAATGCACAGTACGAGGCATATCAGCCCGTGTTTCTTTCCTGACAGCATCTCACGTGCAAACAAGGACTGACGTTGGTAGGTAGGTACTAGTTTCGATAATATCACAGTTGTAACGATAGGCTGCCCGGAAGACAGAGTGCGCCTGCGCAGGTGCGGTAATGTGAGTCGCGACGTCCGTGGTGTGAGCCTGGAAACCTGACCGAACATCCCCGGCCTTCCAGAGGCGTAGATCGATCCGGCTAGGTGTATGATCCAGTTATAGGACAGATTTTTATGAAAGTGCGGAAATCAGAAAAGACATAACACCCACTCTCCTATTAATTTTTTCCCCTTGATGTGGACGTTGTTAAATACTCATGCCACTTTCTTCTATTTCGATTTACAAGCCCATTTTATTGTAGTATCTCAATGAGAAGATAGATACCTAGGATATCAATAGGTCCAAAGCGCTCGTTGCATTAGAACCTGGGAGGACGACCTCTAATTTTCCAAGTGGGCTGTACCTACCTACCAAATGTTGTTTTCTATACAATTGCTCTGGGAACCGCACATTACGAGTGTACCTATGTTCATCCGGCAAAAAATTAGCATATCAAGTCTGAAGACCTTGTTCTCAACGTATCAAATACCATATCAAAATTCTCCCATGGCGCATGACACTGAACATTTTTTCGGAGTCAAAAAACTGTATATTAAAATTTTCAATTGAGTTTTGAAGTCGATAGCTGAGTTTATTCGAAAGAAAAAAAGCCCTTGCAGAGCATAGCATTTTCATACTAGCTATAAGAATGGCGTGAAGTCATAGCTTTATTTAAGTCATTTATTGAAATTGACCCCTTCGATGAACATTTCTGAAATTTCAGCCTGACCAAGGTGCATTTTTCACTCAGTAATAAAATCCTGTATGCGCTGCATATAACATTTTGTGGTATTGAATAGATGCAGACTGCACGGTGCGCCAATGCGACCTTGCACACATGCTGGAACCTAGCTTGATCACTTGTTTCCTGCAAATCTGCTATTCTTCTTTAGTGTTCCATGTGTGGCGAGTGACAGGATGTAGGTATGCTGATGCTGTGCCTCGTGTCTCAGCCTCATCTTCTTATGTCCTCAACGTCTTTCCGCACTCGTTAGGTTTTCATTTGTCGAAATGGTCTTTGTTGATTTTAGTTTGAGGTTTGTTTCCGTTAGGCATAGATCCTATGATCGTTATTGCAGTTAGTTGACAGTTATACCTGAAGTTAAATTCCCTTGCCGTTAGGAGAGGTGTATCTTCTCACACAAGGTTTAAATACGTGGTTACCTGTTCTGTGATTTTATCTCTGTTTGTTACCAGGTTAAATTGATTATCTATGAATCTATGATACATTGTCATGGCCACTTTACCTACTATTGTTTTCGTTGTAATCACCCTGATGATTATTATCATTGCCGCGTCTGTATCCTGAATAGATCGCGACAAACAACAACCCGGTCCCTACGGGATGTTGAGGAAAACGCGCGACGTTCAGAGAACAATGCGCCGATGAGTTGGTTTGCTAGATGTTTTTGGCCGAAGCCGAATATGAGTGGGCCGAAGCCAATACATCTATGTCGGAAGCGGAAAATTTTTCCGTTCCGCCGGGATTCGAACCCGGACCTCTCAGGACACAAAGCGGACCCCTTGACCACTCGGCCACTGAGAGGCACTCATTACACTAATGTTTTACGAATATACCTAGTACGTATGGACATACCTATAATAGTGAGTACCTACTCGTACCTATACCGACCTACATACTTCCTCCTGATAGGTACTTCCTCAGTCCACTTCGCAGTTGCTTTATGAACAACAGACCACTTATAAATGTGTTGACAGTTACTGTTATATACCGATTGTGTTAAAATGTAGGAAATCTGGCCCACTAATCAGAGCAAGTTACTCCTTGTTGGTTGGGCGTACTATTATTCGCAACTCTTACGCAAAACGTGCGCACTTATCCTTAAAACCATGCGCTACTATCTTATCCGGAGACTGCGTTCTCATTGTTGTCATCAAGTGGTACTCGAGATAGGGACGACGAATAAGGTCCTGCCCCCTGTGAACTTGATATTTAGCCCCACTGCCTGAAGCAATTCGCTAGTCCGCAAACCAGACCCATCCGCGTGTGTTGATCACTTTTCTGCGTCGTTTCGCAGGCCCCCACCAGTCAAGTCAGGTATCCCGCCACACTGGAGTCTGACCCATTCGTGTTAGTTGTGATCTAGTGCTCCAACAACGTGGTTACAGTAAAAGTGTACCGTTCTTCACTCTTATGGTTACGGTGAGCAGTCTTTTTTTCTGCTCTTCACTCTTCGGAGAATTTAAACACCATGCCCCTTGAAATGGACTCGGAGGAGTTCTGTGGACCTTTTAACATGAAGACGATGAGGGAGTCTCTGGCGGTGGCGGAGAGGCTAGCCAGTGCTGCCATGCTCACCTCCCCCGCTGCTCGTCGCCGGCTGAAAGCCCGCAAGATGGAAATTGGTGGCCCAGACGTCGATCCTATGTTCGTTCCCCCAAAGGAAGTGCTTCTTTACCTTGTTCGGTAAGTTAGATTCGCTTTTATTCGCTGTTCTGCCACCACCCACCAGTGCTGACCCATGTCTTTAGGTGATACTTCCAACGTACTCTGCACGGTTCTACTACAATTTAATGGTTTTCAAGTGTTTCGTTTCTTAGCTGTTGTATAAACAATAGCTAAACTAAAATGTATTCCAAATGGGTTAACGCTTCCAGTTTGAGAAATTTACAATTATTGATTCTTGCGACCTGTTTAGTCTGTTTGTCCGATCTTTCGTTTCGGAGAGGGACAGCTTGAGCACAATTTCTTATTGTGATTCTATTGAGGGAGCATCGATTTAGTCTCCAGCAAAAAAATCCTATATCCATACTGCTGCTTGATAAGTAGGTGCCAAAATTCGTTGTCAGGCTCCAGCCTGGATCACATGTTCGCATATTTTAGTAAGCTTGTTAAGGTCACTGCACGCGGGTCACATGTGGCGACGATGACCCCACTTCACCTTGGTCTTCGCTTGTCAGTCAGTTCAAGTGATGACTCCGCGATTCCCAAAACATGGACTGTGTTAATTTGCTCTTTGCTTATTTTTTTATATGTGTTAACACAATCAACTTTCGGTTTTTACTAAATACCTACGTACCTGTAGTGCAATACATCATGTCCTGCATCACAGGTTGAGCATTCACTCTTCAAAGATGTTATAAATTCCGGAATCCTTCCCCGTAGGTATACGTGTTTGCGTAGGTACTCCTCCGCCAAATGTGATTTTGTGTTGTTTCGTACCAAATGCCTAGATTATTTTTTCTCACTTTGACATTTTTTCGATCCAAATTTGATCCAGTAGGTACTGTGAGTCGTTATCTTCTCTGGTCACGGGATGGCAGTAAGGTATCGTTGAGAAAAGCTAGACTTCTGAAAGCGAAACCTTGTACTCATCCGTTTGAACTAACACAACTTTTCTAATGTTATTACTGAAATAAAAATAGCATGCATGACTTGAATTTCCATGAGAGTTATGGTTCCAACAGAGGGTCGTGTGTTTGGACTTTGAGGATAGGAGCCGAGGGCTCGAAAGCCGATGCTTTCATCATCCGCTGTATGCGTACCTCCACGCCTATCCGCCGTATTATCTGCTTTGTGTGTGCAAACACTGCAAACGATTGTGCCCTTGTATTGCTGCCTTCTGTCTATCGTCATTGCTCATGAATAGGTAAGCTGTAAATCCTTTGTGAACCATCCGTACTATCCATATTGACCGTGTTCCTGCATGGTTGCCTAATAGCTGCTGACCTATGCACTCGGTTGCATATAGATACCAACTCTAGGTTCTGCAGTAGAGGTTCCAGGGGCGTCATTTGGCCCTCTCGGGGGGGGGGGGGGGGGGGCACTTGACCCCCCCAAGAGGGCTGTTGCCCCCCCCCCCCCCCCCCAAGAACGAATTAAAAAATTACATTTTCAGTGAAAAACGTAAAAAATAAATAAAAATAATTAGGATGATTTACCTACCTACCCATGACCATGAGTTACATCCAGTAGAGACCATGGATGGTATTTTGAAGGGAAAACTCTGCTGACTATTGTGTACGGCGGTCGATTGCATGTAGAATGGCCGTTAGGTCTAGTCAAAAAATTACGTTAAACCGGGGACAATTCCTTGCGAACAGTGCTGGATTAACCATTACCTATGCTAAATAAGCTACAGTTTGGGGCCTATATACGCTCTGAAGGGGCCTACAAAAATTTCCAACGTAATAAATAATTAGGAAATTTAAAGTTTTTCCTGCAAAATATGGAGATTTTACAGGGTAGTGAAATTTTCGGCTCGCTCGCTTCGCTCGCTCGCAAACTGATTATTTGCTTGGGTTTTCTTACTCCAGTTAAAGTCAATTTTTACCGACTAATAATTGGAATTTAAGTGGGGTTTAACGTTAACCGAGTATGGTGGGACGCATCCTAAGTATATACCTATAGTGACTATTTGCCCCCCCCCCCCCCCCCCAAGAAAAACTGAAATGACGCCCCTGAGAGGTTCTGTCTGTATAATGCTCACTGCTCAGTAGGTAATTTTCATGGGTAATGTGTTTTTGAATTGGTTGATTTCGAGGGGTTAACCACTTATTGGGAATCTCGTTGGGAATCATTGGAAATCTTTATGAAATCTAGGGAATCTTGGAATTTTTTTGAGTGGTTACCCCTTTGGGGTTCATCTTTCTAAGAATATCGTTGGGAATCTTTGTAAATCTTTATGGAATCTCAGTGGAATCTCAAGGAATCTCAGGAGTGGTTACCCCCTCGGTTGATTTTCTTCATTCAAGATCACTTACTGACGGACGAACAGGTGTAATTTTCAAATGAACAACGTGGTATAAAGTGTAAATGGGTAGGCACAATAGTTACATCACATCGAATTCTTGAGTTGTGGCACCACCTCCAAAAAGTGACCAAAATACGGCGTACCAAAATATGGTGTACCTATAAACCCCATATTATGTTTTAAATGATTAGGACTGCATAAGAAGGAAATAATCTTCGAAATCGGCCAAAATAAACATTTTATTTTCTCCCGTTTTATTATTTGGTTTTTGGGAGTGTAGTAAACTGTAGTAGTAGGTATACATTTGTGATTATCAATTTTATTTATAGAGGAATTAAGGCGGAGTAGAAGAAGAGAAGAAGAGTAAGAAAAAAGTCCTAATACCTCATCGGAAATGAGCTTCTGGAATTCCCGAAACGCGAGGAGAGCAAGAAGACGTCCAAATCGGTGGGTTTACTGGATTCAAACCCTTCAGACATAAATTACAACCGTATAGGTTCCTACCTATTTAGGATTTAGGGTATGCCAAACAGATTCTAACCTACAGTGCAAAAACTTCAAAGAAAGCTAGATTTTCTGATCAGTCGACTACAGTAGAAAGAAGATGCTTGTTAGTTAACGTTGTACCAACCTTGGTAATACGTATGTACCTATATAATACCTCCTATGTTGGGTGCGATGTTTTTCTGGCATCCATGAACTCGACCCCTTTTTGGTACCTATAGAGATTTACAGCTTCAGCCAAACAATTTGCGTTCAAGTTTGTGTATAGAAGCTGTTAGCGATCCCTAAACCATTTCTTTATTTGCTACAACTGCGCCACTAACTCACTTTTGTCCTGTACGAGTAGGTACCTACTCTTGAAATGTCGGCCAGATCAAGGCTACTGCTCGCACTTGTACCTAAAAAACGGTTCCTAGTAACCCACCGTCAACAGGCAATTTGCAACTGATGACTCAGACTGAGGATCATAGCTACATAAGCACTCGCGCGGCCTCGGCATCGGCCCGTTTTTACAAATGCCGGAAGAGTTTAGCACTCTGCGCAGGTGCGCGGGGAGGAATCATTGTCAGGGTCAGCGAGAGTGGTACCTAGACCTGTTTTGTACCTATACTAAGTGTGGCTGGTGTGACATGAGTAGACCTTGCTTCAGTTGACGCGCCGCCGCACCTGCACGTGGGGCGGTCGAGCAGTAGCACTGGCCTCGGGACCTTGGATGACGTTTCATTAGACGGAGCTTTCGCACTATGAGCAGGGGGATTAGGATGAGGATCTTAGATGACGTTTCATTGGATGGAGCTTTCGCACTATGAGCAGGGGGATCAGGATGAGGATCTTAGATGACGTTTCATTGGATGGAGCTTTCGCACTATGAGCAGGGGGATTAGGATGACGATCTTAGATGACGTTTCATTGGATGGAGCTTTCGCACTATGAGCAGGGGGATCAGGATGGGGATCTTAGATGACGTTTCATTGGATGGAGCTTTCGCACTATGAGTATAGGGGGATCAGGATGAGGATCTTAGGGTGCGTCCACCATACTCGGTTAACGGTTAATCTCCAGTTAAATTTCAATTATTGCACGGTAAAAATCGAATTTAACTGGAGATCAACCGTTAAGGGTCCGCTATACCTGACGGTGCATTTTTTGCCGCCCATATGATTAACATTGCGAGCGGCAATTCATTTTCAAGGTTTACCCTTGGTTCGAAAGACACAAAATTTTGTCTGTACCTAGCCCTAACAATGTTTTAGGGCGTGTTCGAAGCAGATTTCCCATTTTTTTTACTGGTTTTCGAGATACAGCACTTTTCTTGAGGTATGCGATGCTAGCATTTGCAAAACAGTTGCAATAAAAGAAACCAGTGAGAAATTGGGAAATCTGCTTCGAACACGACCTAGAACATTGTTAGGGCTAGGTACAGGCAAAATTTTGTGTCTTTCCAACCAAGGTAAACCTTGAAAATGAATCGCCGCTCGCAATGTTAATCTTATGGGCGGCAAAAAATGCATCGTCAGGTATAGCGTCCTCTTAACCGAGTATGGTGGGACGCACCCTTAGATGACGTTTCATTGGATGGAGCTTTTGCGCTATGATTTGGGGGGCATCTGGTTGAAAATTTCAGATGGCATGCCATTCGACGTGGCATGAATCACATTAAAGCGCAGAATTTAAAACAAAATAAAGAAAAATGCAATTTAGATGCTGCTACCTATCTCTCTCATTCACGATGTAAAATGAACAAACAAAAATAAACTGGCTGCATTGGGGAGGTAGGTAAGTTTTTATGGGTGTCAAACTGCAGCTTTGGGTGGGTTCCAGATACCGCGCTGCCGCGCCATGAATTTAATAGCGGGTTTAGAGGATCCGTAAGTTCGGTTAATCTGTACAAATCAGCTTTCAGAAGCCAAGTTTTCCGTGTAAATCGTTGTGTCGGCACGAAGCTGGGTCTCGAGTTGCCGCAGAGTTTATGCTTGATATAAGATTTATGCATGATATAAGATTTTGATCACTAAAAATAATGCCTATTATTTTGCCTTCAGAGTAATATTCATCGGGCCACCTGTTATAAGTACATATTCTCAGCTAGCTGAGAATTAATTGCTTCGTAAGCAAATTATTCGTAGGAATAATTATGCAGATAATAGGAGTGACGCATTACCTACTCCTCACACTTGGTTCTTTTAGAGCTCGGCGTGGGTATTGTCATTTAAACATGGTATGTAAAACTATGACCCAGTCCTTCGTCTTATTTCAGTTTCTTTTTTGAATGTCGTGGCATTTGATTTGACCTCAAGACGGTATAAAACTTAGAACCTGCCGAAGAGGGACTGCAGTCGTTTTCTGGTTGTTAGGCGATTTCTCGTACTTCTGAGTTCACACAAGGCGAAACTCTTTGTTGGTTCTTTCGTTTTGAGCGGTTTGCTTGGTTCGTTGAGTCTTGGTCACCCTTCCATATCCGCCAGTGCAGCTATTGTCTCTTTAGTTGCGATGGAACAACCTGTGGCAAAGGTACAGCCCCTGGCGCTGAAACCATTTCAAAGGCTGTTACTGCAGCGGTGAGTTGATTTCGGTTAACCTTGGAATACTGTAGACAGAGACAGAACAGGAGGTAGCCCGAGATATCTGCTGTACTTAAGTGCTTCATAATTTCTGTTATGATTTACTTATCTGTTCAAGCCATTAGCCAGCATTTGTTTGGTGATTATAGTGCCGTCCTAGTTAAGAAAAATTACGGGGTAAGAAGATTATGTTGTGAAAACATGGAAAAAGCACGATTACAGTTTTTCTTCTTCCACATGCAGCTCTATAGGTACCTCCACAAATTAATTTGGGGTTGGGGCTGAAGGGCTGGTTTAAAAGGGGAAGAGGATGAATTTACCTTTCTAGATGTGGAGAGCTAACTTTGTGACCGTGAAAGAGGAGAAAAAAGTCGAGTCATAAATTTCCTAAACTTACCTACCTACATTTGTATCTGTTGACAGGATGGGGAGCTTCAGTTCAACACCCAGAATTGACAACCCAGACAGTCAGGATGACGATTTGATCAGCTCTCTGAAGGAATGCCCGCGAGAGGCGCTACTGACGCGTTGCCGCGAAGAGCTGATGACATCGGGGCGGCCACCTCTTCTGGAGCGCGGAATGCGACCTCAGCAGGACGCTGCCCCTGGGCAAGCCCCCCTCAGAGTCCTACAGTGGAATATCCTGTCTCAATGTGAGTGAACTGGCAAATGCTTGGGAAAGGAATGTGTAATCGCGTCATCGCGTCTGCACTTATGTGCATCGATAATGTTTCTATAGGAAAGTCTGGAAAGTGTCCTGTTCGCGTTACGATTGTAAATCTCACGGCAAGTGGTGGTTTGTCCCTTGACCGTTATAGTGTAAATCTATTTGACCTAGAATAATTTATTTTTCTGTTGCAGCTTTAGGCCTGGCTAATGATAACTTCACTAAATGTCCCTCTGAAGCGCTCGAGTGGTCTTCGAGGCGATTCCAGATTCTGGAAGAAATTATTCAGCATGACCCGGACATTATTTGTCTTCAGGTTAGTATTTACGATGTTGGTTACCATTAGGACCTTGCATGTGCCCCTTCCTGCATTTACTCCTTCAGAGGATTTCATAATATTTGTTACGTTACGTTACGCCGTATCTAGGTAGATTTCGAAGATTACTTCCATCCACTAAAAGCAGTCTAAAATCATTTAGAATTTCCCCCATTAACGAACTCGACCGAGATTTTAGTCCCTTATATTTTATTAAATAGTCAAAACCAATTATTTTTCTAAAATACGGCTCCTAGCGTGTTCACAAGGAAGTGAAAATGATATTACATATAACCTTTTGAACTGATGGTGGTTTTGGGATCCAGGGGTCATAAAAAGAAGAACTGTGAAGAAATTTTTCAAAAGTGAGACTACTGGTACGACTACAATAGGTAGATTTTTCTTCGAAATCTACCTAAAATGAACAATATGAAGTCTCAGTTTGACTGCATGTTCACTAATCTCAGTAATCTCCCATCTATTGTTTAGGAAGTAGACCACTTCGCGCTGCTGGAAGCTGCTTTAGGTTCCATTGGATACGAAGGACGTTTCATGCCAAAACCAGACTCACCTTGCGTGTACCTGGAGGGGAACAACGGCCCTGATGGCTGCGCCCTCTTTTACAAAACCTCCAGGCTGGAACTCCTTACCACTCAGACACGAGTGCTGGAGGTGTGGCGTGTACAGAGCAATCAGGTACAAAACCCATTCTTTTTTGGAAGTTTTAAGCCAAACGGTGGCTTCAAGGTAGCTTCAAAACTGTGCCGTTAATATTGTGAGAGACATAAGTAGTCAAATGGCAGATATTCGTTTTGCCGGCTTAGTACTTGAAGAGCTAAAATAAAACCTTTGGGGCCTTATCAAAGAATAATGCATGCCTATTATAAGAACTAGAAGAGATGTTACATAGGGACTTACTGATTTTAGGGTTTATTTTGGTTTGAGAGCCAATTCGTACCTGCCCACCTGCTGTATTACTCAAATTGGCAATAATTCCTTCTTGACATTGGACGTCTCACTCATGTTATATTCAATTTTTTGAAATAGGTGGGTGTCGCCTGCGTTTTGAAGGATCTCGTGACAGGGCAGGAACTCTGCGCCGCCACTACGCATTTGAAGGCCCGCGCTGGCGCTCTTTTGGCCACTCTGCGTGATAACCAGGGAAAGGATCTACTCGACTGGCTGACCAGCGTCGCAGGCGGCCGCCCTGTCGTCCTTACCGGGGATTTCAACGCAGAGCCGGTCGAACCAGTCTACCACACCACCACCAACCACCGCCTGCATTTACGGAGCGCTTATTGCGGTGAGGACGGAGAACCCCCCTACACCACATGGAAGGTAAATTCATTGCTCACGAGTATTATTGCGATTGTGGCATTATTGAAGTACAAATGGGTGCAATCAGCCTGTCATAAATTATTCTCAATTCTATAGTAAACAGTACGTGAACCAATTTTTTTTTGTCTAACAAAAAATGTGAGCGGTCCTGGTACCTACCCAAGCGGCAAGAGGCAAAAGGTTCTTTTATCCTTATCTAGGTACAGGATCACTAGTTTCGAGTCTTGACTCAATTCGTACCCTCTTGCAGGTTCGTGGAGAGGGAGAGGTGTGCCATACCATTGACTACATCTTCCACTCGAGCAGCTCCAGAGTGGTTGGGCTGCTGGACTTCCCGACAGAGGAGCAGGTTGGACCTGGCCGAGTGCCCAGCCTCAGCTATCCCTCAGACCACTTCTCTCTCATTGCTGACCTCGTCTTCTAATAATTGTCTCCTACCATTAATTTTTAGTTGCTTTTTTTTTATTTATTTTGTATTTATTGCTGGAAATAACTAAATTATTCATTCGATTTACTTGATTTTTTTTTACCCGTCACCTACCAAAACCAGAGGTGAACTTCTCCAGATTTATAGGATGGAGATAGAAATGCTTTATTTATCCAGCTAAATTTTGGGCGATAGGCCCAGTCGCGGAATCTTACGATAAGTAACAATAAAGATCTCTATACAGTGAGCTTGGTTTGTTTCTCCCGTTACCTACTTGAGTGAGGTAGCAGATATTGCCTGCCTATAAAATTGCATGTAAAATAACTGAGGAAATGGGAGGGAAAAAAATGCGAGGCGGCCAATTTGAATAGATATTACCTTGTTTTCCTGTACAGAATATGTTACCAACCCACTTCTAACGGGTCACGGGCCATTTCGGGTCCATATGTCAAAAATGAGTCGTTTGGACGATCTTTCATGCCGCAAATGTGGAGAGGCAGAGGAGACCTCTGATCACATCCTATGTGACTGCCCAGCCTTCTGGCGAGCCAGGCTAAGGCATCTAGGGGATGCATTTGTTGAACCGGACAGGGTTCAGCAGGTGCCCCCGTCGGCCTTGATCAGGTTCGCCGGTGAGGTTGGGTGGGAGTGATCGGAGGTTTCTATGACTGTTCAAAGGGTTTTTATGTAACCTATGTCAGTTAAATATAAGAAATAATAATAATACCAACCCAACCTACCACGGAGCAGGTACTCAACGCCATTTACTAGAAAAGTTTTGTATTGTTAGACACATCAGCGCAAAACGCCAGGGAACGCCCATGTACAATGTCTTAATGTACAATATTTACAATCACATAAATTTATAAGAAATTGATAATAATATAGGGAAAGAATTTTTAAATTAAAAACAAATATTTTTATCTATGTACAAACAACTGAATTAACTTGTTCATTTCTTAAAATATCTTCATTAAGTTACTAATATTTCTATCTAACATACAATACAATCAAGACTGAAATAATGAAATCTCAAAGAGAGACATGCATCGACAAAGGCAAACTCAACAACAAATTAGCATAACTGCCATAGAAATAAAGCATTCAAAGAGCAAACAAAATTGACCGCTCAGGTTGGGAATAATACCAACGGGTACAGCGAGCCCTGGTACAATGCTTGCTGCCTTACGCCTGAAATTTCGGTTACTTATGCCCTTGTGCGTCCCGGACCCTAGATTTGGATCACAATCCAACACTGATTAGAAAAATGCAAATAATTTTCAGACTTATCACACAAATAGGTACGGTCATCATAAAATTTATTAGGGCGTGAACAAATACAAAAGATAATAAAAAATAATTCTACAAAATGAGAAAGACGAAGACAGACGAAGACAAATAACAAAACATTTAAAAGGTTGATACAAAAATGAACAGGTGTGACAGAAGAATTGTAAGCAAGTATTGTAAAACTGATTGGGTCTTGTTTTATGAGCGAATTGTAAACGATGGTCTATCGATAAAATATTCTGAGTACTGTAACAATTATCCTCGGATATTCGGTTGGACCGTTGGAAACAAATTTAAACGAAGGTAGTTGAAATTTACATGAAAGACTCAACAGACCTCAAAATGATAATTACGAAGGGGCAATCAAGACGAAAATCGCCCCTCTCATTAAAGAGCTTAAGAGAGTAGGGTGCATGTTTTATCAGAGAACTTGACAAGCATTCCAGTACAACTACTGCAAGACAAACAGAGACCTGCAACAATAATATCCTCTAGTTTCCACTGATGGTTTCTCACTCAGCCTGTTTGATATGGAGCTGCTGAATTGGAATGCTCGTAAATAATCACAAAAGGGTAACATTTGCACATTTGTAAAGGTGTTAAAATGGCTACCCTTTCCAAACTAGGGCGAATGTTACTCCTTTGCGCCAAGTTATTCCACTTGACGATAGGCATATAATCAATGAATACGAAACCATACAAACTCATCCGTTTTTGGTAGTTAGATATATCATGATATAGTGAACTGACCGCGTGATCGCTCACCTTGTAGTTGTACAACGCACAACGACGCACAATGGGACTCCAGGGGAAACCAGTACACAATCACTCAGTGTGCCCGCTCGATATAATACTATTTCGGGGACACAGCCAACAAAATTACTAAAAATTTACAAATGAGCATTAGGTGAGAGGGAGGAGGGGAAACAGCTAGGATCACCGGACCGGCACTGGGGGAACCTCGGCCGGCGTGTCCGGCCCCGGCGCCATCACATAAGAACCTTGCTCACTACGCGCAAACTTTAGTCGAATCGGCGAACTTTTTGACGTCCGTACATTGCGCAAAGGCGACAGGTCCGTCACGGGCACTACGGGCAGGGGGAAAGGCGGGGGCGGAGGCGGCGCATCGGTGGGAGCGATGGCCAAAGGGTCTTTATCCGGCGTGGGGGGTGGAGCATCCGTACGACCGTCCGTATCGTGCTGTGTCCGTGGGGTGGGGTTCACAGTCACACGATCCGAACCCCCAAATCGAATAATGAGCTTGGGAGGGGGACCCGCCTCGTCTCGGCTTTTCCTCTTCTTCTTTTTCTTACTTTTCGGCTTCGGCTGGTCGTCCCCAAAATCGGCCATGATCTTCCTACGGTACTTCATACTCTCACGGCGTAACTCCTCCACGCTGGGCATAACGACACTCGCGTGCCTTTTTTTAGGCGGCCTTACCCTGAGAACTTTCTTTTCCACATCAATCTGCGGAATGGCCCCGAGTTTAATTTTCAGTTTCGGGGTGGGAGTCGGAGGCTTGGGAACTTTGGTGCGACGTACCGAGGTGTTGCTGCCAGTTGATGCTCGGCGTTCCGGAGTTTGTGGCTCTTCTTCGTCGGACAAGTCGCCGCGGTTTCGGCGCTTCTTGTCCGAGTTCGCGTCGATGAGGGCCTTATAGTCCTCGCGCGTAGGTATGCTGGTCATGCTGGCCACAGCCTTTGGTATGGTGATGGCAGGCCGGCTGGGTGGAGGGACCTGAGGCGCAGCAGGAGCAGTTCCTTCGTCCATGTTCATATCTTGCGTCCAGTACTGCCGCAAAAGTTCCTTTTTCCGCATGCGCCGTAAGGTGCCTGTAAGAGCGACCTGAATGGGAGGAGTAGGCTGTACCGGTGGGGGAACACTGGATACCCCCATGCACATTGCAGAATAGTTCTCATCCCGGAACGGTCCTTTGATTTTCACCTTGAGCTGGTTTCTTGAGTCCGACAAAGACACCTGAAAAAACGACGTATTATTTAATGCAATTAGTGGCAAGGTATGTTTAGCCTACGACAAGTGCAATCGCAGAGAAACAAGTGCAAGGTACATACAACGGGTACGAGATGTTCGTATGCAAGTTTTCTCAGAGGCGCTATACTTTCACACTGTGGTCTGCTCAATGGAATTTTTTTCCAGTGCCAGAGTGACATTGACTGCAGTTATTACCAGAAAGCCTGATGTAAGCACAGAAACACTGACCTTGCTAGCACTGTCTGGAGTCTCTGCTGGCTCAGGGCGGACAGGGGATGTCACGGTGGGTGTGGGGTGGGCTGGCTGAGCGGGCGATGGGGACGCAGTCAGCGCGCTCTGAAGTTCCTTTTCCATCTCTTCGTCAAAGTCATTGACATGAGGCGCCTCGGCTGGATTGGAGAACGCTCCGAGCAGATGATTCTGATATTCGGCCGTGTTGACCGGGGGCTCAAATGACGAGTACGTGCGCATGTCCACAGGTCCCGGTAATGGAGGCGCGACATCAGGGAACACTTCTATGGCAGGAGGAGCGGTCACGGGAACCACATGGGGTGCAGGCGTCCGGGGCGACGCAGATTCAGCCTTCTTATCGTGTATGTCAGTGGATCTCCTTCGATCACGCATGGCTTTTAGATTCTCCAAGCTATCTTCAAAACCATCCTCTTCAAAGTCCATGTCATACACGGTTCCGACGAGTTTGGTGCGGAGAGCAAAGTCGTCGTAAACTGGAGTGTGCCTCCCTCGACCTCGGCCACGGCCACGACCTCTTCCACTGGAAGCAGGCCCACGTCCTCGACGCGGGGCTGCTTCCTTACCTTTCGGCGATTTTTCTGGAGATTTTCCCTGAGATATGACCCTCGCGGATACGCGGGTGGGTCGAGTGGTTGGCTTCTTGTTTGTGGCGTTCTGAAGAGGGCGTGGGTCGGGTTCTGGCGGTGGGGACACAATAGCTGCAGTCAACGCCATGTTTTGCCGTGACGATGCGAAAGCCAAACCCATCGTCTCTTCAGGTGGTTTGGGCATGGGGTGGTACAACTGTGGCCCAAACTGGAAGGGGTGTACGAAGGGGGAGGCTTCGGAGTAGGGATGATAGGGAGCACCGTCCGGGATGTAGGGTGGTAGATACATTTCTGAATCGGATTTTATCACTTCTACCATCTTGTGAACGTCCAGCTTATGTTCTTCGAGAAGCGGCGGTGCGGGAAGGTTATGAGGGCCATGGGGCTGCATGTGAAGACAGTTGGGAGCAGGCTTTGGCTCGAGCTTGGGGGCCTCGGGCTCCTTGGACTCGGATTCGGAGGTGACGGACGCGCTGGAACTTCGCCTCGAGATGACCTGACTGTCGGGCCAGCGTGGGTAGCCCTCACTGGGTGACGGGTACACCGAGGAAGACGCGTTCGAGTTGGGTGGTAACCATCTCTCCTCACTGCCAGATCCACCCTCCACTTTGTCGGGGGTGGAAACCATCATCTACATCAAGAAAATCATTATCAGAAATATCCTATTTATTTTTTACTATGAGGACTCAGAAACAATTTGCTCTGAAATATGTCTTTTTAACGTCAAAAACTTGTTCCTAAGTTGTGATTTTACGATCGAGTAATTTTAGACAACGTTATGAGGATATTTTACATTTTATAGCAAATAAATATCCGACAGTTTCCTCAGAAAATAGGGCACATTACAGAATCGTTTGGGCAGGCTTAGATAACCTTCGTTCCCGTAAACTGAAAAAGGTAGGTACAGTAGACACACATGAGTAGAAATACACAAACCTTTGCACTGTCCCGTAAAGAATTGGCACAAGCCTCGTAGATGCCGTCGTAAGCTGGTCCCGTGGGGTACACTGTACCGCTCGGTGGGAAGGCTGGCGTTCCATTGAAGGCGGCTGCTGTGGCAGCGTCCAAGGCGGCAGTCGAGGGGAACCCTTGATGTGGCGTGCCGGGAGTGTACCCACCAGCAATTGACGTTTGCGAATTGGTAAAAGCCTGAGGAGTGAGCCCTGCAGCGGGTTGGTACGGTTGTGAAGAAGGTGTCAGTGAAGGAGGATACGACTGGGATGGGGTTGGAGGGGGCTGATAAGCTTGCGACGAGGGAGTCTGCGAGGGCTGGTAGGGTAGGGAGGAAGGAGTTTGGGGAGGTTGGTAGTTTTGTGACAGAGGTGTTTGGGGATAACTGGTTGGAGTGAGAGGAGCGGCATGTTGCATGTAAGGAGTCTGTGGTGTGTTGTGCTGTATATAGGGGGTTTGAGGAGTTCCCTGCTGGTAGTTCTGGGAGGATGGGGTCTGAGGAGTGTGTTGTTGCTGATAGTTTTGTAAGGAAGGGGTTTGAGGCGTGTGCTGTTGTTGATAAGACTGAGACAAAGGAGTGAGAGGTGTATTTTGCTGCTGGTAATTTTGTGACGCTGGGCTGTCGGTGCTTTTGTTTAGAGATGTATGAGAATCCTGGGAGTTGGGTGAGTATTTACCCGACGGCAGAGGTTGGCTGTCCAAGTGACATCCCGGTGTAGGAGGTGGTCCCTGACTATCCGTGGCTATTTCAGACTGGCTGAGACCATTTTCACAACTCTTCCCCAAGTCCATTTTTTCATCTCTACCTTCCACAGTACTATCTTTCGAGTGAGGGCTGCCAGCTTCTTGCGTTCCACTTTTTTTCGCATATTCCATACGCAACTTTTCGACAAGATTATAAGTCTCACGCTTAGAGTCCTCCTTGGAGTCTTCCCGGAACAAGAGATCATTATTGAAATTGAACAGTCCGAGCGGTCGCTCTTCATGGACCGTCTCATCTACAGCGGAGATATCGTCCTCGAAGTCGAGGATATCCGCCAAATTATCACGGTTAGGTTGTGGAGAGAAGATGGACCGAGAGGCTTTTTGTGCCTCCGCTTCAAGCCCCAGTTCCAGCGTCGGGCTTGCGCTTTGCACTTCCACTTCGACTGGTTTGGGACCTTGGTTCGGCTCTCTTGGAATTGGTACGTTGTTGTTGTCGTTGGTAAGTTTTGCAGGGGAAGGAACGCGGGGCTCCGCCTCTTCACTAAGTAACCGTAAACTCCTCCGGAATTTGTCTTTGTCAAAGTTCTTTTCAGAAACATCAGACCGCTTGCCGTCTGGTGCAACAGGCCTTTTCTCACTGACTAACACCACCGTAACATCTTCATCATCAGCAAGATCAATAACCTCTTTTTTCTCGGGGCTAACATCATCGAGAAGCCCTAAAGCTTTCTTTACGCTACGTGGCATTGGCTTCGCCTTTGGCTTAGGTTCCTCCTCACTTGGAATGACTTTATCACGGGCTTTGTTTTTGGGGGACGACAGCTCGGGGGCTTCACCCCGCGTGCTGGTGCGCCGCGGCCGGCCAGGCCCGCGTTTCACCGGAAGCTCTTCCTTCTTTTGCTTGACAGGGCTCTCCGGGGGTGGCTCCTTCACAAGCTCAGCGTTTCTTGAGGACTTTCGCCGTAACCTGCTGTCTACTTCTTCCGTTTTCGGGAGCGCAGACGCAGAGGGCTCACTTCGCGACGTTTCACCGCGCTCCGCAGGCAGCGACCCTGCTGGTTTTCTCTTTCCGCTTTCGCGAGTGGGGCTTGTGGCCTCAGGGAGATCTCTTGGTCGGGCCCCAGAGCTTCGGACCCTATCACCCGAACCACGAGTTCGTGGTTCCTCTCTCGTAAGAGTTGGCGGCTGAAATTCAATTTCAGGCCGCCCGTCGGAAGTTTTAAGCTTCTTATCAGGCGCCTTTTTGAATTTCTTGTCACCAATGGAATTGGACTGCGGCTCCTTGTCAAGAAAGGGCCAGTCCTCCTTGCGAGAGATGGGTTCCGGGTCGAAGATGCTCTTGGGAGCGGATTTGGGTTTAGGCTTCTCTTCTTCTGTCTCGGAGCTGGAATCTGAGGAGGAAGACGATGAGCAGCTAGAGGAGGATGAGGAGGAGCTGGCGCTGCGGGGGGACTTCTTCCCCGCCTCCTCCTCTTCCCGCTTCTTTGCCTCTTCTCTCTTCTTTTCTGAAACCAGTTTGGCTTCCTCCTGAGGCTTGAGTCCACTCTTAATAGTTTCAGTCGCTTTTTTTGCAGCTTCCCTCTGCGGGACGTAGCCAAGTAGATTGTCTTTGTCGCCCAAGGCAGTTTCCTTTACCTTCTCCTCACGTGGTGTTTTGTTCCTATCCACCTTGTTCACAGTTTTAACAAACTTGCTCACTACTTTCTCTTTGCCCTTTTCATCAGAACTAAGCGCTTGGTTGTCATCTCGTTTGCGCTTACTGCTACCACGAATGTGCTCGGTGGCCTTTTTGGCAGCCGTCCTTTCAGGGACGATAACATCACGCGGGGGCTTGGAAGACTTGATATTTTCTTTGTCGGCATTACTAACGGCTTTACGCTGTCCTTTCTTCCTGTCCGCACCAGTGAATGATTTGAGCGCACCCTTAGTTTTGAGCGTAGAGTTGTGATCGTCGTGGAGGGAGTTATCCGAATCTGTATCGGAGTAAATGAGGCCACCAAGTCTACTGGACGGGACGGGGGTGGCGCAGGGAAGGGGCAGCAGGTCGTCGCTATCCTCAGACAGAGAGCGACCCACTTCGCGCTGCAGCCTGCCAAGTGGCTTCTGCCGATACCGCTCGTCTTCACTAGAGGAATCACCAATCTTGGTCTGCCTCCGGTCTCCCCCGCTCTCTGAAGAGCTGCCAAACAGGCTGCTTTTCCGACGTGTCGTCCCATTGACGTAGCTCTTCTTGTAGGGGTTGATATCGGCCTTAATAAGACCATTATAGCCTCCTTGTATCCGCATGAGGATCTTATCGAACTCATCGGTGTTGTCCGGTGCGTCCTGGTGGGAGTAGAGGCGGTCATAGATGCTAGGCCCATGGTTGGCCTGCATGACGGCTGCAACCTGCCAAGAAGCAAACCAAATCATACATTTGCCATCGTCGCGTCGTCAGTAAGTAACTATTCTTATGAACCTCAACAGGTAACCCATTTCACTCGACGAACAATAGAAAAATAAGTCAAACGGATACCTTGGAACACTTGATAGTCAGGTAGTACCACAATGGCGGCCTTTACAGATCAAGTACATGACAAAAACCTTGGTTAGGAATCGCATATTATGTTTAGGTCTTGTGGCTGCAACTTAGCGTACATCTAGTACCGAAAGAATACGCCACCTAAGAAGATTCTTAAATTTTATTAACAAGCCATGAACAGAGTGCAGAGTGTTCAGGTAGAGAGCCAAAGAGCCCTGCAGCCACTTGGTTCTCAGGTTGGTATTAGTGGAGAAAGTGTGCGAGAGCGTAGCTGTGTATTTACCTCCTGAGGAGTGAGATGAGCGTTGCTGGAGAGCAGGGCAGCTTGCTTATGAAACGTCTGCTCGCGCGTGCGGAAAAATGACCTCGACAGCTTCTCCCGGCGACTCACCATGTAGCACAGGTTACGAACCTAAACCAGACAAAGGTATTTTTAGTTCGACCATGATTATTGAGAAATCAAAAAAGGCTATATCACAGCTTTCCGCACTTTTATCAGGAAAGTGAAATTATTACGTCCCCGTCAACAGTTACACCAAGAATAAGATAACTATGTTCATAACACAGGAATGCTGAGATAAAGTCACTTTAAATTTCTCACAAGCTCACGCTGAATCTCGAAGGTTAAATATCTGCACTGTTCCTGAACTAAAACAGCTTGATTCGAATGGAAGAACTGTCCCAAACAAAATAAGAGTACATAGTGCACTACTGCAGTAACAGCAACTCACGCGCTCGAGGTCTTGCCGCAGCTGAACAAAGAGTCGCATTTTGTCGCCGTCCTGCTGGCCCTGTCGCCGGTGTGAGGTCTCAGGGTCGTCACTGCGAGGAGGTAACAGTGGCAGGTTGTGCCCTGCACGCCGCTTCAGCTTCCAGTAGTTATACACAGATTCAATGGCTGCCGAGTCCACCTACAGGCAATCAGTTGTTATTATACACAAACTACACAGATGGACCAGAATCGTTCTCCAAAATAATAATAATATTTTTAGGTTAGACATTCAACAACAACAAAATCCATTTTATCAAGAAAGAAGCCAGAAAAAAATCTTAACGAATATCTTCAACGGTCACTTTTAAGCACTGCCTTCCTGCTACATAGACATGATATCATAAGTAGCCGGTCATTTTATTCTGTACCTCTAACAGAACTGCAGATCCTGCAACGTCCGCTACTGACACGTGCTTGTAAAATTCTGCCTCAATCTCATGCAACCTGAAACACAAAAAGATATTGCTTATTAACAGCTCAATCCAATTCAATTTTAATCAGCTTAAGACCATCCGCAAGACCCTTACGGGTATCGGGGCAATTGAGTAGGGGTTAATTAAAGGAAGTAATTACGTACTTGGCAGCGCGGGCTTGGTTCTTCTCTTCAGACGTCATGTCTTTCCTTTTTCGCTTCCTGTTATCCTCATCGTCAGAGCCGATGGCCCGGGGCTCTTTCTTCACGCTGTGCTTCTGACAGTAAGACTGCAAAATAAATAAACCAAAATATGTAAGTATGGAAACATAAAAATAATATTGGCACCTCACAATTATGAGATAGCACCAACAGGATTGGGCGCTTCCTTCATTTCTTTTTAGTCTTAAGGCTGTCAGCACAATGCTGTTTTTGACGTTTTTTAATGTCCATTTTCTGAGGAAACTATTGGATCTTTATTTGATCTGAAACATAACGTCTTTTTCACGTTAGTAAATAGTTTAACTGTTCTTGTTCATAAAAAATTTGTCAAGAAAACTACACACCGAGATATACCGGATATCCAAAATGAAACAAAGGTCCCTGTAGGTGACAGTAAGGTACCCAGTAAGTAGCAGCCTACAGGTACTGAAGCACTCTCTCTTCTTAGCGCTTTCGATGCTCCAACGCGCACCGGTTCAACAGTGCATTGCATTGCTTACCCTTAACTTGACGCCGTCATCGGCCATCTCATCTTCTATGATAGCCCTCATCTCTAACCCGTTCTTGAACGCGCAGGTGACATGGTAAGCCGTCTTGCACGTCTTGACAGAGCATTGGATGCAGGCGCCCACACGCTCCCGACACAGCACGCAGATCAGCGCCCAGCGAGATTGCTAAAACATCCCGTCACCTCACTATCAGCGCCATCACTTTTTGTTGTATAATCAGATCATTCTATTCTGATTTAGTAGATTTACGAAAAAAAAAGCAGTGAAATTATTTGCGTTGTTTGAAAACTAATGCTTGGAAAACGTACCTACATTAAAACACACTAAAAACTGCTAAGTGGAAGCAGACAAGCGCTGTACTTTCAACTTACCGGAATATTGGCAATCTTGGTGATGGGCTCCATTCGCTCAACGCAGCCAATTGACACCTCAGGGATCCACAGAGCGCACGACACATGGGCCCACTCCTGCCCCATCTTCGTGCATTTCATCGCCCCACCTTTGTTTGGACAGAGAACACACTCGGGCCGCTTGGAGAGGGCGCACGTGCGGCATAACCACGATCCGGGGGGAATGGTGGTGATCCCGTAGCAGGCCTGGTGCACGCAGATGTTGCAGGCGTCACAAAACACCATCTCGTTCCCATCTTCCGAATCAGGCTAAAGAAAGTACAAGCGTTTGGGAATATATATCGCACAAAACGGGTGCCAAGGAGGTGGCTCTACTCTGTAAATATGGATGGGAGGTTTTGAGAGTATTTCCTCCTATAGTATAAAACTAAGGTACAATTTTTCAGCTACCAAGGACCGAGGCTACCCTAAACGGTTAGAAGCCGGACCCAGAACCCCTCGGGGGCTATATTGTCACGTTACACTGAACGCTCAGTTGTCTCCTAAGCAATCTTCAGATAAACAAGTTTTAAAACTCCGTAATTATAAAAACGGAAAGAGATCAAATAACACTTACCGATCTACAGACGTCACAGATAACATTTTCGTCATACTCGATGCCAAGGCCTTCTTCTGCTTTCACCAGGCACTGAATGCGATCCCAACAACGGCGCTCTAGCTCCTCTAACACCCGTTCTAGTTGGTCCTCCGTTAGGGGTGGGAAGCCCATGAGCGCCCGCTCACCGTTCAAAGCTCCTAGCCAGGCCACGTCGACATCGTCCAGGTCATAGTGGCACGCAGCTTCAGCGCGCGCCGCTACGCTCGACAGGTGAATATCCTCCGCCCGCAACCTCTCGTCCGCTGTTATCCGGATGTACTTGTTTTTCGGGCTGCAATAAACGCACAGCTTATGATCACCTTTCATCGAATTGTACGACCGACAAACTCAGCCTCGGGGTCTTCCACCAGGTTAGGTTAGAGCAATACTCTCTCATGAGAAAGACTCGATCTAAATCCCGGGACATGTTGACACTACCTATTCTAAACAGTATACAAATATATAGGGCTCCAATCAATAAGTCTGCCAAACTCACAGTTTGAATTCGTGGGCCCTGGGCTGCGTATGGGTGACGGTGACATGGGGTTCCGGCAGGCTGTCCGGGTTGACGGGAACCTGCACTCCTCTCTCCCACTCAGGCTTCCACTGGTCCGCAATCACATAGAACTCATCGCTGGCCAACGGTTCATTGTCGGGCAGCTTCATTGCACTAATCAGGTCTTTTCGGAAAAGCTCCGCAGGCGCCTCCGGTGCGCGCTGGTTGTAGATGGCACCTCCCTTTACCTCCCGCGCCGTCCAACCTTCATCTTCGTCCTCGACGGCAGGCGCCGCCTTCGGCCGCCCTTTCCGCCTCTTCCCCGTTGCTGAAACACATGTTACTTTTACCTGCCTTGGTTTATTTACGTAGCTATGTGTACACTAGGTTGAAAAGATTTTTCATATTATTTCTTCCTTTCCTTTCCACTGTCAGGTTCCCTAGGGTTGAAGGAAAACATTGCTATTTCTATTTATTTTGGCTAGCCGCTAGTGCAAAATTTTCTTTAAGAATATCTTCCACATATTGAAACAACACAAGCCAGCAACTCTCTCCACAGTTTATCGTATTCGTTATCGACTCGCAATAGGTACCTAACTACTTCCGTTTCCAAGGACATTCAGTACCTACTTCTCACCTGTATTACCAACTAACATCTACCTACCTTTAACGAACTTTGCTTACAACAGATTCGTACTGTTATAGCAGTACAACACTAGCTTGCCATTATACCATTATATTCGTTATTCATGTTCGCACACCGTCTGCCGGCAAACACCAGGGGAAGCTGTAAATTCGGTCCAACAGGATGCTTGAAAATTATAAATAAGCCCCAGGAGTCTCCCACAACAATATCAGTAGAGATAAATGAGAGCAATCCTAATTCATACCTCCTCCGTCGTCATGCTTATGGGTTTGCTTCTTCCCAGATTTTCCTCTTTGAGACATATTAATTTGCATACAGCCGATATGAGGATCGTCTACATAATGTAGCCGCCTCAGAGCTAGAAAAAAAGGCACAGTAAGTCCGTCATATCCATGAAACACTCAAAAATTACGTTTTCTTCCCAGGCTATGCAAATCTAATTATCGAGCGTGACAGGTAGGCATACGAAGCCGATAGCCACGAACTGTCTTAGATATTGAGGGAAGCATCTTTTCGCTTTAACAGCAGCTAAAAACATTTATATAACTCTAAAATTCTGGAAATTGAGAAATGTGTCACAAAATAAGCAACTTAGTACCAGATGTAAACAACTTCATCACCTATTGTTTTGGTCATCATTTTACCGTTACTGGGAGATCTAACCCCCGTCAAAATAAATACTTACAAGTCGTACATAGTTAAAAGACGCTAATAATTAGTTTTTATATGAAAATAGCGTTAAATAAGGTCAATAATAAAGACTTTTGCCGTCTTTCAGTCTATTGACAACACAGAGAGCAGCACTAGCGCGACGTTTCCAATCGTCTCACACAACTTAAAACACTTCAAATACGTCAATGTAGACCAATCCAACAATTTATACACATTTTAAAATGTGTAAAAACGTTGACAGTTTACGCCGATATCAGTTAATGGGCATAAAAACGTAGTAAATTCCGACAATTCTGTCATTTGCCCGAACCAACATGTCCTCATTAGAAATTGGGCATTCCTCCTGCGCCATACCACTCACCCGTATAAATTTTGGTAACAAATTGCGATGATTAATATAGACATACATTTTTAAAATATTGGGAAGTTTTACTTTTGTAATTTAAGACGCAGAGAAATTGATATAAAAAAGAAATGTTCTTGTTTGGCGCCATCATGCCTGAAAAAATAACTGCTGGAGTTTGAGTCACGTGACCACACACTGCGTCATCTCGCGAGAATCTCACAAAGGTTAAATCACGTCAAAGGAAAGACTTCCATCTTTCCATTGAAAAATTTGACATAAATCTGTAACGGAAAAATTAAGATAAAATTAGTTTAAAACGAGACAATTTAAAATAATAAATATAAATATTACAATAAATATTCTAAAAAATTAAAATTAAATATAAAAAATTCATTTTACTTTTTGTGTATTGTTTACATTCCATGAATCTATTTGTTGACAATTTGCGGTAAATTTTGGAAATTCCCCATTTGCTGGCGATTTGAGGGATTTATTGAAGAACTCTTTGATTATTTGCAATGACTGACAACGTAAGTACATAATCGTGCATCTGTTCGTATTTTATGGTTTTAACATTGCCCTTACGTACCCAGCGGTAGTCGTTTTGGCTCCGTCTGTCGGTCTGTAAGTAATAACTTCTCATCTGAATATGGCTTCGGTCTCGCGATGACGTCAGACTAACCAATCAGTAATATTACGACTGTTGCAGAAGTTGGATTTGCTGAGTGATAATGCGTGTAAAGTTGCTGAAGAATTCACAAAGTTGTACTATGAAGCTCTGGATCACAAGAGGCATACCCTGAACCGGTTTTACATGGACAATGGGACCTTAGTTTGGGATGGAAACAGCGTTGCTGGAAAGGAAAGTATTCAGAAATTCCTTGAAGCTCTACCTGTAACAACACACTCTTTAACTTCCCTTGATGCTCAACCTGTCTCTAGTAAGTACCTACAGTAGTTATCACAATGGGTTGCGAAAAGAAACAAGTAGGTAGGTAGGTACAGGTTGTTCTGGTGCTGACCCTCAAATGTGTGGAGGGGTTAAAAAATTTCCCGGGACAAATCAAGCTGACCTATTTCCCGAAATCGAGACTGCAAAATAATTTTTTTCTAGGAAACACCTGTGTTTGCCACTCCCAGCTGAGAAGACTGAGAAGAGCTGGCACCTGACTACTTACTTGCAGTAACTTCTTTAAACATCAGTGTATTATTTTGTTTCAGTTGAAGCTGTCAAAGGTCAGCAAACAGTTCTCATACTAGTCGCTGGACATTTGAAGATCGCTAAGCAGACAAACTACGGATTCTCACAAAGTTTTGTCATAACAGCTCAAGATAACAAATGGAAAATTTTCAGTGATTGCTGCAGACTACAACGACCTGTTGCAGCGACACCGAATGGCGCAGCAGTAAGTTAGGTACCTAAGCAAATAAATAAAACCCAAAAAGCTGAGAGGTAGCATTTTTTTAAAGATGAAATAAGAAATAAGTAAGAAACATGGGATAGTGTAAACTAAGTTAATTCCATTGAAATGTATAGCAGGTAGGTACCTACCTACTTGACTTTTGAATGCGCCTTAAGAGGACGCTATAGTGTTGTCTGATTTATGTTTAGCTTATTATATTGGTTTAAGGGTCCGCTATACCTGATGATGCATTTTTTGCCGCCCATACGATTAACATTGCGAGCGGCGATTCATTTTCAAGGTTTACCCTTGGTTGGAAAGACACAAAATTTTGCCTGTACCTAGCCCTAACAATGTTCTAGGTCGTGTTCGAAGCAGATTTCCCAATTTCTCACTGGTTTCTTTTATTGCAACTGTTTTGCAAATGCTAGCATCGCATACCTCAAGAAAAGTTCTGTATCTCGAAAACCAGTAAAAAAAAATGGGAAATCTGCTTCGAACACGACCTAGAACATTGTTAGGGGTAGGTACAGGCAAAATTTTATGTCTTTCCAACCAAGGGTAAACCTTGAAAATGAATCGCCGCTCGCAATGTTAATCTTATGGGCGGCAAAAAATGCATCGTCAGGTATAGCGGACCCTTAAACCAATATAAGCTAAACATAAATCCGACAACACTATAACGCACAGTGTGTACACACTATAGTCTTCTCTACACTATAAGTGGTGATTATAATATTTTCTATGAAATTGTTTACACTATCGTGTGTTTAACAAATACTTATTTTGCGTACGAGTGACTCATCTAAAATTCCTGGGTGGCACTTTCCTGTGGCTTATTCATAGAGCCAAAAACATAACACATATTGGGTAATCACAAAAATTTTTATTTCGAAGAAATATATAATACAAATAATTAACAGCTGGTACTATTGCTCGCTCATATATCGTAAGCTCGGTATTAGGAGGAGCTGTAATAGAACAATATTTTAATCCATAAGAAGAAGCTGCTAATCGTTAACAGTTAGTTCTTGGCTTGTCCCGACCTTCAAAATTGCCTGCTTAGGGTGCGTCCCACCATACTCGGTTAACGGTTAAACTCCAGTTAAATTTGGTTTTTACCGTGCAATAATTAAAAAATTTAACTGGAGTTTAACGTTAACCGAGTATGGTGTATTTTTTTTTACCCAAAAGTGTTAACTACAAGCTAAACATGGGTGCCACATGTTGCTAGGGCAACACAATTCCAACCGGAACTCATAGAGCCGGCACCCTTGTTAACTTGCATACAAACATCTCGGGTGAAAAAATTCCGAAATAACTAAATTCCCTAATTGGGAACACTAGTTGAGTTAAGTGACTTGTGAAAGCGATCCTTAAACTTTTTACTTGGAACGCTTGAAGAAGTGATAACCCCCAGCTCCCACCAAAACTGCTATCCCGACGCCTATGAGAACCCAGCGCACGATGTTGAGAATGTCAAGAACATCCAGGAGCTCTTCGTGCAGCATATTCAGCAGATCATCATTCAGCTCCACCCCCTGGAATTAAGCGCTAGTTTAGGAACGTTCAACTAAGGGTGGACTTCCCCACTCCAATAAGATAGATTGTATAAAAATATTCAAAGCATATGTTTCACTTATGGCAAGAGGCAAACCAACCTCTGAATATATAAGCTAAACGTATGACGCATATGTTTAAAAATGTAACTGATCGTTAAACTGAAGTGGTGAAAGCCATCACAAGTGCGGGTTATTCCGTGCTCTGCCACTGAGGTTCCTTAGCATTGGAAGTTCACCATGGTTGAAATCACTCAAAAATTCAAAACGGTGTTTTTTTTACCTCTTCCAGCCAGAGAACGGGAAGTATTCCTCCCGTCAAGTTTCTCATCATACTGATTTCAGCCATTGGCTTCAGGTGGATGTTCATCTGAATCCTGCTAGCCCCACGAAGCGGTGATCCAGTATACTGAAAAAATTAGCAATTCATGATCTTTTACTAAAATTCACCCTCACCCCCTTTTCACAGGTTCAAATTAAGTGTTACTACACTGTGGACCTCGCTAATGTTTGTTAATTAGGCATATCAAAACTATTTGATATTTTTATTTTGATCTTAAATTAAGTTTAGTATACTGTGATTTTTTTCAAAATTTTTATTGATAAAAATAGTTGAATAGTAAAATCACAAAGTCATAGTTTCTGACGTTGAAATAGCAATGGCTCCCCTGGCTGACAATACTTACTGGCTCCAGGTCTAAAAATATCTGATGTTCTTCTTCATTTGCTGTGAGATTTGGGTAAGCGTTTTTGTAACTTTCGTCACTGTACAGGAAGTGCGGAAGGGATAAAATGACTGGTGCGCCTGAAAGAGAAAAAGTAACAGCCATGTAAATCCACAGGTGACCGATCTGGTCTCGAGGATACTAGTGCGTCCCTTTTCTTCACTAGGTACGACACAGGGTCATTGTCGCTCAGGTTAAATAGTTAAAACATAGCATTAGGCATACCGACATCAATTATCAGCTCAATGGCACTCATCATGCCGATCCTCGATTTGGTACAATGGGCACTGATAGTGGCCTCGATAAATTTATAAGATACCATCCCGCGGTATCTGTATTAATTACTCCACCTTCTGTGTGATCAAGTCAGATGATAAATCAACGCGCAAAAAAAGAAGGAAGCCCTACGAACGTAGTAGAAGCTTCGCATGATGGGTGGTATCATAAAAGTTACAGCTCTTCCTCGACCAAAGTAGGCGTAGGCAGTGGCGGCTCGTCAGGAAAAACTACGTAAAATTAGTCAAAGATTGCAGAGGCTCTTCTGGTCCTTTCGGAGGGGATTAACGACTGAAGGAAAGCTAACAAACATTTCACCGACACAAGATCACATTGCCCATCAAAATTAAGTCCAAGAAAAATATATTACTGATCTTCCAAAATGGTAGGCACGTTCCATATTCCATCACACATTTTTGAACCTACCAGCCGCCTCTGATTATAGGATAGATGCCTGGAGCTTAAGGTCAAGATGTAAGAACAAAAAACCCAAGGTCACCGATCCGATAGCGATGCATTAGGTCCCATACCTACTGGATAGGTAGGTACAACGTGCATAGTAATGTGTAAGTTCACGGCCTACCACCCACCGAGTAGTCATCGAATGTTCACCTCTCGTTCTATCATCATACCGTTGTACTTTTTGCTCAGAGCCTGCCAAATGCTGTGATTGTTGTGCTAACTAACAACCACATCCAACACCCCTGGTAGTAGTCTGCGAGTATTTGGGGGTGAGACTGAACAGGCGGATCCATAACTATTTCCGATACATACTCATATGTCGGTTCCTACCTATTTAAGTGCCACCACTTGCCCCCACAGAGCAGGACAAAACAAGGAACCACCGTAAGGCAGACTACTCTAAACACATAGAGACAGCATAGCACCAGAAAGAAGGAAATGCACCTGCTCCTATGTGGGCTGAAGAGAGCAAATGGGAAGTACAGTATAAAGTAACAAGTACGAGGAGAAAGTCCCCATCGAGTCATGAACGAAAGGAGGGTCGGGACCCACTGAAAAGCAGCACAAATTGTAGGTGGGTAGGTTGTCACAGCGGACAGCAGACCTGACCGAACAGAACGGAGCCACGCTGTGATAGGTCGTGGGCAATCGGGTTGGTAAACTCGTTTGCCCATAAAGAACAGTCATACCGTCAGGGGCGGACACTCCACATAAACCTGTGGAAGTGCTGATATTAGTAGGTACATTTTAGTTACAAATGAGCAAGGGATGATTTGAAAGGATAGACAATTTCCTAAACTTCAAATTTTTCGCAAACTCTGCCCGATCCACGGACCGTAATTAAATTCATAACTTCACTTATTATTATGCAGTAAAACAGCTGGGAAACGCAAGTCACAATTAAAATTCGGGGGGTCTCCTTTTATCCTACGACTATGTTGGTAATTTATTTTTCTGCTAAAGATTTACTTAGAGTCGTTGCGACGATCCAACTCCATTTTAGTGCAGTAGTTCGCTAAGTAATGGAGTTTCATTTCTGAGAAAGAACACCTTTAGATCGTCCTCTCGATCCTGTGGAGTACATGAGCCATATTCTAGAAACTTCACGACCCAACCACCCACGTGCCATTGACACACCCCGCCCCTGAACTTCAGGCTGAACTTAGAAGTCGTATGGTAACTCATCGTCATAACGAACGAGTAGCGATCAATAAAGCAGGTGTCTGGATAGTAATGAATAAAAACTGAAGACGAGCCAAGCGACCCGCCAGGGTCGGACATCGCGCACCGACACCGACGTCGCACTCGAGAGGACCCAGTCAGGTCTACTGGTTGTCGCCCGTAGAATTCCCATTGATTGTATTGGTAAGTAGATATATCTCGTTATTCACTATCTCCCACTGGTTCTCCCTTTGTTTTGTGTTCGTCAAACTTTTCAGGATACGTACTTACGCACTTAGATCTATCAAAATTCCTCTATCGGGTGTGGTATTGAGTCCTCTTGTTTAGTAACGTTCACCACTAGGACGCTTCATGGGCTGCTTTAACGTGGGCGGTGGGAGGATATGTATTAGTTTTATTTTAAACACCCATTAATAAAACAGGCAAAAACCTTACTATTTCAGTCTCAAGTTAAGAAGCTGCAATGTGGTTTCGAGCACTTCTGCTGTACGCCCTGACAGTGTCAATAGGTGGGAAGGTCTACGAGCGATGTGAGCTAGCCCGAGAACTGGTAACGAAGCATGAGGCCCCTCAGCACCAAGTGGCAACATGGGTCTGCATCGCCCAGCACGAGTCACAGTTCAATACCAGTGCTGTTGGTGCCGTCAACGGTGACGACAGTAAAGACCATGGCATCTTCCAGGTATTGCATCAAACAGTCACCTAGGTACTCGTAGACAGCTAAACATATACTTCAAGAACAAGAATGTGGGTAAACTAGAAAAAAAATGTTGCGTCTCACGCTATGTCTAGGGTGTCTAACAAATTCGAACTGAGAGGTTTCGGATTTGAATCCCCGCAGAAGCTATAAGCTACTCGTATGTACCAACTCCGATTTTTTTTTTTTTTTTTTTTTTTTTTCATTTATCTGAAGGAATGGGAGAATGACGTGTGTTTGACTTTTCATTCGACTTTTTACAGATAAGTGACTTGTTCTGGTGCTCACCACCCGGCAACGGCTGGGCCTGCGGAGTGACCTGTGCGGAACTAGAGGATGGCGATATAGAAGACGATTTTATCTGCGCCAAAAGGATTTATCGCGAACATAAGACATTGTCAGGGGATGGATTCAATGCATGGGTCGTCTACCATACGCACTGCTCTGGACACGTGCAATCCTACATTGAGGGCTGCTTCAATGACACTGACACGAAGGCAGCTACATCGCCCGCGTCCTCACCTAGCACCACGACAACAACGTCTACCACCACGTCCACCACCCAGACTCCTCTCAAAACCAAATCTGAGGTCAGAGGCAATGGCCTGTCTGCGAGTAATTTTGGTACTGACCCGAATAAGCCATGGTTTCACTGGTTTAGCCGTTTCAGGTGGTCCTAATGTCTTAGTATTAACAATAATTATTTATTACCCTACCCTGAAATATAAATATAAATAAGAAGTTCACTGAAATTATGAGATATAAAAGCGTGCGACTGCAATAGCAAAACCGAAGGGTAACGACAGCGGTGGGCTTGACACAGGAACAAGTCACTCACCAGTTTGTCGATAGTCATTGCCCCTAGTTTGCGAAAATAAAATGGCTGAGCCAGTATCATTCAGTATCGTACTTATAGTGGTGGTCAGTAATTATAGTGGTGGTCACTACGAAATCACCTCTGAACATGCATTTTTGTTTACCTTGGCACGAGGAAAGTTCCAGCAGACCATCCTTGAGGCAGCCTCCCTTCAAGGTGAGGTTGTTGACAGACTGAGGACAGTAACAGTAGTTGTCTTCATTTGTGTAGACACCGGCGAACACATTTTCGCTTGCCACGTACCTTCTGCCAGAGATACCCTGGAATTCTGTGTCTTCTTTGTACGTCAGTTTTACAGATCTGAAACGAACAATTTGAATATGGAACATGGACGCAGTTACAAAGGGTGAACGTTGCAGTCTGCGCTCTATCAAGATTGTAGCGTTGGAGCTGAATTTTTTTGTTTGGGATCAATGTAAAGAGAGGTTTATTAAAATCGATTTTTTTATATTATTTTTCCTTTGACTTGAATTTTAATAGTATATCCTTTTAGAAAATACTTGGCTGACTGCTAGAGATTTATTAATAAAGCTATTTTCTGGCTAAAAGTACTGGATATGTTGGGAACGTCAGCTTTCCCTTGATGAAAACCTACCGGCAAATATCAGTGCTGTAAATATAAAGCTCTTCGACGTCGTCCAAATCGGGTCTAAATATAGTGGAGTCAGTGCCTTTGATAGCATTACACGAGTCATCGCCCCATTTGTCAGTATACGTGCTGTTTTCCCACAGCAAAATCTGCCCGATCTTCTCAACTTCATTCAATCCCAGAGCGACTTCATACCGACCGTCCGTTGAGTCGTTTTTCTAAAAAATAAAGGCAGGGTCATGACGAAGGATCCTTGTTGATCTATTAGATTATGTTTCTTCTTATTATCAACATCTTACAACTGGGTATCTTAGGCCTAATGCTAAAGTCTCACCATCGCATCAATATTCGTACCATTGAGATATTTGTAAGTCTGGTTCATAGAAGAAATTAATTATTGGGTCCAGGATTTTACTGAAAAACATCTGCCAAACCCCCAGGCCACCATACATTCGCTAGTTTTTTACGTTCCGATTTCAAACTTTGTGAGAAAACTATGGGATATTTAAATATTCTGAAATATAATATGTCTTTGAAACGTCATTACTCATGAGGCTATGTTGTGATTTTACGATCGAGTGATTTTTGTCACAAAAAAAAAAAATGTCCAAAATTAACCGATCGTGAAATCACAAGCCTCATGACTCATGTCATGAGTAATGATGTTAAAAAGACATATTACTTATATTTCAGAATATTTAAATATCCAATAGTTTTCTCACAAAGTTTGAAATCGGAACGTAAAAAAATAGCGAATGTATATTCAGCCTTAAACTCTTTAGTTTCGGATATAAAATATGAATGTGCATTATACATATTTCAGACTACCGAAATTATCATTGTCATCAACATGAAGCGATCAAGTGTAGTCTATCATTCACATGAATAAATCACACTAACTCACCCATTTCCAAACTGTTGATAACTATAGTGTACTCACGAAGCCAAAGAAGGAAAAGATATTGAATCCATCTTCACTGAGAGTTACAGTTTTTGGAGCGACGAGGCCGTAGCCAGCGCACATGAGGATGGCAGGAAGATTGGCAAGCTCCTCGGTTTGGTTACAATACATAGGGATGCCTTGGAACAAGTAATCCCGGACCGTCACATTCGTAAATATTCCAACTTGATTCGTCCACATCTTATCTACAGCCATATCAAATGACTGCAGTGATGATGATAGCGGTTCAATGCTATCCGTGATTTGGACGAACGACTGCAATCAAAAATCGAATTTTTTAGTAACTGCAGTACAGAAACCCTTCTAATAAAATAATCGTATTAAGGCTGAATTTCACCACTTTCCGATAGTGTCTATAACGAGAGGATTTAACGAACGGATTTACGTTATCGTATGTTTAGCTTGCGACAAGTGCGATCGCAGAGAAACAAGTGCAAGCGCAAGGATTTTTTTGTCGTAAGCTAAACATACGATAACTTAAATCCGTTCGTTAAATCCTCTCGTTAAAAGACACTATCGGAAAGTGGTGAAATTCAGCCCCTACTTAAGGTAAAGGTACTGAGATATAGGTATAAGTACTTATACCTAAGATGGGTCAGTGAAACACCCAACATCAGATTCTAACAAAGTAACTTATTAGTAATAGTGCTAACAAAGCAGCTTATTGAGTAATAGTGTACACTCTGTAGATTCCCTACGACAGAGTATTGAGATACATACAACAAGAGGGATGTTGGGCACCATCACGTAATCATCTTCTGTGCCTTGGGAAGCCTCGGCATCAAACTCAAAAAGCAAGCGCTGATAATACGAGGCTCTATCTTCATCCTCCCGATAGTCAATATCTTCTTTTACTCTCGTTTCCGTGTACACGTACGGCCCCCGCTAAAAGAGAGAACAGCACATTTTCCTTTAAGATAAATTCTAATACATCAGGGTGTGTCCCACCATACTCAGTTAAAATTGGAATTTAACTGGAGTTTAACGTTAACCGAGTATGGTGGGACCCTAAGTACTTACTATATAGGGTGGATTTCACTAGTTCGTTTCGTTATTCGTTTTGGTACAAACTAAGGGTGGAACCACCCTTAGTTTGTACCAAAACGAACAGTTTATCTCAGCAATAAACTGGACTCGAAATCATTGACATAGACGCTAAGTGAAAAACTTTTGTATACCATTTCATTTGTTTTCACATGCTTTTTTCAACGAATGAAAATTTTTACCGTTATATTTAGCTTATGGCAAGGGTCAGAACTTATATCTATGAGGTTATAATTTTGTCCAATAGTCCACTCCGACTCCTTTTTTCCAGTACTGGTCGTTGAAAAACCTACCTCTACCACTCCCACTTTTTTATACCGAAGGGTAAACTACACTCCAAACTAGTTAACCGTTCATAGCCCATGCAATCTTCACTTGACTCTTGGTATGAATTTTAATATCATTTGAAAAAAGCTGGGACAAAAAATTTGATGAACTGAGTGTCAGTTTATTACTTGGGTCAGATAAGTTGGGAATATTCCACCTTCTCTGAAGTTTCCTTTCACCTCCGCATAACTTCCTTCCCTACTATCTATAACAACGGCTTTTTAAATGACCTTCCTCACCGACGCCGATAAGATAAAGACAACCCTGGCCTTTGTTTTCACCCTGACGTCCACTCCCTCTCTTTTCAAGGCCATAAATTTATTCATTTCAAAACTTATTAACCCAACGTTCTGCTGAAATTAAGTTAAGCTCCGAATAGCTTCAATTACTAGTCTCCAGTTAAATTTAGCTGAGAATCTGTACTGCATCATATAAAAGCAGTTACATTCAAATTCAGGAGATTTTAATCGGAGGTTAATCTTTAAACTTGCTTGATGGGAAGAGTCAGAAATGCACTCGTACCTCAATGTATACAGGATCTTCGCCATCGGTAATGCCTTCTGGATTCTGAATATCGAAAATCGTAACTTTGAACTTCATCGGGAGTGGAAGTTCGGTCCACCTGTCCCACGCATCCGTCCCATTCTTCACTGCTACCGTCTGAAAATCACACATTCTTCAAAAATGTATATCTTGGTACATCGTGAAAACCCGTCTTTGATAGCGTAGGCCGAGGGGTTAACCACAGGTTGGGAATCTCGTTGGGAATCATTGGAAATCTTTATGAAATCTGAGGGAATCTTGGATTTTTTTGGAGTGGTTACCCCTTCGGGGTTCATCTTTCTTTGAATATCGTTGAGAATCTTTGGAAATATTTATGGAATCTCAAGGAATCTCTGGAGTGGTTACCCCCTCGACGTAGGCCAACCTGACGTATTCAAATATCACTAAAAGCTTAAAAAGGAATGCAATTGCCATGATAAAATATACGCATTTAGATACGAGAAACAATAACTGATACAAACAGGGGCCTCTATAAATAATCCTGAAGACGAATTTCCGTTCTCCTGCTCACGAGAATCTAACGCCAAGATGACGAAGATAACACAAAGCACCGCAGCACCGCTGAGAGCTTGGAGTTTCCAATTAGGAGCTTAACGCAGTTTTAACGACCCAAGACCAAAGGTTTTGCATCTCTATACGAAGAACAAAATTCCCGAGCATCTAAAGTGTTCACATCAACTTCAGTTTTTAGGCCACTCTTATAGGGATTGTTTCAAATGCTATCTTAGATCATATCAATTTTATCTACGAGATCACTTTATCCCAGCAACATAACACGCACGCTCAACACATAGTTTAAAGATAATTTCTTAGTTTTAACATATCTACGCGGGCTGAATTAGCTCTGGCAGGGCACATAGCAGGGCCATGAAGAAAGAGGAACCAGGTTCAGGGTCTACCCTGCCGATGGGTACCTGAACTTCACTAGCCCGGGAAAATATTTGACTGTTGGGCATGATTACAACCAAACCACCCCCTTGTAAACAGAGGTCACGGGTCCCATAAAAAAACATTCCCACAAAAGGTGGACTTGCTTAAATCTAAAATCACTATCGATTGGGACCCTGCATGACTCCACTGCACAAGAGAGTGGGAAACTCGGGAAAAATACGAAGGATAAAGTTCGAAGAAGAAGAGTTTTTTTAATCCGCAAACCACTCTCGTCAAATTTTAATGTTTACTATTGTCAGGTGTTGTGTTGTCTGTCAGATGCAGTGAAATAAATGTACAATTCCCGAGGGAACATCTTCTCAAACTGCTCCCCTCTATTTCTCTCTCCCAGTAATTCTTAACAGTCAGGGGATGGATTATATCTTATCTTATTCAATTTTTTGATATAATGCCGAATATCTCACACCTAAAGAATCAAATATTTTTCCAACGTACCAAAACTGTTGATCGGGCCATAGGTGACAAGAGGTCGAATACTGTTAACTGTCTTTCAATCTAAACAATTTTCTAGCATTTTCTCAACCCAGTGGAGGAGTCAGGATTCCCCAGTACTCTCCTACATCTCTCCTTTTCCTTCTTGGCTCAACCTAACATACAGTTCGACAAATATTGCGTTCATTTCGTTCCCATATACTGTAGTAACTTAAACCCTGGAAAAACAACTACAGTCCTCCCCACCTTATACTTAAAATAAAGACTTACATCAGCTACCGTAGACTCTACGATGGCAGGAAAAGCTATCCACCCCAGTAACCCCCCCAAAAGGATGAGTACTGCACCCCCGCACCCCACAGCCAACGTCCACTTGGTGCTGCTTAACATCATGTGCGGCGGTAGGGCAACTACTAGAACAGCTCACCACAAAAGAAAACGATGGGAATGTCCGAGATAAGACGTATAATCAATCTGATCTTCATTTTTTTCAGCACGAGCCTGGCCTCTATCATTGGCTCCACACGTTAAGATTCACTTAAAGAGTAGGTATAACAGGTCATTAAGCATACATTAGTAGTACACAATATGCTGTCGGATTTCATAATAAATATCTACTACCACTGCATAATTTCTATACCAGCAGAACTCGGAGCGGGAGAACACCCTGTTCGATGTAATATAGCCTCACCATGACAATGTATAGGATAGTCTGAGGCTAATAAGAAAAATAGGAAAGTAAAAAAAACTTGGATCTGAACTGTAAATAAGCCCTAAAAAATATCCACCAGTGATTAATGTTATGAAAGCCACTAACAAAGATGCTCTACTGCCCTATAACTCAATGGGAACGAACTCCTAAACCACAGGGGGGTATTAGTTATACCACTGAACTGAGTAGGTACGTCATGAGAGCAGTAAGCAGTAAATGTACCACCTAAAATTCAAACATTAATTTTCGCCTTTTAATTGCGTGATAACGATACAAAATAGTGCGTAAAACGTGAATAAGGTATCAGGGTATAATAAGCATACAGGAGACTCTGGCCTAGTTGCGTTAATCGGCGAGAGAGGGGCTCTTAGAGTCTGAGAGTATGGTTCGGAAGGGTTCATTGATGGCGTTTTGGTGTGCTCGCGTTCGCGGAACGCAGGATCAATAGTTCGGGGGTGGGGGGCGCGCGCCCCAGTGGACCTGCGCCGCTGTCTAGCGGTCGGAGTTACGCCCGTCGGAGTGGGCCCCGGACATGCAGCCCCCACCGAGAAAGGCAAGTCCCTTTAGTGTTCCAAGTAGAAGAAAAAAGTCTTTTCGAAGCCCAAACCAAACGTGTAAAACTTTTCGTTGGGAAACTACCCTTTTAAATCCATGAATTTCATAGGCGGATTCATCGATTTTAAAACATGTCCTCTGAATGAGGCCAAACGATAGAGGGTCACTGGACCTCGACTTGTCAGTATACTTCATTTTACTTTATATTAGAGAAATTAACGAAAAAGTTCATTATTTTCGAGTTTTAAAGAAATGCTCTCCTCTATAAGGCGTCCCCTATACCTCATCGGTAATCGATGAGAATGGTCGAACATTCTCACTCACTTTACATTCCAATTAACTTTTCTAATGTTCTCAGTTTTTCTTTCAATTTCATCTGGCTTTCACGAACTTAAGATAACTGATAACTGTAGAATGAAACACGCCCCTCGTGAAACCGACACACTCATTAGATGGAACGAACACAGATACAATTTTAACGACCCGAGGGATTTTTATCTTATTTCAGGGGAATTACGCCAAGTTCCTAAAGAATTTAAATGCTGAGCAGATCGTCAAACTTCAGGCCAAAAACCAGCATGAGTGCGATCTACTCGACGACATCAGGTTCGTAAATTCAGTTTAGGTAGGTGAGTAGGAACCGAGGGGTTAATTACTCGTTGGGAATCATTGGAAATCTTTATGAAATCTCAGGGAATCTTGGAATTTTTTGGAGTGGTTACCCCTTCGGGGTTCATCTTTCCATGAATATCGTTGGGAATATCTTTGGAAATCTTTACGAATCTCAGGGAATCTCAAGGTATCTCTGGAGTGGTTACCCCCTCGGTATAGGTACTTATGAAATCTGCTTGTGTATTCACGCACTGGAAGAAGCCTACTGAGAGGAGAAAACTGAAACAAATGATATGGAAATTGTTTTAGGAGCTACACCATCAAACGGTCAGCCATTGAAAGATCCTACTCAGAAGCACTTCTCAAAATATCATCCGCTTACCTCAATAAGAAAATACCGGACATCCCTGATATCAAGACTGATGGAGGAGCTGAACAATGGTATGTGTCTCACTTCGTGACTTGGTATGCAACGTGACAGTAAGAACAATGGTATGTATCTCACTTCGTGACTTGGTATGCAACGTGACAGTAAGAACAATGGTATGTGTCTCACTTCGTGACTTGGTATGCAACGTGACAGTAAGAACAATGGTATGTGTCTCACTTCGTGACTTGGTATGCAACGTGACAGTAAGAACAATGGTATGTGTCTCACTTCGTGACTTGGTATGCAACGTGACAGTAAGAACAATGGTATGTATCTCACTTCGTGACTTGGTATGCAACGTGACAGTAAGAAGGTATTTCGGACCAGCTTCTACTTAAGGCTGAATATACATTCGCTATTTTCGACTACATGTACTTGGTTCGCAATGCTAAGTACTTCAAGCCCTACTCCGAAGTTACAGGGCGAGTGGAAAGTGTTTATAGGGGGATGTAAACCTCAGACTCTTTGTCGTGAGGTAGTGTTGTATTTTTGCATGAAATGGAGTAATAAGCCCACAGGAGCGATTTTAAACAGTCAACTACCAGTCCACATGTTTTTTGACAGATCGCGAAAACACAACACTACCTCACGCGAAATATTTTTTTGTAACGATTCGGACTAAAACAGTATGATTTTATCGTCACATTTAGTAGAAAAGCTTGATAAATGTTTGTACTATTTACCGTAGCCATGTTGCATTTTGGCAATTTTTATTTCACTTACGGAAGTGGATAATTTCAACAGCATTTCTCTACTTTTCTCCTGTAAAAGCTAAACATAGTGTCCTACTTTTACTCGTTCGTTTCACGTTCAAATAGCACACTATGTTTAGCTTTTAGAGTAGACACAATCCATACGATATTGCAATTACCAGTCTCCGGTTGTACTCATATGTAAACATTAGTTTTGTCGAATATTTACTTTCGCACAGTGGTTTTGGCGGAGTTCGTCGAGAATGTATGGTGGCCGTTAAGAGTGAGTTATTTAAAGATGAACTACAACCCTGTGGCCCGCATAAAAACAAAAAATATATGTTGGCCAGTAAACCTGGTCAACACAGCTGACAAAAGGATAGCCACTATGCTGACGTAGGGTCAGGCCCGTATCCAGAAAGCGGTCATGGGGGGGGGGGGGAGGTTTGTGTCAAGGGGGGGGGGGGGGGGGGTTAGCCTATATTTTTTGCTTCACGTTGGCACTAACATGTTAATTTTCCGTTCATGGGGGGTTTAACCCCCTAAACCCCCTATGCGTAGGGCAAAAATTACGTTATTTTGACTGCAGGAACATGTGGAACGTATGGCGAACAGTCTTGGAGGAGAACGAGAAATTGGCCCGGGCGCGGCTTGCAGCTATCGAAGTCTTCAGTCAGAATATCGCGGACGACGCGAAGCACCTCAAGTCCACCAAGCAGTCCGCACAGAAGAAGGCGGTAGACACTCTCGCGACTGTGCAGAAAGAGCTGCAACTGACAGTGGCAGAAATTGACAAAACTAAAAAGTTCTATTTCGATGAAGAACACTGCGCTCATGATGTAAGGGATAAGGCGAAGGATATTGAAGAGAAGTAAGTTTATTTATTCTTATTTTCCTGAGACAGACAAAACAATATCGTTTACCCTTTCAGTCTGAAAACCTGGTGTCATCCAAGTATCCGTTCGTTATCTTGTTGCTTTGTTGATACCGGTTTTGTACCATCTAATCAAAAGAATCAGCCAGATGAATAATGATCTATTTGAATATCGAACCAAACTGATCTTACGCACTGATAGTTGCGATAGGACAAACAACTCAACAACTGTATAGGTATCATAACCAACCTCAAGAGTCTTGATAGCAAAATCTTAACTCATGTTTCGAACTTTCAGACTGAAGCGCAAGAAAGGATCCTTCTTCCAGTCAATAACATCTCTCCAAAAAAATAGCGCCAAAGTAACTTCAAAACGAGACCAGATGGAAGAAAAGTCGACGGGGGCCAGGAATGACTATTTGCTCAGTTTGGCGGCTGGTAATGCTCATCAGCGCCGCTACTTCTTGGTCGACCTTCAACAGGCCATGCAGGTCGTCATCTTTTATTTTATTACTGTTACCCTCAACCTCGACAGAACCTAGGCAGAATTAGAGAGGCACAGAGATCTCAGGTTTGATCTCACTCATGACTTGTAAAAAAGTATTTAATTTATTTTCAGAACTAAACGAAAAATAAATTCTGAGGAAATATTTCAAAAACACTAGCGGGAAGAATGAACAATTTAGTAACTTCTTAATTTTTTCCATAATTCTGATTTGATTTTATCTAAAACAGGGGTAACCCATCTCTAACCTGATGATTTCCTAAACTTTTAGACCATGGAAAACAACGTGTACGACCGAGTATCCGAATACCTGACCCTGATAGGGCGAACGGAGCTCCTGACATGTTCGGCCACCCAGAACTCCTTCTCCAGAATTCGTGATCAAGCGCAACAGGTACCTAATAATAACTTAAACTCTGAAGGGTTTCTACGCTGTGAAAAATTGAGAGTCTGATAACAACACAAGTAAGCATGTCCAAGTAGGTAGGTATAGAAGAAATATTTCAGAAATTTCTGAAATATTGAGGAATCAAACTAACTCTGAAAGTATTAATATTGTGTATCAATAATTAAATTTCAGTTGAGTCGAGACTACAACTTGCAATGTGTATACTTATACTACCCAGTCCTAAAGCAGCACATCCAGTATGATTTCGAGCCTTGTGACAACGATCCTGTCGACAAGATTACTGCGGAACACAGTTCAGCGGCCGCTACACTGAGCAAAGAGGCGAAGCGGTGGGCAACAAAGATCGGCCGTGAGCACAACAGTATCCGAGAAAATAACCGGAGACTTCAAACCCTGCTCGCTCTCAGGGACTCTGGCCAAAAGGTGACAGCAGGGCTTGGGGGGGACAAATAAAAGAATAAATAATAAAATGACGGACGCCTAGCAAATACTTATAATCCGTCGGCACGTGTTTTAAAAAAAACTCGCCATATTTCTCACCACACTGGCTGATTAAAAAAACTGGTGGCAAGATTCAAAGAACTCACTCAGGGAGAAGCGAGGGGTTAACCACTCGTTGGGAATCTCGTTGGGAATCATTGAAAATCTTTATGAAATCTCAGGGAATCTTGGAATTTTTTTTGGAGTGGTTACCCCTTCGGAGTTCATCTTTCTACGAATATCGTTGGGAATCTTTGCAAATCTTTATGGAATCTCAAGGAATCTCTGGAGTGGTTACCCCCTCGGGGAGAAGGGACAGTGCACAATACCTTGCCTTTAGGACTTCATAATTTAAAGTAATCTGAAACCTTCATCTGATGAGCTAATGTGAAATTTAAGACAAGAAAAAATGTCAAGAGGCGTGTAAATAGATCTGTAAACCGCAACAACTTTTCCAGACCGATCCTAACGACCCAGCAAACACAGACATCGAGACGAAGATAGATGAACTAAGAACAGCTATACGGAAGTCGGAAACGTCGAAAATGAAAGCGGAGTCTCGAATCGAGTGCTTGAGGCAGGGAGGCATTAACGTAGATGAGTTTATGCAAGAGCTGGACACCCTCAGTGTTCAGGACATCCCACGATCAGGAAGCTCACTCTCCGTTCGCACAGACGCTTCTGGAGCTGGGGTAAGCCAGTTCACCTTATCACGTATCACGTACACCTAGACGTTCCAATATTAGCTAGGTCATATTAAAGAGTTAAACATGCATATTAGTGCATCGTCCTCTTGTGGACAACCGTAGCCTGCCTCTCACCCCACTAACCTATTTATGAGTAAGTACGACGCGACGAAGGTCGGTCAAGGTCGGGAAGGTCAGTACAAGGTTAATGAAGAAGTATCAAAGAAAAGTGATCTCGTTTTTTCCCTTTTCATTTTTAACCACAACTGCAATAGTCAAAATTTTATTTTTTCAGGAGCATCCAAGCTCCGACTCTTATTACGACTCGGATAATTATGACGGCCCCGACACCCCAAGAAAAGGGGACGAAAAACCAGATTCGGACGACGAGGAGCGTCTACGCCACGATTCAGAAGTAGATGGTAAGATGCAAACGGGAAATATTACAGACATTCGAACCGAAACTCGCACGAGTTGATATAAAATAGATATTCGCTGAATTGACAAACGTGGTGTACAACTGTTCGAACTTTGGAACACGATTAACAGGATATTTTTCACTATTCTTACAGCTATGTTGGAACAAGAGAGGCAGCGAATCGAGCAGCTGACAGCAGGATGGGACGACCCGACCCAAATCGATTGGGGAGCGGATGAGCAACAGCAGCAGCAACAAGAGGAGTCATCTGCTAAAGCGCCCGACGATAACACCACGCAGGACGTGGTGTACAAATGCGTCGCGCTCTACTCTTATACCGTGAGTTGTTCGAAGGTCTTCAATATGACTGGCTCAAAATTGTTAGCATAAGGCAGTTAAAGTATCTCAGGGCCTTCCCTGAAAGAAAAATAGGTAGATTTTTCTTCGAAATCTACCGAAAATGGAAATAAAAAATGCATGGCAAGTGACGTTTCCTGGATTGACAATTTAGGCACAAAACCCAGACGAGCTCAGTATGGTCGAGTCGGAGCAGCTGGAGGTGGTCGGGGAAGGTGACGGGGACGGGTGGCTGCGGGCCCGCAACAACCGCGGCGAAGAAGGCTTCGTCCCTCACAACTACTTGGATGTGGACCGATCTTTGGCTGGCGCGCAAGGTACTGCCCGGGTCTGAAGGACTGCGCTTTGCTTACATAGCCCGCCTAATGCCTCCCTTGTTGTTTTTAGGGGGTCCTTAATGGTGTAAGCTCATCACGTCAGAAAATAGTGTATTTCTGGTAGAGGCAACTATAACTTGCTATCACTATAATTTGTAGGATGAGCCAACGCCTGGACCTCGGGTAGACTGAGACACTTTCGCGAGTAGTTTGTAGGCAGGTCATCCACCAATATAGTTCATCACCCAAAACAACAGAACAAAGTAGGTAACATAACATAACAGCCGAAGAGCTAAGCTTCTTTCACGTGCGCAGTCATTAAGTGTATTCCTCCACATCCATTTGTCTTTTTATTTTACATCAATTTTATACTTAGCAGATTCCATCATTCACTTTATAGAAGGAACCGCGTTTATTTTTATTAGCTTAAATATCTTCAATGTAATGCTGAAATAGTTTACCTGTAGGCGCGGGAAGTTCATAGTACCTACCCTTTCCCAAATACCTACCAAGCCTTGTCTAAATTTTCGGGGGTGGAACCATTAATTTTGTTTTTCGGGGTTCCCGCCAGGCCGGAGGAAACTGATAGCCCCGCGGTACCCCCAGGGGGGCCCTAAGGGAACCCCTAGCCCCCAGGCCCTCCCTCTCCACCAGGTAAGCTGGCCCCCCAGTAGCAAGTTTTTTGTCAGTTGTAGACGCATTCAGCATGCGCCGGTTTATACATTGTCTCGCTCTGCGCATGAGCTACCACAGGTAAACTGTATTTTTTACTGAATGTGAATGGGTTTCAAAGTGTTTTGTTTTTTGTTGTAACTCGTACTACTTATCGTCGTTTAGGTCTTTAACCGCCCATAAAACGAACTCACTGAAACACAGGCCGTACCTACTGTGACACAAAGATGTAATACACGCAATAGTGTCACCACAATCCCAAATTAAATAGTGAGCACCTTTAGTAAAAATTCAATAGTATTAAATTAACTAATTAAAATATAGGTGAAGCACCACATCTAAAAAATTAATTATATCCCAGATGCGTTTCATAATGGTTGTTTCTCCATCTATTTGAAGCTACCACAGAGCAGAGCAGTACACAGTCCTCCATCACAACCATTGTTAAACACTAAATAAATACCTAATCCTAATACTGTTCATTTGAACTCAACACCTGGAATGAAAATAAAAAGAATTTCTGGGTTAGAGAAATTCCAGCTCTCGCACAGCGACTGTATATCAGTTTTTAGTTTTACATAATAGAAATTGCAGCAAGCCCGACAATTACTGAAACCCTTTTGTGACTTTAGAATAATTTAGATGAACACGAGCGGCGGTACAAAATTTCATCCGTGTTGAGTTCAACGATAAGTTGTTTTCACTTGCATGCCCCCATGTCAAGCATGGCTTTCGCAGTAGTGGTTTATGTTAGAGCAATGATTACTGTTCTTTTAGGTGGGTCATCTTACCAACTGAACACGCAAATCTCCTTCTCTTCCGTAGACTACACAGTTGATGAGGAAGTAGAAAGTGGTGGGGGTGGGGGTGGGGGAGGAGACTCCACTCCCTGGCCCCAGGCTGACTCAGAACCCACCCCTTGGCCTCAAGCCGAACCTGAACCTGCCCCTTGGCCCCAAGCAGACGAGCCCCCCAGCACCGAGCCCCAGGCATGGACTGCCGACTTCCAAACCACACAGTCTGGTCCTCAATCCACCACGTCCCTGGAACAAGAGTTTGGTTAGTTTCCTACACTTTGTGTTCTTGTCGATTTTTTCTAATACTCTTATAACCTCGGCCAACTTTCTTCGGGAGGGTTCGGCACTTTCAGCCACAAGAGCATTACTTGCCGTCCTATAGTGGTCTATATTATGGGAAAGGTTACAGTGCCACTGTTAGCGCCTAATCATTGCTAACCAACTACGGGAAAAGACGGCCGAGGTAAAATTAGAATTAAGCCTCATCCCCCAACAACAAAATCCATACTTACCACATTTTGATATTCGCACTACCCGTCCCCTTCATTTCATTTTTAGATCTACAGATCCCTAATTTGCTCATTTTGATAGTAACTAAAATTGAGTAACAATTGGAAATAAGAGTGGTAACGATTTCCTAGTAGCTGTTGTTTTCTACTGAGTAAACACATTGTTACTCATGTATAATTCAACTAAAAAAAAAAACCTCCCTACCTTATTTGCAACAGTTGACGACGGATATCACTACTGCATCGCACTTTACGACTACGAGGCGACCGCACCGGAGGAGCTGACATTTGTAGAGAATCAGGTCATCAAGTTACTGAAGAAAAACCCGCACGATGTAGATGACGGCTGGTGGGAGGGAATGTTGGACGGAAAGACTGGCCTCTTCCCCTCCCTCGTCGTAGAGGAATGCAGGCCGGACGGACAACCACTCACCCCTGAGGTAGGTCTTCTAGAAATTTAATGGAAACCATAAGAAGGAAACACAAGTAGACGATACAGTCTGAAAAATAAAGCAAAAAATAATAAACAAGGCTCTTGTAAAATCGGTCCTTAACCGTGCTTCAGGAGGACGAGTCTCCCCCACCCTCAGCACCTCCGGCACACACCCCTCCTGAAGTGCCCAGCTTCCTAATCGCCCCACAAAGCGTCATAGTCACACAACCGACGCCGGTGGGAGACCATCCTGACTTAGGTGAGTATCATCATATGAAATCAAGCCACCACGACTGGGTGGATGTTAAAAAGGTTGAAAAGATTCATCACTTACTAAAGAAAAAACCAAACTGTACTACAAGGTAGTAATAATAACTTAATAATAAACTTAATAATAAGTACTCGAAACGAAAGCCAAATTTGATCAATCATCGGGGAATCAAGAAATTTTTATTTCATTCCTAAGATCAAATAAATACGAAGAAACACCCCATAAAAATAAAATAATTAAAAAACAATCAAATATTCTGTTTTTCAGCTTCTGTCCCAAACGGTTCAGTTCCCATGAAGACCGAAACAAGGAAAGGAGGAGGATTCGAAATGGCCATGACTAAAGGCCAGCACGAGCAATACCAGAAACAGTTCGACGGCGTGACGATCGCAGGTATCATAAGTGTTTACGTTTTCACTGCTCTTGAAGAAAATCTCATCACGAATGTGACAAAATAACAAAGGATAAATGATAAGCAAGTGCCTTCATCCCGTTATGGTCCGATAATTTAACTATCTAATCATAATCAACTAAGTACACTAACCTCTCTGCAACGACCGTCGTGGGACCATGTAAATCAGATCGCTATAAAGAAAGTTCGCTACTGAGAGATATCAAAACGAATCAGGGTTTGCCAAGGGACCTTAGCATTCACTCGTTATAGAGAGTGTTAATACAGAGAGTTTCACTATAGAGAGTGATAGCTGTATACATCTACTGGCACAGTTGCCACTGTGGTAGGTGTATTCCATAGCCACCCCTGGAAAAGAAAAGAAACAGATAGGGACACTGTAACGCAAGGTGATGAAATAAAATAATAGCACTCAGGAGGTACGCGTAAGTCAACAGTTCTTGATTCACCTAGTTGTCCTAGTGTTTGGAGATGAAAACACGGTCAGCCTGCGCCGTAACTTCGTATCTATTTTTTGGAAAAGTCAAATGTCATACTTATAACCAAACTAACCTTTCTCTTTTCCGTATGCCTTCAGTGGATATTCCGGTAGTTACGAATGAGGTAAGATACATCATAGTTAAAAACTTCCAACTATTGACGCCCAAGCAGCGACATCTCTCAGAAGAAACTGACTTTTCTTAGTTGCCTGCTGCTTCCTATGAATTCGATTCCAATATTTGTAGGAAGACCAAGGAATAAACAACTGTCACAGAGCAAATTCTACACCAGAATGACATCAAAAGTTGTAAATAAATTTTTTTGGACGGCCATTAGAAATAAATAGGTACCTTTTTACAGGAGACAGACGAAGAAGTTGAAGCAGCCACGAGATCATCTCATAAGGCGCACACCAAAGCGCCACCCTCTCTCGGTGGGCTGGGCGTTGCGGAGATCGTCATAACTGCGGCAACACCGATGCGTGAGGAGCCCGACACGCCCTTCCCACCAGTCCCGGAGGAGGAGGAGGAAGAGGAAGAAGAGGACGAGGAGGACAAGGCGGAAGAAAAAGGTACAGAAGAGGAAAGCGTGAGTGAGGCGGTCACTACGGTGGTGGGGGCTGTCAGGCCCGACGCAGCAGACGACGTGGATGACCCCACTGATGACTGCCCAACAGACTCGGCCCCTTTCCCCGTGAGCAGCTCCACAGGAAGCGACGAGGACCCCAGCTCCGGACCTAGTACCGCAGAAAACTCACAAAGTTTACCCGAAGAATTAGATACTCAGGCTCTTTCTCGCTTAAAAAATTTGAAGGAATCGAATGCCTAGGTAGAATGGACGGGTTAGGGAGGAAGATTTAGATAAATGTGAAACTGTTGGATTTCCTTGCTGTCCCTGAATATGTCTGTCTTTCAAACAATGTATCCCGGAAAGTCCCAATGGTCTTCTCCCCTATACTTACGTCCATGACTTCACTTGGCTTCCGTTCAGACATTCCTCATTATGCCCCAAAAATAATACTAGAAGGGGCCTTCTGTCAATGAGTCTGTAGGTTCCCATTTTATTACTTTTCGCTCGTGGTTGGTTTTCAACAGCAGATTAATGGTTGAGATTGTGTGTGAGGTTACCGACAATCAAAAACCTTAACATTTCATTTCATCTGTTCCATGGCAATATCATCAACTTGTGCATACCTGAAAAGGCAAAATAATTGTGATCCTGTATTATAAAAACTATCGTTTTTAAGGCAATAAAAATGTATAAATCCAACCCACACAAGCGCAAGTGGGCAAGTCAAAAAACAACGCTGGATCTGAAGTAAATAAATAGCTAAAAGGCTCAACAACCTAAACCATACAACGTAATTTCTTTCAAAGAGTTGTTATACTACAACATATTAGTCACGACTAATTGAGCCGCAGGAGTTATCCGTCTACCTTCTAAGGGAAAATAATATGTACACACAAAATGTAAAGTAAAACTGTTGAATAATGGATAGGAGTATACCTACAAAAGTTATTCTGATGCTGAAAGAGAAATGCTTTGTTCTAGTAGTAGGTACTGAATTGTCTGCTACCATTCTAGTCGACTTGCTGCCTTTTCAAAAACTTTGTACACTTTAAAACGCGGCCACCCTTGTCTCCAATGACAACCGTGGCTATAGTTTTAAAACAAATTGTATTACCTATGTATAGTTGTGAATTAAACATGATAGCTGTTAGAATTTGAGACACAAATTTACTGTGTACCGGCGCGGCGTAAGCATGCAAAACGGTTCATTATCTAATTAACCTGAGGGGTAATCCAGTTTCGTTTTTTGAGGTGAGATATGTTGATTATGGGAATAAAAAGTATGGCGCAGAGATGCTGACGACGACGCTGACCAGTCGCATCAATAAATAAAGGTCCCTCCACACTCTCTGCTCAAACATCAGCCATACCTACTCATCCTCTTGCACACAGGTTGGCATCTTCCAGATCCAGTTTGTGGTTGACTCTGGCAAGGGTCGAATCACAAGCCTTGATACCACCTGTACATAGAATCAGCATATCGTAGGAGCTAGGTTCCTATTCATCGCCATAGGTACATAGGTACCTGCATATCCTGGATGTTTTGGTTTAAGTGGAGGCAGCTGAAGAGGCAGTAGCAGGAGCAAGTGAGTGATGAAGGCAGTACAACAAGATCGGTCTCCTCGCGCTGAGTCAGCGGTTCTCCCTGTAGGTATGGGATGGATAACAAGATAATTCCCCGGCATAGTCACAAAGAGCGCTCCCTTATGCTCTGAAAAAGCATAAGTACCTACCTACTATTTTATAAACAATTTAAAAATTTTTAAACCTTTTCTTCAATAAAAAATCTTACCAGAAATAAGTTTATTGGTGGTACAAATTCCTGACGCAGGATTCACGCCAGTCCGCCCAAATAATCATCAAGGATAATACATTTTTAAATAAATAATGATCGTTGATAATAATTATTATTATATGGCAACAAAGCTCTCAGTTTATTCGTCGCTAGGCAACCGGATGTCATTCCCGATTCCTTTGAGTTTCCTTTGGCGCATAACGTGATTTACTTCTCTCTATTATGTTGTCTACCCTGCAAAAACAGACATCAGAAAATGCCATCAAAACAACCGTAATGAAGGAATTAAAGATAAAGATTTTAATTTTCGGATTGTTGCTGCACTTTGCTGCTGCGAGGATTCACAAGCTAGAAATATACGTAAGTACTCACTTATCAGTAGCTTATTTTACTGGTTATACATTATTTTGAATCTCTTGCCATTTCACATAGGTAGGTACCTACCTAGTTATCGACTTGGCCGCATTGAACAAATGCTGCCGTAGAGGTGTGCCCTTATTATACCTATTATACCTACCCAAGAAATCACTCACTTTTCCTCGTAAACCTTAGAGTGAGAACGTATTATTCAGGTGAGCTGGCAGGAGGGTGGGTGTGGGGTGACTCAATGGTTTGTACTTACTACGAGTTAATAATCCATTCTCCCATTAAAAAATATCAGCGAAGTACTTACCTACATAAAATTACCTCCAGACCACTCCTAATGTTTCTCGAGTGAGTCACTATTTGTGTTTTTTCCAGGATGATACCCGCAGATACATCGCTCTGAGTACTTTCGGCTTCTATAAGGATGGATATCTTCAAGTGAACGTGACCAGCTTCCGGCCAGAACCCTTCAATGCAAACCATGTGTTTGGGTTCTCACTTGACAAGACGCTGACTGATGCTATGAACCCTTACCTCGATAGTCATCAGGACTCCTGTGTTCTCACCGACCCTGCTTGGCGAAATTCTAGCACAGACTCAATTTATTTTACTATGGACCTCAAAGCAAAAGTGTAAGGAATATTCTTAAAAACAGTAGGTTTCTCATTTTCGTTTTTTATTTTTTATTGAACTGATACGGCGAGGTATAGGTACCTAATATAAGCTGGAAATACAAGGAAAAATTAAAACAGAAAATCCGGAAAGCAACGACTAGATAACAAACGGAACAGGTACGAACTATGGTACAAAGAATCCTTGCTATAGTTTGATTAGTTGGTCCGGAGCCCCTCTTCTTTAAATTTTTATTCGTAATCAGTAATCATACTAATCATCTCCATGACTCGTATAGAATTAATTTTTACATGTGCTTTTTAGTCTGAAAATCGATTGCAATGGTCCATCCAAAAATGCAGTTATCCTTGAAGACATTTCGCAGTTCTCTCGTTCTCAAGAATCCAACGTGTTGGCGAGGGTACAAAGAGACGTCCGAAGGGATGACTCGAACACTTGCACGGACCGGCAGCTGCCAATCACTATCAAGCAAGCCGGTGATAAGGCCAACATATCACTCCACGTAAGTTTATATACTCACTGTTTCATTTCCTGATTACCTCGTGTATAAGTGTTACTTAGGGTGCGTCCCACCATGCCCAGTTAAGGAGATTTTGTCCTATGTTTACCATGTTAACTTTAACTTTTGAGTTAAATTTAACATGGTAAATCTCCAGTTAAACTTTAACTGGGCATGGTGGGATGCACCCTAAGGGTGCGTCCCACCATACTCGGTTAACGGTTAAACTCCAGTTAAATTCTATTTTTACCATGCAATAATTGGAATTTAACTGGAGTTTAACGTTAACCGAGTATGGTGGACGCATCCTTAGTGTTTTATTTTTAGTAGAATGATCATTTATGCTTAGCTGACGGTTCTAAGAAATACCAGCTCCCAAGCTATGATAAGGATCTATGTTCGATCTATATCATACGTGTATAAATAATTTCTGTCGTTAAAAAAAACGTATTATCATATTTTAGAACAAAAAACATCCTACAATTTCTCTTTATAGACATGTCATAAAATAAAATAAGAAGCATTGAATCAGCAGCTTTACATGAAGCACTTGTATTAACGCCAAAGTATTTTTTTTTTTTTTTTTTTTTAAGTTTGCGAAAGGCTCCTGTCCAGGCAGGGCGAGATTGTTGTATTTGCCGTGAGTATCTGATGATGATTTCGAACATTTCTTTGTGCAGTTTGTGATGAAAGTTGCCACGAACGCACAGGAAGGTCTCTACAGTCTATATTTCCACAGCTGTCCTAACTACAATAGGCAGCAAGTCAAGTTAAACATGGTGGTAAGATTTTTTTTGTACTTCTCTGTTGCTACTGATGGACTAAACTTGTTGATAATTAAGCACTTTTTGTTTTACATTCTAACCTAAGTAATAGTCAAGTATCACTATAAATTACAATCTGAGATAAAAGCAAAATTTTTCAAAAACACATGGCCAGATCAAGGTGCAATAATGGTTCAGCAACTGTCACGAGTTCTATATCATCTAGTAATGCCCACTTCTCTATTTTATTATTAATTTTGCAGATAGAAATTGAAGAAAATAACCTGGGGAACTTTCTGTCTGCTGGGGAAATGCCTCTGCCTGCGCTCTACTTAATGATGGCTGTTCTCTTCTTCCTCTCCGGCTGCTTTTGGGTTTTCATTTTAAAAAACAGCAGGTTAGTAGTCAATGACTCATAACGTGGTTCCATGTAGAAGTCGAGTTGATTCCCAAATATTGATAAATATGTTTTATCTAACGAGTCTTATTAGTCTTTTTTACTCGTCGCAGCTCGCCTAGACATAGGAAATAACAATCGAGCCAGTTGTTGGGTTTGAGTGTGGAAGCGCCGCAAAAAACTTCCAAGGTGATTGTAGTAAATCGGTTCGCTCTTGCAGTTTTTCAATTTATAGTTCAGAAGAATTTCTCGGTAGGAGGTACAAAGTGAACAAAACGTATTGGAAGGAATTTAAAAACCTAAAAAGGGGTGTTTTAATTATTATTGTATAATAATTTTTCAGGCATCCAGTATTCAAAATTCACTACTTGATGGCCTTGCTGGTATTCTTGAAGTCACTGTCCCTTCTTTTCCATGGAATAAACTACCACTTCATTGAAATTAAGGGGGAACACATTGCAACGTGGGCCATTCTATACTATATTACACATCTGTGAGTATTCGATTTTTAATTTTAAGATCACTCAAGTTCTTACGCAGCTTTCGACAGTTATTTATTTAAAAAAATGTATGACAGCTGAGGTAGGTATATCACTTTATTGATAAACCCCAACATTTACTGTACCAATTTTTGATATTAAAAGTTTAATTGAGATTTTAGAACAAAGTATCCATCAAATTGTGTGATGATGCTTGCAAAAACCGTTTGTGTGTGCACTCAAATTTTTCCATGACATATGTTTAAATTTTTCAGGTTGAAAGGATCAGTGCTGTTTATTGTGATTTTGTTGGTTGGCACTGGGTGGGCCTTCATCAAGCACATCTTGTCGGAAAAGGACAGAAAAATCTTTATGTTGGTGATTCCCCTGCAGTTGCTGACCGCGGTGGCTGACATTATTCTCGAAGAGAGTGAGGAGGGAGACGCTGAGCAGCATATGTGGCGCAATATATTTATCTTAGTGAGTACAAGGCTGAAGAAAAGAAAAACCCTCTACGTTCTATTTGGGCTCTCTAACTTTATCTTTTTGCACTGAACTTTTTTCCCTTTTGATTGGGGAAAAATATTCTTGCCCTGATGAGAATCAGACCGTGTGAGGGTTCCTGTTACAATCGAACTGAGTAGAGTTTAATCGCCTATCTCTATATCTCTACGCAAGAATAAATCACAGCTGATTGATATTCAGCTAGCTGTGTCAAAAAACTTAACATTATTTTTTGAAACTAATATGTGTTTGATGTCGAACATGACTCCTCCAGGTTGACCTAGTGTGTTGCGGTGCCATCTTGTTCCCAGTCGTCTGGTCGATCCGTCATCTCCAGGAAGCCAGCGAGACTGACGGAAAGGCTGCGACGAACCTCCGCAAGCTCAAACTTTTCCGCCATTTCTACATTATGATCGTCTGCTACATTTACTTCACGAGGATAATCGTTTACTTGCTCAAGGTATTTAAAAACTCCACTTCTTCTGTGGGGTAGGATGAAGTGTAAAGAATTCCTCAATGGATCTCCGGCAATTATTGATTCTCATAGCTGTGTATCGCAGTGATTCTAGTTCAAAAATTTGAAGTTGGATTTCTGTAGGGAATAAAAAGAAACCAGCTCCTCATGCGAGATGATTCTGCCTTGTCCGTAATGTAATCGTTGCACTCACCTTCAATTAAATCTAACAAAGGATCGAGAAACCTCCTCTGATTCAACCAGAGTACGTGTCATACTTTTTGTCTGGATAAAGAAGTAATTTTATCTTTCTTTTTTAGATTACGATGCCTTTCCAGTACGAGTGGTTGGATGAGATGTTCCGAGAAATGGCGACTTACGTGTTCTATGTTCTCACGGGATACAAGTTCCGGCCTGCGTCTGCCAATCCATACTTTCAGCTTCAAGTCCAAGATGACGATGAAGAAATGGATATTGTGTACGTTGAATTTCGCATTTCGAGATAGCTGTGTTTTGCTGTAGTAAACACAAAACGCTGGTAGACCCACTCCCGAAATTCAAGTTCACCAAATTATTGAGGTTAACTATTGCGATATTTCAGGATAACTGAGAGTGGTGTGACGGAAGGACTGAAGAAAGTAAACCGGATTGAAGCCGAGGCGAAGGATGGCACTGAAGAAGAACGAGAAAACATGATAAATCAACGAGAAAGCAGTCACGACTATGATTAGACGCTTCTTCTCATCTTCTACGCTTTGATTTCTACCACTGAAAACCCACTACTTCTCAGGAGTGGAGAGCTTATAAACGTCCTCGACTACTTACTACTAGTCACCCTTAGGTATTAGTAAACTATTTATCATTAATTTAATTACATAATATGCAACTGCGACATAGGTGTCACCCAAATGATCTTAGCTGGAAAAGGAAACTCTTCGAAGAAAAACAATTCGGCGTAACATGAGAAATTAATTTGATGAGTTAAGAATTTAGCTTTTTTTAGTAGGAAAAATAGTTTTCAAAATGTTGCTTGATTGTTTGTTGAATTTTTTTCTGAAGTTAAAAATTCCTATATCTCTTGTCGAATGTGGATTTTAGATAAAATAGTTTTCCTTGAGCGAAGCTCATTCTGGTGTCATTTATGTTTTACATTTAGGTCGAAAAGCAATTTTTTAGTCAGCAATAGGAGTAGCCAAGAACATTTTTAAGAATTATTCATCAAAACCTTCAAACCTCCCTATCTACAGTCCTGTCCTTTATGTGGAAGTGCTTGTTAGGTGGGTAGGTACATTATTGTTCAATAATAATTGTCATTTAGCTCTTGATTTCTTACCTAAAAGTAAAAAAGCTGCGCAATTTTTAAATTATTAAAATAATACAAATTTTCCTTCGCAATTTCATTTTATTTTCTCTGAGTCTGAAACTCGGAAAAAAGGTTCCTAGGTAGGTACCTACTGGTGCCTCTACCTACCTAGGTACCTATTATATACTGTAGTGCCATACATTGTCCTCAAAAAGTTGATGGGATGATCTGGTGGTGCTATCAGATGCGACACTAAAAAGTGAAAACCTACTCGAGTGTAGCCCAATAACGACTTGAGCCCTTAAGGTAGTAAATGGGACTGATAACTGCAACACCGCCGTGTTGCTCTGAAATTGTTTAAAAGCTAAACACAGTAGGACACTATGTTTAGCTTTCACGGGAGAAAAAATACTATTGAACGAGACAAATGGCGTTGCAATTACCGGTCTGTATCGAGTATAGGTAGGAATCCCTAAAGTGCCCTAAACACTCAAATCAGAGTTTCCACTCACTACCTCTTTAGATGACAGATACACGAAGGTACTAAACAAGTAGTAGGAACTGTATTCAGGATTGTTAGCAAGGAAGTTTATGAAAAAATTACGAATGACCTCTGTTTCAGCTCCGTAACCTATAGTACCTACACTACACTTTGAACTGAACTTTATGTTCCCGCCAAATAATGGGGCGTAGTGAGATTTGTTTTATTTACATCCTGCACATGTAACTACCTACACAACTTTTCAAAAATTCTAGCCTCTTCATTATTTTTACAATTTTCTTTTTCAAATTCCAGCGACATGCCTCGAAAACCGAGAGTTATTGTATTTGATCTTGACTATACGTTGTGGCCTTTATATGTGGATTGCAGTGTCACTCCACCATTTCGCAAGGAAAGGTTTGTAAAGTCTACAAATTCTGTAGACCCCTAAACAAGGTTGGGGTCCGGGAAAGGGGACCACCGAATTTTTTCTAAGTTTTTTCGCCAAAGGGTGATTTTGAGATTTGGATTTCATTAGACGTTTCAAGCCACCCTGATTCCAAAAAACGTATTTTTGAGTTTTCAAATTTTTTAGTTTTTCAATCACTCATAACTCTTCTATTTTTCACAATTCGGACTTGGTTTATAAGACTTTTTAGTTTGTCTCTTTGCTGCCTAAAATTTCTTCCCCAAAAGTTTTTCCGAAATCCCACTTTTTTACTTTCTCGCTAGCCATATATGGCGAGAAAGTATTGTTTTCGTGCAAAATTTCGAAATTGAGATTTTGGGTTTCCCATGATCCTGGGGGTCCCCTGAGTCCAAAAAAGTGGCTTCTGGAAAAAGTCTGTCCGTCCGTCAGTCCGTCCGTCAGTCCGTCAGTCAGTCCGTGCAGTGCTCTAGCGCCTATACCGTTCATCCGATTTTGATGAAATTTGGTATGGACCTGTCTAAAATCACTGCCGAGACACATTTTCAAGGATTTTTTGATTGGTCAAAAATTGCGGCCGCTATTGTCAAAAAACCGCCAAAATAATTCAAAAATCGTGTTTTTGGTTACTTAGACAAGCGCCGACGGTACACTTTTCAATCTATAACACTGAAAATTGGTATGTGTGTTGACAAATAGATGCTTCGAGGTCATTTTCAACTAAAATTGAATTGGTTGAAAATTACGGCCGTTCTGGACCAAAGTTCGATCGTTTCGGCGCCATTCACATTTATTGACCGATTGTCATGAAATTTGGTAAATTTGTGTAGAACCATGTAACTTAAACATCTGTCGAACAGAATTTTGTTATCTTCAAAATTACGGCCGTTTTTGTCAAAAAAGTGTCGAAAATGAGTTGAGAATGAGAAACCACGTTTTTGAATGGTCGGAACGCATTTGGGACTACAGTAATAAAATGAAAGACGTGAGATTTGGTATGAGTGATCTCAGATAGATGCTCGTGGGTCATTTTCAACCGATTTCCGATTGCTTAAAAATTACGCCCGCAAAAAAATCTCAAAAAACCCAAAAAAAAAAATCATTCTGGGCGAGAAAGTTAAGTGCGACTGTTGTCGGACCCTTTATTTATCTCTTTTATTTTCTGGCAGTGGACTCTGAAAAAATTTTGAGAGATTTTTTTTTCGCTTTTTCATAATTCTTTTTTAGGCAGACATTTAGCCAGTGTAGAGGCAAAAAAAATATCTCCTGTGAACTATTTCAAAATTATAAAAAATGAGTGAGCTACGGAACTTCAAAATTTTTAAAAATTAATAAGTACATCCACAATTTTGTGGTTCACTGGCGATATTTTTTTGCCTCTACACTGGCTAAATGTCTGCCAAAAAAGAATTATGAAAAAGTGAAACAAAAATCTCTCAACATTTTTTCAGAGTCCACTTACGGACTCTGCCTAAAAAAAAAAAAAAAAAAAAAAAAAAGAGAAAAAAAAGTGGGATTTCGGAAAAACTTTCGGGGAAGAAGTTTTAGGCAGCAAAGAGACAAACAAAAAAGTCTTCTAAACCAAGTCCGAATTGTGAAAAATAGAAGAGTTATGAGTGATTGAAAAACTAAAAAACTTGTAAAATTTTTGAGGGGACACGAAAATAATTCCCGACGAAAAATTTGAAAACTCAAAAATACGTTTTTTGGAATCAGGGTGGCTTGAAACGTCTAATGAAATCAAAATCTCAAAATCACCCTTCGGTGAAAAAACAGAAAAAATTCGGTGGTCCCCTTTCCCGGACCCCAACCCTATAAATCCTACCTAACCTGGTAGGTAGGTACCTACCTACCTACTTATAAAGTTACTCTTTTAATTTTCTGTTTTTGGAAGAAACGGGGAAATTGTGGACCGTCACTACAAATCAGTTGAATGCTACAAGGACGTTCCGGATGTCTTGAACGACCTTTATTCCTCTGGCTATCAGCTGGCAATTGCTTCAAGAACTGGAGAAACCGAAGGGGCTGAGCAGTTGATTAGACTCTTTAACTGGGACAACTATTTTGCCGTGAAGGAGATTTATCCTGGCTGTAAGATAGAACATTTTACTCGAATTCATGAGAAAACTGGAGTTCCATTTAAGGACATGCTCTTTTTCGATGATGAACCGCGGAACATTACCGACTTGCGCTCGAAAGGAGTAACTTGTGTCTTGGTAAAGAATGGAGTTACCAAGAAACTTGTGCAGGAAGGACTCCAGAAATTCTACGGCTAGTCATGCTGAGGAACTCTCAAATTACTAATTCTTTCCAACCAGTAAGCCAGCAAGTACCTGCCGATAAGGAATAATAATTATTATTGGTCTCATGTCGATTTGTGTGATAGCGTGAATCCAAAATTAAAGTGGTTGTGCAATAATAAATATAACCAGATTAAAGTAGCACTGTCTTTTTTATATTACATAAAAAATTAATCAGCTAATATTACATTTTAGGTACAGTAGAATTATTTCAAAGTATCCTAGCAATGGTAATAAGCTGGTAATTTAAATTTAGCGCTCTTTTCCTTTGAATCCTTTGTCGCGTAACAAGATTTCCAGATCATTGGAACAGAGGTAAAAGAGCTCTTTGTTTTGGGCGAGAGAAAGCGAAATTTTATCGTAAGGAATCGGCTGAAAATTCATTGTTCAAGACAGAAAGCTTGAATTGTATCTCATTCCAAGGCTCACAGTTATTTATCGTATGTCCATCCAGAATCTAAACTCATTTGGTAAGTCAAATTTAATTGTCCTTGAAAGACCCTATTTAAGTACTTCCTGTATCTGGAAGTATCTAAGGCGCAGAAAGCCTAAAATGTTAAATTATACGCCCATAAGGTATATAAAGCCAGTTATTTGGAAATATCTGAGAGAAAACGTCAGAGCTAATGTCATTGAAATTGTAAACAAAGGTTGTTGACCTAGATTGCGGGTAAGCCGTCTCTGCATTGACAGTCGCATTGCATCATAATATTGACCCTAATGTAACTTTTTGACATGATAAGCGGGTAAGCTACCCTGCTTGTGTGCCGTTCAAGCCAGGTATGAAACCGGGTCGTTGAAAAACTTCCCCGCAAATTGATACTGGGTAGACAGGAAATCTGTGAGATGGGATGGATGTTTCTAGCGTAAGTTTAGTTAATAACCATGCCAAAAATTGTTGATTCTGTGAATTTGAAAGTTGTTAAATGGTTTATGTTTAGATCCGTTTGCGGATGCAATCAAAGGAGCGGAAGATGATGTCCAGGACGGTTTGGTGCACATAAGGATTCAGCAGAGGAATGGTCGGAAGACTCTGACAACGGTCCAAGGTCTTTCATCGGAATATGACCTGAAGAAAATAGTTCGGGCATGTAAAAAGGTGAGCTGGCGCAGCTTTCGGTCTAAGGGTGCGTCCCACCATACTAAGTTAGGAGGAAACCTCAGATTTTCTCGGAAATATAACCGGTAAATACGGGAGAAAATCTCCATTTTTCTCTTAACTGGGCATGGTGGGGCACACCCTAAGTCATAAAGACTTTTGAGGCAAATGTTTCAACCCATACCAAGTTTCTGTAATCAGCTCTGAAAAAGAACTTGATTTTATTCTGTTTTTCTCTCTTATTCTTCTATTTTCCGCACGACGCGGTGTGAAAATTGGGAGATCTCGAAAGCCAGTGGGAAATATTAACCTATTTAAATATGTATTTTGCTACGTCTAAGCGAAATTCCGGGTCTTCCCAACCTATCTTCGTTTTTACTTTCTTGCTCGTTTGTTAAAAAAAACCTCCTGCACCTAGAAAAAGACGTACTGTTCCTCAGTCTCTTAAATCCCCTCGACTTTTTTTTTACAGGAATTTGCCTGCAATGGGACTGTAATCGAGCACCCGGAGTACGGCGAGGTGCTGCAGCTCCAGGGTGACCAGCGTGAGAATATCTGCCAGTGGCTGACGAAGGCTGGGCTCGCCAAACCTGACCAGCTCAAGGTGCACGGCTTCTAACGATCATGCCATGTACCTACGCGCCATAGATGTCTTCAGAGAGTACCCTACCCTGCCGAGCTGACACCAGCCCTCACATTTAAAATAACTATTTCTCACTTTTTTCATAATAACAAAATATGTAGAAAATTTAATGATGTATTTAAGTATTGAAAATGATAGCTAATGGCAGGAATTACATGTAAAAAGCGATTTTGTTGCTTTTAACTTTGCTGACAGGTTGTGAGGGTGCCTCTTTCTTTTCATTTTCTTTTGGTGTTTATTGTCGTGTCTATTAAATACGTTGATTACATGTAATCAAAATTTGATTTATCATCTGGTGGAGGAGTAGATAGTGAACTACTACTTGTAGGAAGAAGTACGATAAGAGCCTTACCTTCTAGCGTAAGATAGTCAAAGACATACTAATAAAAAATGTTATTATGACGGCACTAGCTTTGGAGGGTGTGGAGAGGACCTAATTCCAGAGCTCTAACTAGGGGGTGGGGTAGCTTCAGGTGATTGAGAATGCTAACAGGTCTTCTGTTACTGTTGCAGTCATTTCCGAATGTGAGGGAACCTTCTGAACTAAATAGCGTTCATACTGGTGTTTATCACACATCACACCTACTTACTTAAATATAGACTAAAGAGGTGCATGACCTTATACCTAATGAAAATATGAGAGTAGTTAGGTTGTAATGCCTACTTGGGAGATCCTGACAAAATTATGGAGCAAGAGCAACTGCTAAAGTACCTCTATCACTGTTCACGGAGATAAAAGGTCAGCAGTGATAAAAGGAATGACCCATACAGGAATGAATCAGTCGCTCTCTGAACGAAAAAACATACCTACTGATAGTTCGATGACCCACCACCCACCCTCAGGGGATTAAATTGCAATATTTAGCAATTTATAAAAGTTTGAAAATAAAATTTTAAATTTTGAATTTTGTAGTGTCATTAGCCCCGGGCCAGAAATAATACGCGGGAAAAGAAATGCAACGTTGCCGTTAAAACAAGGTGAACTCCTATGCTTAGCTTACGGTCGTGGTAAACAGGTTCATTCATTGTATCCACTTCCGGAATCCCAAAATGCTTTGTATGTAAACAACATTCAAGATTATGCTAAAGACTCATCAAATATGGGAAATTTATGAAAGGGTAATTATTCAGCCATTAGTTTTATATAATTAATAAGGATTTTGTTAGATATTATAATTTACAGCTTCTACAAATTGCTGAATAATTTTTAGGGAGGTATGAACGCTCATCATTTCAGGGCGCAGGCAGGGAATCTTGCCTGGTTGCCGGAGATCATTTTAGTTGGACTTGAGTGGAAGGCTGACTTTGTGATTCGGTATTGTAGATATTATATCCATTAATTAAAAAGTGAGCTGCTTCTGAGATAGTAAACTTGAATAGCACCTACTGCAAACCTCATTCCAGATGCAGTCTGCCCGTCGTTGTACCGGATATTTAGTTGTAGGTACCTAGTCTTATATATAAACCAGGGGTAGGTAGACAGAGGACCGTGCATGGTACAGTGGCATAACCAGATATTTAGCACGCATTTATATTCCAGGATATATATTTTTATCCTTGGCTGTCATACTTTTCCGGTTAACCGGTGCAAAGCCCGCTGAAGTTGTTTTTTTTTCAGGTTGCTACAGCAGGGAAGAGAGAACAGCTCATCAGAGAGGAGAAGCAGGAGTGGTGACGGCAGCAGTCGGGCAATAGCACTGTGAACACTTGACCGCGAACACTACAGTGCTACAGTGTGCCCGCGACGGCTGTGTAGGATGGATACAGCGCGCGCGGCCGCGCTAAGGCTGAGCTTACCTCTGAGGGTGGTCCACACAGTCAGTGCCCTTGTGTTTTGCTACGTTCTATTTGTTGCATCCACCACAGCTCAGCAGTCTCCTATATCGGTATCCATTCCCTGCTACAACGGTTCGAAAGCGCAGGTAAGAAACTACAAGTCTTTTAGCCAAGAGGTTTGTTTCATGTAGCACTGGCCTGCAGTACTTATCATGTGTACTTTCTCATAAGATGATTTGCCTAAATTTTGAGGCGAACATAATAGTTTCAAGAGTGCCTGTACTGGGGGAAACATGGCAGTGATACATTCTGATCTTCACGTCCAAATGTACACACTGGTAGGTACCAAGCTAGTGTGCACAACGTTAGATGCAGTATTCACGGAAAACCTGTCCATCCCCGCGAAGGAGCGTCTACCTAGATACTTATCTTGCCTAGGAATAGCATGCTGCTAACAGTTCTTGGTAAATATAGGCAACGCGCATTGCTGACGGCCTGTATCCCGAAGGAATTGAGCTTTTAGGTATTAATTCCCAAGTGAATTATATCTATCAGTCATCTGTTCACTAGTGGTGCTAGTTGTTAGGACTCATCCCCATTGCAACCAAATTTTAAGCCAAAATTCGTTGAGTTCGTATTCTTCTATTTTACTTTGAGGGTTCGATACTATTATACTGATTCTAAATGGAATTCGCCCTAGTAAATGGACACACCCTCGGACCAGCTCCGGCACTGTAAACGCAATAACAAGGGCCAAGGAGCCTTTCCCAGTTAATGTGTTCCCCCTTTGTTCTATTTAAAACACCCTCCCTAATGATATGATGTGGCCTTTGAGATGCCCGCAAATACCGCTGACTGAAGTTGTGCATATTGAGGATTAGCCTGGTTATCTTGCCCGCAGCCTACAGCTTCCTGCTCCTACACTCGCATCACTCCCATCTGCCATGTAACACCACTGCTCTGCTCGGCCCTGGTAATGGGTTCCAGCTTGTTTACAATTTACACAGTCATGGGATTGGTCGCGCTTGTTGCTCTTGCCCCACAAAAAATCTAAACAATAGATATGATCGATTGAAGAGCCCACATGGTGCTATTAAAAGAGAGCGTGGGTTTCTCACCCTCTGCCTCTTCGAGCCACGTGGCCTCATTACATGAGTAAGCCTAGTGAACATTTTTGTTGGCACGATTGGTCGGGGCTGATGTATGTTAGGGCTGCCAGCTGAGCCCGATAAATTCCCATCTCATCCAACCTCCATTATAGGTACTGTAAATAATCAGGCCATGCTGACGCAGAAAAAATGTAGTTCCGATGTAGGTATTTACAGACAGATCGGTCAGTGACTTATAATGAAAGACCAACACCTCACGCTCTCGGCAACTTCTCTCGTGCTAGTTGCTAGGTGTGTATTATATAAAATTCCATATAAACTGCACCTATATTTTCAAACTTTTTTGTATACTGGGTGGGTACCAGGTTTTGATAGAGGAAGCTCAGTAACTATTTCATTGCCAACTAAATGAAAATTTTCTGATACACTGCTACAACAGAGTGCGTTATCAGTTGTGACCGCAAAGACGTTTTAATTTTATCATTATCGCCTAGGCCAGTAGCACAGCGACCCTTCCTGATGGACCTCACACATCGCACATGCTACCAGAATTCCAACAGATTGGTCCCACATGTGCAACTTCGTTTAACGGTTCTTCAGGCGGCTACTGAATTATAACTTCACTGCTTCTACTTCGTAATAGATAAAACCAAAACCCTTCTTAAACCTACGTTTCAAAGAAATTTGGTAAGGTGCAACTGTTTCCCTGTAGAAACGATTATAAGCATTGTCGCAACTCCGGTGTTAGGGAGTTCTGTTAACGGCCACCATACATTCTCGACGAACTCCGCCAAAAACCACTGTGCGAAAGTAAATATTCGACAAAACTAATGTTTACATATTAGTACAACCGGAGACTGGTAATTGCAATATCGTATTGATTGTGTCTACTCTAAAAGCTAAACATAGTGTGCTATTTGAACGCGAAACGAACGAGTAAAAGTATGACACTATGTTCAGCTTTTACAGGAGAAAAGTAGAGAAATGCTGTTGAAATTACCCACTTCCGTAAGTGAAATAAAAATTGCCAAAATGCAACATGGCTACGGTAAATAGTACAAACATTTATCAAGCTTTTCTACTAAATGTGACGATAAAATCATACATTTTTTAGTCCGAAAATTTTCAAAAAAATATTCCGCATGAGGTAGTGTTGTGTTTTCGCGATCTGTCAAAACAACATGTGGACTGGTAATTGACTGTTTAAAATCGCTCCTGTGGGCTTATAATAAAAATACAAAAATACAACACTACCTCACGACAAAGAGTCTCAGGTTTACATCCCCCTATAAACACTTTCCACTCGCCCTGTAACTTCGGAGTAGGGCTTGAAGTACTTAGCATTGCGAACCAAGTACGTGTAGTCGAAAATAGCGAATGTATATTCAGCCTAACGAAATCACTATCATAGGTGTGTGTGTTTATGTGGGTGAATATCAGCTATGGGGTCAAACCTTCGACCGAATCATGAAATTCTTGGTATCACTAAGCATAGTGTAATCGATCTTACAGTAACAGGGTATAATGTTAAGTTTTTCACTGCATAAATATGACATTGTTTTCCCCTTCATAACCCCTTTGACAACGCTGGGGGTTCGAACTTACAAGCAGCTTGACTCACCTACCACTTGTGACTTGAATAAGCACCCAGACTGAAGTTGTTTACGTCACACAATAAGTACTTAGATTTCAGTTTGTACTATTGTCATATGTTTCTATTTCAGAGATGTGTCCCCGAGTTTGGAAACATCGCGTATACGATCCCCGTGGAAGCCACGAACACCTGTGGTGTGAATGGGAGAACTGACTTTTGTACCCAGACTGAAACGAGCAAGAAGTCATGTGGGTCTTGCTACGCCCCCGGCAGCCCGGAGGGACCTTCGTACCCCCCTGAGCATCTCACTGATCTCAATAATGACAGGAAGCAAACGTGGTGGCAGTCGGAAACTATGTTGGAAGGCATCCAGTACCCCAATCAAGTCAACCTAACTCTGCATCTCCGTAAGTGTGCTTTTGGAAGTTACAAAGAATTGTCCTAAATATGCAGAAACCGGTACCAACGCACTTACAGCAAGATGATTATCAGATGAAAATGTTATTTATTACCGTTTTTGGGCTCGCAGTAGTGTTATCAGCTACTTGGTTCGTCGAACCCGTACCCATATTGCATATGTTGGAAGCAAGAGCAGCTAGCTTCGCCTGATCCTGAGTCCTGTGGTTTCCCAGCTTTCATGGGCTCCCAAGTAGCCGGAGAGAAAACTTTTGTTGGACTTGATTCTGAACAAGTCTCCCTTTTGTCGACGTAATTCATGGAAGGATGGACCCTGAGTCTTACTAGGCCCAAGCCCTTCTTGCGTTAATGATTTTATTTAAAACTTAAAACTGATTTTTCAGAAAAATCATATGACGTAACATATGTCCAGCTTACTTTTTACTCACCCAGACCCGAGAGCTTTTCAATCTACAAAAGGACTACCGAAGATGGGCCTTGGATCCCTTGGCAGTACTACAGGTAGACAAAACTGTGACGTTACTATTAATTGCTAATTAGTTGGTATTTATTTTTGCTCTAAAAAGAAAATGTAAGAGACGTCTTGGCATACCTTAACTATTTTGTTCTGTTCTCAGTTTAACTTGCCGTGATACGTACGGGTTACAAGAGATGACGGTCGCACCCTCAGCAGAGACAGCGCGCGCTCTGTGTAACGCTGAGTACTCGGACATGACCCCGCTGACTGGAGGCACGGTCGCCTTCTCTACTCTGGAGGGCAGCCCGAAGCGACACCAGTTCGATGAAACACCGGAACTGTGGGAGTGGGTTACTGCTACCGACATCCGAATTACCCTCGATAGGCTTAATACGTTTGGTGACGAACTTTGGAGAGAACCGCTCGTCCTCAAGTCCTACTTTTATGCTGTAAGTACATATTAACAAAAGTACAGCAAAAACTACTTGGCCCAGCTCGCAAAGCACTCCGAAGGAAATTATTGGGGATATTTCTTATAATACGTATCAGAAGAAAAAATATCTCAACCGTTTCTTTGAAAAATGCCTATAACCCCGTCAGTTCTGTTTTTGTGTTCTTACGTCATAACTTTGCACTTCTTGGCATATTTCTCTAGGTAACCGACATCGCAGTGGGTGGTCGGTGCAAGTGTAATGGTCATGCGTCAGAGTGCCCCTTAGTGGGCCCAGGCTGGAAGCGCGTTTGCCGTTGTGAACACAACACTGATGGTGCTGACTGCCAGCGCTGTCTGCCCTTCTACAATGACGCCCCATGGCACCGTGCTACGAAATCCGACGCTCACGAGTGTAGACGTGAGTTTGATTCTGTACTTTTTCATCTTAGCCAGTTTTATAGGTTTGAGGTTGCCGTGCCACTGGGGGACTGGTTCTCATAAGTGGGAGAAATTCTAGATAATAGATTGGCTCTGTCAGGCAGTTGTTTCCATATGTTATGGCTGACAGTAAAGTGAATGAACCTGTGGACTAATAACTCTTTTAATGGACACCCTTGTATGTGCTGTTGGTTGTTTCGTTAACAGCGCTACTGTTTGGTTTTCAAGCTTTCTGGATTTGTCTAACCAAAACGAGGTGGGTGTGCTACTTGAAGGTATTTTTTGTTTCCCCGTTTTTCGTAAAAAGCCTGCATTACTTATAGTGTTATTGTATTGTCATAGTAAGTCAAAAATCCTGAAAGTTGTCAGAGCGAAAAACTTTTTGGCTGGACTGTTTTCTTTTAGGCTGAATTTCACCACTTTCCAATAGTGTCTTTTAACGAGAGGATTTAACGAACGGATCCACGTTATCGTATGTTCAGCATACGACAAATGCCTTGCGCTTGCACTTGTTTCTCTGCGAACGCACTTGTCGTAATCTAAACATACGATAACGCAAATCCGTTCGTTAAATCCTCTCGTTAAAGACACTATCGGAAGGTGGTGAAATTCAGCCTAATTAGTCAGGTAGTGAGGTAGCGTCGAGACGTCGCAATTTATGTAGAATCTTATAAGTTAAAATGTGTCTTTCTTTCAAAAGTTGCGGTCCCTAGTGTGTTCCCTGTTACCGAGAGAAATATTCGTCGAGTATACTGCATTGAAAAATTGATTGAACTCACCCTCGGCATATGGATGCAGATGAAACAGAATCCTAGACAAAAGGTGTGCACATCCAATCTCTAGGGTAATTAAAAGACGCGACGGAACTTGTTAAACTACTTTTAACGGCTGAATGGTAAGAGAGCGTGAGAGTTTCGGCGGGTAGGTTGTGTGACCGCCCGGAGCGCAGGACCCGCCGCCGGGCTCCACCTCTGGACCCCGCGGGAGACGCGGGAGATGCCAGAGATGGGCCCGAGTGTTCGTTCACCTCTGCCCAGTTCCTAACATGGTATAGTCAGGTTCACTTGTCCAGGTTCCACTGCCGCCAGTATGTGTCTCTCCGCTCGGGTTTTTGCACGCCGAACTATTCCGAATTCCAGTGTCTCTGCTACCTGTTTGCTTCTGTGCTTCAGTTCGATTTGGTACCTCAACAAGTCGTGTTAAAGTTTCTCGTTGATGGCCAAATTTTTATGTTGTAGGAACCTTGTAGGGAATCGGATTTTCGTTGTATTAGTTTATTGAGTAGTTTTGGCGCTTGTCATTTTTTTTTGTACCACTTCTTTCCCACTGTTATTTCTAAAACACAACTGTTTTTTTTTTTTTTTTTTTTTTTTTACAAATATCGCCCTTCAGTAACGGAACTGTGAATCAAAAAAAAATCCTGTAAACAGTTGAACGTTGAAATCTTTTATATATAACCTATTTCACATTTATTTCATGGCAGCTCCTTTTGTTGGAAGTATCTACTCACTGCCCACACCTCCTTGGTAGAAGACTGGTGAACATGTAATCAAGTGATCATTAAATTACTCCAAGCAGTTAAGATGTATCTTATCTGAGTATCTAATACCAATGTACGGTACTAATGGTACCAACCTGCAGTTGAAATTGACCTCTGAGAGGGCAAATCAAAGACTGATCATTATTACTGTCGATCTCACCCTATTCCTTCAGTGCTCATGATCTTGCTCATTTACTTCACCGTGGAGTTGAACTCACTCCTTAATTAAAGACTCTCCTTGTAACGAAGACACTAATCATTTCCTCAGAATCATCCGACTTGAGTATGTATCTCTTAAGTGTCTACTTCTTCCTGTGTCGCGATCACGAAAACGTCCCTTTTGTCCCTTACAACTACAGCAAACACTTGTAGTATTTCTGTAACTCAAAATACTCTCTTACTCTTTCATAGTTCCTATGCCTTCGCAACTCCTCTCACCACTTTAAAACCGCTCAAATTTGTCCTGCTTGTAAACGTGACTGAAATGACAAGTTAATTTGAGACATTCTAGATTATGCGAGTTGCCTCCTTATAAGTATGGAGTAAATGCTCTTATGATGAATCCAGTGACATTGATGGTTCTCCTCAATTTCGTTCCTTCCATCTTTAAAGCGTCAGCGGCTTCCTGGGATGGCATCACTCCTTGGTTCTCAGGATCCTGTGAGTATCTAATCAAAGTTGTTTCTGGCTCCAAGATCAGTAGATTCTATAGGTTTGTCCCATTTGAGTGTAAATTGGTATCTTTTGAATGGCTAACCCACTGGAGAGTAAGGGCTTTTGATTGGCCAGTGTGATGGACGTCTTCGAGACAGTCTACTTCTTATTTAAATAAAGTCTTTAGTCCTAAATGGCATACGTTTTCATGTTTCCAGTGGCCATTGTCTCAGTCGCATGTATCGGGGCCTTTACTTGTACCTGTCCTATACTATACTGTGTTATTTTATTAGTCCTATTTAAGTTCTGGTTGTGTGATGTAAATATCTCACCCATTGGAGTCCAGAATTCAAGTAGGTAATGGAATAATGGGCGTTGATGCGTTGCGAGCACCTTATTTGTTGTAGGTACTTATCACAGAATTACTGCTTCACTATTATAAAAGGGTGAGGTCCATTATTTAAATATGCCTACCTACCCATCCGTGACTATATCCTATACTCCACTCCACCTATTCTTTGTTTTGAGACTGCCGTTGAATAGACGTTATTGCATGCTGAGTGGAGTACCCTGCAGGGCCATCAGACCTTTTTTTATAAACCTGTAATCTGGGTACTACTATCATAAAAACCTAACTGAAATCCACGGAGATCAATGTGCTGAAACAAAATCTTACGTGAAAATGATCCATCCTTCTGAAAGGTTATGTTTCAAATTATTTTTGGTATTTTTCAGCCTGTAGCTGCAATGGGTTTTCGAATCGCTGCTTCTTCGACGAAGAGCTGTACAGAAGGACGGGGCACGGAGGGCATTGCCTGGACTGCCAGGGGAATCGCGCAGGTGCCAACTGTGAGCGGTGTCGCGACAATTTCTTCCAGTTGGAAGGATCTTATTGTATTGACTGCAACTGCAACGAAATAGGTGTGTAGGGCTATTGTTCAAGTGAAGGTGCCTGAATTGTTTTTGCGAACATCATTGAAAGTAAACTGTTAAATATTAGATAGGATTTCTGAATTTAAGTAGATTATTCGCCAGAACACAAAAAACAATGAAACCACAGCACATTGTTTTGATCGTTCATTGTTGTAGTGTCCGTAATTGTTGTGAGCCAGTATTCTTTTTGTTTTCAGGTTCACGCAATAGGCAGTGTAATGCCGAAGGGAAATGCCAGTGCAAGCCAGGGGTTGGAGGTGACAAGTGCGATCGATGTGAGGCGAACCATTACGACTTTGGGCCCGAAGGTTGCAAGCCCTGTGGTTGTAACAAAGCCGGGAGTCTTAGCAATCAGCCGCATTGCGACGCCGTTACAGGTGTCTGCAACTGTAAAGAGAACGTGGAAGGACGGCGTTGTCAGGAGTGCAAGCCTGGCTTCTTCAATTTAGACACAGAGAATGACTATGGCTGCACCCCATGCTTCTGCTACGGTCACGCTTCTGTTTGCACTTCGGCCGCGGGATACTCAAGAGGTAAGCAGATAGTTGGCTCGAAGCGCTCTGGGTGAAGACTTTGGAAGCCACGCAGGTTGTCTTCCTGTACAGCATCATTTTTAAGGTTTAAGAGCCTGGAAACACGTAGATAAAATACATAGGAACATGTCAGGTAAATAAACAATATTCTGTATCTACATCCTTTATTTTCTGTTGTAGTGGTGATTGAGAGCAGTTTTGCTCGCGGGAATGAGAAGTGGACAGCAGAAGACGCGGACCGGCGGCTCATCCCACTGAGTTATAATGCCCTCACCCAGACCGTGAGTGTGTCCCAACCGGACGGAGGCCCTGTTTACTTCATGTCGCCTCCACGGTTTTTGGGGGACCAGCGTGCCAGCTATAACCAGGATCTGGAATTCAAGCTGCGTATCGGGGAAACAGCTCCTGTCCCGGCCAAGGATTTGATCATTGAGGGCGCTTCGCTAACCATCTCCCAGCCTATTTTCGGACAGAATAATCCTCTTCCTACTGTTCAGGTGTGGAAGCGCTATCTTGATTTTTTTCTCTTTCAAAATAGGTTTATAGAAGATGTTGCATTTATAAAAAAAACATTAAATTCCAGAAGGAAAAAAATGTTCAGTTTCCTTTGCAAGGTTCCGTTATCACATTCACGGTGTTTTTTCCCCTAGAATCAAGAGTACCGGTTTCGTCTACACGAACACAGTGATCACGGGTGGCAACCACGACTCACGGCTCGGGACTTCATGGCAGTGCTCTCGAACATCACTGCTATCAAAGTGCGTGGCACCTACCAGCCCAGGGGGGTTGGCTTCCTCGACGATTTCCGTCTCCATACGGCACGCCGCGGAGCCGCAGGTACCGTCTATAGTCTTCTTGTGCACTATCAGCAACTCTGATACGTTCTCGACGGTGCTACTAGGGCTTTGTAGTAACGCTTGTCTTACAAAATTGTGATGAAGTTGATCCTGCACGAAAAAGTCACTGCAGATTAGAACCTCAGCTTTGGTTGTACTTTTAAATTTATCCCAGTACCAAGTATATTCATCGTCCCGTAAAAAAACTTGATTTTATCTGTTTCCAGGTGCCAATGCGAACTGGATCGAAATGTGCACGTGTCCTCCGGGGTATGTGGGTCAGTTCTGTGAAAGCTGCGCTCACAAGTACCGGCACGAGCCTGCCAATGGGGGTCCATTTGCTCGCTGCGTCCCCTGCAACTGTAATAAGCATGCAGACAGCTGCGAGGAAGACTCGGGTAACTATTCATATTTTCTCATTTAAGGCTCTTTCTGTTTGATGCAGGTTGTACTATTTGGAAAATCTGTAATATGAATATTCTGGTTTTATTCGAAGTCCAGTGCTATTGTAAAAACGATTTTTACGTAATAATTTTTTTAACAGAATATTCTTCGTTTTATTTTCATATTTCCGTTGTGTTTCAGGTCGGTGTATTTGCCAACATAACACGGAAGGAGAGAACTGCGAGCGATGTGCTCGTGGTTTCTACGGTAACTCGCTCGCGGGAACTCCAGACGACTGCAAGCCGTGCCCTTGTCCTGGTGGAGGAGCTTGCATTGAACTCGACAACGACGAGGTTGTTTGTCTCGAGTGCCCCAAGGGCTACAGCGGCCATCGCTGTGACCTTTGCTCGTGAGTGTCATTTTAAAGGTGACTCAAATGGCACCCGAATGATTTTTTTCTGGCACTTTTCCATGGCTAACCAAACAGTTGGGCTTGAACATATTCTTTCTCGACAGCTGCATTTTTTTCTTAATTTAACGAGTTCCAAGGAACTGTCAGTATTGTGTATGCTATAAGGAATCAGCTGGAATCCAGCCAGAGAATCCATACTAACTTTTCTTGTTTTGGAAGGGATGGATACTTTGGAGACCCTAACGGCAAGTTTGGGCCGGTGAGACCTTGTCTACCATGCGAGTGCAACAACAACGTGGATCTGAATGCTGTCGGAAACTGCAATCGAACGACGGGAGTTTGCCTTAAATGCATCTACAACACTGGCGGCCCGCAGTGCGACCAGTGTCTCACAGGTACTGTCACAAGTATAAAAAAAATAAAAACGCCTGGTAGGATTGTCTGGGTCAAGACAAATTTTTCGGTGTTTTCATTATTTTTATTTTTCAGGTTACTTTGGTGATGCCCTGTCTATTCCGAAAGGGGACTGTAAGCCTTGCCAGTGCTATCCCTCAGGCACTCTACAGACTGAGCTGGGGCCGCCCCTCTGCGATCAGCTGTCGGGTCGTTGTCACTGTAAGCAGCATGTACTCGGCACCAATTGTGATGCTTGCGAGCCGGGTTACTTCAATATCCTATCCGGCGAGGTATGTTTTTTTTTTCAAATGGTGGTGAAGACCAAGTAGATACTATTTTTTTTTTCATCCTACTCATCCATAACTCGTAAATAAAAATTCCTGCATCTCGCTCAAAATTGAATACTCTGACGAATAATAATTATTTATCGATGAGTTTTGTATAATTCACCTAAATAAACGATTTGTTTTCCAGGGATGTGAGCCTTGTAACTGCGACCCGATTGGTGCTCTGAACCGGACTTGCGACCTGGAGGGCGGGCAGTGTTTCTGCAGGCCTGGAGTGACGGGTAAGCGGTGTGACCAGTGTGAGCCTTACCACTACGGCTTCTCGCTTGACGGCTGTCTACCGTGTCTGTGCGATGACATCGGCAGTGAGGGATATCAGTGCGATGCCTCTGGCCAGTGCCCGGTAAGCTATTTTACAACTTTCAAAACTTATGTGCTGGTCTCTGGTTCACACTCAACAACCTGCTTGCACAAATAGACCAAACTTAGGCAGATTTTTTTTACCTTTTAACTGCTGCTCGTAGTGCCGGGAAAACGTGGAAGGGCGGACGTGTGATAGGTGCAAGGAGAACAAATTCGACCGTCAGCGTGGATGCGTGGACTGCCCGGCCTGCTACTCGCTGGTGCAGCATGCTGCCGACGACTACAGGACACAGCTGGCCGCTCTAAGAACGGTTCTCAACGATATCTCCAACAACCCGACGGTCATCGATGACGCCGACTTTGAGTTCAAGCTGAAGGAGGTGCAGGATCGAGTCACTGCACTTGCCAACGATGCTCGCTACGGTGTTGGAGGTCGGTATCAAGGATTATTGTCAGTGCACGAATAACGATTAAGTATGGAAACTTTGTCAGATCCCTCTTATTTTCTGACCGACTATATGGCTTTTGTGGTTACGTAAACAGTAACCATGATAAAAGAATCAGCTATGCTGGTTAAATTTTCCTCAGAGAGAACACCTACTTGATTTCGCCACTTCAGCCAAGTTTATTTTAAGAATTACTTTAGAAACCATAAAATCTTACAGGATGAATTTCCTCTTCCTTGTAAGCTAATTCTCACCTCACTGGTGTAGTGTGCACTGGGTTTCGCCATGCAAATAAAAACAGCTGGTACTTTTAAAAGGAAATAACGGCAATAATAAAATAATGGTATATATTTTCACAGTGGGTGGCCAAGGTTTGTCTGGGCAGCTGGACGATCTACACGAGCGCCTTAAGCAGGTAGAAGAGCATTTGCAAAAGGCGGAAGAGCTCCGAGCTGAGGCGGACCGTGGTGTCGATCAGGGAGCCAGTAATGTAACGATGGCGGAGGATGCCACGGAGCGAGCTCGCGTCCAGTTGATGCACGCGCTCGATTTCTTGCGCACGGAGGGAAGTGCAGCCTTGGTGCGAGCTCTCAATCGCTCCGATCAGTTTGGACAACAGAACAAACATATCTCAGAAATTTCTCAAGAAGCTCGTCAGCTTGCCTCAGAGTAAGTAAAGTAAATGAATGAGCCAGGGTCAGTGGTTAGGTCCTGCCCAGTTTAAGGCAAAAGTGATGTTTTTTAAACAACGATTTTTACTACCTTGTGTCTCCCCTAATAGATCAGTTTTCACTTAAAAAGTTTCTTATAGAACCGTTCACATGAAATCGCCTTTAACGTTTACCAGGCTTCCTTTTGGAGAAATGTAGGTAGTCGTACGATAGAGTAGAAAAAATGCATAATGTAAAACACCTATACTTATATGAACAAGAAAAGCGTTAATGTGTAATACTCACTTAAACTAATCACAAGTAACCAAACAATGCGATAAATATCCTAGGATTTCTTATGTTTTCATCGTTGCAGGCATGAGAAGGAAGCTGCTCGCATCCGAGAAATAGCTCTTGAAGCAGAGAATATTTCCACGGAAGCGTTCAATATTCTGAAGGATGCAATAACCAAGAATAGGAATACCACAGATCAGCTGATGCATCTGCGCTCGGAGGTTGCTGACTTGGAGCGCAAAGTTGACTCTACTCGTGCTCTGGCAGAAGACGCACAAATTTCCGCCAACCAGGTTATTACTTCATATTTACGAGAGAAGAAAGGCAGAGGGTAGCGAGTATTTGCTTCATTGAGCCACCTCCATGTATTTTCTGAATTAATGTGGTGTACCTAAACCAGGTAGGTACCAACCTACCTGAATTTTCTCCCTTTTTTGCGTCACTGGTATCTACATGCTACAGAAAAATGGAATGTAAAAAAAAAAACACAATTTTTTGTTAAAAAGATGTTTTGTGCACCACTTGTCTGTAATTTTAGGCACCCGCGAACCGAATGTCAAGCATGACGGTTTGCGTCTGTGTTGTATGTTTTTTGGACAAATACAGGCACGTTGATCGTTGAAAAATGCAAAATTTGATTTGCATAATGATTTTGTTTTTTACTAATGCAAAATTGTTTGAAAATCGTCCAGAAGTTCTGAGATTTCTGCTTGATTATTTGTTGATAGTCTTTGAACGAGGCGCTGCAAGTATATCAGGAAATCACCAACCTACCCGTCCCAGACTCCCCATCTGCTCGATTGAAGGAGGAGGCCGAGTTGCTCTCAAACCAGGCCGCGAAAATCGCACAGGACGCTACGGACTTGTACAGTAATCATGTCGACGCCTGGCAGGAGCTAGAAGCTCTCCTTCAACAGTCTGAGGCGAGTATTAAATATTATCATTAAATTATAGTTAAATATTAAAAGAGGCGCCCAAGTCTGTATGCTGAACTGAATGCAACCCTGTTTTGCTATATGAGGATCGTCAGGCCGACTGGGAGGCTTGAGGGCACGGGCACGGAAGGCACGCCAAAAAAGGGGATGACTTTATTATCTTAGCTGCATGCACCATGGATTGTCCGAATTGACCCGTATTCAAGAAAATTTTCTGTTTTTCATTAGGAGTTGCTGGAAAGAGGTGAAGAACAACAAATGCGGGCCAACAATTTACTCGCTGATGTGGATTTGGCGAAAAAGATGGCAGAAGATGCTGTCAAGTTGGGGCAGAGCACCATCAATGAGGCTCAGGAGACGTTGAATCTCCTCTCTGGTTCGTAAAGAAAAGTAGAATAGGATTTGACTTTAGTCCTTAGGTAGTTACTAAAATATGGATGTTCGTTGCTAATTTTCATCTATATTTGAAGTTCTTTCAGAATATTTGAATCCTTTTTTCAAATAAACTTTGTTTTTACCTTAAAGGATTTATTTAAAATGACACGAGTACTTCTCGTACCTACTTTGACAAGATTTTCAGGTAACCATGGGTAGTTTTTCCCCAGGATTCGAAAAGAATGTACAGGACTCGAAAGACCGCGCGCTTGAGGCCTTGAAAACTTTGCCTGAAATCCGGACCCTGATCGACGACGCGATGAGGAAGGCTAGTGAAGCGCGGGAGGCACTCCGTGGGGCGGAGACAAACGCCCAGAGAGCCCGCGACACCGCTCAGGAGGCCCAGGCCAACTATGCTGAACGCGCCTCAAAGGTTAGCTCACATACTTTGAGCTCGGTATGCTTCAAAATACCAATTTCTAACTTCTATCTTGGCTTTCGTGACTCGGGACGTTACGGCAGTTCCTCCTTACACTAGATCTATTGGATATTGAACAGTGATTTAAAGGGCTCATCTGTTAGCCACAATCCAGGTATCTTGTTTTATTTTTAGGAAGCTCACGAAATTCGCAGTGAAGCTGAAGAGACCAAAAGCAAGGCTGGAAAGCTTCGTGATGAAACGGACGCTCTTTCTGACCGAGTCGCCGTCACTGCTTCGCGGCTCACTGAACTGGAAGGCCAGGTACCTGCGCTAACAACGTGAAAGGAGTTTGACTGCCTTGATTAATGTGTATGAAAAGGCCAAAAAACATGTCCCTATGCATGAGTAGAAATGGCGCCATCGACAGTTGTAAACTTGAGTAAACCATCCACCCCCTACTCAAGTATGTCTCTCTTTTTTGTGTGAGGAGAATACATTAATGGGAGGGCAGTATTTAATTCTGAAACAGCATGAGATTGGTATTAACCAGGAGACAATACTTAATACTCGACCGATGTATTAAAATAAATTTACGTGCTTACTTATTTCTTCGTGAACTTAGTTTACATGGATATGATTGTAGGCGTTGCGGGACGAAGAGTTGACACGGGAAGCAAAGCAGAAGGTCGGGCAGGCCAAACTGAGCGTGGCCGATGCAGCGAAGCAAGTCCAGCGAGCCATGGAAGATGTCTCTAGTATACTTCGTGAGCTCGAGGGACTTCCTGATATAGGTAAATTACATACATCTACCCATCCTTCTCACTTCAGTCATACTGTCAGTACAGGCAGCAACCAGCCCCACTCCCAAACATGTTATTTCCCATACGGTCCTTAGAATGCGACAAAAATAGGCAATTTTTGGATGAATTTAAAGAAACTTGATTTCAGTTGAGCAATGAATAAAATATACCGGAATTTTTTAATCGATACCTGGTCTGAAATTGCAAAAACCTGGATGTGTCCTCTGTGGAATATAGTTGCCATATTAGGTGATAATCCACTCGTTCCTTACGAAAAAAAAAGTGGAATATTTACGTGTACAACTTCGGACTGGGCGAATCTTTTTATATGTAGGTAATTTAATTTGTACTTTCGGACCAATTGGTGCGAGATTTCAGTATTTCAGCATTTTTCTATACTAGTGCATATGTGTTCTAAACAGACGAGCGAGCTCTAATGGAACTGGAGCAGCGGCTGGAAGAGGCAGAGCGACTTGTACGCCAGTCAGATATGGAGGAGCGCATGCAACAGCTCAAGGATGAGAAGTTTGCTCAGGTCAGTCAGAGAATAAATCATGAGTCATGACCCTGGGGAAAAGTTTGAAAGTTTCAAAACGCTTCTACTTTTTATTATCTTTTCGAAACCTCACGTGGAACATGCCCTTTCCTTCAATGTCTGATCTTGAAGAAAAACATGACCAACTGTTGTCTTTCCCTGTGGGCTTTTGTTTCAAAATGTGCTTCATTGACTATCATTTCACTGTTTCGGCTTATCTAACCACCTTGTACCGAGTACTGTTTACTTAGGGAAGCAGAGTTCGTGAGTGTGAATATGGAGGACAAAGTGTGACGAAACAAATTAAGTTGCAATTTTTCCCAGATATTTTTGTGAAATTAAGAAAAACAAATCATTTATTTATTCTTTGATAGGATGTTAGCTAAAGGATTTTGACAGAAGTCAGCTCAAGGACTGTGAATTGCTGCTTGTTGACCTCATCATGTCTTGTCCTTATTGTCTCTTTGTCTGGACATTTGACATCGCATGTGGCTGTCACCTGTTGCAAGTCACTATCACTCTTACGGTGATGGAAGCGCAAGGTCATCTCAGTCATATTCCCTATCAACTTTCTGAAAAACTTACTGAAAATGCCACTACCCAGAAGGGATGCTTGTCAAATCAAATCGTGCATGTGAGGATGGTGATAATCTTCATTGGTTTGTAAAATCGCCCAGTAATGATTCATTTTTCCACGACTTCCCTAATGTGTTTTCCTTGCCGTTTCCTTGCTCATCAAATCAGGTAAGTAACACTTCAGGTTATTTCCTCTCTGCCGTGAAAAATTGTTACCACAGGTATTTTCAGTTCCCATTTTTCATTCGAAAAATAAAAAATGAAATATGGCTATGAAGTGGCAGATACGTACGGAACAAGGGGGTGGATATGGGTCAAATAAATCATTTTTTGTACAAGTTATTTCATTTTTCATTCAGCTAGAGTAGATGATAAATGATGCATTCCTTTTTTTTGCAGACTCAGCTCCTAAATCATTACCAAAGTGAAGTAGGCAAACTACGGGAAGAAGTTGCCAACATTGAGAAAATCTCATCGTCGCTTCCTGAAGGCTGCTTTAAAATAAAAACCACTTTAGAGCCTTGAGGGTCTCTTTTCCGACAGGCTTGAACCAGCCGGCGCACGGTCCTAAGATTAACGCGCCTTTTGACAGTGATAAATGACTCAAAATGAACTCAAATTCCACATCAAAATGCCTCCTAGTTTCATTATGATTCTCTTAGGGTCTTGCGCGACGGTATTAGCCAGTGGAAAATAGAATCTGTGAAATTTCAAGACTGAAGAGCATGGGCGCAGCCACGATTTTATTTTGGTGGTCAGTTACCGAAATAAAATCTTCGGAATGAAAAGAAGTAGTGCAGATGCGAATACAAAATGTTTTGAACTACAAAGTTGCGCCCATAGAAAAGAGGCTGAGGGACCAAAAATAGTTGTGCCATTCGATGTGCCTTGCATTTAACCCACCGCTGTAGCCTAGAAGAATTTGAACTGCTTGAGAAGAGGTTGCACTCGGTCGGTGTTGTTTAATGTGCCAAAAAGACACAGATACCAACCTACTTTCTGGTAGCTGAGGTTCTGTTTCGTTGATATACGCATGCATGTTATTTTGGCATCTCCTGTGCAAGAGATTGCAGTTCATTTCCGTATTACTAGGTGAATCTGTATTTACGATTTAGATCTAGATTATTTCCTCTTTGGTAATAAATTTTTTAAAGAAACTCTGCTTTTTTTTTAAACATACCTTTGTGAAAACTTGAAGCAAGAAATGTCAGTCCGTACGGAATTGTAATTGCTGCATGAGACGTATACTTATCATGACAGAGGATATGGACTTTTACAGTGGCGCACCCAGAGGTTGGAAGTTTCTAATTTACCCCCCCCCCCCCCAGTCAAAAGAAATTAAAAATAGGAAGAGAGGAAGAAATAACTAATACAAAGAACCCCGGCTGGTTGTGGTCGATACAAGTGGAGGTGGGGTTTTTCTGAACTTTCAAAAATATTTCTGCTTCAACATACCCCTTGGAAAATGCAGGTTGGTGCGCCATTGGACCGTTGTTACTTCTTAAGGTCCTAAATAGAAGCATCGTGACGTCACTGGCCTCATGGTACGCCGCCTTAAAGCGTGCTATACCTGCTCAGTACACGTGTAACTGACCCTGAGTGTCATCGCACTTTGCAATTTTCGTGGCACTCTTCTATATGACCTCCTCGAAGACATCGATGGCGTGCAGCGTGCTTATGGTAGTTAGGTACCTATGGGTACCATGTTATACCTACCCACTGATGGCAGATGGCTTTACCTACTCCAGCGCGGGACATTGACATCGCCAGACGAGCAATGTTCTGCCCAGCGGTAAGTCATTTCGTACTTACGTATACCTACCTAAGAAATCCCCGTAGGAAGACAGATCTTTTATTTTCCTTTTCACATTTTTAATGCCTACCACTGAGTAATTATAATAAAATATGTCAGCGTTCTAAACTGAGGGCAGCAACGTCCAGTCTCGACTGCAGTCGGTTATCAGCCACAATACAACCCGCTTTCAGTGCTTTTCGTATGGTTATTTTGGCATTAAAGGTATTGGTGATTGTAGGTACGTGATGGAACTTACCTGCCGTTCAGCAACAGTATTCCTTTTCCTTTATAAGAACCATATTTTGGTATATAAAATGCTCACTCTATTGGTAGGTCCCTATTGGTTGCGTTGTTAAATTTCCTTATCTACTCCTATGTTGAGTGGGTTCAAATACAGGTCCGTGAACTCTTTTCAAGCTCACTTTTGGATCTATTTGGGGTGATTGGCGCCTTTACGCCTTTACTGTCTGTTTCGGGGTCAGCTATAGAGAATAAGGGAAAAATGGAAAATTTCCAGTTGGTTTATACTTTTTCATTTCACGATGGTGGAGTGGGTCAGAGAATATTCGAGAGCTGTGAAATACTCACATTGCCTAGTATATGGTGACAGCGAGCACTTAGCCGCTGCAACCATACCCTTAGTATGTGTGGGGGGGAGGTGGTGTGTCGGAACCTATGTACGGAAGGGTTCTTTCCGTTCTTTGCGTTGTTATTAGGCTTTTTTTCAACCAGTGTATTTTTGGTCAACGGGAGATTTTAACCCCTCCCTATATCTCGACCCGTTTCATATTTTGCTGACAGTTTCAGTTTATTCCCTTCCCTCTTCCATGTTGATTCAGCCGGGCGTGTTCACACACCAGAAAATGCTCGCACTTTTTTGAGCTTTCAAAATTTCCTTGTCCGGTCTCTCCCTGCCAGGACTGAAACTTACCTAGGACATGGGGTCATGGACCTATAGTGAGAACTTTGAGGAGTTTATTGTACCTGTAGTTCGTGTCTCCCTATGATGATGCCAAGTTGATTATTGGCGCCATAAAGCATTAGGCAGGTAGGTAATTATCCAATTTCAAGTTATTAATTAATTAGTGAATGAATGATTCTTTGATAACCAAGTTATTATGGGAAAGCTTTTAAATATGACCGAATAGCATTGACGCCGCAGGGGCTATTAGCGTACCTATAGTTGGTATAGGCATGCAGGTATAGGGATATAGTAGGGAGGTAACTTTGTTTATAATCTTCGTAATAATTATTTTTCCATGTGCTAAATGATACGAGTAGACAAAAAAATCAATGTTTTCCTCTGAAAGGTGCCATTTATGAAATATCAACCAAGTACCTACATCAAGTAGATATACCTTCCTGTACCGACTTTTCTCTATTGTTTGTTACTCGATCTTCATAAAAATTAAGTTCTTGTTCTTGAGTCGGAAAACGGAAATGTTCAATTTTTTGCTTGTCAGTATCTACTTGTAAATACCTATAGGTACAGGTGTGTACAATACCTATCGATTTTTTTTCCAGAAAATATTTTGTTTTGCGTCTTGCGCGCTGCAGCTTGTTTGCGCCAGTGTGCCTGGTGCAACTATCCGGTCTGCGTACATACAAAGTAAGTTCAATTGGTTACCAAGCATCTCAGAAGTTTCCTATAGGTATACCTACAGTATGTTGGTAGAAGCGATTTTAAAGTTTAATTCGTGTTTTTCGTTTTTGAATATTCTGATTTTTAGTTGCAGACGTCAGTGATGAAGATAGTAGAAGAAGCTTCGACTCGGATCAAAGTAGAAGAAGCTTCGACTCGGATCAAAGTAGAAGAAGCTTCGACTCGGATCAAAGTAGAAGAAGCTTCGACTCGGATCAAAGTAGAAGAAGCTTCGACTCGGATCAACGACAGTCTTTCTACCCAACACCTCCCCCGCAAAGAAGTTACGTCATCTACGATGGTGACGTGAGTGCTCTACCTAATGCGAGGGAACGACCCTTAGAGGGCAGCACACGGCCTTGGCACGTCGAATTCAACCAACGACGCCTCGGCCAGGCCAGCCAACTTGTGCCTGAAACCCTCGCCTACCAGTCCGTCTATTCGAATCTGATTCAAATCTACGACGGACCATCTCAGAGGAAATATTACGGAGCCAACGATGGGAACGCCTACCTGGAACCTGAGCGGGGATACCAAAACTACCCTATGTTGGTACCTCGCCCTCTGGAAGTACCAAAGTACGAAGTCGTTTACCCATTCGAAAATCACAGGAAGCATCATTACTACAATAGTCAGCTACCGCAAAAATTTCCTGTTCCATTTTATCCCAACAAAAATTTTGAGTTTAAAGACCCACCCCCAGTTGATGGTTCGAGGCGAAACTTTGGGTTGTTTCGTACACATACCAAAAACTACCCTCCCCGAGAAATTCCGCAGGATCAAAGAGAAAGCAGGAGAGGGCAATGTAATTACATTCAGCTGAATGAAAAAGGGTTTCCTGTTGGGAATGAGATGTGCGGCCGGAACATAAACGAGATTCTCCTTGCTCCCGACTACCCAAGCACTGGAGAGCTGGTTTTGGAACATAGGAAACGCTATCGTGGAGTAGATAGAAACTCTGGAACGAATGAACCGAAAAGGGATAATATGGTTTTCAGTCGAAATAGGCGCAGCGCTGAAGATATATCATCTAGGTTTGGAGGCGGCTATAGCTCTTACTACTCTAATGGCGGATGCTGCGGAGAGGTCGTTGGAAGTGGATATGGTTACCGCCCTTACTACGGATATCGGAATGACGGCCCCGAATACGACTATAATAATGTCCGCTTTATGTCACGACCTTATGAGAGTGAAAGAGGGAGTTACGGCGGATACGGGTACCGTGACGGAGGCCAATACGACGGTAATAATGGGGACGACGTTGGGGAGGAAACTTCTGACAACCGTGGCCTCGCTTCCTACTTGGCAAACAGAGGGCGTGGTGACCGGGGCCGGTTCAAGGACAGCGAAGAGAATTCTGACGGTGGTGGTGAAGAGGGTCGAGAGAGAGACAGTAGCAACAGCAGTGACGGCAGTAATAACAGCAAGGGAGGAAACAGCAGTGGAAGTCGGGAGAATGATAGAGGAAACTCGCAAGGGAGAAAATCCAATAACAGCTCAAGGAACAAGAACCGCAGGAATCAAAGTTCGAATCGAAACAGTGACCGCGACAGGAGTTCTGACAGCAGCCAAAGTCAAGGAAACAACAGAAGTTACAGCAATAGGAGAAACTTGGGCAGTTCCAATAGTGAGTCTGAGGACGGGTACAGTCACGGGTCCAACAGTGGTGGCAGCAATGGAGGCAGCAGCGATGGTTACTATACCAGAAATGGGGGCAGCAACGATGGTTACTACAGCAGAAATGGAGGCAGCAACGATGGTTACTACAGCAGAAATGGGGGCAACAACTATGGGTACTTGAGGAACTATGACAGTAGTCCGAGTAGCGGTAGAAGCTACGGTGGCTCTAGTGGGTACTATGGAGGGATCAGTAATTTAGGAAGCGGTAGTTTTGGTAGCTACGGTACTGGAAACTATGGAAGGAGTGGCTCAGCCTATGGCTATGACGGCTAGGACTATACCAAAGCAATTTGGGTAAATGAAATGGACAGATGCCGATTCAGTCAGAAACAGGTGATATTGTATACCTACATAAAATCTCGTAAAAGGTGGATAAGCTACTGAGTGCGAGTTGCGAGTAGAGGTTATTTGTGTAGCTTTCTCAAAATATAGAAACAATTGCATGAAAAAGGGTAAATACGTTGGATGTTCCGTTTTCGTTTCGCCTAAGTTGTGTTCCCTACGGTAAAAGACTATATAGGTTTACCTACGTCTATAGGTAGGGTAAACAATACGGACGAGGTCTTGTGGTAAATCCTTGAATTTTTTAGTCCAGGGTTAGGTTTTGAAATAAATTAAAGTTCTCCGGATTTACGTCAACATAAATATCTCAAATTCAAGCTTTCTATTTCCCTTTGACTACATTCCGGACAACTGTAAATCAAAAACCTCAAAAATGACGGATACAAATAGCATGGGGCCATTTCCCGACCCAGGCATGGGGTGTAAATTGAATTCCACAGAAGCATTCCATTGTAATGCCCGTGTCCCATGTATATTCAATCACCGGGCGTGACAGTCAGCAGCCCTGTCACATCCATTTGACTCGTTAAACAATCGAGCATTGTTTTAGGGGAGGGGGTGACCTTGACCGGGGTGGGCATTCGGGGACGGGGTGGTGCCCGTAACGATCGCGCGGGCGCCCATTGCGCATGAGCGGTGCCACGCTTACCCCTATAAGCTGCCCCCATATGTTGCCGCGAAATCATGTCTGACGCTGAGTTTTTATTACCTCGCTGCTCAGCTCTTCAGCTGCGTCCTCGAAGAAGAAAGACCTATTTTTCTTCTCCTGTCGACCTCTTATTGTTCCCCCAAAATCGATACCTATAGAATTTAGTTTTCCGGGGAGACTTTTCTTCATTATTTTATCTTTCTTTGAGAAAACTTTTCCGTCGCTTCATTTTTCTTTTTTGGTTTGTTTAAAAAGTTGTTGGTTTTATGATTTCTCTTTCCGCATTTTAGGTACCTTTTTTCGTATATTCTAGGTAGGTACCTACTTATTGTGTACTCATTGCGCATGAGCGGTGCCACGCTTACCCCTATAAGCTGCCCCCATATGTTGCCGCGAAATCATGTCTGACGCTGAGTTTTTATTACCTCGCTGCTCAGCTCTTCAGCTGCGTCCTCGAAGAAGAAAGACCTATTTTTCTTCTCCTGTCGACCTCTTATTGTTCCCCCAAAATCGATACCTATAGAATTTAGTTTTCCGGGGAGACTTTTCTTCATTATTTTATCTTTCTTTGAGAAAACTTTTCCGTCGCTTCATTTTTCTTTTTTGGTTTGTTTAAAAAGTTGTTGGTTTTATGATTTCTCTTTCCGCATTTTAGGTACCTTTTTTCGTATATTCTAGGTAGGTACCTACTTATTGTGTATGTATAGGTGACTATTGCAATATTAGGTATACCTATACCGAAATTTCTTGTGTATAGAGATTTAAATTTTCCACATTTTGAACCACCTTAAATACACCTATATTCTTAAGTACTTATACTTACCTGTACTATACCTGCTTTATTTCCTTATACCTACAGTAGCTCTCCTTGCAAATATTCAAGTATTACTCATACCAGAGTACCAGAAGTACCTAACACAGTATAACTAACATAGGGGGATTATATAATGTAGACCCACAAATAAAGTGCCCCGTAGGAAGATTTTGGGGTGAGCCCTGCTAATCCGGTAGATATTCTCGGTATACCTATGGGCACTATTGTAAGTATAGGTAGAAGTATTCCTCCTCATGATTTAGCTATAAGCACCTGTACTTATTGTTTCTACCTATATACTTTGTGTAGGTACCGCAAAAATTACGGTCTTCTACCACACGCCTTATTTGCTCCAGCCGGCGTAACGGTCTTGCCATTTAAAGAACCACCTCACAGACTTGCCGTATTGTTGATAGTCCATCTTCTAGCACCTATCTAGAGATAATAACTCAAACGTGCTTATAGCTAGGTGTTCCTCAAGCGTATACAGCTGCTCTCGAAATTAATCTCGCCTCGCCTTGCGGGTGTTGCGGGTATTAGGGGGATCTGTATATAGGGAGATTTGGGGTAAAGCTCCAGCTTTTGCACTAACCCCTCCCCACTCTTGGTACGGTCCTGTTGGGGGGAATATAATCGATGCAGTCTAGCGCTAGCGCCAGTCCCCTTTCTCTCGCCTTGCGAACGGCACGTTCACAGCGAGCACGGCCGCTCCCGTCGAAACGGCGGACGGCCGCACTTCTCACTTTCTCAGTTGCTCTCGCCTTGTGTGACTCAGAGTGGGACGAGTGTGCAGCCAGGACAAGAGCGCCGAGCAGAAGACTGGTATCGTCATGAGTTCTCAACACCTCGCTGCTGGTATGTTATTTCCATCTTAACTTAGCTAGGTACCTACTTACCTATTCCGAAAAGGCTGCCAAGGCTGGTATGGGTACTGTAATACTATAGTTGCATGGATGTGGTAGGTCTTTGGTTAAACTATAATTATTGTACTTGTAGCAAAAAAGGTCATCTTTTTAAGGATTCGAATAAGGACCTTCCTACTTAGGTACCTTATTAGGTAGTAAGAGGGCGGTAAATAGGATTTTTTTTTCTTGCTGTTTTTAATGTACTATTACTTTAGAATCTTTTCTTATCTCATCTTATCTTTTCACAGCTGTTTGGAAATCACAGTTATCACTCAGGTGCTAAAAGACAGTTCATTGCCCTACGAACGCTGCAGATTCATAATTATGCAATTTGCTTGTACTCGTATGGATGCACGCCACCTGTCTAATCATATTATTATTTTATAATTCTCACTTAAAACATAAAATTAACATTGCTGGCGGTGATTTCCCCCCACCCTTTGTTAAAAATATTCAGAATTAGTCTCAGTAATATATTAGCAAAGACCTACCTAATTACAGGTTCGGAATGTCCCCCAAAAGATCCCGAAAAACTTCGGCTGTACAGCATGCTGTTCTGCCCATTCTGCGAGCGTGTCCGCATGGTGTTGATACTAAAGAACATCCCTCATGACATCGTCAACGTGAACTTGAAGAATAAACCTGAATGGTTGTTTGAGCTGCACCCTGAAGGCAAGGTACCCGCGCTGGACGTGGGGGACCGCGTTATCACCGAGTCCCTTGACATTGTTGAGTATTTGGATGAGAATTATCCTGACCCTCCCCTGCGCCCACAAGATCCGCAGCAGCGTGAGAAGGACAGTCAGGTCCTCCAGCTTTTTGGAAAGGTGCGTAACTAAATTAGAAAGGCAGATTCAGAACTTAGGTGTTCCCAGATTTCCAAGGAGGAAGTATCCCAATATGTCATTCCATCTAGAAATCTAGACTCTAGAGAGGACCTCTTGTGGTTTAAATACTGTGCATGAGGTGCATAACTCTGAACTAGGAGTCTAGGAGCCAAATAAGCTGAGAAAGGAGATACCTAATATGGGTAATTATATATGGTACCTAATCTTTTGTATTTCAGGTTCTTGGGCCTTTCTTTGCTGCTATTTATGACAGAGAAAACAAATCGCTGGACGAATACATGAATGATATGTACGCAGTCATGGATCCTATCGAGCAGGAACTGGCCTCACGAGGAACCCTTTTCTTTGGAGGTACGTATAGGGTGGGTCAGTGTCTAGTTTCGTTTATTCCACAATTCTGCAAAGTTGAGGACTTTATGATTTCGCTGACTTTTTAGATCTATATTATGAAGATGCGTGCAGGTGACTCGGTGAGGTATTGCAATGTGGCTGGTAGTGTAGTTAGTAGTTAAGTAGTAGGTAGGTGCCTACCGCAATAAAAATGATTTTCTCACGAATGAAAAAAAAATGAGGACAATCGTAAGTTTAATTTTACAAAAAATTGAGTGATTAATCAATTGATCGATTACAGGGGCGGGAGCAGGCCTACTGGACTATATGATGTGGCCATGGACGGAGCGTTCGAAGGTGCCGAGCATTCTCTTCAACCAACCGTTCACCTTTCCCAAGGACCGCTTCACGCGTTTGGTAAGCTTCATTTTGAAGAATATTTTTATTCTTGTTCAGTGTTTATTTAGCTGAAAAAGCAACATCAAAATTTACTATTTGCACTATGTGTTTCCACCTTATAATTAGAAGCAGACTTAAACTGTATAGGTGCACTAACGGCAATGACTGCAAATTTATCGGTACTTACAAAAATGTAAAAATAATTTAAGGTGGAATGGCGGAGTGCTATGAAAGAGCAGCCGGGGGTGCGTGAGTGCATAATCGAGCCCGAGAGGCATGCTCGCCTTGTGCAGCTACACCGTCAAGCGGACAAGGATGGATCGTCAGTAGACTACGATAATTTATAGAGGGATATCCATCTACTTCTCGTATGCCGGAATGGAACAGAAAGACAGGTAGGTATAGCGAAAGGCTAAACATATGGAGCAAATAAATATTTGGTTACTTGAATTCTCAAAAAACTGTAAAAGAAGTGGTGGTTATGTACTTACCTAAAACAGGTACCTACCTACCTAAATAATTAAACAGACAAAGTGTATACGTACACTCGTACGTAATGAATCAACATTTTTATCTGGGGGATATCCACCAATTCATCCGACCTACCTGTCTTAGGTAAAATATTATGTTACTAAATCAACAACGCCTTGGGTTAACAACTTTGAAAATAATTACCTACCTCTTTTCTGTGAGCTAAAGAATTTCCCAAGTAAAGAAGAGGAAAGACAATAATACTTAATACATACCTGTACACTGCCTTCTGGGTATCCATTAGAAGGAACGATTTGACGTGCTTACCAGTAAAGGCGCGTCCACTAGCAGAAAGTTTCCCCTCTACGTTTGGGTATAATCTTGTGTGACTCAAATTCAATGTTTTCCGGTGGAACAAACGAATAACTTTCGGGTGGTGTTTCGTCTATAATGTGGAGGCGCCTTAACAATTTTAGATTTAAAATTATGTGCTTGATTTGTGGTTTTTGCCCTGGTGCCGATGGTTCCGATTCTGCTTCACTTTCAAATTATAGTTCCTCTCAAAGTCGACAATATGAGCTCTCAAATTCCCTCTGTGGCTGTGTTAACTGTTCTCGAAGCACCTTCACAGTTAGCACCGATTTTTCCATCGCATTTGCTCGTTCATTTGGTACCTTTTGACTTGACCCATATGCAGCCCGAGGGCTTCGAGACCGGTATTAATGGAGCACTCAAGTGGTTTTTCTGGGTAAAATTTGATTTTCACTATAGGGAGATTGCATGTGTTAGCAAGTGAACGTTATGCTCAATCACTCTTTCATAGATTGCTTTGTGCGTTTTCTGCTAGATGTTTGTGAACAACCTTCGCCATTCGCTCTGTTTCGTATCAACTTAATGCTCTCTCCAGAAACCTATACCATATCTCCTGTAAGAAACCATATCGCATGAAAAAAATTTGCATTTCATTTATAAAATATACCTATACACCTATTTAATGTTTGAAGGTGACATAAGTTTGGAGCCTGCGCGTTAATCCAAAAAAGTTTTAAACTGATGTTATAATCTTGAACAATCAGGGTTTACGTATATTCAATCGCAACAATCATTGGTGTTACAAGCGTTACTAATTATTGTATGTATATGTAGGTGTTTACGCGATTTGTAGAAAGTCAATTCTTTTAAAAAGGAGGTTTGGAAAAATATAAAGAAATTTGGATTATCTACCACATCTAATTATATAGATAAGATGCAAATGAGTCAACCTGTAGGCTGTCTGGTAAAAGCCGAAAGTTTGATAATGTTGAGCTTCCGTAGCTTTTAGAGTGTTTTCAATAGACTTGTATTTAAGTACCTTCCTACTGAGACCAATATTCTACTCTTTCATTTTGACATTACTAAACATGATTTTTACCCTATAAAAACTGAGGTGTTACCTATAGCTATTCCCCAAACAATGTACTTTTTAGGTGTAAAGTACGTATAGTTGATATACATGTAGGTACCTACTTTGAAGCTCAAAATCTTGTACTACCTACTCCAAATTACCTTCGATGTTTTCCTATATCATGGAGCAAATCTCCGCAGAAGTGTCTCAGAGAGGGATGCGATTAACCTGTTCGTTACCTACTGATTGACTTTCGGGAAACTGGCCCCTCAATAACTTGTGAAGACTTCAGACTCTCTTTCAGTATTCTTTTTGGTCGCCTAATGGAAAGTCTTTGAGTTATTCCAGCACTTGGTGAATTGGTAAATAATTCGTACTCCGACTAGGGCCACATTGAACTGTGAAGTATTCTGCTAAAACGTTAGGAATTTGCTACAAACAACGAAAGACAATAAGCTCATTTACTCTACTTTGCTTTTTACTTCTGTGATTTGACAAATTAAATTTAGCTTTGCGATGTTTCAATTGTTTTTAGTACCTTTTGTGGTGACTCATGGCCCTGTCGTATCATATTTATATTATCTCATACATAGAACTTATACTCTTATACAAGGTATTAAGTAGGTATAGTTTAGATGTAGGAATTCAGTTTGAAGACCCAGTCCTGAAGCCATCCAAATAGAACGATGGGGTGCGCAGGGTGTTATCAACGCAAGTGTTCTTCAAAAAGAAACAACCTTATGCTAAAAACACAGCGCCTGAGAAATCGTGATTATGTAATTTCAAAGTGGGTGTACACGTATTTCATTGCGCCTGCGAGAACCATGATTATGTAATTGAAAAGTCGGTGTACACGTTTTTCACTCCACCTGAGAAGGGACAAGGGACAAAGGACAAAGGGGGGGGGGGGCAAAGTTTTCTTGGATTGCGAAGGTTTCTCTCACCATGCTCTCCATTAATCTTATAGGGATTTAGGAATTAATTTGAATATTACTTATATTCTACAAGACAGTGATGTCAAATGCGGAAACGAAATATGCAGTGCAATGTGCGGACATCTTGTACTTATTATGCACCTGGACTGTTTCTGCCAAAGCGAACATTCTATACGTCACTGTGCCTACACGTGAGCATCATGAATACGATTTTGGTGAATTAAAATCCTAATTATTTGATTCTCCAAATAAGTAGGAATAGGTGTTTAAATGTATTTTTCCATCGTTGGTACGTTTTTATTTACATAAGGTTCTTTTTTGTAGACAAGTTGGTGGGCACTTAAAAATTTTGAACAACTATTGTTCATCAACAAGCGTCCTCTTATTTACAATCTTGATTCAACCAAACCACCAAACTTTGGGTAGATATTTCGCCTTTTATATTCCCTCTGAGGTGTGCTGATTAACCGGAAGTTGGAAGTTTGCAAATGCCCGCATGGCTGGGTTAGTCCGAATGTCATTACAGGGGCAGTCAGTCCTCTGTTGCTTCACCTACTTCTTATAGTAGCCACTCTTGTAGTTGCCATAATAGCTTCGGCTTGGGTTGTTTGAGGAATATCCTGAACTTGAGTAGTAACCTGAAACAACAGGCGGCAATAATTATTATTGTTTTTCACAATTCGAACTGTTCGAAACAGCTATTTTTGCTATTCCTCATCTGACAAGAACCTTAAATTTAACAAAATAATCCTCCGCCCAGCTAAATTAACATTTTTTTTACAATGGGGGATACCTAACTAAGTTACTTACGTACCTAAGTGTGTCATAATTCATAATTCACACTACGTCAACTTAAAAGAATGTGACTTGCGTTAGAATAAGTTTTAAATAAATTCAACAATAAGTTCAGCTTGCGACAGTCTGACTTTTGTCTTCAAATGAGTAGCCCATTGTTCTGTGGCCATGCCCAACTCTCAAGCTAATCTTCGGTCGTGCGTAGCTTTTGCGCACAAGCCTTAAACCTATATAATACGAGCCACCATGTCTTCAACTTACGTAAGTAAGAAGTAAGTAGGAATAATCTGCAGCCCTCCTATTCTCCTATTACAGTCATTAAATAATGACATAAATGCATCTGGAAAGGATGTACTTATATATATACCAGCACGGCTGATGTCTCCTAATAATTGAAGCATTACCAGAATAGGGATACTTACCACTTCCGCTTCCACCGTATCCCCCAGGAATGCCACCGTAGGAGTTTCCGTAGCTGGGGTATCCGCTACCAGAAGGGTAGTACCCACTTCCCGACGATGGGTAGCCACCATAGCCAGGATAGCCACTACCGGAATCTGGATAGCGTCCGTTGTAGCCAGGGTAACTGCTCCCACCATAGCCTGGGTAGCTGCTCCCCCCATAGCCTGGGTAGCTGCTCCCCCCGTAGCCTGGGTAGCTGCTCCCCCCGTAGCCAGGGTAGCTACTACCCCCATACCCCGGGTAAGAGCTTCCATAGTTAGGGTAACTGCTACCGTACGGATAATTCCCACTATTAGCACCACCGTAGTTTGGATAAGAACTACCGTAGTTGGGGTACGAACTGCCGTAGTTCGGGTATGAATTTCCGTAATTTGGGTAGCTTCCCCCCCTGTAGCTTGGGTAGGAACCCCCACTGTACGGTTGATAGCCTCCGTTGCCTCCGTTCCAACTGGTGAAGACTGTAAAAAAAGGCCCCCCAAAAATTATAAGAAAGGTACCTACCTCGCATTCACATCACGCACATTTGAAATAATGGAAAAAAAGCATATGATTTTATTTGAAAATGTTGTTTTACTCAACTTGGAAAGTTGGGTGTTCTATAAAAGTCACTTTTTTTGGAGGGACAAAATAAAAATATGAAAAATTGATATCCCTACAGGTAGGCAAATTTTAAAATAAATAAATAAAGAACTTACATCTGGAACTAGCTGTTGAGGGAATTTCTCTCTTCGCAGATGTCGTTGTTGGTTCCGTTGTGACCAGAGCTCCTAGCGACAGCAGCGCAAGTGGGACAACCTAAACACCAGCATGTCCTGAAGTTGGCTTATGCCAGTAACGAGAACGAAAAATTTCGAAAAACCTAATCGAATTCGTCTTCTCCCCTCAAATTTACCTTAATATTATTGTATATACCTACGCATACTTAGGTACCTACCTACCTACTAAGTTTACAACTTATATGTCTGAATTTTTGTTTCTTCAAACCTAATCTTTTCTAAACGCTTTGTGGACTGCAAAGGGTTGGCTTTTTTTCTTTCTACATGGTAGGTATACAGCCTAAGGTATACAGTCTAAGGCCTAAGGTATACAGTATAAAGAATAGAATCTCACCCAGAGACGCATTGTAGAATCCATGGTGCGTAGTACCTACAGAGTGTTTACTGCGTCTGGGAAGTATTGTCACCTGCTTTATAGCATATTTCGTTCTTTTCCCCCTCCAGGCTTCGTAAGAAGACATTGAAACAGTTGTAGGTGTGCACCTACCCATACCTACCCACTATACCTACGCACCATGTGTTTCATACCGGTTTCAATATGTGAGTCTTCATGCTAACAGTCTAACTGAATAACCCATAGAAACATAAACATACCTACTCGTATACCCGTAAGTAAACAGGTAAGTACCAAATACCATAGTAAACAAGAAGTTCTACGCGTGCGCCACACCGATACTTTGCATGATATTATGTTCTACCATTGTGCCTTGTGCCCACCAATCTTTTGGTATGTACTCGTATTGGTATTAGATATTCCTATATCAACTCAGTACACCAGAGAGGCAGCAATATAGTGTGACATTTTTCAGCGACCGGGATTTCAACCTGACGTCTAGCGATGTTGACCGAACTGGACGCCTTATCAAAATATTTTTCACCAAGCCTTTTTTAATGACTTATCTGCCAGTCTGCTGCGTTTTTTTCTCCCAGTAAAATCCAGGACTAAGTCAAATGAAAAACGAACACTGTGGTCTCAGGGTGACCCTCATTATTTGGTAATTGGTATATCGATCGACCTTCTGTCATCGGTGGCTTTACGGCTGACTGAGTGCTGGTGATGGACGGTCACCTCAAAGAGTCCTTGTCCGTCAGCGCGGTCCCTCGGAATGACCTCTTCACTCACCATCACTAAACTGTGCGTCCACCAGCCTCGCATACGAAAGGTTCATGGGGGTCATGACCTTTTGCGATACAAGGGTTGCAGACTGTGCTCTCTTACGACGGGGTAACGAGGCCCATTGACAGGAGGACATGAATATCACATGAGAACGACCTTTTGTTCCATCATCGCGCCAGCGTCAGCGCAAAAGGGTACTATGGATCCTGCTCATAAATCCGTCAACAGATGGCCAAAAGACATGGGATTATTTGATACCTATAGGTAATAGTGGTCATCAGGTCAACTCCACATGGTAGGACAACTATAAACTTTCCTCCGGTCAGGGACAAGTAAAGGATACCTATATTATATCTGTCTTATTATTAATTATTACTATAGGTACGGTAGTAGTAAGCAAACTCCCGATTACAGGCCCAATCCATAAGGTCTGAGACCCTAAGAACCCCGTTTACAGACCAAATATGCCAACATCTGTCCTAAAAACCTTATAACCTATGTAATACCTTATTTATTTGATCGTGGGGTCAGCTGGTCAGATGAGTATATATACTTGGCCCATATTGACCCAATGTATATACCACCCCTTATTTCTAATATTATGTTCTCACCCTATATATAACTATCTGACAGATTGATGTAAGTATACCTACCTATTAGTGCATGAGTTTTGCCAGGGGTCCTCATTAGGTCTTGGGGTTTTGAAATTCTGATATTTTTTCGAAAGTATTTTTCCTGATGACCTCCAGATATGTATAGGTACTTTCATACCGACTCGACATCCTTAGGATGGGCCCAGTATAGCAGCTATAAGTTATTATTACACGCATTCCAGAGCTTCAGTACCAACCCATACTCATCCCAGGCAAGCAAAGGTTCCAGCAGGGTGACCAGGCAGAAATAATGAGCAGGGGACAAAGACAGAAGAGGGCAGGTTCTGCGCGGGTGCGCCCTGCTGACTGGCGGATGACCTTGGTGCGGGTGACTCGCCGCGTGTTGCACAAGTCGGCAACCTATCACCGTGTCGCACTCGCACCTTCTCCGAACTCCGGATATTGACTGAGTGCGTAGTCTTATCTCCAGTGATGCCATCTTCCGCCCATTCTCCCAGAATCCAAGGTCATCTTTTCTTAGGTACAGGTACCATCCATAATTAGGTACCTCTAGTTAAAACTAGAGGCCTATTAACACGGGAAGAGGGAAGGGGGTGAAAACGAGACCCTCAATCAATGGTTCTGGAGGCAAGGGCTACAATACAGTCGTATTAGATGAGGGGGGTCAATGAGGTCGTGCCCAGAGGTTAGGCAGTAAGCGATGAGGCAAACACCGCCAGCAGCAGCAAATCATTCGCGAGTCATCTCGTCACGGGTAAACACAAGAGGCTCACGAGTACCACCCATAGCCATAATGAAGGTCGATAATTTGGTAAGTCCTCCTCTATGCGTATAACTATCGGCGGAGGGTGACGATCGCATTGCGTAAAGTCACAGAAATCTCTACAATTTCAGCCGTTTTTTTCACATTATTTTTTTCACTGCTAGACCTATATAAGCCACTGTGGAAGTACCGGACTACTTATATCGAGTATTTCTACCTTATATCAACTAAGTACAAAAAATGTTCGAACATTTTCATAGTTGCCTTTCTTATACCCACGATACAGTCATACAATATTAGGTATGTACAATAGTATCTGTCTAAGTAAGGAGCGCCCACATACAACTTCTCTAATTGCTGGAAATATTTCCCAGAGTCTGGCCGACCGTGTTGCGCTGTTTGACCCCAGTGAGCTACTACGCCCAGAAGTGATATTTGCCAAAAAGGACGTAGGGTTGTTCAGAGACTACACGGTTGATGAGAACGACCCTATCAAAGAACGAGTGCGGAAGACATACCGGCATATGCATCTTAACATGACTGTCTCATTTGTCCAGGGTGAGTTGCATGTGAACAGTTATATACATTACAGGTAGAGGGTGTAAAAAACAAAAAATGCGACCCCTCCCCCCTTCCATTCACGTCACGATAGCTTTGAAGAAAAAATAATTTTACTGACAAATCAAGACAAATAATTATTCATTGCAAAAAATTTGCGGACCCGATGTCATACCCACTTTGCGAGTTACCTATGAATTTTGCTTGTACACAAACTCCTTTTTTCCCACCCCCAGCAACAAGGCAGGACCAAACTTTTTTCAGACAAAAGTTGTACCTACCCTTGGCAGCCTAATGACAAAAATTCTTTTTTTTTCCCCCTATTTTATTTTAAAAGGATGACTGTCAGATTAAAAAAAAATTTTAACGCCCACTCCCCCAGATTTCCTTCCTATTTGTCAGATTTTCCCCATTAACGAAGCTGACCTAGATTTTCGACCATTAAATTTTATTTAACAGCCATAAACCAATTTCGGGGAAAATTAGTTTTTACGAGATTGTGAAACTCACACAGATAGGTATAAGGTACCTAGATGAATCGTAGGTGTATACTTATACCTACCTAATAGGTAGGTAGGTATATTAGGTATCGATAAACTTTTGAATTTACTGTGGTCCAGGTATTATAAACAACGAAAATCTGTTAAGAAAGATTCCGGAAGAAGTAGGTAGGTGACACTGGTTACCACCACGTAGGCAAAGCAAATGATTGGCACTAAAGTACGAGCTATAACGTATAGGTATTGTAGCATGCTCCATGGTAGGTATCCACCACCAGCCGTCTTCTCCTTTTTAGCGTGGTTTAGGTAGGTACCTATAAGTATCCTAGACTGAGTGCAGAAAAATATAGAGATGAATGATTCTGAAAAACAGAAGAAAAACTGACTTGGGTGCGTCTTACTCGTCATAGTCGTCATGCCCGTCATGCATGAGCTAAAAAGCACCGGCGAATCGTGAGATAACATAAGTACCTACCTGCCTACCTACACCTCTAGCTACATACTCTTCTCGTATTTTAACCGTTCCGGTGACTAATTTCTCCCAACGACCAAGGCACGGAGCAATTTTCCAGGTTCATAAACAAAACACACGAGTCCTATACCTTGAAATTCAAACGCAGGTACAGAAGTAAAGTCTTGGACAGAAGAGTATAGTTTTCACTCGCAGACAAGTATTTCATCTTAGCTTGGTCTTGTTAGCTCTGACGTATTTCTACTTTCTTGACCCTCACTACCATTGATAAGATAATTTTGCAATGTTTATCATCAAAAACTATACTTAGCATCAATAATACTTGGGTGCAGTATTTTTCCCCACCCAGGCAGCGCTGATAAGCATCATGGGCCATGACCTTCTCCACAAGGGGTATGTAGTCATGTAGCCACGGCTAGGAGAGGAAGGTGTTTTCGGCCCATGTAAAATCTCCAAAAAATCTCAGTCACAAAAAAATTACACCCTATCCAACCAATTATTCAAATTCGTCCTTCCTTTTAGAAAAAATGAAGAAATGGCTGAAATTCAACACGTTCCGTATGAACATAATGGATGCCCTGGAGATGCTGAACCAGCTGGTGGATGAAAGTGATCCTGACGTGGATATTCCCAACATGGTTCACGCCTTTCAAACTGCTGAGCGAATCCGACAAGTCTACCCAGATGACGACTGGTTCCACCTTACAGGACTCATCCATGACATGGGCAAAGTAAGTGGTACCTAATGTACCTGAAGCAACTGAAGTTTGGCGTGCCTTGTGGCCTATACCACGTTACAGCGGTTTAAGTTTCCTCAGTGAGGACCCAAGGAGCCGGAGCAGCCTTCAGCCTTTGTAGGTAGGCACAAAGGAAAATATGAAATGGCTCGATATCACATTATCAGCACTCGTATTTCCCGAAAATATATTTATCTTCACTTGGCAGATTCGCTGGCAAGTTGACAACGATATGTAGGTAATTTATAATTAGGAGTGAAAGAGCAGTAGGTACTTACTTAACGATGAGCAGTAAGTTTCGTCTTCAAAGGGGGGGAAAAATACAACATTTATTTGTGAACCCGGTTTGGTACTATGAAAGCGTGGATGTCATTATCCCACAGCATAACTGTTCCACGTCAAAGAGTTTGTCCTAGACCTTGCTAAGCCACATCTTTGCTCCTATCCAGCTTCCTACCTTTCCGCACGAGTGAAAAACATTATTTCGCCTTCCTGTTTACGCACAAAGAAATGCTTCAAGCGTATAAAAATGATCATGGTTCTTCATTATTTTGTACCTATTGTTCGAGTGACTTTTAAAAAATCTTCTCACTCATTTAAATTCAAACTTAAAACGTGACTACGATTTATTGACGAAGTTCCATTTAAATTTGAGACGTTTCAGTTAGTTGCAAGATGTGGCTACATTGGTGACGAGAATGAAAATGGTATCGTTTCGACAGGTGATGGCTCTGTGCGGGGAGCCACAGTGGTGCGTCGTGGGTGACACGTTCCCCGTTGGCTGCGAATGGGCGCCCAGCATAGTCTATCGAGAGACAAGTTTCCAGGGAAACCCAGACGAAGACAACCCAAAGTATAAGTACGAAAACTTTCCCTACCATTCAAAACTCACTTTTGAAACTGGTGAAAAATTACAGGACTTCAAATTCATCGCACGAAGGAAATTGAGAACAAATTTGCCAGTAAAAAGGTGACGTCTTCTTCGCTTTCAGCTCAAAATGTGGAATGTACGAGCCTAGATGCGGCCTGGAGAAGCTGACTATGTCTTGGGGCCATGACGAGTACATGTACCGCGTTCTTGTCCATAACCGAGCCTCTCTACCTCCACAAGCCCTCCTCATGATCAGGCAAGTACCCTATGGGGTTTCCTCCTAAGAAGGACTTATTTGTTATTTGCCAACATTGTGTGAACTTAACTTGTTTTCCACAGATATCACTCTTTCTACCCATGGCACACTGGCAAGGACTACCAACACCTGTGTAAACCCGAAGACAAGGAAACTCTCAGATGGGTTCTAAAGTTCAAGTAAGATGATTTTACTATAGTAGGTAAATAAGACACATGTAGATAAAGTTCTCTCACAGTTAAAGTGGACATGTTGTGCAATCCACCAAAATACGCATTTGGGAAAGCTGAATAAGCGTCAGTTCAAAATATTTGAAACGGCAGGTACGTTCTACATTTTCATTTGCGATAACCTTTATTTTTTGCAGCGATTTCGACCTATACACGAAAAGTGAACAAGTACCCAACATCGAGGAGTTGAAGCCCTATTATCAGAGCCTGATTGATAAGTATATTCCTGGAGAGTTGGAATGGTGATACTTCCGAGAACTATAATGAATTATATCTCGCATCGAACCTCTACAGTTAGTCTGGGACGAGCGAAAATAGGTATTCCAGCTGGTTTAGAGTGTTACTATATCAGTACATACTTATGACTATCAAGTACTGCGACATTCAACTATGAACACCCGTTTCGCAGTTTCAGCAGTAACAGACACTACGGTATAGTTTTGGAAAAAAAAAGCAGTATCGCAGTATCTACATGATAACAGTGTTAATTATATTGTAAAATCTACAAAAATTGATATAAAACCAGTAAAAAGGTACCAAGATAAGCTATCTAGGAATAATCTTACCTACGATAAGTTACTAAATTTTAAGTCCAAAACCTCGATCAGCAGGCAACGGTTTCAAAAAGAAACCTACTGTAGGTATTCTACAATGAGGCACCTCTATTTGTACATCGAATATTAATAGAATAAAATCGCTGAACTAACTTACGAACAAACCTTGTAAAAGGCTATGGCAGTGAGACAGATACCTATACAAACTAAAGAGGGTAGGTACAAATATTAGGTAGGTACCTACCTCGGCACAATCATTTATGGTTAAACAATCGTCGAGAATTCATCTCGATTATGTTAAGATTCATTCTATCGATATGTTTGAATAATAAATTATTAATGCAATATCTCCTAATAAAGCTATTTTTTCGAAGTAGAGGACTACCTACCTACTATAATTTCGGTCAAAGGAAACCAAAATTGAAGAACTTACGAAGACAAAATATTTGGTATATGTAAGTACACAAATTTAACACGCTTAGTCTTAAAATATGATGTGAAGAGACATGTTAGTAGAGTATTGTACAACAGAGAGATATAGGACCAGGATAGCATACCATACCAGGTATGAGTTCAATATATTATGAGTGCAGGTACAGTGGTGTTTACAAATTTGCTAACTCACGGAAAAGCAGTCAGGTTGTGTGGGAGAAGTAAGGACAGATTGAGAAGTTTGAGTACTTATGAAAAGAAACTACTGTAAGCCACTGGAATGATCAGATTCACTGCCCCAATGGCACTAGACTCGAAAATGAAGTTACTTGTGGGATACAGCTTTATTCCCTAACCATAACAGACCCGAAAGTAGTGAGGTAACGTAGGAAAATGGTGTGGTTGCATCGCTCCACTGGCGTCACTGAAAAAACAGTTTACATACTTACAGGGACCAAGATGGAGTGTAGGAAAGATATCCTAACTTCTATCAATTCAAAAAGAAATTACGTCCAAAAGTCGAAAAGAAAATTACAGTTTCATGTGAAATGGGCCCACTCATGGAGCTCGTCGGGCCCCAACCCAATGAGCCAAGTTTTTATTCAGCAGTCCATCTTAAATTTTAGATTAAACAATAAACTGATAAGTTTAGACTTATATAAGTTGGGACTTATTGCCAGGGTTTTGTTGATGGATTCTTTACTTCGTGATTTTTGGATTTTACTTTACCCAAAAACAGGAAACTCACAGTACGAAAGAGTCTTACCTCAATCTCGTGCGCGTGACCTGCAGTGTCATCAGCAGACGAGGGCGGGGACAGGGAGGACTCCAGCGAGTCTGATGTGACAGAGCTGCTGGATCGCTCCAGAGTGCGCTTCTCTGCTGACTGGCCCTCTAGGTTCCAACGGTCCAGCTCTTCGCACGCCGCTGACATCGACATGTCCGCCACAATACCACTCTCTGAAAAAGTTCCACATTCTGGAAATTTGTGCGAAAAAATTCGTTTAAGGTCAGTACGGATTACGCATATTTCATTGACGCCGGGGTCACATTTTCGAAGTATAAAATTAAATTCGGCAAACAACTAATGTAAGTAGATTGCATAATCACGACTTTGCAGTCACTCATGAGGCTCAGATTTCTAATTATTGCAATTTCGGGAAATTACTGCTGTTGTGTTTATATATTGTGAAGTCGAAGGATTTGGCCATGATTAAGTAATTTGGTAAGTAACTACCAACACATGCAAAACCTAGCATCACACTGTACCCGAGAAAATACGGTCTACGGTCGATATGGACGTCTTCAACTTAGAAGAGAATCAAAACAGTTTCTATTTCAAACCTAAACTACAGTCCTGCTAGGTATGATTTAACTAACCTGTTGAGGACTGGCTGTGAGACAGCGCAGGTCCATCGGCTGTGCGGGATCCCCAACTTCCCCCCGAGGAGGAGCTGCTCATAGAGATGGTGGAGTGCGGTCGTTTGCTCGTCCTGAAGTCCGCTGCCAGCGAGGCTATCGAGTGTCGAAGCCGCGGCATCGCTGTTCCCAACACAAAATACAAATACATACAGGTAGAAGTTGTATCGAAATTCGGAGATAAAATAGTAATCATGTGGAAACACTTGAACACTTGTGGATTAATTCTAATTTCGAGTAACGAGAAAATACTAAAGAAAGTTTCTTATTCAGGATTATCTCTGTTTCCAAGAGCGCTAGGCGACGGTAGCGTGGATGTCCTAAGTGCCACACGATTTTGCCCAAGTGAACGTCTTCCCCTTTCCGCGATCAGGAATTTACAAAATGAAACACCGGCAACATCAGAAAACTAGCACAAATTTTGGTCTGTACCTACCTAAGTACCGACAAAAACATGATAGAATAATAAAAAAATACAATACGGCAAACAGTACTGTTATTGTTACTTTTCGGGAGTTGGCGGACGCTGATGGATCGGTCGTTTATTTGATCAGCACTTGGTCTGATGTCCAGACAAGGTTTATTTCCAATTCCCATCGAAGACATTTCTTGCAGGCGCATCTCTGTAAAATAAAAAGTAAGTAGGTACTTATAGGTTTATATAAATATAAAAATCGGTAAGTTCATTTGTAGAGTTTTCTCTACGGGAAGGTTCTTGTCTATTTTGGCCTCTGCTGTGCTTACTTACCTTTCCTACTTACTACTGTTGTAATACTATTGTATTTGAGAATGATTTTCGGGAAAGCTAGTAGTGACATTGTGATTTGTACCTCGATTTTTTAGAGCCTGCTTCCACAATAAACTGGATAGTTCCTCCGTCCAGGCAGTCTTAACTTCTTCAGACATGGATTGCAGCGTCCACGTATCATTCGGTTTCCGTTTCCGGTACCATATTTCGAATTTGGTGGAGCTGTCACCCACCTTCGCGGTGAGCCCAACGTCGGTTGTCTTCACGCTGTTCTTGTAGATGTATAAATCGAGGTTCTGCAAATTTATTTTGGAGTAGAATAGGTAAGTCTGTTTGTAGGCATTTTTGCTAAGTGTAGTTCCGTACTTGAAGGGGCTCGTGTTCACTTCCTACCAAATCCTAATTGAAGTGTTATAGTCAGGAATAAAATCACTACGGATTTTAGCATGGGGCTGGCTTAGGTCAAAGTTTGTATCGGTACGGGCGACGTGCACACATAGCAAACACTCACCTTTCTATCAGGAAACCTTCTCGCTTTACTGAACAGAATGAGTTCTTCAAAAAGAAACACATGTCTAAGGCACTTCTTCCCTCTTCCTTGCCACACCAGAAACTCACTTTGGCGCAAAAGTCGACCTTGCTCTTTCAGATTCACCTGAAAGAAGACAAAAAAGGAAAAATATCAAACAGTACTTTTGTAAAATCGAAATGCCCACATTCTGCCGATTCTGCCAACAGTAGGTCATAACTCCCGAGACACATCGGTCCGACGCAGCAGTTTAATAGATACAGAAGGAAATATCCAGCGGTGTTTTGAATTTAGTTTGAAATTCACTCCTAAAAAAGCTCCACTTACGTCGCAATCACGTAAAGAGTCCATAGCGAGCAAGTCATTGCCATGCCGCAGCTGGAACCTGACCATGGCCTCCGCAGCAGCCAGGTCCCCGTGCTCTTGAGCTGCTGCCTTCATGAGCTGCTGAAGCAGTAGCGCGTACTTTCCCATTCGCTGCACAGGCTTCAGCAGGTAGCTGCCCAGATCCATCTTGTCTCCCAGCTTGAGCTGCCGGCTCCGGAAGAACTGGCTGCCGTACTCGGACATCAGTGCGTCAGACTTAGGCTTGTTTTTGTTGTACAGGGCGTAAAGGTAGAATTTTTTCTCCTGAAAATATAATTGCTTGTGTTTTAATTCCAACTGACATAGGTAACCAAGTACCAACTTAGCTCTTCAATTATCGACTGTCTGAGTATGAAAAAAGAAAAGAAGAATATATAATTAACCCTGAATAGTAGTGGGAGGGATTAGGCCCAAAAGGTAAGTTTAATAAAATGGAGAGCTCATTTCATGGAAACAGAACAGACAACAGACGGATGGACGGACAATAGAAAATAACTGACATGTCGAAGGAAAGCTTCTCCAACAGCGAGAGGGCGGCGCTCGCAGCGCTGGAGCTCTTGAAGAAAGTGTTGACTGTGGAACTCATGAATCTTCTCTATGTTGCCAAAGACGACATTTCGCTGCCCCCGCAGCGCTTGAGGTATATCCTCCCTCAGCAGCTCCGGCATGTAGTGCTCGATCACGTACTCCAGAGAAGCCACGTAGTCCCGCTCTGTCTGGATCATCTCGCGGACGATCAGCAGTAGAGTCCTGAAAAACAGGCGATGCATACAATTAATTGAGTATTTTTAATAATACTGAATTTAGGGAGTGAGTATTTGAATGAAATGTGCCATTGCCATCGCTGTTGCCGTTGCTCACCTAGGTATTACAGTTTCAAAGGGGATCCGAGATTCATTATACATTTGACAAACCGTAGGCACTTACTGAAGTGAAATTCCACCACTGTTTTAAAAGGAAAAAAAAAACTATTGTCCGATGAACACGCATTACTCACTTATTCAAGTCGTCATTTGCATGCGAATGCAGATTAGGGCCTGGCAAGAGTCCAACCATAACGGAATATTCTATCGAAATTGTCAACAAGTGTAGTATCGAAATGACTCACTTGTGGGCTTTGGGGTCAGTGATGAGAGGCTCAGCCCCCGTCAGGTCCAAGCTAAAGTTTGAACCACGATCAATGCAGTATAGGTGCGAGTTGAAGGAAGGCACGGGTGGCGAGTCACAGTCTTCACCGGACGATTTGCTCTGAAGGTCGGAGTCTCCTGATTGAGCTTCGCCATCTTCAAAGTTCTCGGTAGGGTATTGCCAAGTGGAGGTGCGGCGCAGTCCTCTCTTTCCCGCCCACTCCTCATCCGAATCTTCCGCATTTTCCCGAATGTCACTCAGCCTAGGGCAGGTGCAGCCACACTCTTGACTGGGGAGGGTGGGGAGAGAACGCCGACGAGAAGCGGCAGGGGCACCACCAACCACAGCTTGCACCGCGTCCACTGCTTCTCTGTGCCTTTCCTGAGCCGCACGAACCTGCTCTACGAGCCGATCATTTTCGAGTTTTCGAGCCAAGGCGAGAACTTCAGAGAAGTGCGAGTCGGGAAGCGGAGGGTGTGCGGTCAGACGAGCCTGAATGCGGGCAGCCGCTGCGTCACTGCACCCTTCGTCTGATTTCACGCGGTTGATGAACTTTCCTGTCTCCAGGGACCACTCGTACGCCTTATCGACCAGACAGAAGGCCCGAGCGGTGTCCTCCATCCGTTCGCGGGTCGTCTCCAGCTGCTCACTAAAGGCAGACACTCGGGATTTCAGGGTGTGGGCCAGCTCCCGAAGGCCGCCATTCCCTCCACCCTCAGATTTTGCCGCTGCTGCCTCCACAAGGTCTCCTCCCTTGTCTATATGCCGCTGAAAAGATAAGTAATAATATTTAGCACGAGCTTGATAACCGTTCACAGGAAATGTGCATGGTTCCTAGGAATGAAAGATAGCAGCCGACTAGGCTTGCAATACCCGCCTGTAATGGAAGTTACATGTATCGATAGCTGGTTACAGTAGAAAGGGTTGTATTCATCCACCAGACATGATTGCTATCAAACCCATACATACATTGAAACATGTAGCTATTTACCTAACTGTGACTGTCGCAATAGGCAAGGAATGAATGAAGAGGGAATGTTGGGGCGATTACCCAGCTAAATTACATTTGTAAAGTCCGGTACGTGGCCATGGTCCCCACTGTCCACAATGGGTTGCCAAAGTGATACACCGAAGAACATGGGGACCATTAACGAAAAAGCACTCGGTGCGACGGTGAAAGTCCCTACGATTGTCCATAGGTATGTACAACCTGAGCTATGCCAGCTAATGGAATGAGTGTCACCTCGCTCCTTCCATTACAATAGCTACGTAGGTACACTATGGACTATGGTCTGTGCGTCAGTGTTATGCCATCTATGTACACTCTACACTGAATGTTTAGATAATGTAAGAAGGTATTTATGACAATTTTTTCTAAATGGAGAATCGACATTGGAAGACGGATGTCACCCTGGGTCCAAAGACCAAGGAATTTGCGACATCTACTTGGATCCCGTCACCCTCAAACACATAGAGGTACATATTATGTTGTATACTGAAACACCCAAATTTCGTTGCCCACTAGTCATAGTCTTGTACACAAAAAACGAAAGCAACCTAGGATATCTATTTACTTAGTGACTGAGGGGGGAGGGGGCGGTTCTACCATTATTATTATTCCGGATTTTTCGATCACAAGTCAATTCAGTTAAATTTCGGTAGGTATAGGTCACTATTTTTCGAATTTTCGTTTTAACTCCCCTTATCTATTTTCATCTTTTGAGCAATAGCATAATACGACTACTGATAATACCTTAGTACTACCTATATAATGCCTCGACAGCCAAGTGGACTAAATAGTCGACTTTTGAGGAGCAGTGAGAGCCGGGTCACACTGGTTCGATCCCGATCCTACCAAAAAGTTTTTCTGTTCGGCATTCACCTCTGATATGTTCAGCATGTCAAGTGAAATGTACATCGAGGCTGCAGTGGTTTGGAACCCACCTAAAACTGTAGGTCCCTATCGTTTACTCGATGGCTGGGGAGCTGGTATTTGGTAGTGCTGCCAGCTGAGCACAATGGATAGTTCTTGAAAACGGTCTAGTTGCTGGGCTTGTCCCCCCCAACCCTCAGCTATATTATACAAGCCCGGAAAAAATAGAAGGAAGAAGCGAAAAAAATTGGGCTATCAGTCACAGACAAATACGTTCTACTTTACCTGCAGCAAAGGTCGTAAAGCCAGCAAGCGACATCGGCCATTGGTTTCATACCGCACGGAATCAAAACTCAGCTTGGTTCGAAAAAATCGCGAAATCCTTCGAGGAGTCTTTCGCGCACCAGAAACAATGAACGGCTCATCGTTCAACCTCAGTTTGTTGAAAGACACCAAACTTGCACCTTCGGTCCCCAACGTCAGAGAGCTTCGGTTGCGATGAGAAAGAGATGGTGAAAACACCCCGTACGACCGACTTACACCGCGAGTCCGCCTCTTTGACAGGCAAGGGGGGCTAAGAGCCCCCCAGGAAGTCATCACTTCAAACACCTATTGACAACCTACTGAAATAATAAACCGAAAAGTTTACAGAACACCAACAAACACAACTGTTGATCACCCAGTGAAGACTGTAGCCCGAAGAGTGACATCGCTTTGCCGCGAGCAATGCGGCCATCACACATTAGTAGTCACGGAAGCCCCCACATCGGGCCAACTCCACCCTTCTTCAGGTATTCTGACTCATCACGTGACCGGAATGTCAATAGGTCCCGAAAGCGCCACCAGCACCACCAGCAGGTACAACAAACCAACCAACCCAACCTAACTATTGTAGTTGTCACAACTGTATTTCCCAACGTCCGCCTGTTCAGTTTTTAATGAAACTTGGTGCACAATTCCAAAGGTTTCTGTTCAAGCTGGTATGGAGTAGAAAATTTACTAACGGGTACACAAAACATCTTCTGCAGAATCGCACTTTTTTGCGGTAACGGATGTGATAAAAGAATCAACAGAGGCATATTATAAACACAGAATTTGAAGCAAATCGGTCAATTTGGGGCTCCTTCTCAATAACTGAGGTCTCTGGTGCACTTCGGCCAATGAAAAATACTGTTTTCAAAATAGTGAAGATATGATCAAATGTCCCACACTATTGCCACAAAAGTCTCTTCCCAATCCAACAGTAAATGTGAATGGTAGATCCTAACTAAAATTCTAGAAAGGATCTTCAGGATATTAATATATTTTTTGACAAAATATTTTTAGCAACAAAAAAAATCCTTAAAAATTAGGTAGGTCTATTGTCTTAGTTTAGACTAGACAGGTGTATGCTGAAATATAATTTCAGCATTTTCGGTCTGAAAACAATAGCTGTTAACAATAGGTTCTCGTCACATACGGCTAGCCTGCGAATCCATGTTTATACAATCATCTTGCATAAAAGCACATATTGCATACCCACTTTTTATACTATAAATCAAGGGCGGACTCACCATGGCGACAAAGTAGAATTTTTCAAATTCTTCTTCCTGAGTTTTAATTCCTTGCCAGCTGGTGGCAAGTTCGGAATGCTTCTTCAGCGTTTCATCGCCTTTCTTGGTGAGCCAAGTGAGAACCTAGTCAGAATAAAAAGGAATAAGAAGACGGTACAGGACAAGGTTGCAAAGTACCTACTCCTGTCTCCTGCAACCGATAATGCTCCACAAGCCACATTCTAACCCCAGCCTAAATGCCTTTGGTTGTTACCTGATTGAATTCATCTTCCAAAGCGCGCATGCGCAGTAGCTGTGCAAGGCGCTGCCTTCGGGTCTCCTGCAGCTCCTCCAGTCTCCGCGCAGCTCGATCCACCTCAGAGAACAACAGTCGCGTTTTTTCTAGGTGCGACCTACAAAACACAATGTACATTCGTTCAATAGCGCTTCTTAAATGAATTGGCTGCAGTAGGTGTATTCCCTTTCTCGAACGTCAGAATACCCACTCAACTAACACCTTCAAAATTTATTGAAAGAAGAACTGTTCTCCATATATTGCATTATGGCGTGCCTTATCTTCTTACAATAAATTTGGAAGGTGTTAGTTGGGTGGGTATTCTGGCGTTCGAGAAAGGGAATATCACTGCAGGTACATACTCGAAAATATAATTTTAGAGTGATGTAAGTAGGTACAAAAGACTTCTTGGTACTGGCCATGATTTGCTGAGGTAGGGGTAGTACCTGCACTTAGGTAATCACTTATATTATTTCGCACATTAGCTTGAAATTCCAAGAAATGTGTACCTGACATGGCAGCTGAAGGGCAGTTTTTGTGCATGGTCCTGCACGCGGGCGAGCATCTGTGCCCCTTCACAACGCAGACGCGTCAAATCCGCATCTGCAAGCGCACGATCCACGGCCCGCTGTTGCCCGCGCGTCCCGTTAGACGTCTCTACCTCCGCAGTGAGGCTCACAAGGCGACGTCCGCTACTCTGGCACAGACTCGTTAGCCCTTCGCACTCCTGTATAAAGGAAGAGAAGGGGGGTAAAATTAAATTTTTCTCTTTTTGAAAAAAAAAAAAAAAAAAATCAGACAGATTGCGAAAAAAGTGCGAAAAGGGTCAATTCGAAACAATGGATGAAGCAGTAACCAGACGCTACATGTTATAATGTATGGTAGTCATAGCCCCGAATGTTTGCTTGTGAAACTGGCCTCAGGGTTCCCGAGTTCCGACCTTTGATAACCAGCAACATCTGTACAAGATAGCTAACATCTGGTATGATTTGGAACACTTGCAGAGGTTCAACAGCTGCTGTGACTTGGAAATCAAACCCGGCTTGGGAGTAATATATAAAGTGGGTACGTTGAGAAAAGAATCAACGAAAAGTGCTCAAATTTTCTGAACAAGTAGGTTTACTCTTTTTTCAAAAGAATAATCGCATGTATCTTTGGTTTTATTTATGAGCAGTCGGTAGTCGTTACAGGTATTACGTACCTTAAAAAATAGCACCCATTCCTGCTGGTCGTGGGTGACCTGGCCACCCACTAGTTCCGGAGCCTGGTCCTGGGTCACGAACCTCGACAGACTAGCTTCATCACGGACCAATTGGCACTGGAACAAAATAACATCAATTATTTTCTTGTCTGTAACAAACTGAAGTGAAAAAGCCGACCCCGGAAATTTGTTCCCATGGGCCTCGTTTATTATTTTAATTGAGCCACAATATAAATCAATCAGCGGCCCAAAATGTAAAATGTTAGACTCCAATAAAACCATGTCATTAAGAAATAAGGAAAGAGGCTGTAAAAACATTTTATTGTGGCCTTTCAAATGTGTAATTAAACAATTAGGGCTCCAACGCATCGGCCGCGTGTAATTCGATCTAAAACTCCATGGGAATTAGTACGGAACCGAGAAGAATTTGAAGCGGAGTGCTCCCTATGGTCAGTTTCGATGGAACAAGCAGTGGACACAAAGGGCAAAAACTCCGGCGTCTACTTAAGAGGACGCTATACCTGATGATGCATTTTTTGCCGCCCATAAGATTAACATTGCGAGCGGCGATTCATTTTCAAGGTTTACCCTCGGTTGGAAAGACACAAAATTTTGCCTGTACCTAGCCCTAACAATGTTCTAGGGAGTGTTCGAAGCAGATTTCGCAATTTCTCACTGGTTTCTTTTATTGCAACTGTTTTGCAAATGCTAGCATCGCATACCTCAAGAAAAGTGCTGTATCTCGAAAACCAGTAAAAAAATGGGAAATCTGCTTCGAACACTCCCTAGAACATTGTTAGGGCTAGGTACAGGCAAAATTTTGTGTCTTTCCAACCAAGGGTAAACCTTGAAAATGAATCGCCGCTCGCAATGTTAATCTTATGGGCGGCAAAAAATGCACTGTCAGGTATAGCGGACCCTTAACGACAATGACAATGTCTATCAATTCGGCTGAATTTATTGGTTACCATTCACCTACCGACCTACCTAATTACTGCTAAAACGGGGAAGGGCCCCCGCATTCAGTAGTTTATACCAAACAAAACAGTTGAGTAGAAAGGTAATTTGAGCAAAGAGGAACTGTTCATCCAAAAATTCGCAATACCCACAGGTAACTGAAAGGTACTTTTGATTATTAAACTATTAAGTCCGGTAAAAACGGCCAACACGTAGGTGACTTTACGTAAGTGGATGTACAATACTTACTGGGATTTGAGACTTAGGGAAGGGGCTCGCTGGCAAGCTGAGAGAGGAGGACACAAGGACCACCCGGGCGCGCACGGATTTCGCCACAAGGGCGAAAGCGTCATCTAACAGGGCAAATAAGTCAGGCCGGGGACTGGTCAGCAGTACAGCTACACCGGCAGCAGTCTCCCCGCTCTCCAGCATGGACCCGTAGAAAAGCAGTAGACGCGCCACCTCAGGAGCTCGAAGGGTGGCAGCCTCGAGGACGGTCCCGTCGACAAGCACCAAGGGGTTGCCTTGACAGTCGTGCGTGCCTACGAACACAATGATTAATATCAGGATAATTTTGATACCCTACAAGTCATATTTCATGACAACAAAACAACTTACAGAGTCACAGTTTTCACAGGAGGTAATAACTGAAAAAAACGTCCGTTTTAAAAATGTCTTTGGACCACGTTTTGCCAAAAAATTAGCTCACATTAATAAAATACCATACGTATAGAACTGTCGTAGGTACTGCCATACATACAGTGCCTCTCAGTGGCTTTGTGTCCGCTTTGTGTCCTGAGAGGTCCGGGTTCGAATCGGAAATATTTTCCGCTTCCGACATGGATGTTTTGGCTTCGGCTCACTATACTAAACTGGCTTCGGCCCACTCATATTCGGCTTCGGCCAAAAACATCTAATAAACCAACTCATCGGCGCATATATTCTATATAAAAAAAAAATTAAAAAAAAACATACAGTTCAGAATTGTACAAACTAGAAAATAATATTCAGAACCATTGGAGAGTCTCCAGCAGTAAACTTGGAATGATTCACACGGAGGCAACATAATCAGCCTTGCGTGTCGCGCACACCTGCGTAGGTACCAAGTCAAGCACAAGTACCATCGAAGGTACATAGGTACAATACTTATAATAACTTTATTATCCTCGCTATCTCCAGACTGCGGCCAACGAACCTGCATGACGACGACTGGGCTGGCAAGGGGGCGTGGTTTTACGTGATCTTTGGGTTCCAGACAACAGACGTATTTATGCGGCATCATAAAGTCTCGACTGTAGACGCTGGAGGTGGAGAGCAGAGAACAACCTATCTCACCTGAACGAGACTTGTTTTCTAATGTCAAATTGCTAGTAATTTGTTATTTTTATTCAGAAGCCCATGCCCAGTACCTATGCATACGTAGGTACAAAAGTGTACGAATACAACCGAGGGGTTAACCACTCGTTGGGAATCATTGGAAATCTTTATGAAATCTCAGGGAATCTTGGAGTTTTTTTTTTAGTGGTTACCCCTCGGAGTTAATCTTTCTATGAATATCGTTGGGAATCTTTGGAATTCTTTATGGAATCTCAGTGGAACCTCAAGGAATCTCTGGAGTGGTTACCCCCTCGGGTACAACCCTACATGTAGAGACACACTTGGAATTAAAATGCACTTAGAACGAGAGGTATACTGGATCGGACTCGGAGTATACTGCAAATTTGTTCTTGATTAATAATTTGTACCAGAAATACGACGTTGTGCTCGTTATGGCCAACACTATACATGCGATCCACATTCTTGAGAAATCGTAAAGAGCGGATTATTTGTCGCAAAATCGCGACAGTATGTGAAGTCAGTTTCTACGGCAGCCATATTGTGAGCAGTACTGATGAGTGATGACGGGAGTAGGCGGAAACTAGTAACTACTGGAGCTGGAAAACTGGACAGCAGGCATATCTTAATCCTGAGAGCTTGGCCCTAGATTACACAGACTGCGACTAGAAAAGAAACTTCAGCATGAACGTGGCTCGCCAACAAACACTACAACCTGTCAGACTGATGTATTATGGAATGCAAATTCAATTCACTCACCCAGCTACCCCTGCTACACCTGCTACCCCAGCTACCCCAGCTACCCCAGCTACCCCAGCTACCCCAGCTACCCCAGCTACCCCTGCTACCCCAGCTACCCCAGCTACCCCTGCTACCCCAGCTACCCCAGCTACCCCAGCTACCCCTGCTACCCCAGCTACCCCAGCTACCCCCTACACATCCTATTTTATTATCTGATTTGCCTGCCTCTCAGCCATCCAGGGTTTGTGGCAGTACTGAATTATGCAGTGGTAACTAAACGTGTTTTACATTTCATGTGTCTTACTTACCTTTATATAGTTGCTAAAGAACGGATTGACAGCATTCGACTATTATAACTGACACATAGGTCATTCAGAGATTTACACAAGGCCACCAAGATTTTAGGAGTCAGGTGTAGGTACGCCAACCTACAATTCAGCAGACATTTTTTGGGTTTGGGCATAAGCTTCAGTGAGAGCCTATAGGAAAAGGAAAGATAATTTAATTAATTTGAATGTTATTTTTCTTCCGACTCACGGAAGCAGACTTGAAAAAGTTTCTATTTTTTTTTTTCGAGAGAGCACGCAGACACCAGCATAGAGAGGATAAAGATTAACGAAGCCATTAGTCGTTTTTATGTGCTTTTAGCTGGCGCTGCTAGTATATTTATAGGTGTTGTCAGTCATATTATGAGTCAAGAGCATAACAGAGGCATAGAATTATTCCAGAGTCCAGCACATACAATCTGGAATCGTAACAACACTGTGGCATGTACTTACTTTATTTCTCATCCATCACTATACTGCGTGAGTTCGATCGAACCTAAACCTATCTGTGGCCCTATTATGACCGAATGATCGTCGAAGCTTTTCAGCGTTAGTTATCACCGGCAGCCACAGCACATTACTGGTCTCAATGATTTCGTCACTATTATAATGCTAATACCTGAAGGTCTACATTTCAGAAAACCTGCGCAAAACTGAAGAGATGAAGCACTCAATGAAATGAAACTCAGCTAAGGTAAGTTGTATCAGAGGAATGACATAAAACACGGCTGGGAACTGTCAGAAATAAAACAACGAGAAACGGTCCCACGGTCCCAAAGAATAAGAATGCGGTAAGAGCATTACCCCCCGAGAACGCAATGTTTGGAATGTGGAAAAGTCAAAGGTGCATCATGGCCAAAAGAAGCCGGCAGGAAGTGTTGGGAGGATTCCTCCAGTCCGCCTTGTAGACCGATTAGCACGTCGAGCCTCGGACGCAGGTGGGTGCGGTAACTAGCTGGCCAAGCCGCAGACAGGCGACAGACGGGTGTATGGCCCGCACCTCCTTATCCTCCTCCTCCTTAAGTAACTTTATTCCCTGTCAGGGGAAGACTGTACTGGTAGCAGACAATGTTTTTGTTCTTTATGTGATTATTATGATTTTTAAGTTAGGAAATGTAAATGAAGGAGGGTTCAACTTTCAAGAATTCTCGAGGGGTTAACCACTCGTTGGGAATCATTCGAAATCTTTATGAAATCTCAGGGAATCTTGGAATTTTTTGGAGTGGAATTTTTGTTGGTTACATCTCGCACACACTATGGTCGGCACTGCTTCATTTACATCAATAATAGACAGTAACGGGATTTGTGACCACTGCAGCGGAAAAAATCAACTCACAAATTACTATAAGTTTTAACAGCGATATGGGGAGAAAGAACCATTTTCATTGGGACGACACACGATACACGGTACGGTTCACCGTAACCAAACACATTTTGATCAACGCTATAAAAACCCCATAAAAAGCCCAAAAGCATCGAACAATAAACCAACCCACATAACTGTTCATAAAAAAAAAAAAAAAAAAAAAAAAAAAAAAAAAAAAAAAAAAAAAAAAAAAAAAAAAAAAGTTCTGGCTTTTTCCAAGAGGGACATGCCTTTTTTTTCAAGAAAAGTAAGAATCACATTAGGATGATTAAAGGTAGGGCTTCGCTGTTCTCCTCATTTTCGAGATCGTACTCGCAACCTTTCCCTTACAAAGCTAATCAGTCCTACTTTGAACTAGATACAGAAGTGATTAAAAATATTATAGAAGTAAAAAATGAGATAGTGCAGAGTATTCTAGTGTAATGTTGTTAATTACTGGCATTAATCAGGTGTGAGAGAGACCTGGTGGAGCCTGAGGCCACGGACTGCGTGCCCAGGTCCTTTTGAAAGCGATGCGAGTGAAATTCGTTATGGGGAGAGTCAGCTGTCACTCATCGCGTGAGATGAAACGGGGGAAGGAGGGGCAGGAAGATAGGCCATTCGAATAGGAGGCAGGCCCGATTGTAAGGTCTCAACAAGGGGCAATCAGACCTATCCATTACGAAAATTGTACATAACTAGTCATTACTACCCCGACAGCGGAGGAAGGCCAGCTGCCATGAAGTACAGGAAAAATGGGAATAAAGGGTGGGAGGGGTTGTTTTGATTTATATACAGAAAGGGGCTCGCAGCCAGACAAATTCCCCACAGAAGGTATCAAAATAAGCTATCTCCATCCTTTGGGCACGCAAACATCATAGGTTACAACATACTTTATACACATAAGTTCAAAAATCAAGTTATTCACCGACCAAATTTTCAGCAAATAATAAAATTATCCTCAATAAAAAATAGTATTGCCTATTCCCCGCCCACTATAGTAAAGAAGTAGACTTCACATTTGTATTCCCATAGCACACAAGGCTTAGGCTGAATTGCACCACCTCACGATAGTGCCTTTTAACGTTCGAATAGCTATCGATTCGAAAAAGCAGACATCCTCTCGTTAGGTTTTGTTGTGTCAATAGAATTCGCCTGCTTTGTTTACGTCAAATTTATTTCAACAATGTCAACCTAAAAGTGGAAATAAACGTGAAAAAACCCCTATTTTTTTCGGAGAAAGAAGCTAAAATGTTGATTAGACTACATTAGACTACACCAAATGAGTCGCAGGTATGAAAATTATCGTTTTCGCTAACGCACGGAAAATCCACTCGAAAGCTAACGAAACGGTAACGGTGCATGGTGAAAGCCGTTAACATTTTTTACCGATACGATAGCGCTATCGTGTACACGATAGTCTTCACGTTAAAGTGGTGAAATCTAGCCTAAATACAATACGTACATCCTATATTTTTTCGCAGTATTTGCTGCAGTTTATCACCCTGTTGCAGGCAACTTGTCCATAATCATCCAAGCCAGGCTGTGATTGATAACACATCCTGTTATCACCCTCTTGCTGTCACTTTCCTTTTCAGTTTAAAGCGTGCCATACAAACGGCTCACCAAAAGAGGTGGACAATTCTATACCTAGCAATGCGCAACCAATTAGGCTCAGAATGTTCAGAAGACTAAATGACACATGAAGGTTGTTATTATTACCAGTGACTAAATAGATAACCAAGTCTGCGGGCTGCGGCCCACACGGTTTGCTTTGCGAAAGAATCAACATGGCAAAGACATGGCGCTAAAAGGAAGACGGCGCCTAGTAGGCGATATTACTTTATTGTACTTCCTACGCAGTCTTTTTACAGCAAATCGCTCCTGTACCCCACCTACACTAGCTGTCCGCTCTCTAATAGATGGGCAAGATACAATTTTAGGGCACAGTCAAAGCCCCTCACCAACCTATCCAACTTTCCTTCGGCATTCATCAACGGCAATCAATAAACAGCATCGAATAAACAAATTCACTTTTCACTCTGAAGACTACCCCACACTATCACTCGACGAAAAAGACAAATTTGATTAATTTCCTGATATGTTTTACCACAGGCAAACTGACGACTGATCAACCTGAAGATGACAACTTCATGGGATCATCTGCGTGACATCAGCCCGATATGGCGCGCATCGAATAATTCGAAACTAACAAAACAAAGAGTGTATAGCCTCTTAAACAAGTTTAGAAACTCCACCTTGTCAGAATGAATTCACGCAGCTATAAAGGCGTTGGCCAAAAATTTGGAACAAGTCCCACAAATCACTTTCCTATATATGACACAATGTGAAAATCAAATTAAAGACGAGTTGTCCGGCCGTCCCCGATAAGTCCGACTACTCGCCTAGCATTGAGAGGGAGGGGCCGTCCGTGGTGTCGGGGGCGTGATACCTACTATATACTTCGATCACACGGCCTTAGATACGGTGCCTGTTCGCCTGTAGCTCCAAATCTCCCATTTGCCCATAGAAGGTGCGGAGCCGTGACGAGTAACGGTAACCTCTGCACTGCTGACCTCTGCCATGGCCTGCTCCTTTAGCCTGGATAGCGTCAACCCTCCGGAACCATCATCATCCGGCAGCCACCAAAAATTAGCGAAACCATCGTCATAAACCTAAAAGTATGGTTCCGTGAGCCATGACGATCGAAGACACGACGAGGGCGAGTTCGGAATGATTAGTACAACATGAGGCAGACGCCGTGCCTCCGACACGTCTGTCAACGCGGGCGACTTCTGAAACTCTTCATTAACTCCCATTGACCTTGCCCATCGGGCACTGGAGTTGAATTGCCGAGTCAGGTCTTCGATTGCGGGATGAAAGAGCCGCCAATGAAAGGTGATTAAGTCGTCATATGATTTCTCCCTGCAAATTCCCAGGATGTCGCTCGCTCAATGCGAAATCAGGATCAAAGTTCACTTAGTTGGAGGAGGGCCACGTAAGGCGATCGGGGACCACTGCTGTGAAACATACAAGACAGGACAATAGATGCACAATTCGCAATGCAACAACTTTTAGGGCTGTCATATCGACGTAACGCAATCAGACGTATGGGAAATGCTTGATGCGGAGGTGAGACCATCTCTGCTAATTCGAATCTGATGACTGGCTCATACTAATTGAATAATTTCTCACACGCTGGGTACAATCACCTCAACTCCCTTCTCTGTCCTCTTGCTCCGTTTTCGGTTCGCTCCTTCTTGCCCGGATCTGCATATCGGTGTTAATAAGAGTTTAATGGAGGTGTATGGAGGGCCAGAAGAGTCTCGAATGGCCCACATATCTAGCGTGCGGCCGCCAAACGCCGGAAGACAAAAATGCAAATCCGTCAGTGGTATACAGAGTGTGTGGCCTAAAAAGCAGCGGCACCGGCCCTCGGCAGGTGCACCCTACTAAAAATAAGACCCGGAGCAAGCACGACATCTGTGTGATGGAGGGCATGTGGAAGAGTGCGGGCGGGGGCGGCGAAGCGAATGCCACTAATGCCAGCCAGAACGCTGCTCGAGCCACCACTCATTTCATTTGGAAATTTATTTAACATCGTATGGGTTTACCTCCCGAACACATATTTCCTTCTGAATTTAAAACAAAAGACTTCTACGAATTTGAACAAATCTTCGTCAGTTTTGGTCCTCTGCCAAGCCAATTAAGCAACTGCTCCATAAATTCGAATTAGTCTGGAGCAATGAAAAGTGTATTTAAGAGGCGGATATGCGACTTTCGAAATGGTCACAAATGAAAATACGACCCTACGGGGCAGCATCACTAAGACAGGTACCTGTACAGTTCAAAGATATCAACCAGATGTAAGAAATAATCAAGCAGAAAATGCTGGAACTGGGATTTGAACCCGCTACCTTATTTGTAGTAAGAGTTCAGTGTCCCGTGACATAGCCGTATCCACGGGGGGGTTTAGGGGGTTAAACCCCCCCCCCCCCCATGAGCGGAAAATTAACATGGTAATACCAACGTGAAGCAAAAAAAAATATAGGCTAAACCCCCCCCCCCCCCTTGACACTAAAACCCCCCCATGACCGCTTTCTGGATACGGGCCTGTCCCGTGACATCTTCGCCACCTTACCGCCGTACCGTAAATAAATATGGAGATTATAGAAATCAACGTCAACTAATGTTCTGTCTATAGGATAGAAACAACCACGAACCCCTGTGTCAAGCAACCGGACCTGATCGAAGGGCTGGGCTTCCTGCATGGAACAATGCAGGCCAATTTCAAGCCATCGCAGGATGGGCAGTGAGCAGTGAAGCACAAAGACTGAAACCCCAAATTCAAATGCTTTCCATACAGATATCCGATAAATGGTAACTATACCTATATAGTACCTTCGACTTCTTTTAGCCACGACAACAACGGGTCCATGCAGGGTTCTGCAACAGATTGATCGTGCAAAGAGTAAAGAACGAGTGTATGAGTGAAAAGTAAAATAATTGCCGTTCACTCCGAAGAGGCGCCGCCGGGACTATTTTCAACAAGCTTCACCTTCACCTTCGCTATCGGAACTTCGAAATGCTACAACATATTCATAATTCACTATTTCCCATACTCTTTGAAGTTAGCAATCCAGAACCTGTTTTCTGTAAGTAGGTATAATATAAAACCATTAGGCCGCACTCTCCCTGAAACTTTCCAGACGCCTCCTCCACCACGTGCTCATTGAAATGTACGCCCAGATTTAATTGAAACAGCTCTTGAGATTCACGACTGCAGCAGCAAACATGCACGCCAAGTTATTAAATTATGAGCCTCGTCTTTAAATCGTGGCTTCTCCACTTTTTACTTTGATAAGTAATGAGGGATTATACTCCAGATTATCTAACTACATGACTATGTAACTCACAATACATGTTTCTAGTTATGAATACCTTCGCCAAATTCAGAGACATGTTTGTCATTTTGGCAATTCACAAAAATCGTCACAAACAGGAATTATGTTTATACGAGTATGGGTTTATTTTGAAACACATTTATTTTTTTTTATCATTCCCCCCATTTTTCAAAGAAAACTTTCTTGGTCCGCTCCTGCGCTGTAGTGAGCGGAAATTATACGGGTCGAGGTGGGAGATTTGAGATTTGAGATGGCTCCACCGCAGGGGGGATCCAACACCACACGGTCCGTTTCCAGCTCGGAATGCTCACAAGCCACGGGCACAGATCCAACTGCCAACCGCCAACTTTAACCAATACCCAATATCCGGGAAGAGAGTTCAGACAAGAATCGAACATCTTCAAAGTAAATAAATAAATAAAAAAGTTTTGTGCCATGTACGTCATGCACACTACTAATCATGCAGGCTTTGGAAACGCTCCTATGGTGCCATACACCCTAAAAAAAAAAAAAAAAAAAAAAAAAGTGAATATGCGGATGAGTGGGTTGAGTTTTTTGGCCGAAGCCGGGATTCGAACTCGGGATTCTCAGGACACAAAGCGGACCCCTTGACCACTCGGCCATGCACTGAGAGACACAATATTCAGCCGTTATACTACCGTTGTGACTGGATTAGGTACGAAAACTAGCGCAGGTGAACTCGCGCTGAGGCCCCGAAACACAAATTAGAAAAAGAAAAATAAGAAATAAAAAACGCCAAAAAAATAAACAAAACGCGCTTCGGGGCATTAGATTGCATAACAAGACGAGACGCCAGCAACTGTTTCAAAAGTGATAGCGATAAAATACTTTGTCTGGTCCAAGGAGTTTACAAAGCGGCAGCTTTACGAGCCGACTGCGGAGACGGATGCTGCGGCAAACACGACTGCATGAGCATTCCAGCATTTCTGTCGCCTCACCTATCCTGCGACTTCCACCATCACCTGATCGCTACGAAAGCTCAAATTCATGCAACGAACTGTACACTGCATATATAGGGTCCGATATGGAGGGAAAGTTCAAGTTAACTTATAAATAACTACTTCAGATTTTGCTGAAGCGAGTCAAAACCCATTCCTCAATACCATACAATTTTACTAACTTGCTCTTCAAATAATGTCGTTTGCTGCCAAAGTTAACCTGGAGCTGGACCTCACCGCTTGATGAAAACTTTCAACTAATCGAGTTAACAGCTGACATGGGAATAAATTTGCGTTGAACACTGAGCCTTGAATTTCCCAAGGGGGGAGTTTTCATGCAAGAAACAGAGCTACGTAATGACCCCTCCATTTTATCACCGGTCTCCTTTTGGATTTGACGGGCCCCCATACAGGTGTGGGTTTCCCCGAGTCCCTGCCCGGAGCAATATATAATTCATTTCTCCCCCGCGAAATCTGATTGCTTTTTCACTGACCACAGACCTAAGATTTGTTTTCTTATACGTGAAACGTGTTACCCCAATATAGCCTCTTTCAAATAGTACTATTTGAGGGGGTAACCACTCCAGAGATTCCCTGAGATTCCATATAGATTTTAAAAGATTCCCCACGATATTCATAGAAAGATGAATCCCAAAGGGGTATAACAACTCCAAAAAATTCCAAGATTCCCTGAGATTTCATAAAGATTTCCAATGATCCCAACTAGATTCCCAACGAGTGGTTAACCCCTCGGTAATATAATACACCCACGCAGTAAATAAACGGCAAAACATCAATTTAAAAAAAAAAAAAAAAAAAAAATACTCCCGTAAACCAATGCAACTGTCCTAAGCGCCGGACGTGAGTGACAAGCCCCAAATTATGTCATTTCAAATCTGGGCTTTATGAAAAATTTACAGTTCTTCCAACCGAGCTGTACCTTGAGACGTGTTTGTACGTTCGCCTCAAGACGAGGCATAGGTTTTCCAGGTAGAAGTGCCACGAACATGCACGCATGGTGGCGTGATGGTGCGTGGCGGTTTTGTGCGCATCACGCAAATTAACGGCTAGTTCAACATGCGCACATCGCACATAGCACAGCTGTAAACATCACCTCATTTGCTTCGGCTGCTTTGCCTGCTTTCAATGAACTCTCAGTACAAGGAAGGGAATAACCTTCGTTTTTCATGAATCATTCGTTTTTGTTCTTTTTCGCTGTTCGCAAGTTCTGAAAGTAGAACAACACCGTAAGCAGTCGGGTTAGGTCCACAGAACAGCATGTAGGCAAAGTGGTTATGTCATGTTAACTAGAATGGTCCCCTATGACTGCATTCCAAGTTTTGTGGAAAATGTTCACTATAATGTGTATGGAAGCCATGTGAGCACGATTTTTCGTTCTTTTCAACAGGTTTGATTTCATAGAGAGAAAGCTGTAGCTTGATATAAAAGCAGAACGCAAAAAATTGAAAGTAAACTTGATTTTATGTATGGGTTTAGAAATGGCTATAAAGCTAAACAGGTGAATAACCCCTCGTTATCTAGCGGCCAGGAACTTCATCAAAGTCATCAAATAGAAACGGAAAATTACGACGTGGTCCGACATGGGCACTCTAGGCACGCCTCCGCAGACCAGTGGTAATGAAACGCGCGGGTGAGAGTTTGCCTAAAATCATCCACTCGATTGTTGATACGCCAAAGACAATGATGGAGGGTCAGGGGTCGATGTTGAGTTCCGCGGACTCGTGAGCTGTGAGGCCTGGAGACGAAGAGATATACCGAGAGGTGCTGGCGAGGCGCTGGGTGCTGGGACGCAAACAGACGGCCATTGTTCCATTATCCGCCACACACTGCACTTCCACTCATAGGCCATCCCAGCCACACTTTCCCGCCTATTTTTTTCGCAAGCGTTCCTAATCTGTGGCCGAAAGTAAAAGGGCAACTCTCTCTACGCGCCTACGTCTCGTTTTCGTTGTTTTTTAAACCCTGAATCATGTAATGTTGTTTACAATACAACATTGAGTAATTCTACGTATACGTACCAGTGTTTTAGTCCATGTACGGGCGTCTCTAAAATGTTAACAACAGCCTTAAAAGGAACTAACTTCGGTGTGAGTACTAAGTAGTCTTCGGCGTAGGACTATACAAGAAACAAGAATGGATGATAGTTGTCACCAGTTTCCCTATTTTCGCTCCAGCAGTTAGTTGCATTCCTAAAAAGACTCGTTGGTCGTGACAGTAGGCACATGTGCGAGTGCAGGGAACGCAGTGAAAGTTTACACGATCACAAGGAAGGAAGCAAAAGTCGTCGGGGGTCAAAAAGGGTAACAGCGACCTTAGGTCCACGGGGTGCGCCATCCATTTTGGTGCATGAGTGCCAACCTACCGAGTAGGCACCTATACTGAAAATTGATGGGTTGTCTAATTCGGCAGAAGCCGCGTCACTCACGGTTATCTCATTTGCTCGTCGGATCGTGATTGAATCGGACAGGAGTTAAGCAACACACGGCGCCATTCATAACTTAGGTATTCACTCTATACCGCCACCCGCCACCTACCTGTCAGACTTATCCCAGCCAGAAGACTTTTCCTCGGGAGCTCAGCGATCGACTTGGGTTGCACCAGTTCACGGCTTTTACGAGTCATCGTACCTGGAAAAATATGATTTATATCAGACGTATCAGGCACAGTCGGGTAATTAAAAACACTTACGAGCTATAAATGTGAGTTATAGTGAGGGTATTTAATGGGAGAGTAATTGTAGAGGTGGTATAGAAACACGTACGGTTAACCCCCATTCTAGCCGGCCTACGCAGGCATGGTTCAAAGACCAAACACCTGAAAGGCTCTATTGGAGTAATATCACAAATCAGAATGCTAATATAATGAGTTTGATGCAGCATAAAGTGACGGAACGGTCGGAACATTCAAATAGTCTCGTTTACCATGCAAGGCGTGCTGTTCCAGCTCATTCCAAGAATAACAACACACTGATGAAGGGGGACCAAGTTTTGGTGATGTGTTGGTACCCTTTCATCGAGGGCACCGATGAAAGCTCATTCATGCCCCCAGTAATGACACACGCTTTATATTTTCTGAGAGGTTCAGCGACCCCACATATATTCACTCGACGGACGTGACAGGGATCTCAATGTCACATTTATTCCTTTATCGCCGACGTGCTTAGATAATTCAAAGAGAGGCTGATTTACAATTAAAGCTGAACAACCCATATGAATCTAAAAAGGATGAGTCAAGGCTCATAGCCTGGCCCAACTTTCAAAAACCCTCGAGCAGGCCGTGCCAAAAATACCAAAAATTTAAGGACATTATATTTTTTCTTCACTAACAGACCGCTGACCACTGAGGCCTCTGATATTGTACGTTTAAAAACTGAACTGCCAGAAATTTCGCTATATTTCTCTACAACTGTACAGCAATATAATATGCCTAACATTATTCCCAACTTCAGAAGTGAAGTTAGCCCGCACGAGATGAGGTGGCATGAACAGTAGCTCAAGCTTGTCTTCTCCGACTGCGGAAATGCGTAGTGAACCATTACGCAGCCGCAAAGGAGCCGTACAGGTACAGCTCCAGAGCTCCAGTAAACGGGACATTGCGGACCACTGATCGTCGATAACGTCTGGTCATCCAGCAATCAGCCTATATTAAGTGGCTCAGTCTCGGGGCCTCAGCGCGAGTTCACCTGCGCTTCGTACCTAATCCAGTCACAACGGTAGTAATACAACTGAATATTGTGCCTCTCAGTGGCAGAGTGGTCAAGGGATCCGCTTTGTGTCCTGAGAGGTCCGGTTCGAATCCCGACGGAACGGAAAAATTTTCCTCTTCCGACATGGATGTATTGGCTTCGGCCCACTACTAAACAGGCTTCGAACCACTCATATTCGGCTTCGGCCACTTCAGCCAAAAACATCTATCAAAACCAACTAATCGGCGCATATTATGTTCATGCATGTTCTCTGAACGTCGCGCGTTAAAAAAAAACTGAATATTATAGGAGGCAAAATTAACCTCTCATCGTATAGTAGCTGCTCCTACCCTTCTCGCTAAAAGAATCGAAGCCCAAATACGAAGGACTGCAGTAAAGTGAAACGGCTGAAGCTTCGGGGCGGAAATAATGTAACCATGGATGTCAAAGCGTAGCATATAGCCATATACCGGGAAGGTGAACTAATAATATCAGAAAACCTGGTAGGTATACATACATCGTGCAGGTACCGGTGAGGGAGAGCAGGAAAGATTTCAAAAAGGTAAACAACTGAAGTTTGCGAGAGGGGGCTCCAGGCAACACGAGCGGAGGAATGTTCATAGCGGAAGAGTTAATTGTACAATTGCTATTTTATAGCTTGTACCATGTAGGCTGATAGTTTGAGAGATAGCATTCCTGTCGGTACATCATGGCATGCGGCCGCTCCACACCTACTTTAATTGAGTGCCGGCGTGCATCTGACCGTGTGTAAACGCGAGATTCCAGTCATTCTTATCCTCCAGGGACAGGACAATACTGTATGATCAATTGGTGACAACTGATTCCTCTGAAAGATTTACAGGCCAGCAACGTAAAAAGAATGATAGCAGGGAGGTCTTTATATTGTATGCTTCTTAGAAAAATGTTCAGTGTTCTACGAATGGGAGTCGTAATAACAATTAGAGCAGCTCATGATGCCTTGCATGAAGCGCTCGGCGCGGAGCTCGCTTCCTAGGTGGCCCTCAACTCTGACAACGCTAAGCACCAAGGAAAATAATTAGGTAAAGAAAATGAAACCTGTGTTGAAACTTAAAATATGTAACTAAATATGTAGAGAAGTCATGTTACAGGCTCCACTCCCTAGGCATGTTAACTTGGCCACTCCTAGACGCCTACTTGATCCAGCAGAACCACTTTTTCTAATTCTTAAGCTTCTGTGGATGACTCCCATTCACCTGAAATGGGTGTTCATGAGCGACATAAACCTACTCTTGTCTTCGGGATGTAAAGCGTCACAACATCCCATAAGCGGTGCCGTGGATAATTGAAGCTGACTGTAATGGGTGTCCATAACGAGGAAGCAAATGAGCTGAGCTATAGAGAAGTGGCGGTCACCCAGGAGGTCTTCTCATGATAAGATGAATCATATGGAAATCAGGAAACCCAAACCGTGTGGCTGGTATAACGAGGCGCCCTCGCACGTACTGTCACCTGCTACGGGTTCGTTTCACACGAAAAATAAATTGATATGAGGGTGGGTTCCACGATACTTATATAGCGTCAGTTAAAGTTGCAGGTTCTTTTGTCCTAATTAAGTCAATATTTTTTGAAGTATTGGTACCACAAGTATGGGCTCAACGTGAGCTATAAAATATTGACGAGCTGGCCTCAAACTCATGCCTAAGGAGAAAAATAATACTGTTTGCTGTTAATGACATCAAACTCATACGAATTTGGACAGTTGGGACAGTATAATATCTGTTTAACCAGAGAGACTAGGGGCTCACTGTTAGGGGTTTCAAATGACGGAAACTCACCAGTTGAGACAGGGCCCGCAGTCTTGAGCCTTATTCCCTCGTCCTGACGTTCGTTGGATTCTTCTTCCTCATCGCTATCAATATGAGGAATACTGCCGACAAACTCGAACATTGGGCTTGTCTGAATGCAGCTGTCGCGCTTCTCAACGACGCGTGGCGCCGTACAGTCACATCCGCATGCGGGGGACGCGGAGGCGGCGTCCAGAACACAGAGATCACATGGATCCAGAGCTTCGGCCGGGGCTCGGTCTAGAGCGCGATCCACCGCAGCCTGTAGGGCCGCCAATTCCGCTGTAAGGCCCTCACCCGGGCCTTCGCCCGGGGACTCCCATGGCGGCGGCTTCATGCCGCCCTCATCGGATTTACCTAGAAACAAAAAAGAGAAATACGGTTTAAAGATCATCTCACGGACACAAAATGTGTACCTAATTAATACATTTTGCCACAGTAATAGGTACTTAATAAATAATTCAAACCTCTGGGAAAAGGAGAAAATAGAAATTGAGTGCCGCCATAACATACACTGAAGTTTAATCCCATAAATAGAACCAGAGAAACAATAGTGTGAAATTCAGATGAGCTATGCGATTTCTGGATGAGATCTGATAGGGTAGTTGCTTCACTTTGATTGACACTTCTCCCACTAACAGACGATAATTAATTAGTCAGTGATTAATTCCACAATTAGCAGTGAGCGGTGCGCAAGGTCGGCGCTGACAAGTAGGCGCAAGTGTCGTGACATGTAGGTAAGGCGGATAGGTATAGGCACCAGCTACCAGCCACTTCTACAACCTGTCAGCTTCGAAGATGTGGCACTCGCAACAGGCAACCATATGGCATCAGAGCCTACTGTATACCTAGCCTTCTTATACATTAGTCTTGACCTTTTGATAGTTTTTGGTGTCAAGGGCTTTTTAAACGATAAAAACCGACTGTTTGACTGCTATATGATAAAGAAACCAGCCACAAGAAGAACAGAATGTAGACATAAGTTTATTTAAAGTACAGCACTTCTGCGTATAGCAAACCGAACTTGGACGGATGTTGTAATGTCGGTTGAAATATGTTTTCCAAAACGTTCTGAACTAACTCTATATAAGGTATTTTATTAAACTTGTGCCTATATAGTTCTTATACTCACTAACAGCAGTATTTCACCAGAAGCGACATCTCACCTCTACCTAATACCTACTCCACTACCTTAGAATGGAAATCTTTCGAAGTCAGAGATGCTTTTACAAAACTATACCCGTATCCCCACGAAGATATTCCTGACTTCAACAGTAGATAACTTTAGATTTCTCGTCCACGGTCAAAGAACATCCGATGACCCAGCAGAAAATCTTTGTTGGAGCCGCTGTCGGACCCACGCAGCTATGGCTGAGGAATGCGTCGATAACGATAACTAGAGGACCTTCGGACCTTGAGCCCCTTGCGGCTGCGGGTCAGTCGCACGACACATCTCATCGGACGTACGCACTCACTCGACCCTTGACATTCATTCAATAGGGGCCCTCAAACCCATGCATGTATAGGCCCATCATCGCCTAGTGACATACATTTGACTGTTGTTAACAAGACAAATGGAATAGTACCAACAACAAGCGGGGTAATCTACAAAATGAAAATATGTAATGAGAAAATAACACCAGACCGCCAAACTGCTCCCTAAACGTCCTGTAATGACCAAGTCGATCAATTAACGAGAATTACCAGATTATGTTAATTTTAATATACTGTATAGATTATAGATCAAGTGACTCAATTATCCATTACATCAGGTGTAAATTGGAAGTAATTGGTCATGGTTTCGCCATACTCCAAACTGGAAAGTGACCACAACTTACCCCAATTCAGTACCCACCCCCCGGGTCTCTGTACTATTGTACCTATATAACTACGTCAGGTATATGCTGGATAACTCAACTCACTAGAAACATCGATTTAAGTACCTTTCCAAATTTTAGTTGTACTTATTCTACTTCTTTAGTTTATAGGCAAATAAATGTGTCTAAAACCCAGCAGGGTGCCATTATTCGGCTTGAAAACCGAATATACCAACCTGCCTCTGTTATTATTTGTGAATGTGGTATGCAGTATTGTATATACTATCTACAATACCTATTTAATTTAACGAGTTTGTGGTAATTCCATAAACAACAACGTTACCTACATGTTTTAGTCCTGAGGGAGAGTATAGGTGGATACAGTGAGTGATAAACAGTTAAAATTTCCTAGATTATCTGAACCAATGGCTATGAATAAAACAATAATTACAATTCCTATTTCCGTATAACCTAAGTAATTATATCTAAATTCACCTCGAAGATGCCATAATCGTAAACTTTAATTTCTATTTACTTATGTAAGTTAGAACCACTATCCAATAAAAAATAGTTGCACCATTTAACATAAACATGGTATCGGAGAGCGCCGCGGGAAGATTTGGGATAACTATAAACTCGTAAACATGTCAAACGATTGGCAATAAATGATGATAAACAGTCCGTGAAAATAGAGGGGCGGAGGTGAAGGCTACTCTGGCTACCCGGAGGAGTTTGGCAAATGTCCCGCACAGCCCGCTGCCCCGCGCAGGACGAAGTCTCGCATCAAACTCCACTTCCTCAAATTTCACTTTGAATAGTTCCAATGAGTGACACTCTCATGGATGAAGAGTAAAAAAAGAAGAGTGATAAATGAAGTCCCTGGGACATTTTTACGCAATGTTCTTGTGAGGGGGATGTATAATAGAACATAACGAAATGATGGAGTGCCACATAATCACAAGGTTAACATCTCAATTAAATAGAATAGGAAAACGGACAGCTGGAGGAAAAGAAGCGTTCACTAGATCTTCTCGAAACTGTGACCTATAGGTATGGGTATGGGTATACCCGTAAAAGGATGGATGAACGAGGGGTTACTCGTTGGGAATCATTGGAAATCTTTATGAAATCTCAGGGAATCTTGGAATTTTTTGGAATGGTTACCCCATCGGGGTTCATCTTTCTATATGAATATCGTTGGAAATCTTTATGGAATCTCAGTGGAATATCAAGGAATCTCTGGAGTGGTTACACCCACGTGGATGAATATGAAATGGACGATATACACAGTTCAGAGCAACAAACAACAGTACACCCCTGCATGTGTTCCTTCAAAGGCACAGAAAATTTAAAATTTTAAATAACATAACTTCAAAAAGGAGGAACCCGGTTAAAAGCCAAAAGCTACGATATAACTATGACTAAAGCTATATGATTTACAAGCGCAACCTGACTCAACCCGTGATAAAAGAAAGAAACATGCGTAATCCTCCTTCACAGATAGGAACACCTACGGAGAAGAAACGGAACTGCCTAAGTAACACATGTAAACAAAACCATAGGCTTTATTTTAATATTTGTTATCCCGCAGGCAACACGGCCAAGGCGACGAAAGTGGTCATAAAACTATACCTACATGGCCACATTTCTACAGCCTAACCTTCTCAAGCTACTTCTTTAAACCCCATTCATCCTAATCCGGATCATGATAGTCATCTGGTAGGTATACTTAAACATAACTACCAAGTAGATAAGTATTCAATATTTTTAGTCGCTACCGCACACGGAAGCTCTGATCAATACGCATACGTCCTGCCTCGCAGGACCTCAACGTATGCATACGTTGAGGTCCTGCGAGGCAGCCTAAGGAATTTTTATTATTTGGCAGGGGATAAATAGCCAAAGGTTATGTTATCCCACTATATTAAAATTGTCTCGACCTAAAATCTTCAAGGGGGGTCAACTACAGAGATTCCGCATGTCAAGTTATAATAAAGGTAAAATCGCTGAGCCTTATGCGGCCGTGCAAAACTTACGAGTTGCGGAACTCTAAGAAAATGGGGTAGTGTAGGGTTTCGGGGTTTCTTTGTGGCTTTTTGCATCTTTCGAGCTACAGTTGATCTGAATAGCTCATTTTATTCCTCATGAAATGCACTACAAGATAAACACAAACTAAACCGTGCCAGCTAACGAAATAAACGACTTTTTGATTGAGGAAAATGATTTTCGGAAATTTTTTTGTTTGTACCGCTGTTTAGTTTTACAATTTAAACACACGCCAAACCGATAACATTGTAGTTTTTTATACATTTCTTATTCGGAATGAATCAGGCTTTAAGAGACTGCAAAGCTTACCCCAAACTATGAAGAAATATCCATTTCTAAGCGCATCATTGACCATCATACGTTGAAAACCACTAAAAAAATTCTACAGAAACTAACATATCACACCGAATTCTAAAGATGAACGAAATAAAAAGGTATATTAATGAATGTCATTGTTTAAGCTACAATTTGATATGCAATACATGCATAAAATGTTTTGAGAAAGTACAGAAAAAAAAATATTTAAAAAAAAAAAAATAAACGGATTTATTTTCGGATATTTGATTTCGCGCCATTTCTAGCAGACGCCAAGCGCGGTCAAAGGAAATGCCAAAGGAATTTGGAAACCTTGAATTATATTAAAATAAAAACTACTTATTTAATTTTTTATATTATTTAATTAAATTTAATTAAATAAGGCTACTAAAGATGAAACTATTGAATTTTTGACGATTTAGAAATTAACCTTTCAAAATTTGTCATAGAAAAGTGAGTTTGTTACAGATGACGCAGAGACTATTGGTTATATGGGACTGTGGCTTCCAAACTCAGCTATGTGGTTTTGGTGCAGCGGTACCAACAGTAGCCTATCATGTGAGGGGGTCAGGGATCGAATACTGGCGGGACTTTTTTTTTTATTTCATTTTTTCTTTTTCACCGATAAGTAGGTAAGTATATACGGTAAGGAAGTCCTGGCGATCACTCTCTCTATAACAAACACTCACTCCCTATAACGAACATTCCCTCTTTATAATCTACATATCTACAACCTTCTCTTTATAACGATGTCCTAATTTATAAAGAACACTCCCACTTTATAATCTACAACACTCTCTATAACGAACATTCCCACTTTATAATCTACAACTCTCCCTCTATAACGAGGTCTCTCTCTATAACGAATATTACCACTTTATAATCTACAACCTTCTCTCTATAACGAACACTCGCACTTTATAATCTACAACACTCTCTATAACGAGGTGTCTCTCTATAACGAACACCCCCACTTTATAATCTACAACACTCTCTATAACGAGGTGTCTCTCTATAACGAACACCCCCACTTTATAATCTACAACACTCTCTCTATAACGAGGTGTCTCTCTATAACGAGGTGTCTCTCTATAACGAGGTTTCTCTCTATAACGAACACCCCCACTTTATAATCTACAACATTCTCTCTATAACGAGGTCCCTCTCTGTAACGAACATTCCCACTGTATAATCTACAATTCTCCCTCTATAACGAGGTCCCTCTCTATAACGAACATTCCCACTTTATAATCTACAACACTCTCTCTATAACGAGGTGTCTCTCTATAACGAACACCCCACTTTATAATCTACAACACTCTCTCTATAACAAGGTGTCTCTCTAGAACGAACACCCCCACTTTATAATCTACAACACTCTCTCTATAACGAGGTGTCTCTCTATAACGAACACCCCCACTTTATAATCTACAACATTCTCTCTATAACGAAGTCCCTCTCTATAACGAACACCCCCACATTATAATCTACAACACTCTCTCTATAACGAGGTTTCTCTATAACGAACACCCCCACTTTATAATCTATAACACTCTCTCTATAACGAGGTGTCTCTCTATAACGAACACCCCCACTTTATAATCTACAACATTCTCTCTATAACGAGGTCCCGCTCTATAACGAACAATCTATAACGAACACTCCCAATTTATAATCTACAGCACTCTCTATAACGAGGTCCCTCTCTATAACGAACATTCCCACTTTATAATCTACACCACTCTCTCTATAACGAACATTCCCACATTATAATCTACAATATTCTCTCTATAACGAGGTCCCTCTCTATAACGAACATTCCCACTTTATAATCTACAACATTCTCTCTATAACGAGGTCCCTCTCTATAACGAACATTACCAATTTATAATCTACAACACTCTCTATAATGAGGTCCTTCTCTATAACGAACACCCCCACTTTATAATCTACAACATTCTCTCTATAACGAGGTCGCTCTCTATATCGAACATTCTCTTTAATATGTAACAAACTCTCTATAACGAATATTCTCTATAACAAACACACAGCCTATATAAGTATTTTGATGACCCAATTTTGATGAAATTTGATGTGTACCAGTCTAAGATCATGGCCGAGGGATCCTTTTAAGTTTAAAGTATTTTTTGATGGGTAGAATAATTATTCAAAATTCAAGAGCTCAGTTTTCAATCTATAACATTAGGAATTGATAAGTATGTTGGCAAATAGATCTTTGAGGGTTCTTTGGAATAAAATTACAATTAGTAGAAAATTACAGCAGTCTTTGACTGAATTTCGATCGATTTGGCTCCAATCCCAGTTACAGACGGATTATTCTGAAATTTAATTATACTTTTGTTTAAAACAACATTAGGTACTTAAACATTTGTAGAGTAGAATTTCGTAATTACTTATGGCCGTTCTTTTTAAAAAAGTACTCCAAATGAGAAACCACGTTTTTGAATGGTCGGAACTCGGAACGCATTTTGCAAAATGAATTTTAATAAAATCACAAAAAAAGAACGAAAATTTGATACTGAGTGAGAAAGTAAAAAGCGGATATTGTAGGACCCTTGATTTTTTTTTTTTTTTTTTTTTTTTTTTTTACTAAAAAGTAGGTAGGTATGGTGAGGTAAATTTGAGCTCTATCGCCGTTCGTTTAATAAAAGTTTAGAGGTCGTCAATCTAGCCGCAGCGCGCCGCGGCTAAATGGATGACCTTCATAGAAAATCAAAACAAACCATAAGGCCGAAGGCCCAGGTGTCTAGCCCCACGCAGTGGCGAGGTAAAGAGCAGGCGGAGCCTGCGCTTTAGCTCGTCTATATATTAAAATTGTCTCGACCTAAAATCTTCAAGGGTGGTCAACTATGGCGCTTGGCCCTATGTCAGGTTAGAGTGCGGCAAACCAGTGGTATAGTGTACGATTCTCATAAGCGGACGCAATGTAAGAAAAAGGGGTAGTGTAGGGTTTCGGGGTTTCTTTGTGGCTTTTTGCATCTTTGAAGCTACAGTTGATCTGAATATCTCATTTTACTCCTCATGAAATGCGCTACAAGATGAACACAAACAAAACAGTGCCAGCTAACGAGATAAACGACTTTTTGATTGAGGAAAATGATTTTCGGAATTTTTTTGGTTTGTAGCGCTGTTTAGTTTTACAATTTAAACACACGCCAAACCGATAACATTGTAGTTTTTTATACATTTCTTATTCGGAATGAATCAGGCTTTAAGACACAGCAAAGCTTACCCCAAACTTTTAAGTAATATCCATTTCTAAGCGCATCATTGACCATCATACGTTGAAAACCACTAAAAAAAAACTACAGAAACTAACATATCACACTGAATTCTAAAGATGAACGAAATAAAAAGGTATATTAATAGATGTCATTGTTTAAGCTACAATTTGATATGCAATACATGCATAAAATGTTTTGAGAAAATACAGAAAAAAAATATTTTAAAAATTAAAATTTATTTTTGGATATTTGAATTTTCGCGCCATCTTGGTCAAAGTAAAAATGCCGTGTCACTAGACTAAGGTCGCAAAGGAATTCGGCAAAATATCAATAAATAATATCAAATAAAAACTATTTAATTTTTTATTTATTATTATTTAATTAAAAATATTCTAGATTATGTAATAATATTTTTACCAACACTTGATTTGATCTGTGGTGTATTGTGTTGATGATGGAGCCAGCGCAGACAGAGAAATGGCTGACAATCATCAGAATATAAAATTGCTTGAGGTAAGTTGGTCGTTATTTATCATACTATATGTAAATGTATATACCTATTTGAGAATTTTCCCGTGTTAATCTCTCCCTAGGTGGTTGTGGATCTATAAGAAGAATAGTGAAAATAGGAAAGTACAAAAAACTGATTGGATCCCAATCGAACGCTTACAGTATGTATGTTTCTTTCTCTTTTTTCAGATCGCGGTTCAAAGCCAATTTAATATGGAAAATCCTGGAATGGAATGGACTCCGCCATGGCCAAAAACTGTCTCAAATTAAAAGTGTTGGAGCGATCTATTAAAAAGTGGTCATGGTTAGCTAGCAGTAGGTACTACCAAAAACTACGTTCCTACCCGGACTCTACAGTTTAAGGTGGGTTCCGAACTACCAGTTATTTAAAAAAAAAAAAAAAAAAACTCGCTGCGGCTGGATGGTCCTGGGATTTTTTCCCTCAACATTTCAAAGATAACTAATCGTACCGTTAACATTCATGGTTCTTTTTCTACAATTTTGCTTGCGAGAGAAATTGTTGCAGTTTTTAACGCAAGGTTGTCTTATCAGAATGTGAATAAGTTGATAATTATGGCACATTTTATTATTTCAGGTGATGGAAGTTTACATTTTTGGGTCATCAATCATCCGTGACCTTGGGCGGATGGCAACCGGCTGGCGTCACCTTACGCACATTTATGGGAAGGGTGGTGCCAAAATGACGGAGCAAACAATCGGTTTTATTTTACGCGTTTTGGCTAGGAGAAATTGTACTGTTCGTGCTGTTGTAGTACTGTTATATGGCGGAAACAATGTAACTCCATTTCGTGGTAGAGAGCCTCAAACGCCCGAGCAAGTTGCTTGGACGGTTGGACGTATGATGCTCTTTTGAAAAAATTATATTGTTTACCATCAATAACGGTAATAGTGTGTGGAATTTTACCTCGCTGTGTTGAAGATTTTGTACCTATAATGGAGATGAATTTAATATTGCGAGAATTAGTGAAAGCTTACCCTCGCAATGTCAAATTCTGTCATACAGATAGATACTTCTTCTCTCAACTAACATTTGATGGATGTGTTCACAGATTTCTTGATCTTTCTTATTTCAAGAATGACGGGACACATCTTTCAGATCTAGGCAACGAAGTATTGTTGCGCGTGCTAAAAGCATCAATTCGTTCAGTACAATTTCTGCCTTAAGGTGGAGTATATATTCGCTATTTGTTTACGTTTTTACTTCTAACTTAATGAGGAAACTATAGGATATTTAAATGTTCTGAAATATATTATATTTTTTTTAATGTCATAAATTATGAGGCTATGTTGTGATTTTACGTTCGAGTATTTTTTTATTGCTATTGTATTTAATAGTAAAGATGGCGAACCCCCTTCCAACCGCGACATCTGTGTCCACCCTGGAGGAAGTCGGTTAGTCAACATTTCACCTCTTTCCCCAAATGTTAATCCTATGACGTATGTTCTAATTTTTCCTACGGGACGCGACAAGGGATGGACTGTTGACATACCTCACGTAGTAGGATCACGCATTGTAACGCTGCTACAATTATTCTACTCCTACCGAATTTCCATTCGCGACGGGTTCAACCCTGTGCTGTCTGCGGGTAAACTGACCCTGCAATTTATCGTTGACGCTTATATTAAAGTTGAAGGCAGCAGGCTAGAATATATCAGACAAAATCAAAAACAACTTAGAGTAGAATTGTACAGTGGCCTCATGGACCATGTTCGAAGTGAAGCTGCAAGACTTGGAGTACCTCCCGGTCGGACTGTCATTTTACCTTCTACGTTTCTTGGTGGACCCAGAGCTCTCACACAGCGTTATCAGTCAAGCCTAGCGGTGGTCCGAAAGCTGGGAAAACCCTGTCTTTTCATCACAATCACGTGCAATCCCCAATGGGAAGAGATTCACCGGCATCTTGAGCCTTATCAGTAACCACACGATCGACCAGACTTGGTTACGCGCGTTTTTAAAATGAAACTCGATTGCTTTATTAAAGATCTAACGGAAAATCATGTTTTGGGTGTTCCCGTGGCTAATGTTTATGTAATTGAATTTCAGAAGCTTGGGCTTCCACACGCTCATATTCTAATTATTTTGCGGCAGGAAGATAAGATCCGAAATGGTGATGATGTTGACAAGGTTGTGAGTGCTGAGCTTCCTGATAAGGTGACAGAACCGGAATTGTATGATATTGTAACTTCGTCACTTATACACGGTCCCTGTGGAGTACACAACCAGAAAGCACCTTGCATGGTGAATGGCAAGTGTAGTAAAGACTACCCTAAGAAGTTTAACGAAGAAACTGTCGGAAACTCCAACGGCTATCCATTGTATAGGCGACGAAATAATGGACGCTGTATTGATGTTCTTGCACGAGACGGTACTGTTAGATATAAGTTAGACAACCGCTGGGTAGTACCGTACAATCCATATTTTTTACTAAAGTATAAATGTCATATTAATGTAGAAATCTGTTCTTCCATCAAAAGTGTGAAGTATCTTTATAAGTATGTTTACAAAGACCACGATACAGCTGAGCTAGAAATTCGACAAGACTGTGATGCTGCGTTTGACTGGGATGAAATTAAAGTTTTTCTGGATGCTTGATACGTAAGTGCTCCGGAAGCTGTGTGGAGATTGTTTGAAATGAAAATGTACGACCAGAGTCATCATGTTATTCCCCTCGCCGTACATCTCCCGGAGCAACAGCCCGTATATTTTAAACAAGGGCAGGAAGAGCAAGCCCTCCAACAAGCTGCCTGCAGAAACACCAGTCTCACTGCCTTTTTTGAACTGAACCGCACCAATCCAAAAGCTTATAACTTCATTTACACTGATATCCCAGAAAATTTTGTATTAAAAAAAGGTGTTTGGAAGGAACGACAGCTGGGTGGAGAACGTATCATTGCTCAAATGTATACTGTTAGTCCAATGGAAACGGAGAGGTTTCACCTGAGACTTTTGTTACTACATGTTAAGGGTCCAAAGTCGTTTGATGAATTGAAAACTGTTAATGGGTTGTTATGCGACTCTTTCCAACATGCTGCCAGGCTTCGTGGTCTAATCGAAGACGATACAGAATGGGATCAATGCCTGATGGAAGCTGCAACGTTTCGCATGCCCAAGCAACTTCGTGAAGTGTTTGCGTTTATATGTGTGTTTTGTAATCCAACGAATTCTCTGCAACTGTGGAACGATTACAAAAGTGATATGACTAAAGACTTTGTCAGAAGGCAACTGAGTATTATTGATTCTGAATATGCCGCACTTGCGGAGATTGAGGAAATTCTATTGTTTTTTGGAAAAAAATATAATGACTTCGGCTTGCCGGGCCCACAACCAATCGCTGGTGACGTCACTGACGCCGATGTTGACGGCAGTGTTGTTGATTGCCTCACATGTAATGTTGCACCAGCATATCATGTCCTATTTATTAAACTTTTTTTTTATTTTTAATATGGATCTTTTCATACCTCCGACCTAATGCAAGTAGGTGCGAGATACAAGCCAGCGCAGCGCGTGCAATCAAACGGAAACCACGAGGCCCCAGTCCGACGGACCTAGCCCCACGCAGTGGCGAGGTGAAGAGCAGGCGGAGCCTGCGCTTTAGCTCGTAGTTATTAATAAAAATCGTTAAAAAAATGTTGCGTATTTAGACAGAATGCTTTCGACTAAACTTTTCCGTTTTGGCGCTTGGATGATGCTCTATAGTCCCGGCAAAACAATTTCTTCCGCTTGTGGCTTGCGGAATAGGCACCGGCCATTAACTGCGGAATTTCGTATTTTTGTGGTTCCATATCCACGGAAACAAGACGACTATACAATCAGGCTGGGATTTGGGAGACTTGAGATGTCCATGAGTTATTTTACAACGACCATTACCAGAAATAACGGCTCACGGGCTGCGTACCTGATATTTTCTGGCTATAACAAAATTCTATTGTATCACAGAGCTTTGACCTGCAGTCAGTTGAGAAAAAAATTCCTTTCATTGGATAAACGAACCACGTCACTTCGGCAACTTAAAAAATTAGAATGTTTACATCGCGAGAATACCTATACAAAGGTACAATTGAAAATTTCCACTGGACTATAGAGATTAGAGATGTGTTGCAGATATACCTACAGCCTATAGTATCAGTGGGATAGTACTTCAATTAGTTGACCATAAATCGTTAACAACTTCATAATAGCGCGAAATTAGCAATAAACTATTTACTTGTTAACTCACGCCGTAAACGTAAAATACCTGTCTGCGGGACTGTATTGTGTACGAGAAAACGCCGCGCCATTAGATCAACATTGTTGTTTTATTGTGAAAATTGCATTCCAGATTGATCGATTCGTTGACTGATGGACATAAGGGCGAATGAGAAGTGACACTCTGGTGGTTTCTTATTTGTAGCCAGGTTCCACTGTATTTCTCGAGGGGGTAACCACTCCTGAGATTTCCAACTAAATTCCTGTAGAAATTAATCCCAAGGAGTTGACCACTCCAGAAATTTCCAACGAGATTCCTGGAGTGGCCACCCCCTCGGTATTTCCTTACTAAGGCCCCGTTAGAAAGGGACCTATTCCCTCGACAATTTTCAAATAATCTTTGCGAGGAGATGATTTATAGGGTAGAATAAACAAGCACAAAGGACGGACAGCATCCCAAAGTATACTCCAAGTCAGGCTGGGAGCATACCGATTTCTCATAATTTCTTGCAAATCTAGGGCTGATCAAAACTTCTCCTTGATGAGGGAAATATCTGCTCAGGGTCGGATTGTCATTTTTAGCGTATGGTAGGATATGGAACCCAAATCCGGATCGGCGTCAACTGAAAATCTTCAAGAAATTATGAGAAATCGGTATGCTCCTAGCCTGACTTGGAGTATAAGTAGGTATATACAGCCACCGCATCCCTGCAGGTTGGTGAGAGGGTGGGCCTTGGTGTGTAATTGTCTATCTATGTTCATTTTTCTGTTGGAGATAAAATGGGGAAAATGAGCTTATAATATGATGAAGCACGATTTACGTACGAGATTACCATGATTATTTATTTTATTACTTTATTAACCTAGTGGCTTCTATTAAAAAGGTAATTATGTAACCAAGACCAAGCTACCCAGGAACTTAGAAATTCCTATCATGCAGCATCACCGTATACATATTGCCGGTGATATTGCCGTGCCACTGTAGCTTTGGTTTCGTAAATTTAAGTAAATCTGTCGCTGAAAATATAGTTAAAAATAATTCAACTCTCACTTTACGCTTATCTGATGGGAGGCAAAAACGTTATATTAATACCTACCACCGGCCTTGACACAATTTTCCACCCAATTCTTTTGCATTTGAAATTAGGTACTCTTGTGGGGGGAGGGCGATAACTCTATTTTACGTCCTCTGAATTTTATCTCAAGGCACAGGCTTCAGAATGAACATAAGGTCTGATCGTAAATAGCTGAAAGAGCACAGTTATTTCACCAGGACAGATTTATCAGTAACAGCAGCAGTCCAGCGAAGAAATGCCTAATGACCTTCCTTATTAATTCCGGTAGAGTAGTAGGTAGGTAATTAACGAAGCCAGTAGAGAGATGGCAGAGTCGGATAGGGTCCGGCAACTCGACAAGGGCTCAGCGGCTTTGCGGCGTCCTGAAAAGGATTTGCGGGCAAAGAAAAAAGAAAGTGAGTTCCATTGGTGCAGGCGCGCAAGCTGTCAACATGACAACAACGGACCGAGAAATTCGACGAGGCACATTCCGCCAATTAAACAACAGGCTATTTTAATCACCCACACACTCCACGACCACCACGGCAAATGCAAACGCGGGAAACGTATGTCAAGAATAAATTCAAGGTCTCAATACCTTATTAGGCAAGTCTAACAAGGAGAAACCTAAAACATGACACTTACACTATCTATGGATAATGTGGCCAATAAATCAACACAAGAGTAGGCCATTTGCGTGAGACTGGATAGAAGGGAATCTGGGGTGTGAGAAATCCAAGTTAATTTCCCATAGAAGGTACATATTAAAATGAAAATGAATACGAATCAGAGTGTTTTTAGATGGGGAGTCGTGGACAACTGGCCCATAAACATTTTCATCAGATTTCGGACGAAATGTTGTTCAAATGGTACCTAGTAGGTACATAGGTAGGTAGACAGGCTCTACACAGGATTGCCCCTCTTGGAAAGCAAGAATTAAAATTGACGAATCATAACATGAAGCACAATTCTGGATACCAAACCACAATTATTTAAAAGCAACTAATGAAAAATTATACCTCAATATTTCGTTAAGCTTATGGCCCATACGTACTTAGAGTGTGGAAGTAATTCCTGCTTCGCGACACAATTCCCAGGAGCCAAGCCTGCATCTAAGTGAAATTTGAAAAATGGGGCAAGCCGGGCAAGGAAGCTGGGGACCAAACGTCACTCTCGAGGCGAACAATGGTAAGTTTGTTGAGTCTTCTGTAACGACAAAAGTGGATGGGTGGTGCCACAACTGTCACAGAAAGGCATAATCTGTAGTCGACAGAAATGTCGACACCCTGACATGCAAGGAGACAACACTCACGATTCCTCCCATGCCTCATACCTTAGTGGCTCATTATGCGGCAGCTAGTGAGGAATGAGCCTGGACATGTGGACGTGTTATCTAATTCACGGATCGGAACAGGCGGCAGGACGCCGATAGAGAAGCACTTGACCTAAATACGTCACCGCTACAAGACGGCTACAGGTACACAGATAGGCTAACCCCATCCACATGCACTATCTTGCAGCAAATACAAAACAGAAGAGCGCCAAACGCGGTAAAAACACCGTAGTATGTATTATAGCATAGTTCGTAATTATGAGAAAATAAAGATTTGTAAAAAGTTAGCAGAAACTGCTAGAAGGTATGGGGTATGGGAACCAACTTACGAACAACCCCCTTACCGCAAAGCCCTGCATGAATACCGTTTTAGTACGACTTCGAGAAAAAACTACACTTCTATAAAAGCAACGTTACCAGCTACCATCACAAGATCCGAAAGGGCTGACAGTGCGACTGTTGGAATTGTCCGGACGCGGAGTAATCACCGTCCGAACCCCCGCACCTTAGTCCACTGAGGCTGTGCCGCCGAGCCATACCTACACCACCAACGTCCGCATGATAATTACTGATCGATGACGGGTCAAATCGAGACTGGACCCCTCATCACTCCTGCCATAACGGCAGCCCTATACGGCTTGTCAAGGTCGTCGGCGGGGTGACGAACACCGCACCGACCGCACTCTCTCCAGGAGGGGGCCAATCATATTATTCATTGGCTTCACACCTCGTTACAACAATGATATAAAGCCCTCGTAACGAGAGAGTGAATGGAGTCACTTCCTTAAAAATCCCGCGAGGCGTCTTCACTCTCTTCACTTGTCCTGAGAGTCTAAGACCTTCTCTAGCCATATGTGGAGAGCTCATGCCGTCTTGGGAACCAGAGCGCAGACCTTCGACCACAAACGCTCCAGCTCTGGCATAGGAAAGTCAAAAGGGGCCTCCCAAAGAAATACTGGAACAAGTATCATCAACCCATGCATAACTGACAAGACGACAGATGTATCTTTCACTGTTAGGTCCAAATTTCACGACGGTGCACCCAGCAGCCAAGATAATGATGGCGACGATTTGAAATACCTAACCTTTGGGTTTTGTCCTCAGGTCGGTTGATTATCTCACTGCTCACTTCTCATCAATCATATTCTTCACGCATGACGACGTATAATCGGTCACGGTACTGGCAGTGATATCACTATTAAATAACAGTAAAGGAAGAACTAATTACTATTCAGTCAGGTAGGTCGAAAGAGTGCCTATATATACTTAAAACTAACGTCGACGAATTTTCCGGCAAAACCAACTGTGCAAAGATTCGCCAGGGCTGCTCCTAACAGCCTAACTCCTTACTTGTTGAATGAATGATACGGCTGGTTAACGTTATTGGCGCCACTCCGCGCAGTCAAGTCTGCAAATCGGATTACCCGCGAAGCCTCCACCTTGGCGGGCAAGCCGCAGTTGGGTGTACTTGTCTCGTCTGCAGCGGACAGTATGTACTTTATAGTCCGTACGTAGGGTGTGACGATGGGGCAGGTGTTTGCAGAGCACAAGCCGCATGTACTAGGTTAGTTCCGATGGGACTAGAAGGTGCCTTGACTAGCGATGATCGGCACATCTTCAAGTAGCCCACTCCATCGTCTCATTCTCCGACTAATCAAGCGCAACGTCTTGATCATGGCGGCTTCATTATAACCGAGCGTATACCTACTAATAATCACAATAAAATACGTTATTTACAAGAGGGGCACGGTTTCCGTGTCGTAAAAAAGGCTGTAAAGCCCGGTAAGGAGTCGGCATGGCTTGGAACAATGGGACAGAGGTCGGAGTTCGCTCGGCGCGGCCGCAGACCTTAATTCCCATAAATGGTGCGAAGTGAAAACGTTAGTATCACCCCAACGCCGACATAGGCACAGACCTCCTGTCACACGATCAAGTTTTTACTTTTTACCAAAAACTAGTCAAAGCGCTTTCGCTAGAACGATAAAGCTGGAATTGCACTGGTTCGCAGAGGGTCGGCGAGAGTGGAAAGGGCATCGTGCACCTGGACATATGTGGGCGGTCATGCCATATGCCCTTATGTCCACATGGCGTGCCAAGGCTTTGCGACATCAACCTTGCCACCATTATGCGCGCGACATTGCACAGGGGTTCACACTCATTCGACAACATCCGTTTCCGGCAATACTGGTCATCCTTCAACTCGCGAAAGGACACAGAATACTGTCTTTAGAGAAAACTAAGTGCTCTACATAGTCACTACAAGTCACTCAACATTCAACAGTGTCAAAGCCTCACGTCGTCCCTTAGGCTGGGAGGAGGGATGCGGTAAAATCAATATTGGCGCAGAACTCAAATATCATTTGTTCCATCGTCTCGTATGCATAATGGGACGGGAACATTATCTCCAATCAACATGAGATCTGACAGACGCCATAAGGTGTACTTAAAAAGTGACATTGTTTCCCATGAAAACATTGATCTACGCGGGAACATCTTTCGAATGGCAGCCCCCATTTGTAAACAATCTATCTGCCAGATCGGTGACAGTCGATATAAAACCAGCTGTCGAACATTTGACAGAAACGGAGAGTGGTGACCTTTGATCGGAAGCTATTTTGACTAGATGCGAGGTGAATAGTCACAACATGACCGGCAGTGATTCAAATCTAGGAATTCTAACTTTGAAGGGGTGCAAGTTGACATGATCTCTGCATACAGTACGATTCAATTAATATAAGAAAGTGATCTCGTTGACAGGGATGAATGTAGCATCTAGATTCCCAACAAGTTAGTACAAAAGTAGGCTAACCCAAGTATTTAATAGTCATCTCCCTACCTGACATGTCTTGTTTTTTGGTTCGAATACCATGTCAGGCGTTACAAGTTGTCTGGCAACACAGCCTTGTCTTTGCCACTTCATTCAGTAAAAGTCGAGCTCTTATCATACCTCATCAACATATTGTTTCTATCTCGATAAAAAATAGTTCCGGTTTGGAAGACGGTAGCGTAATTAAGTCATCATGACTGAGGCTGGTCAGGGAGAATAGGGGTGTCAACCAAAGTATGAAGAAAGTAATAAAAAAAAGAGTACAGGTACAGGTAACAGATGGTAATTTTCTACTTTTGCTTTCATCATTCTTTGATCAACGACCCATGGTAATTTTTACTGGGTATTACAGGCGATTTCGGTACGTTTGTCCTGCTGTTTAAACAGGGGAAAGGGCTAGGACAACTGCAGTTGTTGCTGCAAAGAATGAGCACCGGAATTGTCGTACATACTATACCTCAAAGATTTTACTAAAAAAAAATAGTTCAAACTGCAGTAATGTTTGACTTGTCATCCGTCAAGTTTCTCGTCAAATGGTGACGTAATTTACGCTTAACTTAAGGTTTGGCTTGAGCTAATGATGGATACAATTTCCCACTGGATTTCGAGATATTGAAATTATTGTCTAATCAAAATTCTGAGTCCTTTCAACCAAGGGGAAAAATTTATTGTAACGTTAATCTTATGGACGGTATAAATGCGCCACCAGCTGAAGCTAAACCTTAAGGTGCAACAGCTCACCGGCCATACTTTGCTGGTGCACACCCGTGGTGCAAGTACCGCCGGCTTACAGCGCCCACCCAGCCCCCCGTGAAGCTCAACCGAACGCTGAACAAAGCCGGGCCATGTATATTATCAGGTTAATTTTATTCGCGCGGCTTCACCTTGAACAAACGTTATCCGCGTAGGCCCGGGAAGCTCTGTGGGCGGCTGGGCTCCGAAACGACGTAGCGTATACATGGATAGTGCAGAGTTGTGCAATGTTCCATTCAGAAACCCATGAGGACCCGCCTGCTCCGAAGCAATCATCCATGCCCTGAGCCCAGCGATCCACATGCGCATCCACGCATTCACAAGGTTAATCGCAACACCTCGAGAAAATGATGCGACAATGTAGAAAATAGGTCAAATATGTCAACACATCGAAGCAAGCAAATGTAACTTGAGCCTAATTCAAGAGTCCATGCAAGCGTGGAACTGCTCGCAAAGCAGGGAATCAATCTGATAGCTCTACGACGATGCCGAAGTAAAGATGAAGGATTTCCAGGTGTACTAGGTTGGCCGCTAATGGAAAAATCGTTCTGAACCACACACCTCATCCCCATCTCAGCGGGAGGGAGGGTGGCAAGCAATTAATCACGGCAAGAAACAACCCGGTACTTAAAGCAGCCTAGGGCTCTGGGGAAGACGTGGCACCAGTTTATGAATGACACCATGGGAACTGTCTAGTGGCCCCAGGCGGAAAGTCATTAAACCTGTGGTGAGGTACCTGCCAACTCCCCTAAGAGGAAGAGGAAGACCACCTATGAAAAAGGGTAGATGACGAGTTCTTATTGGTACCAAATTAGCCAATACTTTAGGACCCCAAAAATCAAGGAAAAGGCCTTCATACTCTCAGACAGGGTAGGGTAGATACTGCATATCTCTCACGTCCAAAGAAACAATTCGCTAGAGTTGAACCTGCAAAGCTTGTCCGAGTGCCAGTTGAGGCCGCCACACCCTTACGGGTACCTCGACGTAAATGCAAATCCGGAGCAACAGAATGTGTAAGTGGGAGGGTGTTCACTGTTCAGATTGACTCGCCTTGAAACGCCATCCAGCTTATAGGCGGCATCCTCCCTCTCCACCTTCACGTTCCTTCTGACATAATATACAAGTATAGGTGCATAAGGTATTACAAGGCTGATGATATCTCCCCCACTGAGATGATTTCATAACGCGCGGAACACGTGAAAAACAAAACGAGACGGGACAAGGGGTCTGTTTTCACGCTGAGAACCACCTTATAGGTATAGTACCTATACCTGCGACAGATTTTCAGGAAGCGTACCGATCTTTGCCATATAGGTGAATGGCACTGACACAACCTCTATACGTACGAATTCACGAACATACTACAGGACTATACTTTACGATGCGAAAGACGGCAAAAAAGAACTGGTCCCATGCACCCACTCAGATGTTGAGGTTGGAAAAGAACTCTTCAGTAGAAAATCTTGTTTGCGCCTCTAACCTCAGAATGGCAGCCCAACTATTCTCCCCAGTCTTTGCTTAAATCAACAAACTTTGACACGGAGGATGAATGCAAATCTATAGTGTAGGCTATCTTCCTTCCTACGTATTTATTTTGAAATTCGCAAAAGCCACTGCCATTCAGAGCTAGAATAAATAATACCACAGAGGCTCAGAGGCAATCGTCCCCACAATGCGTTTTTTCTTTCAATGAAATGTTTGGGTCATTAAACAGAAGGCGCCGAGCCCCATATTTGGACTGAGGTCATCTATGATGATGCGCTTTCCCATAGCAACTGCATGTAGGGTCACGAGAGCATAATGATGACTACAGGACGCGCATGCGCTTTGATCCTCCGGGCCCTTCAGGGTCATGTGGGGTCAAGGGTCATTGCCTACTCATGCGACAGTTTCAAATTAGCCCACTCTGAAGAGGTATACAGTATACATTTAAGTACTTGTCCGGATGTGTGCATGTGTGAGGGGTGATGCACGGAGTGTTTGACGTTCAAACTGAATTTCGTCTGTATGTACTTTTTATGGAAACATTGCCAGACGCAGTCAGATACTTACCAGTCGACGGGTCCGGGACCGCAGCACTTTTCATACATTTCACATTAACTGAACAGTGCCAGGGGTGGGGGATGGTGCAACTGGCCAAGGTCAGCCATAACCCCGCAATATGCATGTCATCTGAAAACGTAGTTCCAAATGGCGTAGGTCAGCGAAATCTGTCTGATTTCACTGTCTACATATCCCAAGTCAATGAGCAGCTTGTTTTAGACCTACAGACCGTGTTTTCTGTCAGATTTTCCAAACGGCAAACAGTCATACATCAGATGGTCGCAGCTTGACATCAGTAGATCAACCAGCAATCACAGAGCTAAGGCGGCCAGTCGCGAGAATGGCAAGACTGGTATGCCAGAGTGAATTAAGCGTGGAAAGGAAAACGTAGAGATAACATCACAATTCATGGCTGTGTGATGCTGATGTATGAGGCGGCCACTAGCCATTGTAGGCGCGAGACACCTCGGCAAAAATATCGGCAAGCAAACATACATACATTATATATGGCTATAATAAACAGATACGAGAGCTGGTCTTTAAATTAACGAAGAACCCAAAATAATAGTTATTGTTGTCAAAAAACTTACATTTTGCCAAACTAATGATGCACTGCTGCACGGTTAAGAAACCCGTCAGAAAACGCAAGCAGCAATAAATGTCAGTAAGTAATAGGTGACAACATGTAAAGGTCAAAATTATAAACATAATTACATTATTCGTAGAGCAATTGCGCAAGGAAATAACACAGATAGACCTACGCACAGAGGGTGTGACCTGAAATAAAGGCTTGTCTACAATGACCCACACATACAAAAGAAAAGGCGACAAGTGATACTACGCGCGTGAAGGAGGATTCATGGGGCACGTTACTCAGAGGCTGTAAAAAATGATTCATCCAAAACCTTCACTAGGACGTACGTAGGATGGTCGGTAGGTGCATATAGGCAAAACGTGCAGGGTCGAAGTTACAGGTTGCATCCTTAATCCTTGCAGTTGACATTGTAAGGTAATAGAAGGAACGTCAAAGATGGTCGCACTGGACTTTATTATACGTCGATACGCGAAAGCTAACGTAACTTTCAAGGTTGTCCAAATGATTGTTCAAGACATCAAAAATGAATATTGCGCAAGCATCACACCAATGACAATAACGGCGTAGTTTCTGACGAACTAAGAAGGCATTCAAACTTTCCTTATTATGGTTTCAGACAGGTGCTTTCAAAACTTCCCCTATAGTTCGAATAGAGTTGGCGCCACGGCAGGGAGCAGTCTGATGGATACAACGAACAAGTGGAGTTTTTCCAGAGGCTACTTCTTTGGACTCATGGGATCCCCAGGACCATAAATGGGCAATTCAAAATCTCAAAATTGAATTATATCTATCACAAGCAAGTCAAACTATCACGCCCTCCTCTCAGGGCAGCATCACGATCCCAGAATCCTCCAATATTACTTTTATTATAAAACTACGATAAATAAATGGTTAATCAGTAGCTGATTTGGCCCTGAATGCTGCAGCCTGTGAAGACAAATGGGAGTAACCATAAGCACGCCAGCCTGGGAACCCGGGCTGCGAAGGCCGAAGGACACAATGACTCACCCGCCCATTAACATACAATGCCGCAGCACCGCCGTGTGGCTCCGACGACGTGCGCGCCGCGCGGTCCCGCAAACCCAGCCCATACCGGCGACCAGCCCCAACAAAACCAAAAGCTTACTATGCTATTCTGACCTGAAGCCGAGAGTTCAAGGAAAGCCCAATAAAAAATGAATAATGGGCTAGGTATATTGTACTTATGTCGTCGGCAACGATGATAACTCTTGCGATAAGGGCGTTTTTGGGGACTTTCCGCATGCATGAGACGTACTAACCAGACTGACTAAGGACTAACTACGTCAGTCAGCTTAACCGAAGATTACGGTCCATAAGCTAAACGCTGCATTAACCTCCACTAAATTCATGTTGATATTTTTCTGCATCCGATGCATAAGATTAACATTAACAGAAAATAGCTGGGTTCGCGCACAAAAATTAGACCCATCCCTATGAAGCAATGAACTGACCAATGAAAATGTCACAACCCACAGTTGATGGATGATGGATGACATCAATACCTAACTTCGACAGAGTACAGAGTCACACCATGGGAACATCTTATTCACAGCTTGAGTCATATTCAGTCAAAAGCTATAGACTGAAACGGTGAAGAAATGTTTCCAGACGATTAACCAAGGGTTCAAACAGCTTGTAGCTTGTACAACATTCCCGTGACGGAACCTAAACAGCGTTCAGCCCACCACATGTTATCACCACCAAAAAAGGTTAATTAGGCTGATCTTCTCATAAAATACGAGTACAGCGTTATCAACCTTGGGATGTTGACCGGCCAACCTAGATTATGACACAATAAACTAATAGAACCTGCTTTTGGAAGTGGAAGGGTGGGGCATCATTCCACGCACATCATATAACCTTGACATGCGCACAGAATTTCCAGCCAAATGGCAGCTTTTTGAAACGACGAGACGGTAGTCCCTAAGTTGTTGATAATATAAAGAAACCTGACTGCCCTGATCAAATACAAAGAATAAATGGGACTCGACTAGGGCTAAAAGTCAGCAGCTTTCTACCCAGAGAAATGAGGATTGCACTAAAATTAAGGCAAGGTCGTAGGTTAAACTGCATGTTCAGTCTCGTTGCTACACTGAGGTAGTTACATCTTCTCGAGATGAAAGGAGCATGTAAGGAGCCTAATAATTACTTATTACAAAGCAGCCCCGCACTCTCTCTACCGACCGCTCCCTCCAGCACCAGCTCAATGGCTCCATGTGTCCTTCCCGAAGCGAAGAGCAGCAAGACAACTCGGTCCGGCAAAACAGGGTACCTGCGTAAGTACTGCGTACGAAAGCAACACGGTAACGAGACTCTGCGCGTGGCAGTGCTGCAAGATCGGCCAGTGGTCATGTACCCAGCAGGGGAAAGTGAAGTAGCCAGTTCGTTGAAAACAAACATTTCATTTTCTTTGTATTTGCTCCCCTGCGGCTGTTTGTCAAGTAAGTGTCATGCCCGCAACGTGATGAAATACCATAAGAGTACTTCATGAGTATGACCGCACTGTTACTTTTCATTGCAAAAGAGTGCGTCTAGTTTGTTTACCAGACCAGTGCAATACCCTCACAGCAATCCTTGATACTTCGTAACTTGAGACGGGCCCAGTAAATCTTAGAGGTGCTTCTAACGACCCTCGTGCTCCCCAAAAAAAATATAAACAAATAATTCTTCTAATTTTGTTCTCAAATCTCGTCAAACTATTTTTAGTCAGGATAGCAACGGATATGTGGAAATTTCCAGTTAATCAGAGGAATTAGTCATATCACTCGTATCAGTTATTTTTGTTTTCCCGTACGTATGTAGGAGTTCCAGAGGTCCCTGATACCATTTTTTTTTTTTTCGAGATGTGAGCGTATGCTTCAATGCGAGGGTGATGGAGAGCTTGAGCCTGAACTGTTCAACAGAATTCTTTTATATTTGTACTATACTACAGTCCGAAGAGTTCTTGCATTCAAGGTGCAGCAACTTCCCAAAACCGGACATGGATTGGAACAGTTGCCGAAGAAACAGAATCTAAGTTCGAACTATAGTCATGATTAATTGATGATAATACCAATAAATCACACACTGAAGAATGCTCTCTTCAGTGCACAGGTCGGGCAGCCTTGTACAGCAAGTCACGCATGCTACGCGGCGGTGACCAAGTCGCGCAACAGTGGAAATCATTGCGTCGGAACAATCTGCTGACACTTGACGCTATCCACTCCTACTCTACCCTTGGCATCGCGCGACGCGAGGGCGCGCTCGGCGCTGCTTGTGTATGATGGACGATCAGAGGTGGCCACCTCCGGTGGTCCCGAATGTCCCGATGCCGGTTAACTGCGTCACAACCCGCTGCACATCTAGCATTTTTATAAGCATGAAAAAAATAACTGTCCAGGCTGTGGGAAAGGTAAGACTCTGGCATCGTCAAGATGGCTGCGGCTGAAATACAATTACTTATGTAGGTATGCGGAAATGAACAAGATCGAGCCTCCCTATGGGAAGTATCAAAACCTGTGACTTGCTGTGATAGGAGGAGGGTCCACCTGCCAGGCACTAAAGTGTTTTCTAATGCATTACCTTACTTTAATTAGAAGCGGTAATCCTATCCACTTCATTTATCGTCATACCAACGATAACAAGGAATGAAGAAAGAATGTAAATTATTGCTACTAGTCATAGAACCTGATCTACCTTAGATGAGATAAATGAACGATTGGAGCGAGTGACCGCGGCAGTGCCGCAGGGACTTTCAGGAACCGAGCGTGGTGATGGGTGCCTGATCTTTCGGTGCATGGCTAGAGTAGAGTATAGGTACACGAGGCAAGGTAAAGGTTACATACACGATACACGAGGAGTAAAGGCAAGCACTTAGCTATTGATACTAATCGCAGGTACCCGTCGCCTTTTAAGGAGCAAGTAGGTACCGAAAATGAGAAAGGACCTTATGGCGGTTAGGCCGCAGGACACGGGGAAGCAAAGTGATAGGGCAGGAAGTAGAACCGGTGACCATTTGCGATTGAGTCAAGGTCAACGCGCCGCATTTCGTGCTATCTACACTCGATGCGTCAGCTGGTCACTGCGGCCTGGATCAACTGCGGACGCCATTAAAATAACTATGGAGAACTGACTAGCGGACAGCCCATTGTTGAAGATAATCGTAAAGGGGAAAACGAGTCTATCGGTGGATATGCGCCAGCTATGGCGAACGTACGTGGGGTAAACAAAGGCGGTTGCCGCATTGGAGATGTCAAAAAATATGAAGGTAGCGTATAAGATACAGATTTGCCCTCCCAAAATAAGACAAACAAGGTCTCAACATTACGTCACATAATCAGAGGCAAAAGCCGCACATTCCATCCATATATTGGGTCGAGGAAGATAAGACTTTCTTCTATTCTAATGTAGACCTCATTCAGCATGACCTAAATCTTATCTGATTCAAGCATAACGAGGTAGTTTCACAAAGGAGCGTAAACTTAAATCTGCAACAGAAAAGCGCACTGACGCAACTTCAACACATGAGCAAAGAAAAAGGGGCCACGGGCGGCTCCCACATGCTACCCGCATTAGATGGCATTTGATTAAACTTCTCAGCGCACTGTTTGCATAATTTAGCCTCATTGTATCAGAATACATCAAGAATGGGCAGAAGCGTGAGTGCCAGAATGGAAAAGTATACTGAAGACTTTCGGTAGGTGCGCCTTATTCTCGAAGCTAGCGTACAACAACCAACTTATCCTTGCTCTTTACGGCACTGGAACAGTGAGGAAAACAATTTCACTGCACCACTCACTAAGATAGGGCATTGCTTGCGAGGAGTACTAATATAGGGAGCTGATAAAGCACGTTAGTCAAATTCTTTTTCTAAAACTCGACCTAAGAGTGCAAATTATTTGTGAGCCGACAACGGTGGGGCTCATAATAGGGGTTTTCAAATTTTTTTCAAAAATGAAACTAAGCACAGAGCATGCTCAACTAGTTGTGATGTGTGTGATTCAAGTCCTGCGTCGGGTATCACCACTGGTGATGTATCAGTGCGAAAACAAGTAAGTGAACAGCAGCAGGTGGGCTGAGGAGGGGAAGAACCCTACAGACATGTGTTATGCGTCGCGCTTCCGAAAGATGGTATGAAGTTACATGTAATATTGGAGTTCGGGAAAGCGAGCGCTACCTATGGCATAGGGCTACCAGGGCAATATCTGCCTTATTTGGTTGAAGAAGGTAAACAACTAGCACGGAGGCCTGAGAACCTCGCGAGGAGCCATTGGGTAGAATAGGTAGGTACCTATACTTGTACACATACAACAGGTAGGTACGAGAACTCGGTGCATCAAACATCCACACTCAGGCTCGCGCTTCAGGCTGCATTCTTCACTCCCGCCCAGCGCAAATAGGTGTGGCGACTGGCGACACGGCCGAAACAAACACTCACGCTGTCAGGCATCATCTCCTCTCCTGACAGAGCCGGATTCATCAACAGCGGTTCTATAAAACTTAACTGCAATAGGTACCTAACTTCCACCGCCTTAAAAAGAGGACAAGGCTGGCTGAGGCTGAGAATATCACATTGCTCGCCACTTCATTAGAAGAACTTCCCAGCCATCAGAAGATGAATCCGGTAAAACTGTCTGTGTACCGTGAGGAGTCAAACTAGTCGAAGCACCGGAAAAGGTAAGCCAAGCCGATGCCGGCCACTCGTCCCGGCGAACCGTGGCGCCCACGCTCTATTCATCAAGTTCACGACATTGGCGGTTGCGTACTGTGACGAAACTTGGCAATTATGCATAACAGAGACTCAAGAGGACGTGACACTCCGTTCGAGGAATTGCAATGCGCTATTCGCCAAGCTGGCTCGTGGTTTTGGTGAAGACAGCTCAGTGGTGCCCACAGAGGAGATACCTTCTTTATCTCCTCCACACGGTCCACACCGTACATTTCGAATATTTGAAGAAACTGGATTCAAAAGAATGCGAATAAAATAAAAATAACGACAGAATCAGCTCAGCAATGAATAATGCCATACTCCCGCACCAACAGAGGTAACAGAGAGGTTCCTACTATCCTACTAACCGAGGGGATGAGGCAAAGAGACCGTGAAATAAATGCAGTCACTAAGGGGCAGCCTAGCGCGGCGACTCGGCGAGTCAAAAACTTCAAACCCCACTTCCAGGAATCGAGGCACCCCTGGAGTTCTGAACCGTGTGAGTCGATCGTGGAATCTCGCCGAATACTGGAGGCCACCCAGGCCTCTTGAGCGCCAGGGACGAGTCCACTGCTCGCCATAGCTAGAGAGTTGGAGAAGATTGAAGAAAAGCACGGCAGGTACCACACGCATTCAACGCATCACACGCACCATGGCGGGACTAGACGCATTGTTGCATTTGATTTACCAATAAATCTTGCTTGACCTCGACGCAACCCATGCGGGCCTGAGCCCTCACATTCGTTGATATTAGTCAGTTTCCTGTTGAGATGGGCCCCTATAAGCTAGTTGCACCGTCACAGGAGCGTATGTTTAGCCTTTGGCCGAAGGTGATGAGGTGCCACCCTCGGTGCTGGGCGTATACCTCGCAGCATATTATGTAGAAACGTCATGCCTTGTCCCCGGGCATATTGGGTTATACCTATCCAGCTCCAGGCGGGGACGCATCATGTATGTCTCATGGACTCACTCATGACACTCATGACTCACGAGTCATGTGTCAGTGTCATTGACTTCCCTATACTACAGTAAGGGACTCGTTTCATTGTTTCAAGTGAAGACACGAGGACGCAATTGTATACACATCAAACAAGGAAGAAAATGTCAAAAAGAAACAAACAATTATTATGCTATAGGAATATCTGGTTGAAAAATCAACATGACTTGAAATGGAGGACCGGGTGGAAGAAATTCACATCTGTGATGAACGGATGTATGGAGGGTGAAATATTTTATAGGCATACATATTGTATAATAATGAATATTCGCAGCAAGATTGTAATGCGATCAGAACTACTTAGAGCGAGGAGGATGTTGATCGAATTCATAGGCATAATTATAGGTTCCAAGCCAAAATTACAGTTAACGCTAAAATGTCTATAATAACGATAAAAGGAAAGGTGGGAGAAGGTAATACCTACTCTGGTACAGCATAAGAAAGCACCTTGCGGGCAGGATTAGCATGCAGAGCATGTACAGTACAATATATCAGCACCAAAGGGCAATCGCCGCCCAATGCGGGTGGTTATCAGTCAGTTTCCATCAGGACTTAATTTAATTGAAATAGGAAGTGATGCAAGATTGATTTGCAGGGAGAACTGAAATGAATCACTTTCAATCAAAAGTGGGCGACATGAGTATTGAGTCCCGGCAGCCGCGCGAGCCGCACCTGACCGGAGAGCGGCCCGAAGGCAAAGGCCACTGAACGAAGAAGGCCAACCACCACCTGGACCTGCGGGGACCAGTCCCCTAGTTGCAATAACGTAGGATTCCTTTCGGTTTTGCACGATACGTGGTAATGACCTTAAACCATACGCGAAAACGCCACCTGGAATCTTCGTGACCTTCCGAGCCTAGTTACACCTCATATCCTTCTCCTTCTTAACGCAACTCTGATGTAAAAGTTCAATATTTCAGGATACGCAACGTAAACCATTTTCGAATAGATCTTTTCTATAATCGGTAGAACTACAGGATGTTAACCGGCAGTTCTTGTTTTCACACACTAGTAGTGAGGCTGACTGCTTCGCTGGAGAACCTCGTCCAGGCCAGTGGCTACTAGACTATGGGTACCTAGGCACCACGTGGTCGCCGGGCCATTCAAAGCCGATGGGCGGCCTTCAGAGCGTACACTTCACCTTTACTTCACTCACTACTTCTTAATCACTCAGGCTCTCGGGTCCTCAACCGGCAAAAACCTCGGCGAAACCAACAATCGCGCGGACTGGGCTATGTCCACAGATTTCTAATTTTCACTCCGGAGACAGCGAGTTTGACCAATTGCCGATTTGGCTACCAACGACTTGAATCATTAGATGCTTCCCATCAATCAAAGCCTGACAGGCTGAATCTGACAGATACAGTTTCTACAGTATATCAGTAGTGGTAGTAAGATGTATAGATGTGAAATATAACAATATAATAAATATTCTAGAACAGAATAACGACTGGGGTACCGATGCGATGAGTGGATCATGTTTTGTGGTTTTTTGACTTGTCTGAAGCTCTCCAACAGTTTTCTTACCTTCATATACATGGGCGGAAGCAGGTATGAATACTAGAACGTATTAGGAAAGAAAAGAAAACCAGAACATATTATGAAATGCAACAGGCGGTAGGCGAAGAAGAATTTTTTTCACTTCATGAGGACGCGATAATCGTACCGAACTTATTGACGGTGCAAGCAGAAGAAGCAACTATAAATTTATCATATGCTGCGTCTACGATAGAAATTCCTCGAAGTGAAAAAGTTGTCAACGGTCAAATTCAGTCTCAATCAGCTCCTATATGAGACTGCATACCAACAGTCACTGCAGCCCATAGATAATAAAATAAAATAAAATAAATCAAATCCAATGTAAAGTCTCCTTTACAACTATACACCAACCTCCAACCTTCACTCAAAGAACAAGTAACAATGGTACAATGTTTTGGAAGCTATCTGGTCGAAGACAGGAAAGTGCATGGGGAATAGAAGTAAGCGGATAATGCAGGAGGGTTCAAAATTCAAAAGAAGAGAACAAGAGGTAGCGGATTTTTTCAGATTAGATGGAGGCGTCAAGTAGCGGGTGCAGAGCTGATTGTACAATATTATGGAAGTAAGAAAGAAAAGGTGCCCAACGTTAATTATTGGTTCCCATGGTCTTGCAGGGTCGTGCTGATCGTGTGGGGACGCTGGATTGTATGGAGATTGCTGGTTTGTATTAGTATCCTAACTGTGCTGTGCCTGCTAGACAAGACGAACGACTCTCCTTTTATAGACCACAAGTCCTCGCAGACGCTGTTAGATTGGAAAGGTTGTGAAATCAACGAAGGAACGCATACACACGTAGAGGTTACGCACTTCTGTTTGAAGATCCTGCATCTGCATGCCTCGACCAGACAAACATTTCTATATTTCCTATCCACTTCTTCGAATAAAGGAAGTGACTCACAATTTCTCTACTGTTGGGTTCGGTTCTCAACTAAGATGAAAAGCAGAAAAGAAATAAGTTATTTCAATTCCGCTTTCCAATTTTATGGGCAACAAAATCACTTCCAGATTAGTGCACTCGTAAGTATACATATTTACATCTTACCGTTTCTTCATGCCAGTCTCTTATTACTTATTAGGTATCAACCCCAGTATACACCAGCGAGAAAATAGCCACAGATATTAAAGGTTAAGTATTATTTCACGGCAGCCGGCTAAGGTATTTCCGTCTCATCCGGACCTTGGTGTGCAAGGCGGGTGAAGGACAAGATGCAAAAATTGATTGAAAGAGCACAACTTCCCTAAAGCGACTTCTTTGTCCCTCTCCGCCCAGACTGGTAGACTGGTACTTACGTTGGGAACAACAGAGGAAGAGGGCGCTAACCATCATGACGAGCCCCTCCCTCTCGGACACGAAGACAAAAACTAGACATAAAGGCATGAATTGTAGAAGCGAACAACTCTCCTTTACAAGAAGTTTCCATCTCAATTACATTGCCGAAGATCGAGAAGCCCTCCAGCCTCCCAGCACGGCCATTACACTGGTTAATCATGGCGTGCAGGTTGACGAAGCAGTGTATGGCACTCCAGTCGCCGATGCAGGGTCTGCATCACTGGCTCATGCCTCTAGCCTCTCCCTATAGGCAGCTATTTCAAATTTCCTCTCGTGCACGTATGCTAACCTAACTGCCTGGCCAAAAAAGTGTCTTGCATCCTACGATCTCCTCAGAGACCACGTAGAACCCATGGACATCTTGCTGACGAGCCATAAGTTTGTTTCCTCATGCACCGAAAGGAGTGTTGGGGGTAACAACTCCTGAGAAAATGACAAATTCGTTGGTGCAACTTTTGAGAAAATGATAAGTAAGTAAAGGGTGAAAATGGTTGTGCTTGAATTTTTCGCATTTAGAAGGTACCAACAAACGCACCAAAACTGTGCTGGTAATGAACTTTTTGCGGGATTTTTTTTTTGACGCTTGCATGTTTTTTTGTTGAAATTCAGACCTTTTGATAAAATTACCGTAAATTGGCCATATGGCGCAATGCTGTGGCCTTTTCTTTCAAATAAAAAAAAAAAAAAAAATACCGTAAAACTTGATACGGCCAAGATCTCCCCATTTCCCCCTTAAAAAATCAAATTATGCTATGTTACTAAGTAGTAACACTAACAAAACTGTGAAATCAAAAAAATCGCTGAGACATTAGGGAATGCGGCAATAAGTACTGATTTCCTGTAATAGGAAATTACTAAGCTAGTCTTAGCGAAATTTTGAGTCTCTCCAGCTAAGGGAAAACATTAAAAATAATCGCCAGTCACAAAGCTCATCATTTGGGTGGCAGAAATGCATCACGAGCAGAAGCATAACCTTAAGGAAGCAACAGGTTGTAAGGCGAAGGCGTAAGGCACAATACTTGCAGGCCTTCCCCGGTCTCTCATCTCATGGATGATGAATGATGCCATTATTTGTTCTATAGTCCTATAGCGATACCCCAATACGCCAATTAGCAACACTTTCATCGACTTAAATTGCAATCAGCTGTCAGAATCGACTCCAGAGCTCGTTACAAAGAGAAGCCGATATCCGGAGTCAGATGGACTAGGTACTTAATGACAACACGTCTAGACAGGCGCTGCTTGAGAGCCCATACGCAAACTGAAGTCACTTTAAAATACTTAAGTACTTATGGAACCATTCCGCACATGCAAAGTTCAAGGTTATGTGACATTACCTGGCAATGTGGAAAATGGACGCAGCAGTACGTTGGTTTCTGGTCGCTATCCAGGAGTGGCAGTTCAGTAGTCAACTTCAGGGACTGCTACGCAGATGACAAGTAAGTCCTCGACAGTTATTAGCTCGAGTGACCACTAAAATCACTACACCGGGAATAAAGCAACACTCACTGCACGATAAAGCCCAACCGCACCACGGACGACGAGCCCCACAACCATACACCGCACTGTCTCGCACAGTGAATGAAAATGAATCCTGGCACTGCAGCGCCACTGGTGGCGAACCCACCAACTATCACCCCGCCTGGCACCACCCACAGGCAGCACGCACCGGGTGTACGCACTCACGCAGGGTGAGTGGTGGCTGGGTGGCGCCGAGGGTGGATACTGGATCCGGGAATCTGAAAAAAAAAAAATTGAAATATAGGTGAATAAAGAAGGCACACCAGAGATACAATCTTAATTGCCGGTCACAGTGCACATAGAGCTTCTTTACTGAGTAGGGACCCACCCCCCAAATATTGCCTTAACACTTCATCATACTTAACCTAACCACTTTCCTTCGACCATCTCTCCATCTCTACAAGTGTCTTCAACATAAGACTTCCGAAATCGCAATAATCGAGGGGGTAACCACTCCAGAGATTCCTTGTGATTCCACTGAGATTTCATAAAGATTTACAAAGATTCCCAACGATATTCATAGAAAGATGAACCCCAAAGGGGTAACCACTCCAAAAAATTCAAAGATTCCCTGAGATTTCATAAAGATTTCCAATGATTCCCAACGAGATTCCCAGCGAGTGGTTAACCCCTCGGCAATAATTGTAATTTGACAATGTCCCCAATCGAAAAGGTATAGTTTGAAGTCCACGAGACTTTAATACTAAACCGCTATATTTTGGTGGGAACCCTGGATATACTTGCAACCAAATAGTTACCTCGTCTACATCACCAAACTGGAAGTGAAGTAAGCTGCAGTAGGTGGTAGGTGGCTCGCTCTCCTCAGAAGTATCTTGACTGAACGAAGAGTGTAAGAGGTGTACCAAAATGACCCTCCAGACATCCCACAAAGATTGGAGAATGAGGCTATAAATTAAAAACAAAATAAATAAAAAATGTAAATTTTGCATAACTTGGATTTTTTTTTTTAAATAATGGTCGCACATTTCAGTCAATCAAAAATTCGTTGGAAATAATTTGAGATAGGACTTTAGACAGGTCTTGCGAGAACGTAAAAGGAAAAAATAGCTCCGTCCACCCCCCGAAAAATGTGTCAGCTCTCAGCCCGCCTTTATATGAGGGGTGAAATAAAAATAAAACGACACCCAAAGGGGAAGGAAGCAAAAAGTCAAGCAGGAACTGAAATTGCATGTTCCCAAGTAAAACTTTTTCTAGTTCTTGGAATACTTCTTTTTAAAGCCGCGATGATGGCTAAATAGCATGTCAGAAACACAGTAATTCAACTCCTAAAAAAACAATTTTTGAGTCCATAGCGTGCCTATTTGGGCGTGGGAGGAGGAAGCAGTGCCAGGAAGCGCTGACTCGGGATGTGGGGGTGTATATAGGAGCATAGTACAGTACCCTAAAGACAAAACTTGCCGTCGGAGGGTGGAAAAGGTGGGATTGAACTCAGGCAGTCTGGCAGCTGTCACTTCGCTCCACCCTCGCGATACCATCCAAAAAAGCTTGCCCTATATTTTTTCTACTACAAATATCTTTTTATGATTCTCGAAAATATCACAACGGCGGTAGAGGGTTCAAAAACCAGGGTGTATACAGTCTTCAAGTTCTAGTCTTAGGGGACAACGCAGTAATTTATTATCCCTGAACTTTCACTACAGTTTCATTGAGCTAATGGTTCAATATGTTCTCTATATTATTTAGGATCATAATGGGTATTATGGGTAGGTTTCAATCAATACCATATCATAGATAGGTACAGAAATGAAGAATGACCATAAACGGATGAAAATTGCAGCTTAGAGTGAGAGTGACCGTTGCTAGTTGCTAAGTTCCCTAAACCCTAAAGCGAAGAGGAAATTACTGATTGTGAGTAGAAAGACGATAGCCGACCGATGGAATTCCTAAGGTACCCCCACTCCATCTGGTACAAAACTCCACCCTTTATCGTGTAAATTCTGTGTATTTAAAGGAAAAATATCCCAAATACGAAAAACAGGGCGCAATATTTTCAAGTATTGCTATCAAAATGAAACCCCTTGCCCACCCCCCCTCCCCTATCTCTTCCACTTCTACTCTTCTGGACTAAAACACGGGCTTTGCCCCCTAAACCGCACATACTTCAACCTCAAGGCATATAGATTATCAGTTTCTCCTTTGGAATCATTACCAACACTAGGTACATAGGTACATAAAACAAAGTAAAGATATGACGTTTACGACAAAGTTGGTACACGACTAACATAAGCGCTTTAAACAACCGCAGGTATATTACCAAAGCACGTAAGAACATGCACTTGTGCATGGCTAGGATACCTTCGTAAAAGTAATAAGTTCAGTGTTATTGAGCTCGCACTCACAGAGTTTGAAAGTCACAGATGGTTTAATAAAACCCTTCTGGATTCAAACCCACAATTTGAACAACGGAAAGGAGAGGGCATATGGTGGAACCATAAAAAATTCTGTTGCGATTAAAAACCGTGAATTATGATAAGCATTCATGGCTAAACCTCTTTCACCGGGAAATTGACGACTCGTGGGAGGGTGCGGGCCCACCCAAAGTAAAGCGACTGTGACTGCATGCGCCTATTTGTGCAATACCTATGCTTCATCAGAATCGTCCTAGGGGTCATTTCTTACACACTACGATCGGATTTTTTTTTGTCGATTTTCGTACTGACAATAACCACTAAATAGCAAAGCCATCTCTGCAGTAATCAGTAATCTCGTTTCTGGCGTTAAAAATACGAAATTTAGCTCCAACAGCTCCTCGAAATGTCTCATCAGGAAAGTCAGCATTCAATAAAAAAACATCGTTTGTGCACAGCCTTAACATCAAATAAAAAATTATTTTTTGATCGGTTTTATTGTAATTTTAAGGGCTGTTATAGAGCATAATCATAGTCTGGTTATTTTGATTATTTTCAAGCAAATTTTGACGCTTTCTAGTGCATGAATGTCCGTACGAGCTTCGGCCCAGCAACTTCTATAATTTTTAACCAAAATTACCAGATTTCTCGGCACCTAAATCATGGCTTGATGAGTCAGTGTATGATGGTGAATTAATAATAGATCAGTAAAAAGGGATGAGCAGAGGATGGATGGAGAAGAGTCTCCTGCGCGGGTGTAGGTAGGGTACAGATGCCGTGACGGAGGAAAGTCCATCGGGACTGATAGCGATCGGAAACGTGGGTCGCGGACCGCGACATGTCGGGGAACAGTACAGACTGTGCGGGATCGGAGATTCACTCATCTCAAGATGCAATCGCTCCATCGCCCATGAGAAAGTGAATCGTGGCATCAGCTTTGAAGAGCTGAGATATCCCTGCTGTGCGATGCAAACAAGATGCGATAGATAAGGTGGGAAGGAGTAGGTAGGGGGGGGGGGGGGGGGGGCAGGCTTTTGAGCCTTATCCAAGAAAAAGTAAATAATGTGAAGCGATCTAAGATGCTATGGGATCCGTAGGGAGTACAAAGTTCTAAGGAAGCTTCAACAAAATTGAGTAAAATAAAATGTTTTTCATGAGATAATTTCAATTTCAAATGTGTTACTGTTTTTTCTTCATCTTTGTCTGCTCGTTGGAAAACTAGGGTTTTGGGTTTCCTGCCTAATATCAAAAGTGCATATTTGCTACGTAGAATTTTTTTTTACCTTTTTTTAAAAAATTATGAATTGCTAACGAATAGCTAGTTGTAGGAATCATGACTGAAAATGACAGGAAATGTGCGATGAGGACTCTACTCTACATTGGTGAAATGCTGCATCACAGAAAATGCTCGTCCTAAATTGAACATATAGATGAAAGTAAAATTTACTGATTCAGCAGTTGCCGCAAGTGAAGTGGCGCCTTAGTAGTGCTGAACCTGAATATGTTTGACTGATTCCTAAATAATATACATTCTAAATACTTGTCATCTTGTGAATAACTAGTGTAGTATTGTATACTTACGAAACCAATTGAGGTATACGTACCTATCACCGGGTCACGACCTTATTCCACACTGATAAAGCTACAGAGCACATGCATGCATCCGAAGACTATGTCAGCTGTGACAGTATGAATACTTACGTGGTGGTGTCACGTACAGTCAGGTCTGAGGAAGGTTTAAAGTTTAAACGGAAGGAAGTCACGATTACGAAATGGCTCCTGCCCCTGTGAGGTTCACAAAGGCCCACGCTCTCTCACCATTGCTCATGGGGGATCAGCGACTTCCAGACATTTGTCTTATTTATTACATACCGAGGGAAAGTTACTGAGCAGTCACCCCAAGGCTCTGACCACAAAGCCGCAGAAAAATATACTTAGTGTCACTTGTCACTTCGTTCTATCTGAAGAGTGGCGACAAACGACCAAGTATCGTTTCCGTACAAACTTCAAAATCGAGATTTTATGTTTCCCATAGTCCTGGGGGTCCCCTGAGTCTAACAAAAATTAGAAATTTCTGGAAAAAGTCCGTCAGTCCACCCGACAGACCGTCCCTGGTTTACAGTGCTTACACCGTTTACCCGATTTTGACGAAATTTGGAATGCACGTGTCCAAAATCACTATTCAGGTGGATTTTGAAGTTACTGCCTAACGATTTCAAACATAATTCAGAAATCGTATTTTTGATTGGTCGGACAAGACCAGAGGGCCCAGCTTTCAAAATTTTAACATCGTGAGTTGAGAAATCGATGCTTCAGGGAAGTTTTTAACCGATGTCGAATTATTAAAGAATAACGGCTATTTTTTTTTTCACCAAAATTCGAGAGTTTAGCGCCACTAAGTACGGGTTGTCATGAAATTGGGTTTGCCTGGATTTACTTTGGACCAACTTTCATAATTTTGAAAATGGTATGCAATGGCACGTGCAATGATGCCTACGGTGGAGCAGAGTAAGCAGTATTGCCAACAGAAGCATATTCAGCATTATATAAAAAACGACAACCTGAGCAACACGACGACACAATTATTGGTTGACCATTGTGACCCCTGACACGACTGAATCAGATCAAACTAGATTACAAAGCAGTCGAATAGGGCAATGCACTCTCCGAGGAATGGTTAATGTCGGTGATTTGCTCCATCTCAGGATGACAGGGGGAATGGGAGGTTAATGTATTTAATTTGTCCATGATGGGGGTTCCGTAATTAAAACTAAATTTTAATTAGACTAAATTGCTCATTAAAAGTTTTTAAGTTCAAATTTTTCATTAACTGCATGGTATGGACGTTATCTCTCTACTGAGGGTGAGCGCGGGCCTCCTCCTCACCCAGCACTACGTGGTACGGCAGGCTGCACGGGTCGACGACTCAGAGGGGAGGCATGTGCTTGTACCGAACGCTGCGGTCTAACCAAGAGGGTGCCGCGATGTGTGTACAGTTGAGAGGGGTGTGCGATAATTGCATTCGATACTCATATGTGCTTAGTAAAGGGGAGGATTAAAGTAAACAACCTATAGCGCGGATGTTATCTTTTCCGAGAGTTTCTCCAAAAGGGGCTTTAGGTCCTTCTACGCTGGTTTCCCTCACTGTTCTGCAATAGGTACGAGGGGTTTACTACTCGTTGGGAATCATTGGAAATCTTTATGAAATCTCAGGAAATCTTGGAATTTTTTTGAGTGGTTACCCCTTCGGGATTCATCTTTCTGTATATCGTTGGGAATCTTTGAAAATCTTTATGGAATCTCAGTGGAATCTCAAGGAATCTCGGGAGTGGTTACCCCCTCGAATAGGTATGAGATTATAAAAATTATTTGAGTTTCCGTCAACGAAATTAAGAAGGGATAGTTGCTGAATTTCATTTGTAACAATATTTCAAAGCAAATTTAGGAAGCCAGTAGAGCCAATAACACTAACGCCTCTCAACAAATGCCACATTACCCACACAAAATATAGAAAAATAGATGGAACTACCCCTATAGATGGAACTACCCCTTACGCTATACACATCCACACAGGGTACCAAAAATGTTCGGAGTTGGGGGCAAAAAAGGAGTTGCCGACTGGCAGTGAGGGACGTGCGTCTGCCCCCCAGGTATCGAACCTGTCGTAAAACAATGGGGGACTAATAAACCGACGAGGGTCCTCGTCTTTCTTATCTGGCTGGCCCTAACTCGATTACGACGGACGGCGGGCGCTGCGCAGGCATAGAGACAACATGGAAATTCAATATGCTTTACGATCACAGAATATACCAACTTCCACACTACCTATACCTATCTTCCACTATTACCATAACACTTCATTTCCGTTTTTTTGTTGGCTGGTAAATGGACCACTCCCTGAATCACTGGGCGGCTCTCAGGTCGCCTGTATTGTACCCCAAAGTGGCTTGGAAACCAGTGGCGATGCGTTTTCTCTTACTTCTAATAAAGTTTAGCCCGAGGGGTAACCACTCCAGAGATTCCTTGAGATTCCACTGAGATTCCATAAAGATTTCCAAATATTCCCAACGATATTCATAGAAAGATGAACCCCAAAGGGGTAACCTCTCCAAAAAATTCCAAGATTCCCTGAGATTTCATAAAGATTTCCAATGATTCCCAACGAGATTCCCAAGGAGTGGTTAACCCCTCGGTTTAGTCTCTTTTCTTTTGCATTTTCCTCAAATCAGAAAGGAACATAACGTGTTCTGAATCAGGTCACTAAGTAGTAAGAGCAGGGTGCAGGGAGCCATGTATAAAGTGCCCATATAAAAAACTAGGCAATTCATTACTAAACAACGCACGCTCGTTGATGAAGCAAACACACTCGCTTCTCGCAAAAAACTTGTAAGTACCGTGTAATAATTCCTATATTGACGGCATGTTTTTCTCAAACAAGAAACATTTTCCCATTGATTTCTACAATAATAAAGCAAAGAGAGATGCGAACACCAGTGAAAAGTAGCAATGCTACATGCGAACAAATTAGTTCCAATTACGGTTATGCATTGCAGAAGTAACGTGACCACCAGGAGATGTTGCCAAATACTGTGTTTGTGTCCTCTGAAGGCTAAAAGTTAGGAAAATAAATAGGGATGTCGGGTTAGTGAAAAAAAAAAAAAAAAAACCGAGGGGGTAACCACTTCAGAGATTCCTTGAGATTCTACTGAGATTCCATAAAGATTTCCAAAGATTCCCAACGATATTCATAGAAAGATGAACCCCGATGGGGTAACCACATGCACCAAAAAAATCCCAAGATTCCCTGAGATTTCATAATGATTTCCAAAGATTCCCAACGAGTGGTTAACCCCTCGAAAAAAAACTGTTACTGTCACAAACTTACAAAAGCTAAACAAAAATAAGTTTTGAAGTTTATTTCAATATCTGTTAAATTACGAGTAGGTAACTTTGTCATACCACATTGAGTTTGAGTATATGCCAAACACTCCCCGACATTATTTGAAATTTAATGGAGGACCGCAGCATTTTAATTTTTGAGATGAGGATAGAAAACTAAATACCTTTACGCACCTGACAGTGCCTGAGCGAGTACCTAGACTGAATAATACTTTGGAAGCTACGATTGACAACGGACATAATAATGCGAGGGTATAATAATGGAGATTGGGGAAATGAAAGATTAGAAGGATTCCCAGGCCCAGCGAGCACGCAGACTGTCATTCGCCGCTCATTTCAATACCTATCACTATAGCAGGTAATACCTTCGTCTTGCCGGTGAGCAAACCTTCCGCTGTCTCAAGAAAACGACGTCACCGCCTCAGAGTCTTGACAGACTGTGACCAATAAGCCGTGGGAAACTTCAGATGGAAGACCGACTCGAGTTGTAGGTAAAATGGTGGAAATACTGCATATATACGGTTGATCCTTAAAATTTGTTGATAAACTAAATATACGACCAGTGATGGGGGCTCGGAAAATTTCCGGAAATTTCGGAAATTTTCCAAATGGTAAAATTTCCTTTCCATGACTTTTTTTATATCGAAAAAAATAATAATAATATATATTTTTTTAAAATATTTGAATTTCGCGGGGTTTTTTATTGTCACCTTTGCAACATTCGTTTATTAATATACCTGAAAATCAACTACCGTTCACAGAAATCTTAATTCGTTACTTTAGCTATCTCCAGAATAGCATTCTGAACTAATTATATTAATACACTTAAAGACTCCAGAGCTCCAGTTTGGAGCTTTCACACTTTTTGGTGGCTTCTTAAACGCGGATAATACTTATCACTATCAGAGATTAAGGGGTCGGCAACTACTGCGGCATCACATAATCCACGAGTAGCTAAGCCTATTAGGCGTTATACAGTCAATCAACACTAAATTTCCAACAATTTCCACATTTTCCCGAAAATTTCCGGAGATGTTCCAAAAAATAATTCCGGAAAATCCCCCATCACTGTATACGACACCAGAATTTAAAATAAAATGAAAGGGTGAAATTCTATACCAAGAGCTATAGGTATAGTATATTATCTTGATATTAAACAAAGTACCTACTCGTAAAAAATTGTGACCTCCGAACTCCGAAAGCATACATAATGCACTGAACAATAAAAGCAGGCGACTAACGAGGAAACGCGTTCTATATGTCTGTGATGTTTACTAAATAAAAGAAGATTGAAATTCTAATATAAGGCGCTCATGTGGTCGTGGGAAAACACTCGAACAAGTCAAAATGTTCCCGGAGGCGAGGCTTGGAAGGTTGGATGCCGCGCCTACCCCTCATACCCCATAGGATCCCCGGGCAGCCAGTCGCCACTGATTTAATCCCGCGTTGAATATCAAGTGGTCTGCCCGAGGGAATGGGCTTTCTCAACCACGAAGCCAGCCTATATTCCCATATGCTGAGTCGCTTTTTGTCCTCAGTTAAACATGGGTTAGGTGGACATTAAGTGAAAGAATTTAGTCAAAGGTGCGGAGACCTAAACTAAATGAACGATTAAAATGGATGGGGAGGGCGGCAGTGATTGCGTAGGCGCGACGCCTTCACCGAGCGCACTTGCTTCTTATGGTCATCTATTCTGGTAGCCTCAAGGCCCGCACCGATAGGCTCACGCCTGGCACCTGTACCATCTCTTTAATGGGTTCCAGAGATGGGAAAATTAATGGAAACACTGTAATCAGTCATATCATCACTGTAGCAGAGAGAAAACTAAGGCCGGAAAGTTACCTTGTCGAGTAAGTAATGTCACAAGGCCCAGAAAAATAATGGCGTTAATGCCAAGACCCCAGAGAGGAAACCGTGAACCTTCCATATAGACCGACTGCTCCTCTCCCCATTAATCCTAAGGCATCCCCAAACTGTTGACTACAATAGCGTTTAGACGCCTTACTACCTCCGTCTAAGCTCTGAAATTTTCCGAATTTGTACTGACAATCCTTGAATTTACAGAATCCCCCCCCAGTGCTTTCTGAGAGACGAAACATAGTTTAATATACGGTTCAATATGCACAATGAAGACATCTCAATCCGTTGAAAATTTTATCATTGGTGGTAATGCATGGATTCTTCTCTAGTATGCTACACTACAACAAGTACCCACAACCCACCACCCACAAGTGTACCCACAAGTCGTTGGAGCCGGGGGCAGAAACGTGGTGAAGTGCAAGAGTCGTAGGGTTCCACAATTAAGTCAACACTGAAGAAAAATAAAAAACAAGCAGATCAGCAAGTCAAGACCACAGTGAAATAAAACCTTAAACGTACCTAACTTACCACCTGTTTATGCGAGCGCCTGCACTCACTTTCTTATCACAAAAAGTCAAGCAGGTTTGAGGGAAGCCTCGGATGAATGGGGCGGAGGACCTGAATAGGTCCCATGCATAGGACCCACACGACTTCCGTTTCCTCCCGATAGCGACGTGAATACCAATAGCAACAAACACCCATTCACCAACAGGGCTCATAACATGGTTACTATTTACACCCTGTTATTCCTATCCGTCTGGCTCTTTCATGAAGATTATACGAGCAAAGGCAATGAAACTGTGTTAGTTAACTGATAGACAGAAGCACCACTCACAAGTGTCAAGGGTCATTATGCGCATAATATGACATAGAGGATTTCTGCTTGAGACACCGGCACTTGCAATGGTAAGCAATAGGTATACATTCGTACACATTCGTCACAAAAGAGTCTATGAGGAATATCTTCCTTCTTTTCACCAACGGGTTAAGGCAGAGTCAGGATAAAAGCTATCAGAACGTGGCCAACTAATTTTGGGTAGGGATTCAATGTACCTATAAATTTTGCTTACTTCAGAGTTACTGTGTAGGTGGAAACAAACGACTACTCAACAACTGAGAGAACGGGAAATGATCAACATCGGAAAAGCTCAGCCATATACCACGGTCGCAAAATAGGTGCTTCCGTAAGATGCTCAGGCTGCTTGTAGTTACATCGGAAGTATAACAGTGACTGCGGGATAAAGCGAGGATGCGGGCATCCGCCCTGCGTAGACAAAGCGCCCCTTGTTGGGACCAGGGTGTGTGGTCCCGGCAGAATACAAGGCCTCTTGTCCTATGAGGTAAGCCCTGGATGTTGGATATCTCTTGAACCATCTCTCGTCTCGATAGTCTACCGATCCGGAGCCCCTCGGGGCGGGATGCTGCCTTCTCCATCTACCACTCTGAGCACATCCCTATAGCCTGGCGCCGTCCTCTCGTATCTCCTTCTGGAATCACCCTTTGCTGTAACACCGGGCGCTTATTTACTGAGACCGCTCAATCGCCGAGGTACTGAAGCGCTTCGTGGAGTTATAAAGAAAGCATCACCTCAGAACAAGGACACTGCGCAAGATTAGAACAGGCACTCCTATCTTCTCGGGAGTTATACCCCTCGAAACCTCCTACGATAGTGATTTCCATGAGTTTCCTCTTTGCTAAGGTAATCGTGAGTCCTGGTACTATTCATGAGGTTGAGCAGGCAGTGATAGTCGCATGACCGCACGCCTGGGTTACAATTATCGGGCACCCCGTGGTGACGCAACTCTCGAAAGCGGGCCACCAATAAAACCATTGTTATCTTAACGCAGTTATTATCATTTGCCGTATAAGTACAGTCCACTGGGAATTGAAGGCCCGGACTGCCGCGCCTGAGTTCTATTTGAGTTGTGATAAAAATGCAGACTCAGGTGGGCCAACAAAAGAGAATTCAAATTCAACCTTGCCACGAGCTTGACCATTATGTTTAGCCCCATTAATAGTGTGTAACTCACATGGAGTGTATCAATCTACGCAGCCACTGTGCAACTACACCTATACAACATACGAGTTCCATTCTACTGTGATCGATCAACTGAACTACGGTATTGAAGATATGTAGGTACCTACCCTCGAAGACATAAAGGTCGGTAGGCACCGTGGTACGTGCATTTAGAGTAGTAAAAGCATCAGAATTGTTGGAAAGACACAAAATTTTGCCTATACCTAGCCCTAACAATATGTTGTAGGTCGTCATCGAAGCAGATTTCCCAATTGTTTTACTAGTTTTCGAGATACAGCACTTTTCCCCTTAAAAAATTAAGGTATGCGATGCTAGCATTTGCAAAACAGTTGCAATAAAAGAAACCAGTGAGAAATTGGAAAATCTGCTTCGATGACAACCTACAACATTGTTAGGGCTAGGTATAGGCAAAATTTTGTGTCTTTCCAACCAAAGGGTAAACCTTGAAAATGAATCTTATGGGCGGCAAAAAAAGCATCGTCAGGTTAAGCGGACCCTTAATAGCCCAAACACGTTATTGGGATTCAGACAATTTTCAATGAAAAAAAAAAAAAATCGAGTATTTTTGGTCGACCGATACATGAAACTAGTTTTTAAAGACTAAAATATTCGTCATAACCAAAAATATCCAACAGTTTCAGTATGGTGCCGTTAAAAAATGTGAACAAGTTCTTCAAAATAGAATTCTAAAGCATGAAAAATTAAAGTTTCGCCACTTTACAGTCACAGCATAAAACAACCAGTATATTCCACAGCACAGTACTCCAAGGTACACATATTGGCAACCTTGCGAAGCTATCGCGTCCTCGCCCCGCGTCGTGCGTACCTGAGGCCACACCCCATCAGTGTGTAGCCCCTGCCTTGGCCCCGGCTATTTACACAGCTTTCTGGAGCTCTATGGGGCCATTGAGGTTAATGAGGCTTTTCAGACATAGATCCGGCCGCTGACACCGGCAGCACGCACACAATACGCTCTCGTCCCCCACGTCCCGTTCATGAGGGTAGATAGACCATGGTCCATTAAGTAATAAAATCTCACAATCATGTTGGCAAATAGGAGGCAGAGGGTAGCGCGAGGTAGGAAATTAAATACGACCAATGAAGCTTTCACAGCGCAGATTCAGTTATAGGGTTCAACGGCAGATGCATGACGAAATTGACGAACACAACCCATCCTAATGGCTGCTTGGGGTGCATGGGAAAGACGAGCCTCCTTACCTATATGCACTGGATCCTTAAATCGTACGGCGGAATAACAGTTTTCAGTTTCATTTATCGAATGATGGGGCGTATAGCGAGCTGGGGATATGAAACTGCTATCATGCATGCACACATCCATGAAAAGTTGCAGATGGACAGAATCAGCGCTTGGGTAGGGTATAGGATGTATGTACCATTCATGCATAATAAGGGCAGTCCTAATAGCCGACAGTGTCCTATACCTAAGTATTCTGTATGGAAAAGGTCCACATAGGTCAACAACCTTGCCCAAGACGGACTTAGAGGACCTGGAGGCCGGAGACAATGGGTGAATGGGGCAATGAGACTGTGGGAAGTAAAAGATGGAAGGGTTGTAAATCAATGGGTTGATCGCCCATTTCCGGTGACTCATTGCCCTTTGCGTGTCAGACGGCCAGCTGATTCACCTGATAGAGTCAGCAGACGCGTCACATTTGTTTGCAGCGTGCCTTATCGGAACCACGAAACGCAAAAGTGGCACAAGAAAAAAATGACGCCACATTGTTATTGTCGGTATTGAACTCACTGAGTTGACGCAAACACATCTGGCATTTCAATCTCCCCTTCTACACGCTTTTTACGATATTCAAGCGGGAACTATTCCGCGAACTATGAAATATTAACAAAAGTCTCTCTTCAAATAAAGTACCCAACATAAATAGAATCAACCCCAGTATAACCCCATACATTCAATAATTCACCGTAAAAACCCACTCCATAAAGCCACCCTCCTCTATGCACTAGGGTAGGGCATATGTATAAGGACTCTCCCGGGGTCAGGGGCATTCACTGTGATTAGAAAAGTTTACTTTTAGCAGCCACAGCAGTAGGTATGTATTATATGTACTGTTCAATTCCACAACCCTCAGTACTTCAAGAAAATAAAAATGTTCGGACGCCACCAACAGAAAAGCCGTTGGACTATTCTTTATTTTATAAGTTTAGTATAAGATATGAGAATCCAAAAATATCAAAATCCAAAAAGAGGATTTTTAATTTTCGAGATGAAGGTGACGATAGGATTTTTTTTTAGGTGTCTACCTTGAGAAAAATCATCATTTCAAGTACACAGAATGTCCATTGGCGGCGGAAGGGGGGTGCAGGGGGGTACCCCCCAGGAGTTGACTGTGCACCCCCCAGAAAGTAACTATAAAAAAGCCTTCATAATGATATAGGAATAAATTTGCCATAAGGCGATACAAAAATATATTCAACCCTCTCCCAAAAAAATTTAAAGGGCAATGCACCCCCCAGGAAAGTGGTTTTTCACCGCCAATGAGAATGTCCCACCCATGCATGATGGTGTCTGACATAAGAGCCTGGTATTCCAATAAAATGCATTAGGCCTAGGGAATCACAATAGATGTATGCGTCGTAAAAGTAGCACATTGGTATATAAATACTTCTTATTACTGAACAAAACAGGGGACGGGTAGGAAGCAGTAAAGAATGTAGGCGAATAACATAGCGAAAGTTAACAATTTCGATTGAGGTATGCAATGTGCCTACCAAGATTTTTAGTACCAAGACGCAAGTGCACGGGTGAACCTATCTATAGACGCAATCACTCTTAACAAAGCCGTCTCTAAGTGTGCTAACAAGACAACCAACAACACTGATTAAATTTAAAGACATAAAATATCTCATCAACCTCACATGAACCTGTTCCGGAGATAAGAGACTCGCGAGGAGCTCGGCAGTGTTTGCCCAACATGGAGCGGAGATAATATGGAGAAGAATGCAAGGCGGCGTAGGAAGAGTGACGGATGCGTCGTAAAACGCATGGAGAATGAAGCTCCATGTGTGGGGTCCAAAAATGACAGCCAAAGGACGCAACAATACGGCTTTCATGAGGCTTATGCGTTCCAACGCGTACCTGATATTTTACTTGCTCTTGTGACTGGCTGTCCTTCATTTGGTACCTAAAAGACTATACGTGCTAGGTGCAGGTACAGCGAGCCAGTATGGAGCTAGAGCTTGGAAACCCCTTTTGGCGCTCCTGTGTTAATTCCCTCAGGCTGTACCTTCATTGGTTCACCAAAACATCAGCACACCTCCCCAACTTGGCTTTGATTTTTCTAGTCATATAGGTGGGTACTTACCTTTACACAGATTGCTCCATGTCTTCATTCACCCATGCATGCGCTCCACTCCTTGGGAAGACAATGAAAATGGCGGGGGTGCTTGAAAATGAGAAGAAAAGGAAGCACGTGACTCGTTAAATTGAGGAAAGAGTAAGCAACAGGCGGACGTCCGGACCAGCAGAAGCCTCCATATCAGCTCTGCAGGAAGTAATTTGTTAAGATGGGATCACACGTCACACGTGCTGGACGTGCCACTCAGCACGGATTGGCCAGCAGCAGGGGCTGAGAGCAGATATGGAGCAATCAATAGAAAACCCTTCAATCGGAGCTAATGCATATTGCACGCACTTCTGAATTCAGTTACAGGAAAGCTATAACGGCTATGACGCTATCGCTCATCAATAGTGCTCCTCCCATTCATCCGTCTAAGTTACTGACAGTGGGGCAGTTTTATGAGAAGAGTGTGAATTTTGAAATTACTTACCTCAAGGTGACTCAGGCACAGGAGTTCGGATTCCTCAGGCATATTCTATTTGCGTGGCCACTGGTTGTCACCATGACACTCAACTCGACTCGCAAAGACGGAGGTAACCGGTTCAAACTAATGCTCTGTTGGCGGCACATGGGTATTATAACTGATCCATTATTGCTTTGGGTCACATCCCACTTTCCAGCTGGGGCCAACTAATTATCAGGGCCTCCAGGCTTGTGGGTCAGTGCAGTTCCAACGTCGATCTAAAACGGTCGAAACCGGCTATTATTTCCCACAGGATAGTGACCCTTCCAAAGTAACTTGAGTCTGAGGGCTCTTATTACTTCCTTCAAAGGGTAAAGTACAGGGGCAGGGCAACGCCACCTGCCTCAGTTGAATTGGAGCAATCGGTGGCCTTGAGAATCTCTATAGTACCTGCAGGCACATTGGGTGGGACTCAGAGGGTTCCACTTCCACAGCAGTCTCACCATAGTCCCGCCTAAGGCGAGACACCAAATCACCAATCGTTTTCTTCACTTCTGGGTTAAAAAATGGTTCCATTCTTACCAATTTAAGAGATTCAAAATTATCCAAACAGCAGAAAGCTACAACGCTGGGCACCTACCTGTGCGGTAAATTTTTTGTTTTCGGCGGCCACAGAGGGTGAAATTCAGTTCCGAATAATACTGTTCTTTACGTACTTAACCACTTGACCACGTTTGTTTACATTCATGTTTGGACATTCGAGCATTGTTACCAACAATGTTATGTTTCGGCGCTGTTTCGGCGCGAGATTAGTTTTGTAAAATTAATTTGCACGTTATTTCTAACTGAAAGTCTGAATTAACATTTTTGAATATTTATAAAGTCAAAAAATATAAAATATTTTAATAATCAAATTAAATTGAGAAAGATTTGGGTATTTATAGTGTGACCGTGGCAGCAGCATAGGACGGCATGAGCACGTGGCAGCAGCTTTAGTCAACAACGCAACCATAGCGCAATCCGCAGTGCACAAACGAAATGCATAAATTCATAGATTTTGACGTAAAGATTGTCCTTTAAAACTGCATTATTTGTCTTGAGCACAATGTTTGCATATAACTGTAAGTATCTACCTTATGTTTTACACCGATTTTGCTTGGAAATGATTCCTATTGGATTGAGAATGTAATATTTAGGTACCTACCTATTTCACATTTTAACCTTTCAAGTTTTCTCCTGGCCGTTTTCTCGAAGTTTGTACTTACAGCATTCATGAAGATGTTTCCTGCGAAGCATAAAACATTTTATAGGAGGAATTCCTGCTCAACCCGCTTCATCGGGGTTTTCGGGTGAAAACCTACGAATGCATCAGATCTGAATTGTTTTACGTATTCGAGAGACTAACGGCAGGACAGGATTGTAACTATAGGTTCACCACTGCCATAATTAAAATTTGGCTTTGGTCATTCGCCATGAGGTTCTGCATTTTCTGTTTCAGTTGATCTGTTTTTGAGCACACTGAGTCCCAAGTTCTACGTGGCGTTGACCGGGACGTCTTCTTTCATCTCTGGGTTAATTTTGGTAAGTAACTCAAGTTTAGGAACACCTCATGTGTAGAACGTCGGACACAGGAGTACTTCGGCCCACTTGTTTAGTCACTCTAGACTAGATAACTCGCCGACATTCTTTTACTAATTTTTTTACGTTAGGAAATTTCAGGCCTCAGTGCAAAGGTACTTACTGTTTCATTCGCTATTAGTTCACGTTTTTTCTGTACACTTTATGAGGAAAGTAATGGATATTATATGTTCTGAAATATAATAATACCTATATATTTAAACATACAAATAATGGTAAAGGTCTACTCATCGCACTTCCCGGTGCACCAAGCGGCAGAGTGAGCCGCCGCTAGAGGTGAATCACAGGGGTGTAAGCAGCAGCATAAAAAAATATCCTCCAGTCAGTGCGACCCGTAACCAGGTGCACCAAGCGGCAGAGTGAGCCGCCGCTATAGGGGAATCATTGTGGAAAATGAAAAATTCGAACCCCATCCGCCAGTCAAAGAGCCAAGAAATCTGTTATTGCCTCATTGCGAACAAGTACTTAAGAAGTACACTCCGAAGTAGTCGCAGTGTCGTGCGACAATCGGAAGCAAGTATCGGCGGAAGTGCGATGAGTAGACCTTATCCCAAATAACCAATAGTTTCCTTGTAAAGTGTGCAGAAAAAACGTAAATTGATAGTGAATGTATGTTCAGTCTTAAAAAGGGGCTTTTGCGTTATTCTCTTTAATTAATTTAGTCTCCGCCCAGGGCAGAACTTAACTATGTACGCCGTGGTTCAGCTCAGGTGGGATCTAGCTGTGCTTGGTAACGGTAATGAACGTAGATGGTAGATGTAATCTTTCTGTGTACAATATTGTTGCGACCACCTAGTTCTCAGCTGTAATTGCTTGATTTCTATGATATCGGGTCAAATAATAAAGAAGTAGGATGTAACACAGTTTGCAAGTGCAGAAACCGCTGAACAAAAATGCCTATTTTTTTTTTTTTAGATATTTGAATGGTGGTACTTCCGAAAATATGGGACATCTTTTATCGAACAAGTCTCAATAAACCATATCGGACCGTGGTTTGGAGATAAACCTTTGAGTGAAAGGACAACTACAGCCAGTCCTTCCCAGCAAACTGTTCCAGGTGTGTTTTGTGGACTTCATAAGGTCTGTAAGAGAGAGCGAGATTTAAGATATCACTGATATCTGAGAGTAAAATTCAGAAATATGTGACAGAATACATAGCTATGAAATTATTCTGCTTCTGCCTCTAGAGCCCAAGAGCGCATGGCCACATTCAGATTTACATTTTCAGGTTGTTTTGAGTTATAATACCATTCTAGTTTCTTGTATAATCGATTATTTCTGGAAAATTCTTTGCACAGATTGTTTTATTCATCTCAACTGGTTATATTTGAGTTGTTATTTGTTTCAGAGTGTAAAGTATGGCGAAATCCAATGAACTTGTTTCGGGGGTCAGAATATCAAAGGTTTTACTGGGCTACTAATAAAGAACCCTTGACGTACTACGATATGAACTTGTCTGCTCAGGACCATCAAACATTTTTCATTTGCGACGGTGACGATGGAAAGGAAGAATACCAGTGTTAGTATTTCTCTACCTATTTACGAGACGAAAATTTTAACAGGATAACTTGTTCTGTGATTCCCAGTCACTAATGAAAGGCCAACAACTTCCCATTAAACAGTCTAGTAATTTTTTATTATGTAAAGTTCGCTTAAAAATAAAAAATCTGCACTGCGGACCCTGTTCATTTAATTGTTAATTGTGCGTAATTATAGGGATTCCATTTATTTTTACAGTAATGCAGACGGCATGGAGAGAAAGAAATCCGGTGGACCGAATAAAAACTGCGCATAAAGCTTTAGAAAAAAGCCCAGACTGCGCGCCGGCCTACATTTTACTCGCAGAAGAAGAAGCAACTACTATTCTGGAGGTGGAAAAAATTTTAAGGCAAGGCTTGAAAGCAGCTGAGGTGAATTACAAAAAATCACAGCAGACTCAACATCAAGGTGCCATTATGGAATGTATTCATCGTAAGTGAATATTTTTCAGATGGGTAGGAAATGATTAGAATAATGTACCTGTTGGACTTTTATATCTCGTGTGTTTCATCCTGGTTGTTCTATCGTGTTGAGGGTATTGTGTGGTTTCTTTTAAGCACTGTATTTATATGGAAATTGCAACACCATATTGTCGCCACAACATTATTGTCGCAACCGCCGTAACAGAAAAAATAGGTTGGCGTCCTGAAATTGAAAATTGTTTATGTTTATTGAAATTGAAAAGTAAACAAGTGAGTGCTTTCAAGGTTTTCCATTTTCCTTTTGCCTTTTTTGGCTGGTTTTCGAAATGAGTTAGGATGTGCTGTTGTGTTTCAAAAGTAGTTCATTGCGAAGTGTATTTATTTAGAACTAAGCAGGGCAATGCCTTGTTGAAGTCGTGCCAGTGTTTGTGTTTACAAGCAAGAAACAAGAATATAGAAGGCGGTTGAGGTCGACGTTGCGTCGACTTTGTGAAACTGCGCCACATATTGAAGGCGGTAAATATGGTGTCGATAGTACCTGTTAATCTAGCTCCATAGTTTCTTTCAGGTCGAGATACAAATGTACTGATCTACGTAAAGCGGAGGCTGGCCATGTGTGCAAGGAAACTTTTCAAAATAAAAGAAGCGGTAAAGGCCTTCCGTGATGTGAGTACTAAGCACTGTATTTATATGGAAATTGCAACACCATATTGTCGCCACAACATTATTGTCGCAACCGCCGTAACAGAAAAAATAGGTTGGCGTCCTGAAATTGAAAATTGTTTATGTTTATTGAAATTGAAAAGTAAACAAGTGAGTGCTTTCAAGGTTTTCCATTTTCCTTTTGCCTTTTTTGGCTGGTTTTCGAAATGAGTTAGGATGTGCTGTTGTGTTTCAAAAGTAGTTCATTGCGAAGTGTATTTATTTAGAACTAAGCAGGGCAATGCCTTGTTGAAGTCGTGCCAGTGTTTGTGTTTACAAGCAAGAAACAAGAATATAGAAGGCGGTTGAGGTCGACGTTGCGTCGACTTTGTGAAACTGCGCCATATATTGAAGGCGGTGAATATGGTGTCGATAGTACCTGTTAATCTAGCTCCATAGTGAGTACATGTTATGTACACAATATTAAAACGTACACCTTTCATGTTTAGCTTGTACAAAAAAAAAAAAAAATCTGAATCTGAATCTTGGAACCATTCACTGGATGATGGGGTAGGTAGGTGATTTTAAATCTAGATTAGAAAATGTGAAGTACAGTCTCCCGTACCTCTGTTTGGTATGTGTCACAGATAGACCCTGCAGGATCACTCTCTAAAATCTATAAGTCGTGGATAGGCTGGAATGTTCTGATAAGGAAAATGCACTAGATCACTTCAGAACGTTCCTCGCATTGTAAACAGTCATTGAAAATTGGTATTGAAGTAAAATGTTGAAGTAGTTGTTGTTAATTGCTAATCATTTTTCTCTCCGTTCAAAACTGTTTCATACTATTTTTTTTTAGTTGACCAAGGAGATACCACCTATTATGCATGTGTTGAACGTACAGGAGAACTTGATCGAGGCGTTGCTTGAGATGCAGGCGTACGCTGACGTTCAAGCCGTGCTTGCCAAGTACGACGATATCAGCCTGCCCAAGTCAGCCACCATATGTTATACTTCCGCTCTTCTCAAAGCACGCACTGTCGCTGAAAAGTAAGCCAAGTCATTAGGCGCCTTAATCTATTTAACAAGTACTTTTCTAGTTTCTGTGTGGTGTTGATCAAAACCTGGGTGAAGACGACTTTACCAGGCGCCGTTTGGAATTTTTTTCGGCATTTTTCTCTCAATTATGTCAACTACTATTTTATATTCCGAGTGAGGAACATTCGGAGTGTGATAATTGAAGAGTTATTTCTCAAAAAACAGAACGTTGCTTTTAATACCAGTAAGCTAGACACTTGAGGGTGAGTTTCTCGAAGTGGCGACTGCCATTTCCCCTCGTTGATAGTGTGACGCCTCCAGGTTCCGGTTTGGTAAGATGGAATTCTTAGGATACCGGCGCCCCACCGAAGGCGTCCCCACTGACCCATATCTCCCCAGCACGATGCCAGAAATAAATGTTCACCAAACTAGTAACACATCTGTCTACGATGTTAAAATCTCAATACATTTTTTGGATGCAGGTTCTGTCCAAACACAGCAAGTAAGAGGGGTCTAACCGCAATGGAGCTGACTGCAGTAGAGGCCATTCATAGAGCTGTGGAGTTCAACCCGCATGTCCCTAAGGTACTCGTAAAAATAGTTTCGTTTTTTGACGTTTTAAAAAAAAATTGTTTTGAATCCTGTTAAGACAAAATACCTATGCATACTCTCTTTGTTTACGTTTTTTAGGTCACTTTTAGGTATTTTAATGTTCTGAAATATAATATGTCTTTTTAACGTCAATAAAAAACTTGTCCAAAATTACTCAATCTTAAAATCACAACATAGTTCCGGACGTTAAAAAGACATATTATATTTCAGAACATTTAAATATCCGACAGCGACGATTGTGTGGTCACCCGTTGACAATTTTGTTTTTACAGTATTTATTGGAGATGAAGCCCCTTATCTTCCCACCAGAGCACATTTTGAAGCGCGGTGACTCGGAAGCCATTGCTTACGCTTTTTTCCACCTCCCGCACTGGAAAAACGTGGAGGGCGCTCTCAATCTTCTACACTGCACTTGGGAGGGAACTTTCCGTATGCTACCATATCCACTGGAACGCGGCCACCTGTTCTACCCGTATCCCACCTGCACCGAGTGTGCTGACAGGGAGCTGCTGCCTGGTGCGTTGTGTTCGTTCCTAGAGTGATTGGTGATGGTGAACCAACAGTTCTGTTTTACCAAGACTTCCGTTGTAAGACCTTGGATACGTAGAATGCCACGGAATCTCCCCTCAAAAACCCAGTGTATAGAAAGATACAACCAATTTCCCGCTTTGACTTTGGATGCCAAAGTTGATGCCTTTCTACCCTTGCTGCTGAGTGGAATGGGAGTTATTGAGTAGGTAACAGTTTCTTGAAAACTCATGCGGCGCAATTTTATCCTTACCTACCCAATTAGGTAAAATACACCTGGAAGTACCTATTAAGAATTCTGTTACTTCACCTGATATGAAACTCAGGCCTCGCTAAAGATAATCCTGTTGAATTAGATTTTATTGCTATCCGTATTTCAGCTTTTCACGAAGTGAGTGTCTACCCGAAAAAGGAGCTTCCATTCTTCATTCTCTTTACTGCCGGTCTGTGTTCATTCACCGCTTTGCTGGCAGTTCTTATTCATCAATATCCCGAACCCATGGGCATGGCTGCGAAATCAGTAAGTTCTTTTATTTATTTATTTTTCATTTTTACCTGGAATTCAGTGTCAAGAAATTAGAATCTTATCGTAGCAGAGCTACTACCAGGGTTATTTGTTCGAGATCGCACCCATTGACACAATTGAACATAGAACAGTGAGGTTACTTCACTTACAGTATTGATGAATTTGAATGATAAAAGCTGGAAAAGAATTATTAACTAGATTTATTATCAAGTATTTCATCATTCCAGGTTCTCACCTGGTTTGCCGTTCCCTTCAGCTGCATCTGGGAAAAAATCGAGACTGTTCTGCCGTCAAACCTCTTGCAGCAGTTGTCAAGGGTATAGTTTCACTCAATTTGAAAAGATCTACAAGCCTCCGTTGCCCTTTGTGAGTTTTCGTGATTTATCTTTGTAAGGTTATTATTGATCTGCTCTTCCTATGTACTTCTCTAAAACCGACTGGCTGATTATTCTTTCGTGAGCCTGTTTTGCGCAGTAGCCTGCCCTTCTACAAATTTGAAAGTTGAACAATAGTATTGTCAATAGTGTCCACTGTTTTCCCGGAGTTAGCAAAGGCACTGGTCCAGTCCACAATAGTGGTCTCGTCATAGTTAACGATGTCAGACAAGGAACTTGATCAAGAGCGATTTTCAGATTTTCGAATTAAGGCCGCTTAGTCTCAGGTGATACTTTCGCTCGTTGGGAAGGCAGTGGCTTTTTTCGAAATACTTCTTCGATCTTTTGTTGTCGCAGGGCGTAATTTTTAAATCGCTAAAAGATCCCCGTTCTCATTGCGTGTAAGTACATACACGTGTGAGAATAATTTAAGTAATTTATGGATACCGTTATAGATCTGAATGGAAGTATTAATCTTGAAGTTGCATATTACATGACAGAAATGTGCGTATCACCAATATAATAACTATAAAAAAACATTTATTTCCTTATTTGAGACTTGTTTCGTTCAATAAGTATTTCACCTATGTTAACCACAGGGGCTCTACTACAATACTACAGTGTAGAATTAAAGTATACACACATGAAATACTTGCTGAACGAGACTCGGCAAGTGACTAATCACCTATATGGACGCGTCCTGCAAAGTATCACAACAGTATAAACTACAGTTGGCAACAGATATTGGCGGTTCGTGGAGCACGCAGTTCCAACCATTGTTCTTGATTAGGGACGTACATTTCCGCTGGCATATTATCGGCAGACTTCTCTTCACTGCTAGTAGAGCGCTGGCCCAGTGGAGCCGTCATTGCAATCGATTCGCCCGGCCGACGTAGTAGCAGGCGTCCCACACCCTCACACCGCCGCAAAACCTAACGCACAGTAATAATTTCTCAGTCAACTGACGAGGTAGGGACTGTGGTCTGAATGAATTCTTTGGAAGAAAAAATCCAACCAAATCCCACCACCTTAGCCCGATCTTCTCCATTAACGTAAAATAGGAGAGGTTTTTTTACGTTTTGTTGAAATGGAAACCACGTCGAACCGTGTTATGACATAAATTTTGAAAATGAAAAGGTAGTAATGGAATCACTGACCTCGTGTGTTAGCAGGGGAGTAAGGAGATGTTTGGGCAACTTGACCCGCTCCATGAGCCATGTCGGAACTGCCCCAAAATCAGTGAGCAGCTGTACAGCGCCCCACTCGCTGAACTTGTAACGGTGGAGATAAATGTACTCCAACCAGGACTCACATACGATACGAAGCACCATCGCGGTGGAGGAAACTTGCGCTGTCGGAGGCAAACTGTCCGTGGCCAATAAAACAGGCTTCAGGATACAATCTGAAAACATTAAAAGAAGCTGGTTTTCATATTTCCAGTACCTAATATTGTGCATAATTTTCTCATACTTTATCGTAATTGGGTTGAAAAGGTGGATGCAAACCGAGGTACTTTAGAAGGAAATTTCAACCCAATAATAATGACAATAATTTTAATAATAATCGATGATTTCAGGAAGAATTTCAAGTAGGTAGGCAGATGTCCAAAATGAGTGACTAAGTATTCTCAACAATTCGACCATTTGGTGCTATTCGTGTCTTTACCCTTCGCACACCTAAGTAATTTTCGACATAGTCGCTGGCACAGTCTGGTAGCGGGCCGCTCTGGCGCCAATAGGCCGGGGGTGGGCAAGACATATGGAGGTGAGCCAGGCAGTGCGTGCGACACCCGCTGGCCAGCACCTCCACGCACTCTGCCAACGTCCCTCGCAGCTTGTCAACGTTGGCCCGAACTTCGGACACAAGCTTCCCCCGCATCTTGGCGCAAACCGCCACGTGTACTGAGGTTGTTGGAGGAATCACACCGTGATTAGCCAGCTGGGAAAATTAACGAGTCTGAGTCTGAATATAAACCTGTCAGGGAAGGTCCCTTACAACACAGCACAAACAGAACTTTGGATCTTTTAGAACTGTAGACTGTAGTATAGATTATGTTTCTACATGATGAGGATTTTCTATTGTTCAGTACTATACCTCCAACTTGTTAAGGACATCCAGGCATTTTGTTATGTCTGTGTGAGCGATGCAGTAGAACTGAGCGACATTCCATGTGGCTGCTAGCTGGCGACAGCGACCGGCGGCCCACAATCGTGCCGTATGCACCGAGTGGTCCAGGCGATGTACCACTGGAATCTGCTCGACCAGGGGAAGCTGCTCCAGCGTCAAACACCCATTCTCACAGTCGTTATTCAGTTTCACCAGATCAGCCAAGAGAGCCACGAACAAGACTCCTGTGTGCGTTCCCTGAAACATGAAACCAGGTTTTTAACTGTTCTGTTCTTTTATGAATGAGATTGGTTTGCGTTTATAAGTGCCTTGCCGGAGCCACACAGTTACCTGAGGACCGAAGTCAGAGGTCTCGTTGCTAGTGGCAGCCACCAGAGTGCTGCGAAACAGATGGTCCCACGAAGTTGAGGTGATGTGACAACAGAGAGCGTCCAGCAGGCTGTTGGTCGCTGCCAGCAGAGAGTCCGGTATGTAGTCTGCGGGAGCACAAGGTTATGTCAGCAGCGGAACAAACATCTTGAGCAATCAGTATGATACTATACTGTCAGGGATATCAGTCTCCACAAGTTACCTCCACATTCTCCACTTTTTAAACAAGGATGTAACTGCACGTCACCTTTGTTCGAAACTCTATGACTGAATTACATCAGAACTTCCTTATCTATAGGTAGAATGGATGGTACCTGTTTCTCTGAGACGGGACAGATGATCTCTGAGGTGATGGGCGTCCGAAGGGGCGAGAGGACCCAGGGGGTCTGGGCTCCACCACAACAGTCCATGTTCCAGGTACCCACCCACCTCGCCCCATAGTACGTCTTGATAGTATTCCGCCAATTTTTTCTTCACAGGCCGCTTTACTTGCGGTTCTCCTGTTGTTAAAATAGACAAATGTTGAGAAGTAACTGCTAGAAAATTTGAGATACTCAATTCTCGAAGAAACGAATAGCCACAAACTTGGTGACCGCAGTGTTTATACTTCCGACAAGTTGTACACCGTATAAAATGGACACACAGTCAGAGCTTACATTCATCTGTGAGACCTATCGATACGGCCATGCTATTTTCGCAATCAAAAAAAGTAAGTTTCACTACAAAAATACCCTAAAAGACCCAGGTGCCACTTTTACCCTTATCTGAAGGTTTGACACAGTGCGCGGCGAGCAGCTGGGGTGCGAGTCTTGCAGTGACGCTTAGGAAGGCGGACACGCGTTGCTCCTCCATTTTTAACAGCGCTTGGAGACAAGTCATGGGCTGCTTCCCCCCTCCAGGCTGTATGCCCTCCAGATGCTGCGTGAGGGCTCTGAAAACAAGCTAAGTATCAGGTACTTTAAAGTAAAAATAGGCGTGGCACCATATCTTATATTCAAGGCCGTACCCAGGAAAATATTTCGGGGGGGGGGGGGTTTAGGTACCTAAGTAGCACGAAACTATATTTTCTCCTTCAAAACTTAATTCTCTCTAGTGTAAAGCCGCATAGTTTCGGGGGGGGGGGGGGGGGGGGGGGTTTGAACCCCCCTAACCCCCCCCCCCCCCTGGGTACGGCCTTGCTTATATTTCATCTTTTGTCAGATATTATTTACCACCGTTTCCTCCGTTTCCTTGTAACACCAGTGGGTTGACATTTTCGGACGTTCTACACTTTTTTACACTTCCATAAAAACCTTACTTGGGAATCGAGAAATTTATAAGCCTCTGAAAAGAGAGTTTACAAGCATACCTGAATATTTCTACACTAGTGTCAGATGATACGGAATCTTGCTGTGCGAGTGGTTGCTGTGCAGGATGTGGAGATGGTGGCGATGTACGTTTCGGGGGCTCGGGTAAAGGTGTCGGCACCCCTAAAAACAGGCCATACCGCGTTAAAGCTGGTATTTCGAGACATAATCAGTTATAAATTAATTAATAATTTTAGCTAGTATAGAAAAATATGAAATATCAATAAGTAAGACGGCACATTTGCTTGCATTAGAATAAACAGGCTATACCGGGCGGTAGGTATCCCATCAGGAGACTGTCAAGAAGTAGGTAACTGCTGGTTTCCGCCCGCTTCTGGGCAAGGATCTGCAGTAGTCGGGGGGCGCTCAGTTTTCGAAGGGGGTAGAGAAGCATCGGGCATGTATTGCAGTAGACATTGACACTAGGCGTCGAGGAAGTTATTGCCAGGGTTTCGTTGTATAAGTGTGCTAATCTGAACAGTGAAACAGTTCGTATGTGCTGATCATTTCTATCGCTATCGCTGCGACGATTCAAGTATGGAGGTTGAGTCGTGAGGATGCGCTAGACTGACAGAGTCGATTAACAATTTTAGTTGGACATATCGGAAGTATTTTCGGGGAACTACCTAGTTATTCATTAACAAAAAAAACTCTTTCCAATGTCTATAAATTCTAGAATCTGCCCCGATCAAATGTGAATTCTGGTTCTGACTGGTCAAGTTGAGTAACGTAATCGGGATCTACATCAAATGTCACCTGTCCTGACCTTGTGTGTAGCCTATCCCGTATGATGGCACTTACCGGAGAGTGACTTCAACCAAGTGAGTGTCGAGGAAAGTATTGACTATGTCGTGCAGGAGTCGAGATATGGCCAGACGTTCTACCCACAGTCGCTGCCTCCAGCTGTTACGCTTATGACTGGCCAGGCCTGAGGCGTCTCCCTTGTACATGTTGGCTTTGCCCATTCCGTCTACTACATCCCGAAGGGGTCCCGTGCAGTCCAGCTCCTAAACAGGAACCGCCATTAAAGTTATAGTATATGTACTACAGTTCTGTCCATCATGAAGGGGGAGGTACTGTCTCTATAATGAAAATTACTAACTCCTTGAGCTCCGTCAAGCATTTAGCGCCACGGGTGGCTGTGTTTTACTATTTACTGAGTAGCACAAAATAAGTATACGGTGGTATTTCATTTTAGAGATGATAGTGCTTCAACTCACCACAACGTCCACTGTGACACCTGCCCGGTTCTTGGCTAAAATGGCGCTTAACTTAGCCGCCAATGTTTTAGCCGCACTGTAGAGGGTGCGACTCTCCGAGTAGAAACGCACAGCATCAGCATCTTCTGGTGACAGCCATCGGAAGTAACTGTTATCCACTAAAACATGGAAAAGACTGAAAAGTTGCTGAAACCAAGTGGTTACAAGAGATACATTTTTAACTTTAGAGGTTATAAAATAAAACTGGAGTACAGACAACGGAACAGCAGATAGGTACTCACTGATGGCGTAAAGCGTAAGGACGCAATGGCGTCGTGAAGTGTGCAGAGGTCAGGGTTTGAAAGGGGTGGAGAGGGTGGGACCTGGCACTGCCGTCTCCGTGACTTCCGGGTCAGGGCTGGCGGCATACGGTATTCAATACACAACTCCATAAGGTTGTCAGGGTCACCGATAATAAATGTTGTTCCGTCAGACCCGGTTGAACCCATGTTGAAGCTCAATGAAAATGATAGTAACTGAAATACAACAGATCCTTCCAATACTGGATAGGAGTTTAAAAAATGTTAAGTATCAATTCTCTCGATCGACTGAAAGGTAAAACTGAACATAATAGACTGGTCTATGGGTAGTTTCTGATGTTTTAAAAACGTTTTGAACAAAAACAAACAGAACAGTTTCCAATGACATACTTATAGCTTGTCAGCAAAAAATGGAAACAAATCAGACAAGAAAATAACTAACTAAAATTTACTCTGTCAAAATAAAAGTGGCGTATGTTCTATACCAAAAAATAAAATAAAATTTCAGTGACTTTTCAAATATATTACTGCTCCAGCAGAGCATCAGAATGACATGACAACACTAGCAACAGGTAAGGTAACAGTGACAAATCAAAATCAATCCATCTTTTTAGGAATTAAGTATGAATAAAGCGAAGCTACCCGCTGATTATTTACTGAACAAGTAGCTGATAATGACATCGACGATATAAACCTGCCCGAAAGTAGGAAGCACTTTTAGATTTAATGCCTACCTAAGTGGACCTACCTAATGTACACTGTAGGTTACTATTTCTTTCTATTAGTTAAAAACTGTCTTGACGAGGATTAACTCAACGTAATTTTAGAAGAAACTGTGTTGTTAATAATGATTCATATTTCAATGCTCATTTTCTCCTACCTATGCGTTTTTTTTCGTTGAGAGTTACCAGCATTACTTATGGTCATCAACGGTTCTTAATTACTATTACATTTTCCAAAACGGAAACAAAACGAAATGCAAGAAATGGAATGATAAGTTACAATGAAAATACTGGTTACCTGATACCTGATTAAAAAAAAAAAAAAATCACATCTTTGATAAATTTCTAGATGCCGAACCGTTGCTCCTACATTGGGGTTGATCAAAACTATACCCAGTGAAAAACATGATAAACGAGAAACAAAATGTCACTATCAAGTAGCATCGGCAGTTAAAACATACAATGAAGGTATTTTTAATGGCTGTGATCAAGACACGAGAGGTTGACTGTAACCTTTACAGGCTTAATGTCCGTTCGACTAGGCGGCGGTGACTAGATTAGCAAGTTTCATTTATAAGAGGGATTTTTATTCTCAACAATGAAACTCAAAATAAATTAAATGCAACTCTCCATTCATTTCGAGTTTTGACGGAATACTTATCCATTTGCTCAGTATGACAATGATAATACTCCTTCATGACATATTATGCCGAGGCAATCAACCAATAGAATGTCCCACACTTTATAATCGCCTACTCCATTTACAGGAAAGATCTTGAGGAGGGTTCTCATTTAATAACAAACTGGAGGTATAGTATAGATGCACGGAAATTTAGAAGTTAAACCAAAAGAAAATTCAGATTCCAAATGCTTCAGCCGCTCGGGGCCTCACCCCATGCCCCTCTTTAAATTAGTCCTTCATAATGGTGGGTGACTTCAAGCCCCGAATAAAAACAAACCAGCTTTACGCCATACGATAAATTTTAAAATTAGCAAACAATAAACAATAATATTCCGAAACTTTTGGAACCCCCCACAGTAGCCGGGCAAGGAGTGAGATCCCGAACGACAGGTTTTTAAACCGTTACAACTTGAGTAATTAGGTACAGTGATATGCTCAGTAGCAGGGCGCTGAGTTATGAAGCAAGTAAATCCAAGATCGAGTCTTAAATATCGAGGCTTTATAGGTCACTCTTGTCAGGCCATGGGCTTACCTGTATCCAGCCTTCATGGTCCCTCTATATACGCAGGTGAAGGACGATATCCTCCAAGCACTCGACTTTTTCAAAATACAAACTGCAGGAGCCGTTGAACTCCGTGAAACTACATTGCCATACAAAACACTGAACGCTCAATGTTGCACAAATGTCCTCCACAATTAGAAACGGAACAGCGATGTTCTCACTGGTTAAGAGCATTATCACTTATAGGGACGATTTGGAATTTTTCCGCGCTTCTGAGGTGATTAGGTTCAGGACTACTATCTCTCCTCCAGGTCATATGCGGAGTTGGTCCGTCTCTGTAGGACACTGAAGAGCACGTCAGAGGCGTCGCTGTCACTATCTTCCAGGATGGCGCTGTTAAAAGACTCCTCCGCCAGCAGAGGAGTTCTCAGTTCAGAAGGGTCACCCCTGCGCGAGGTCAGTACCATCTCTTCAACCGTCACGTCATCTGGAACAAAAACAAAAATTCTAATGGATAATTTCGTTTCTGCTACCTCCACCGATAAGGGAATGGCACCAACTTATTGAAGAACGTACATCAACTTACTACGTAGGCATAAGCTCCTGATCGGGGCTTTTCGAAACCCCAGAAATCCCATTTCCATGAATTAGGACCTAGCTTTCACAAGTTGTGGGTTAAGGATGCAGGATTTAGGTGAGTAGGTATTAACAATTACAATTCTGAAAGTATTATATTACAGTCTTACCAGAATCTTGTGACGCGGAAAGCGCCTTGGACACTGTATGGAGGGTTATGCCACCAAGGCACGTAAGTAATCCCAGAACGTTTATAGTACTCAGTTCATCCCCGCTCCATTCAACTGCTAACACAAGCGTGCAAACCTCCTGCAATTGAAAAGGACAATTTTTTAATTATGACAATTCCATCATTTATATTTTGAGGGGTTTTGAGTGAAGAAAAAAGTATTTCAAACCCTAATGGCTACCACTATCGCCAACCTTGATGGTGAGCAAATGTGAATCGCATATTTTGGTATTTTGAGAATGCCAGAATTTTTCCTTGTGTTACCAACTTTCGAGTTATTCGACTTTCTAAACACAGTCTAAACAGACTTTTACAGGTCACACTGAATAAAATTTTTCGTACAGTCGAAATCCCGAACATTCAACATACCTTGGCAATGCCAACGATAGAGAGAGTGAGACTGGACGTGGTGGCTACCACTAAATATTCTGCTAGTTCCATACAGAAGGCGATGCTGGCACCCAGTAGCACGGTCCAAATTGTGCGCCACAGATCCTCCCACTCTCCAAAGTTGAACACCTTGCAACTGCTAGCCACTCCTACTCCTACAAAAGAAATCAAAAGTTCAAAGCAAAAAACTGACACAACTGAAGGTAGTCAGTTCCAGTAGGAGAGGTTCCAGGGTGCAACCCCCCGATCGGGAATCGCACGTATCGTTAGTGGGAAGGGATTGTAGTTCTGAAGGAATGTCATCCTGACTCCAGAATTCCAGAGAAGAGGGCTATTTCAGAATGAAATATTTCGATCATCAATAAATAATCCTTGGTACTCGGCTGACGGTTAATGAAAAATTTCAATAGTCGGTGGACTGCCTCATATTGGAAAAAATCCAGAAAGAAGTGTCCGCTCAAAAATTGTAAGTTTCGGTCTGGAGCGCACCAAAATGTTATGACGAACCTTCAAAAGCCAGAGCGAAGGGCAGAACCATAACAAGCATCCAAGGCTGGACGTGGTACAGCATATCTACGGGATTTTCCAAACCCAGTTTTGCCTTCTGCATAAGCAGCTGAGCGAGTGTCCATCGCAAACCGCTGAAATTTAATATATTATACTATCATAATGTTGAATGTTTATGTTAACGAAACGGTCATTCGAGATAATAATAGTCTGCATTGAAGGAGTAACCCACGCAGTAAGATAACGATGTCATATCAGCGGTGACTTAAGTGAAAGGCTGCCATCAAAGATTTTTGTCCACAATTTTATGGGCAGTGGGCATCATTCTTTGGGGTGTAGATCTCCGAGCCAAAAGTATCTACAATGTTGAAATTACTTACCTTGAAAACGTCGCAAGAAGCACAAGTAAAAACCCCAGCAAGTTGAACTGCGTTGACTTGTATGTGAACATTAGAAGTCCAGAAGACATCATCAAAACTATTACAATAATTCTCCATGACTGTAAATACAAACAATAGCTTTAAATCTGGTTTTAATACCTTAAGGGTGCGTCCCACCATGCCCAGTTAAAATTAAACTGGAGATTTACCATGTTAAATTTAACATGGTAAACATAGGACAAAATCTCCAGTTTAATTTTAACTGGGCATGGTGGGACGCACCCTTAGAAGTTTAGACCGATTTAATAGGAACATGGCAACCGAGCAAATGTACCTATGTACCCATATGTTACTTACCTTTCTCTCGAGTTTAAAAACGAGGGCAAAAATTAAAATGAAGATAATTGACGTCGATTTTGTCATAGTGTACCTGAAAAAATAAACAGATTCTATAAGGAATTTTATTCATAAATGATTTCTCACACTTCATGTTATGGTACTAATGAAATACACACGTCACCTTTTACTTTTGCTATCCATACTGGGGGCCAATCTGAAAATAACCCCAAATACTTACAGAGAGACAGTTATTAGCTCTAGGCCCCAGTTGGAAAACGCCACATCGAATCCACCGGTCAGACCAACTGGTCCAACTTTCTTTAAATAGTCTGACCACTGAAGTGTAACTCGTCTTTTTCCATAGTAGCTCTGATAAATACTGCGTAGGAACGATGCACAGAGGAACTTGAAAACTAAATGTCCGCTCGTCACAAAAAGGGGAAAACGTAGCCGTTGCAACAGCCATCTCTGATAAAATGTTAGACCGATAGATAGTAAGAAATACAGAAAAATCAATGCGGAAGTGGATGCTACGTATTTGATGCAACTTTTGTTACATGATGAGCTTCCAGTATCATGCTTGTGCGTTGTTTTGCCCATATCTTCTTGTTCACTTCATTGTCCCTAAAACAAGGTAACAGTTTTTTACTTTACCTGTATACGGAGTATACGTAAGGTAAAGTATTGTATTCGTGCGGGCCAATTTTCGGCAAACCTCAACTTTGAACCGTCATTGCTCCCAGACCTCAAAAGCGACTGAAACTTGCATATACATTTCGGAAACGTCCATTCCTTCGGAATATGAAAACCATCTCACTTTTTTCCTCCGACCAAAAGTTTGCCCACAGGAATTTTTAGAAGAGGTCAGGTACTCCGTGTCAGTACGTATGTATGTATGTATATGTGTGTGTATGTATGTATGTATGTAGCTAGCTAGCTAGCTAGCTAGCTATGTATGTGGCATTGACCTGGACGGCGCACTTTTCAACCGATTTTCGTCAAAATCGGTAGTGACCTTTCTAAAATTGGAAGAAATCAGAATCCGGAAGCCCAGTTTCCCCCCTTTAAAATTAAGGGGGGTTACCCCCCCAAAACTCCCCCAAAAGGTAGAAAAAAAATATTTGCTCAAAATCGGCTCTAACGATTTTGATCAAATTTTGGACAATTATAGAACAAATAATTACGAATCCAATGATACCACCCACTACCCCCGCATAACTCCCTGGAAGGGGGGAAGTCCCCCCTGGACCTGTAAAAGGGTGAAATCAGTGGATTCAGTTGTTTGTGGTATATGAGTAGTTCTGGATATGACACGTGACAACGGCCATACTCGTCACAAATGGTATATGGCTTATTTCAAGCCTCCCCCCCCCCCCCCAGGGAGGGGGCAATTTTGAGTGACTTTTAAAGTGCGGCTTATGGGGTCTCAAACTGTTCGGGGAAACGTTGTGAAGCAATTTTTTGTATCAAAAAGTTTTTCTGAACGTATCCAAGCACCCCACCCCCTAAGGGGGGTAGATTTGAGTCCTTTGCGAAATATGGGTTGTGGGGGCTCAAAATGATCGGGAGATCGTTCTGAGGCAATATATTTCGTCAAAATGTTTTTTCGCCACCCCCCCCCCCCCCCTATGGGGGGAGTTTTGGTTACTTTCCAAAGTTCGTTGTATGGGGTATCAAAATGCTCGGGGAAACGTTCTGAGGCAATTTATTTTGTCAAAAAGTTTTTCCGAGCTTCCCCATCCACCTCACCTGGTTTTGGGGGCAGTTTTGGGTGGTTGCCGAAGTACGTCGTCTGGGGTCTCTAAGTATTCGGGGGAACATTCTAGGGCCATTCCTTTCGTCAAAAAGTTTTTCCGTCTCCAATCATTTAACCAAGGGTTTTTTTCTAGGAATCACGCAAATAAGCAGGTAAAGTTTTGTCCGACCGTGTCGTACCGCTTGTTTTAGATGGGGTCACTGTAAAGAGGCCAAACCGTTGGGAAGACGAGGCCACGAGTGACCCAACGTGCCAAAATTCGTTTGACTATCCCTTAAAATGGGGGCGGACAGAGTCAATAGTCCATCTGATGGGCAACAATACTCTGTGACTGTTTTCCTGATAATACTGATTGGGGAGATACCAGAGGGCTAAATACCAAAATAAGTTTTGTTTAAAAAATGCAGAACTTCTGGCCAGAATTCTTATTAATGTTCTAGGTCTAAGACGACCTGCCTCATTGCTAATATTTCACAGGGGCAGCTTCAGGGGACAGGGGGCTAGCCACGAAAAATAATGACCCATATGGTAAAGTGCGATTGTAACCGTAACCCCTAGCTAGTGCAGAGCCCGCCTCAAAGTTGCCTTTGACGGGATGAATAACACTACCTACATGGCAGACAAGACGGTAGATACGTAGGTAGGTCCCGAAAAGTATAGTACTTGTACTTATAACGTCACTTATCAATACGTATGCAAATGATATCACACCTTCAGCAACAGTCAAAACGAAAGCTCCTGCAACTAGTATTAAATCAATGAAAACACATCGAATAACCAAAAATATCGCTAAATCCTCAAACTTTAAATGATTAGTTTATTATGTCTTACTCACCTGAAATATGCTGCCTACAGCAGGTGTCAAATCCCAGCCCAAAACATATGTATTTGTAAGGTGAGATCAAAAATTTTTGTCAACAAGTCAACAAATCACAAGTGGGCCATAGCAAATTTTGAGTACAGCAAATTAAACGCCAGCAAATTTCCGTTACGGTTGTCGTTATTACTTCTGCTGTTTGTTTCTGTACATATTAAGTTTATAGCTATCTAGTTTTTATAAAAATGAATTTATCTGTATATGAAAATGTTACTCCAAGGAAACAAAGTGAATATTATGGACATGAAGTGATAAGTCTTATAATCGACGACATCACCAAAGTGCTGGGCGAGTGCAGACCAGTGGCGTACTGCCCGTTTTGTGTATGCAGTTTTGCGGACAAACAGTTACTTGAAACACATTTACGCTCGAGCCATTTCTCATTTTTATGGGAGCTTACAAGCAGGAGTATTGGGCTTGATGTCTGTCCGTTCTGCAGTGCTAAACTCTCAGGCCACCACCTTATTGCCAGACACGCCCTCTTGCATCATGGCAACGTTCTCGTCGACGCATTCTTTTCCAAAACCCAGGGAACGATTCATTGCTTATTCTGCCAAACCTGCGCCGACCCAAAAAGCATGATCGACCACCTAGAAGAGTTTCATATTTTGCAGTACAATGACTGGTTCAAAGTAAACTTCCAGATTCAGCCAGGCGGAATAACTGGGCTGGTGCAAGTGTCCAACAAGTGCCAGAGTAGTGTTGGAGTTGATGTCGAGGAACTAAACTTTCAGTTGGGACATTTAAAAGTCAAGTCTTCACCTAAAGCTGTGAAATCCATTTTGAAGACTTCTTCGGCCAATGAAAAACGAATAGCCAAGTTACCTGTTCGCCGGATTCTCACCTTTGATGATGAGAATAAGGAAAATGATGGAAGCCCCAGTAGACTTCTTCGCCCCAAGAGCAGTAGCAAGAGGGACTCCAGCCGATTTTCTGGGAGCAGCTGGACGTCAGCTCTCCAGAACTGCCGTTTCCAGTGCGGCAAGTGCTCTCTCTTATTCCCCAACCATACTCACTTACTACTTCACGTTAAGAAAGAGCACAGGAAATTGTCGCTTAATTTGCTTCATCCCTTCTACCAATGTGCTTTATGTGGCGCGAAGTTCTTCAAAAGTTCTTATTTGAAGAAACACAGCTCTATCCATTCTCTCACCAAAGTGCGATAAGTACCTAGGATCCTTACGTATTGTAGGTAGGTACCGTACTATATTAAGCAGACACCAAAAAATAACTTCTTGCCACTGAAAGGGCAATTGAATTATATGGTAGGCTCAAGAAGGTTAGTATTGTATTATACCAACCTTGCTGTCAACCGGAAAATCGGCAATAGTCATGATCTCATGATAAATGATACTATTTAAGATAAAATATCAAGAAAATTTCGTATACCTTAATAATAAATATTGTATATTCTATCAAGTACAAAGGACATGTCATTTTCAATTTTTGGTAACGTACCACCTCTCCACAATCTTCCAATCAACAAATGGTGTGTAGTTATTCGTTGATTTCAGGAGCATAAAAATTGAGCACTAGTGTTTGGACTGCAAGCCATCGTCCCCCTGTCGAGTGAGGCTTGGCTGAATGACTAGTCAAAGTCTTGTCACTTCAGAAGGGGCGTGGTCCGAGCGCCGAGGCTGTGCCCCCTTGTAGGGTCCCACCAAATGAAACCCACCCTGCTGGTCGAGACAGTCACAGCTCATGCTTGTGTCCAGCAGCAATTCTGTCGTACTGTCTGTAGTCGATAACTGACGGCATACTTGAACACTATTGGGTCGAGCTCCTTTGTACACAACCTGACAACAAGATCATGAAATAAGTTGAGGACACAAACCCTTAATTCCTATGTTAACTTATGGTTATTATGACGTTCTCCCCCCATGTCTAATACTTAAATGCAGGGTTTCTTACTTTTGAGAAGTGGGGCATGGTTGTTGTCTTGGAGGTAACTGGAGGTGGCGTTTTACCTCCAGCAGCTGCGTCGAGATAACCGTAGCCAAACCCGTATCCTCCATACGCTTTGCTGGTTAAATTATCCCATGATTTGGGCTTTGCGGGATTGTACGTTTGGTAACTGAAAAAAAAAATTAAATATTTTAGGAATGATCGAAAAATCTTCTTTGTGATTAAACTGATTAAAGGGCCTCTCAAGCTGATTTCTGATCAACACAAATCAGGAGCTGCAGACGCCGCTGATTGGACCATGTGTGGCGAAGAAAAGCGACGCCTGGCCCAGGACCGGTCTACCTTAGACAAACAGTTGTGGACAAGCCCATTACATGGGTTGTAGCGCCATGGCGTAAGTTAGAGCCCTCAATCTGAATCCTGTCTTAATTTAAACTAGGACACCACACCAGTCGGGAGTGAAGAAGCTGAAAATGCAAGAATAAGCGAATTCAGAAAATTCTTCCAAAATGAAACTGGAAATGAGGTAAAATTCTCCCCCAACAAGGTTCGTGTGTTCTAGTTGAATGGCCGATCCGAAAGCAGCAAGAGTAAACTTTTCTGAATTGGATTGAATACTTCTTTCATGTAATCGCAAATTTTATTCTATCCGAAAAATAATCCATCTAAGGCTGGATTAAGCTAATTTTGGAATTGAATTTACCCAAATTTTTTTCTGTTGCGTTGCTAGGTAAATAAAGTCAGAATTTTATTTTTCTAGCAACGCATGGCAACCTTACAGAAAAAATTTGGGTAAATTCCATTCCGAAATTAGCTAAATCCAGCCTAAAGCTTGGTGGCTGTAGAAAATATATTGCTACAAGGGACTGAGTGTACCGAAAGTGAAATAGCTTCGTTACCTGCCAGATTGGTGTTGCGTTTTACTACAGCTTTTGCTCGAATGTGGGCGTGAGGTTTGCTGCCGTTCACTGCTGTCCCATAAGGTGTCCGTGCTGAGAGATGTGCTATAGGATACTATGCTGCTCCCATGTGGGCTCATGTCACTGAACCCACTAGTCCCAAACCTGTAAATACACATCAAGTCTACAGTATATGCGAAAAACATCGCGGGGAATCGGACACTACGTTTAGCTTTTGAGGGGGCAACTTTGCTTGCTAATATCTGACTTGCACATTCTTTTTACTTAATCAAGGCTGTATGTGGTCACATTTGTGTAGGCTCATTCCCCATTCTCACAAATTCTGTAACCAACCACGGACATTGTAACTGCAGCCAATAAGGAACCTCGATCGAGTCCGATTATCAATGGGAGTTAAAGGTGCCAAGCTCTGAATAGGTGAATGAAAATAAAGGATAAGGGTCGCTCAACTTCAATTACGAAACTATTGTCTTTCAGCTTGTTGGTACTATTGTAGGTAGGTGGCTTTGTTAGTTGCTTATTATAGCTGTTGGGTTGTAGAACACCTGTCACTGTGACCCTACTATTTGTATAGGTGTCTTTGCGTCACAGTCGCATGGCGACGCATACTGATCGAGTAGGACAACCAAGGTTCTAGAAATAAGTGTTGTCATTTACTCCAAATACCTACCAGGCATGAATCAAGTTACTTGTCCTTCTTCGAGTGTATCGTTTTACCCTTGATACGACTCAAGTTTACGTTAGAGGGTAGATTCCTCATTTGTTCGTTTTTGATAACTCATTCTCCTCTCCTCCACCTGCTCCACAATGTCGCGACCGTAATTCGTCTATTCTATTATCTATATCTATCGTCTCACCTAAGATATTTTTCTGATCTGGGTTTGGGAGTAGAATGGTTGCTGTGCTGCTGAGTGGCTTGCTCTTGTCGATGTTTATGCCGAGACCTTCTCCGAGCGGATGGGACGCACTTAGGCTGGCAGCATGGGCTGGCTAGATCGTACGCTTCCAGGCTGTTGTTGTCCTGCTGCCCGCTTGCCTGGATGCAGGGATTGCACAGCTGACGATGCTGGTGTTTGCCGCTCTTACCACCAGGCTTCCCAGCTCGATTCTCCTGCAATGGTTGAGGCTGCTGACCTACAAAATATTAATCACAAAATTTCAAGTTTAGGCAGTAGGTGGCCCAAAGGCACATACGAGAAATGTAGCTACTAGCCGACGCTGATTGTTTCGCGGGTATAACATCCGCACTTCACTGTTCCATTGGTAAGAGAAAGTTCAGCTCATCGAGAAAACTGCTGAATCCATATCTGACGAGCCTAGAACTAGAGCTATCCTCTCCCAAATACAGCTAGGGGTCTACATGAAATTAAAACATTACCTCGCTGTCGTGGTTGTGCGTCTGCTTTTACAACAAAATGACGGACATCACCCTGGCTCCATGTGACCACGTATTCATTATTGCGGGCTCCAGCTGGCAACACGTACTGATAGCGAGGATCCAGGTAGTGATATGACAGGAGCAATTGTCGTCCAGTCACGTCCTCTATCGATGCTGCTGGGGCTGGCGCAGTGGCAGCAGCAGCTGTAGATCCACCTTTCTTCCTTGCAGGCAAACTGTGTGTCTTCCACCTCCCCTGAAGTATTTCCCTCTCTCTCGCGCAGAGTCGGTCCAATTCAGCGGTTCTATCTTCCAGTAATTTCTGTAGATGAAGATATCTGGAAAAAATCATCATCCTTGTTAACTAGTTAATTACCTATTGGTAGGTATGTACAAAGCAAATAATGTACCCCACAGTGAAATTTAAGTGGTTGTCTCATTTGAATATGAAGGAGATTCTCAATGCTGGAGTGCTTGGGGATCAAGGGCTGTTAGCGTGTTTGACGGGATCAAGATACCACGCTTCCCAATCGCCCACCGTTATAGCGTCTAGTAAACCAAATCGAGCCCAGAATTTCAATAACAACCGGTATGAACCTAAACTATATCCTCCAATTCGGTTGAATAAAAGTTGAGTACCTACTTAATCCAAAATGGCAATGATAAGGGCGATAATTGACACTAATAAGCAATTAACTAATATGATGAGAATTTGAGCTAGACAACTTGACATGCCTCACGTGGAGCTCGACTTTGCGCACACAGTCCTCGAAGAGCACGACCATACGCATCCGCGGCTCACAGTTCTTGATAAATCTCACCATGGCCTTGTGATTCAGCTGGAACCAATCAGCCGGTCAGATGCCAATTAACGTTAAACGGATGATGACCTTATTACAGTCATCAACTGAGCCCGATTAAGTACACCTACCTATTTAAAGGTATGACTCATTACTTTGCCGATATCAGGTGACATGTACCTATAAACATGCATGTTTGTGATGATAACGGCACCGGAAAGTCCTTCAAAAGTGCTATACCTACTTCAATCTTTGCACACCGGATGAATTGTATCGCTGAAGCTGGTGGAATGACATTGGCTAGTTAGTTATTCTGAGTTCAGAATGCTCTAAAGGTTTGGGCAAACTCTCAGTTTCTATGTTCCCGAAACTAACCTGGATGCAGATCATAAAAACTTGGTGGTGGGAGGTGATCACAGGTTTTGCCTTCATTTTGTTAAAATAGCAGAATGAATCTACTTACTTATTCACTTCACACGCTAAAAAGACGGAAGGAAGTGAAAATGAAATGCTTTACCTACTGCCGTCCTATACTGGATGGGTGAATTTTATACTGGGATTCTACAAACTTTTAACTAGGTACCTAGGTACTTTTGTTAAAAGATTATATCACCCTTTGTTATGTTTTACACCAGCTAAGAGGCTCATTCAATAACAAAAGAGTAAGTAAGCTGAACTCTGAAGGCATGAATTTCCCCTCACCTTCTCCATGTCGTGTCCATTTATGGAGAGAATGACGTCACCCTCCCGCATGCCGGCTCGGTAAGCGGGCCCGTCGTACTCAATATAGTCCACGTACGTTATCACTTCGATCTCGTGCTCCTTTTTATAGTGTATCCCATAACTCTGAACAGTAAAAAATACAATGAATGGTCAACTTGAGTCAATCGACCTTATCGCATATGAGCCTTTACAAACTACGGAACGTTCCATGTTTTTCCTTCAATAGCCCATGCTAATGTTGCAGTTTCTGCTATAAGGCTACATTACAAGTATATGCGGAGCAAGCTATGACATCTAAATAAACACCTCGGTTTGGGACACCCCAGAAATCCTAGAATTTAAAAATGACACCTAAATCAGACCTGAATTAACGTTACGTTACACATCACCGTTTGCCTACTGTGGGAAAAATACTGTAGACAGGCTAGGGTCAAGGTCAGGGGGGGGGGGGGGGTAGGGGGGTTCAAACCCCCCCCCCCCCCCCCCCCCGAAACGACACGGCTTTACACTAGAGAGAATTAAGTTTTGAAGGAGAAAATATAGTTTCGTGCTACCTAGGTACCTAAACCCCCCCCCCGAAATATTTTCCTAGGTACCCACCTGTAAAGTAAATCCACAGTTATCACTTATCTTCTCAATAATGATTGTGCGCCGCCTGCGATCCTCCTCGGGTTTAGTTGCTGTCACCCGGTCAGGCTTCATCCGCTCAAGGATCTGGGACTGAAAAAGTATAGAAAAAGAGTCTGAGTTGTGTAGGAGGATTTAAAATATTTCACTCGTTCAGTTTCCATCCTTACCTACTTTCTTGTGTCTCCCAGCGATGAAAACTGGGTCACACGTTCAAAAAAGCACCGGACCCAAGGAACCTATACTTACTCCCATGAGGCAGTCTAACTGCATTAAAGATTACATATTTTCATACGATTACCACACACCTCAGAGAAACTGACCTGTCCGTGGTCCGGACTGTCAGGAGTGGAGGATCGTCGCACACTGTGGCTGCGGGCCATACGCTCGCACAGCTTCGGGGACGTCATGCCGAGCTATACCCGCTGCCAACTGAGCTGTGGGAGGTGAGCGCTGTCGCCAGCGCCGACGTCACTCTGCGCAGGTCTCTATCGAGTGCACTCTATAATGATCCCTATATTTCTGTGGATAGCTCACGTACGAAATAGTTAATAAGCCTATCATAAGCGGAATGTTATTTCAAAACGTAACTATCCGGCATCTTTCTGTTTTCATAAAAAGGGAGTTCAAGTTAATTCATTTTTACCTCCTGTAGAACAGCAACGATAAGAAAATTTGTTGATATTAGGTACTTGATATTGTAGATTTGGATCAAATCAGATTTGACTCAGGTTCATGAAAACGACCCCAAAATTTAATCAACATAAATATTTTTCTCAAAATCATCCCCAGTCAAGAAATGTCGCATTTCGCTCAGCTGTAAGGTGGCAAAAGGTCTTTTTGAACATCAGCGTTGTCCACTCCAGTGTGTTACAACGCTCACTGGTAGATACCGTGTACAGTATGGATCCGCGCACGCTTCACCACACCACATATTGCTCCTAGCTCCCCCCCCCCCCCCCCCCCCTGTTGTTCACACAATGGCGTAGGAGATAGGGAGATTTTATTAATGAGGAAGGGAGACGGCTCGTATTAAATTAACGTCTGGGAATTTCCCTAAGGTACCAGCTTATCATCTTGTTCCACCTAAGTATGTCTTTAGTTCTAGAAACAGATTTTTTTTTTTTTAGTTTAGACTTGAATAAATGTAGACCTATATAACTCCATAGGGCGACCTCGAAGATTAAGCCTTTTAGGTAGAGGTTACGAAATAATAAGAACGTTGGGACTCCCTTCTCCAAATGACTCTATGTAGGTACGATCAATAAATTTACCAATGCAATTTTTTTGTTCGACCTATAAAAGCTTTTAGGGGCATGGTATAACGGTCCAGTACTGGCCAAATCCCCATCAGGCCAGCTGACCCTCAATGAAAGAAGAATCTCGTATGTGCGCCACTTATTTGTTATTTGCTGAGGTTGGAGGGTTCTCGGCTTAATGTAGACAGGAAATGAAATCTGAGCCTGGAGGGGTGTAAGTAATCTCACAGCGAGTTTTTCGCTGAAACGCTCACGTCATTACTTATTAAACTGCAGTCGTACGGAAATTCAAGTGAGCCGAGCAGTCCTTTCAGAACCATAACAGCTTTTTAGAGATTTTCGAAGTACCTAGACAGGTAGCAGCAAAATCGTACGGTATCCGCTTTCTGAGGAAACTGTTGTGTGTTCATTTATTTATTCCGAAACATAGGTAGGTAGGTAGATTATGACTTTTTAACGCCAAAAACTATTTAACCGATACTGTTTTTCAGACCAAAGGAATATCCAACAGTTACCTCAGAATGGGCATTAAAAAACGTAAAGAAACAGCACTGTGCCGACAGGCTACAGTAAGGAGGTAGGTATTGGGTAGGTAGGTAGGGAATTTCGAGGCAAGTCCTTTCGTTATTTTGAGCGTAATGTAGGGATAAGACCTTACCCATGCATAAATTCTTGAAAATAAGGATACGAGTGAATATTGTATAGCAACCATTCGTCCTGCGCAAACGCTCACTAATCTTCCTAATAAACCTCTTCTGGATTCTTTCAAATGGCATTGGCATCCCCGATTACTTCAGATTAACCTCCATGTCACTACTCATTAAGTAAGAAGTGATTGTAGATTCTTATCAAGCTGGGAATCATGAAATCTACAGCAAATCCGTGAAGTGGAGCAACTCGACTCAGAGCGAGTCAGAGCAGAGTCAGCGAAAACTCTGGAACATATCCTTCCGGGTGATGGCACAGACGGAAAATCAGCTTGAGCTTTACGTGGCTGTACTCCCAATTTCACGATGGATTGATAGATTTTGCCCACCCTGGATGATGTGTTGCCACTGTAAAGCAACTAAAGTCACGGTCTTACAATGCACGGACGGAAATTTCTTCCAAGGGGAACCAGTAAAACCCAATTAAGTAATCTTCCAAGAAAGAAATTTCGCCCAAAACCACCACCACTACAACCAGAACCACCCACTCGAAGCATGCAAAAAAGGTTCAAGACTAAAAAAAAAAAAATATATATATCCAGTAAAATATGGAATTAATAATCAAATGAAAACTCAAAGTAGGAGTTATCGAACTGGTGCACTCGAATGTAGCCGTCCTCGCCTCCACTGCTGTAGCTCCTGCCGTCTGGGTGAAAGGCAACAGAGTTGATGGGTCCGAAATGACCTTTGACCCGGCCAAATTCCTCTTCAAATACCAGGTGGAAGAACCGTGAGTCGAACTTGCCGATACGGGTTGAAGTAGTAGTCACGTCCATAGCGTCCTGGCCACCACCCAGCACCACCTGTATTAAGACAGAATGTTTGCATTATGTGATGAAACATACCGCAACCTATCATACCATAAGAATAAGTAAACTCATTAGCTTCTGTACAGAGAACCATAATACTCTATAATACTACTGCACAGCTTTCTGGTAAATTAAGTCTGCAGATAAAATGCTGGTTTGTTGACGTTCCTCAATGACACTTTCTGAGGAAACTTTGGGTATTTATTTGTTCTGAAATATGTTTCTTTAAAGTCATTTCCCCTCCACTAATGTGTGCATAATGATAAAAAATAAATAGGTAAAATAAAAACTCTTACATGGTCCAGTATAGGGGAGATTGCAGCGCTATTGACAGGTCGTTCCGTTTTATATGTTTTTAAGCAGAAGAGACTTTCAGAATCAAACAATTTGGCTGTGTTGTCCTTTGATGCAGTAACAAAGAGAGTATTGTCTTTGTTCATCTGGATGTCAATGATGGGCCCAGTATGATCTTTAGTAGAGACAATCATCTTGCCATTCTGTGGAAGTGCAAAAAACAACCAAATTAGTAAAAATTTTCAGTTTTTATAAGTAGTACTAAGTAACGTATATCTGAAGACTAACGAAACAATTTTAGCGCATTATGATGCAGCAGTTAAAACATGACGGAGGCAGGTTCACCAGGTGTTTTCCTATTAGTCGCATTTACCTCAATTCCTGCTGCAACATGTACTCGACATCGGCCAAACTTTGTTCGGTTCCTGCGAACACCTACGCCTTTGGGCTACTGCCAAAGGTAGTAAGCACTTAAAACATTTGATACATAATTTTTCATAAAAAATGTAATCATTGAACGTCAGGAAACCTTACCCTCATGTCCCATTGCTGCAACATTCCATTTTCGTGGCCTGTAATTATAGTTTCATCAACTGCACCCCAGACCAGAGACGTAATTTTAGGGCTGTCAAAAGTCATTTTAAAAATATCTCCAGCTGATTCAGGATTGCGGACATCAATGACAAAAAGTTCACATGGATGTCTCCCTTGTTTGTCCGTTGAGTAGCAAGCCATGTTGCCTGAATAACTGAACTGGCAAGCGCGCACTGATGTGTTAGTACCGATCTTCCCAACAATCTAAAAAAAAAAAACAATTCAGGTTTTTAGCAGGGAGCTACTGAAGCGACACTACGTCTGCCAAAAGCAAAAGTAACTACAAGTCGTACGAGGTTTGACGAGTGACACGGCGCAAGTGAGGACGGGCCATACCACATCAACTATTGCAGGTATGCGAATAACTACCTTGCCAGTCTTGCAGTCCCACAATAGAAGCTGGTTGTCAGCAGCTCCAGACATGAATTTCGTAGTATCCCAGTTAACATCGATTCCCCAGACTGCTCCTTCATGACCAATGAAGGTTCCTAGACGTTCTCCATTAAGTGAGTACCATACATTGGGCTGCTTATCCTTCGCAGCAGAGAACAACAGGTCCCCCTCTCGGTTGTACTTGATCTGTGTTATGGCACGCTCGTGCCCATGTAACATAAGAGGTTTCTGCAAAAAAAAAATAACAAATAGGAATCAATGACAATTGACTATTAGATGGACAACTCGGAGTGAAAAAAAAATGAACCCATCGTCAGCATGTAGGATGGTTCAGGGGTACCAAGTAGAACAAATCTGTTGCCTACTAATTGCTCGCCGGAGGGATAGTTGTAACAATTAAAAAACACTTTCACCAGAATTTTCAATTTTGACCTAATTGGATTCATTGGACCAAAGTTGCACCACTTACTAGCCTGTTTCTACTGTCAAGAGGAAATAGCAAAAATGTTCTCCGTAGGACTGTAGTCAGTGCGGTCGTCATATGGCCTTTGTAACCTTCTGTAATAGTCAGACGTTTGAAACATTGATGCCTAGACAAATAAATAAGCTATTATTTACAAACTTTAAAATTTATGGAGAACTTACCATTTTATTTATATACTGGAAAATTCCGCATATGTTTAAAAATAAATAACCCTACTTGGTTTTACTTCCTCAAAGAATCGGAAAGCTTGTCATCAACTATGAACCAGAGCAAAAGTATCTGGTGCCACGTTTTTGCTGTAAATAGTCAAATTTTCGTCTGCTTCCAAACATAAACATTTCAAATTTTCATTTAAAAAATTATAATGTTAAAAATACTTGATTTTAGTTGTCGTTTGCAGATCGGGTTGATTTCGAAAACGTGTGTTAAAGGTGAGCGATTCATTGGTCCGCTGAAAAACTTTGCGGAAAGGAAAGATCACACATATTTATAATTTTTTACCTGAGTAAGTTCTGACTGGGCCTGTCTCCAGGTTTGTCTTGCGGGTTTCTTGTAACAGCTATATTTTTCAGGTTTGACGCGTCAGAATATTCCGACTCGAACGTTTAGTGCCTTTGCTGCATCCCGAAAAGTAATCAGTGAATACCGTGGTGTTTTGGCATTGCTCCATCGATCAGGGTTGCGAGATGTTAGACAATTGTCGAGACAATTCAGTACCAGCAGCCAGCGACAAAACCAGAACCCAGATGACCCAAACAAGAAACCCAATAAGGATGAAGAAGACGGAAAAATTTCTAATCTCCTGGCTAAGGCCTTCTTATGGATCTTGACAGCTTACATGCTGACAGTATTTATTTCGTTAATGTTTCCCTCAACGTCTCAGCCAGAAACCGTGCGATACGTATCATGGAATGAATTTATTCACCACATGTTAGCGAAAGGAGAAGTCGAACAAATTATCGTACGGCCTGATGTAGACATTGTCACTATAATTCTCTACGACGGTGCTGTTATAAAAGGCAAAAAGGTAAGCAGCTTTTCGTATGCATTTAGTGTAAAAAATACAGAATAACATCGGCCGACAGAGATGCACCTTTCGTTGAGGAATACTAACTATTAGATGCATTCCTTCTTTTTTTAGATTGAACATAAAAGCTTTCATATGAATGTAGTGGATGTGAATAAATTTGAAGAAAAGCTGCGGGAGGCAGAAGCACGGTTGGGAATAAAACCCGGTTTGGGAGTCCCAGTTTTATTTGAAAGAAGTTCGGACACTGCTGGAAAATTATTGGCATCTCTCATTGTGGCTGGATTGTTGCTCTCCGCTCTGTCTCGAGGAAAGGGACTTCGAACACCTCTGAGTATGGACTCATTTGTAAGTAAATCAGAAAACAGCACGTGGTACTGAAGTTGTACTACATTGTGGCGAGGTCAAGGGGAAAGCCTCTGAGCTCACCGTTAACCACCGATAAGTTTTGGAAAAAGTTCACCAATTTTACTTTTGCATGTGTAGAAGTTGAGGTTACGTCAGCGACAATAAAAGTACGCCACAACATGCAGACACTTATACCTTGAATATTTTTCCAGACACAAATGGGGAGAGCAAAATTTACACTGGTCGACCCTCTCACTGGTCCTGGTAAGGGAGTTAAGTTTGAAGACGTGGCCGGCCTGAAAGAAGCCAAAATAGAAGTCATGGAGTTTGTAGATTACCTTAAACGGCCCGAGCGCTACCAAAACTTAGGAGCTAAAGTACCGAGAGGAGCTCTTCTCCTGGGGCCCCCTGGCTGTGGAAAAACACTTCTTGCTAAAGCTGTTGCAACGGAGGCAAATGTTCCTTTCTTATCAATGAACGGTTCAGAGTTTATGGAAATGATTGGAGGGCTTGGAGCTGCTCGAGTAAGAGACCTTTTCAAAGAGGCGAAGAAAAGGAGTCCCTGCATAATTTACATTGATGAGATTGACGCAATCGGTAAGAAGAGGAGCTCTATTGGCGGAGGGGATGGGGGGTCGGGGGAAGGGGACCAAACCCTGAACCAGCTTCTAGTCGAGATGGACGGGATGGCTGGGCGACAGGGCGTGCTACTTCTGGCGTCCACAAATCGAGCAGAAGTCCTCGACTCGGCCCTTCTTCGACCTGGCCGCTTTGATCGCCACATCCTCATCGACTTACCCAATCTAGACGAGCGCACTGAAATTTTTGAAAGACATCTTTCGGTAAATTGACTCTCTTTGTTCCTGTTACTTTTTATTTTATTTATTGTTTCCATGTGGTGTTCTACCGAAGGCTGTCGAAGCAGGTGACCAGTAGGTGGAGATAATTGTTCAGCTTTTGTTGTTGGCTCCGGATCCAGACCTAAACTAGAAGACGTGGTTTGATCCATTTTTGTGACTGATGTTTAGTTGTCATGTACTACTCCTGAAGTCAATGGTTTGATGGCTGATGGATCTGATTTGTGGTCATTAAATACACACGAATTTTGCAGGGTCTGAAGCTGGAACGAGAACCAAAAGTCTACTCTCGCCGGCTTGCACGCCTCACGGCCGGGTGCAGTGGAGCGGATATTGCCAATATCTGTAACGAGGCCGCTTTGCTAGCCGCACGCACTGCGCAGAAAGTTGTGCGAGCTGCAGACTTGGAACTAGCCGTGCAGCGAGTGCTGGGCGGGGCTGAGAAGCTTTCTACTGCCATTCAACCCGAAGAGCGTGAGATGGTTGCCTATCATGAAGCTGGACACGCCATCATGGCTTGGTTGTTGCCGTACACTGATATTCTCTTAAAGGTATTAATATTACTTTACTCACATTTTGAATCTAGTTCAATGAGTTACGTGCAAATATGTGCTTGGTCTTTGATTTCTTCATATCTTTTTCCAGGTCTCCATAGTTCCTCGAACTTCAATGGCTCTTGGCTTCTCTCAGTATGCCCGCTCCGAGCAGTATTTATACACGAAAGAAGAACTTTTGGACAGAATGTGCGCTGCATTGGGTGGACGAGTAGCGGAGTCTCTTACGTTTAACCGAATTACTACGGGTGCACAAAACGATCTTGAAAAAGTAACGAAAATGGCGTACTCCCAGATAAAATACTATGGTATGAGCCCTGTCGTAGGGCTGGTGTCGTTCCCTGAAGAGGACAATAAAGAGTCGAGGCGGCCGTACAGCAAACAGCTTGCAGCTCTTATCGATGTGGAAGCCCGTCGGCTGGTGGCCAGTGCTTACATGCGAACGGAGGAAATATTGAAAGAAAACAGGTCAAAACTAGAGAAGGTAAGGAACCTTTTTGTGCCAGTTTTATCACAGACGGTTTTATCATTAATTTTAGACTTCAGTCAGTGGCATAACACTGGATAAGAAAGGATCCAGCAAGATAGAGTGATTCGTTTAACTTAGCTCATGGCATTAAATTTCAGCGTTAATTATTAAGGGCATCTACACCGTCGTGTGTTTGTTTTGTACGTTTTTTTTCTCTACATTTTTTGAGTATACTATTGGATATTTAAATGCTCTGAAATACATGTAGGTATAATGTATATCTTTTTAACGTCATAAATTAACAGGCTATGTTGTGATTTTACGATCGGTTGTTTTCAGACAAATTTTTTGTTGACAGAAATCACTCGATCGTAATAGGTATCTAAGTTGTAATATCACAACATAGTTTGTTAATTTTGGCCGTTTAAATGTCCAATAGGTTCCTCATAAAATGTGCATAAAAAACGTAACAAATAGCGAATGTATGTTCGACCTTAACTGATACAGAAACTAAAAATATTCATAAGAATCCTGAATAATTGTCGTATGGTGCTGTTTTTCTTTGCTTGCAAAAAGCATAAAATGTCTGGCTTTCCAGGTGGCTAAAGCCTTGTTGGAGAAGGAAACGCTGAACTATGACGACGTGGAGAAGCTGATTGGACCTCCCCCGCTCGGGAAGAAGGCGCAGGCTGGAGTTGAATTGACTGCGCCTTACCCTGAGGACACACCGCCGCCGACTCCTCCGGAGCCACAAGCCTCCCCGACGTCTCCCTAGGCCCGCCACTTGTGTTGAGTGTTGAGTAAGTATAGCCTTCAGTTAGCCCCATGTATCCCTGTCTAAAAACGCTTATTTAATTTCGAAATTAAATAGATTATTATGAAAGACTTATCTCTCCCAATAAATGTTGAGTTACCTCCGCGGGGAGTTACCTCGATGTTGTTTACAAGTTATGAGTGTTCTTGCAGTAATAAAGTTCTGGTTTGGAAAAAAATGCACAGATTTCGTGAATAAGCAAGGAAATTTTTCAAGTATTTCAAAAAAAATTCCATGTTTAGAATACGTACTAAATTCCAAAGCGAAATACGAGTAGGTATATCCAGCAGTTTCTTTGGAAAAGTATACCTAGTTGAAAAGTCATCTGAATACTGAAAAAAAAAACTTAGTTGAGAACGTGAGTAAGCTTAAAGATATAGGCCCACTCCACTAGCAAGTCAGCTTTCTCTGGCATTGTAACCGTAATGGACCCATTTTCAACAATGTATGGGAGTGCGTTGGAAGTGTCGGCAAGCATAGTAATGATGGAGTCGTTGCTTAGCTGCGGGGCAGTTAACACCAGTTGTCCGTTCTGTGGCCATTTTAGTGCTGTTGCATATACCATCTCGTTCTTCTTCGTATACCTGAAATTAAAACAAATTAGGTTTTTTAGGTTGAAGTTATCTGTTGAACGAGGTTGTTATGTGAGCTTCGTTCTTCGTTGCTCAGCAGACGGTTTCACAGAAATCTGGTTCAAAGGTTGCTGAACTTTATGGCTTGAATTTTCGAGTTTCCTTCTAATTTTGGAATCCTTACCAAATACCAGGGGTAACCGTGTCGTTTTGATAGGTCCATGGCTTGGATCCGTAAATGGCTTCCCCGTTGACTTCCAACCACTTCCCCATCTGCCGCAGCCTCTCCTCAAATATTGGCCGGATTGTACCTTCTTTAGTGGGCCCCACGTTCACAAGTACGTTTCCTGTGACAAAAGATAATCCATTTATTACTATTCGTTGGATAACCTAGAGCTCTCTTTCGTTTTCACTCCAGGGGAGCACTCCTAAACGGAAATTTGCTTGGTTCATTGTCGGCAGAATATAAAATTGGTAGTGTACGAGGTTTTCCTATCTGCCTGTACGATTCCGTCGAATGCTTCTTTGTTGTCTTCGAGATGTAACAAAGATCCATACCTCCACAACTGACAGTCTTGACAATTTCTTCAAGTAATTCCTCAATGGAAAGATAATCTTGCAGAGGGGCGTTGCGGCGGAATCCCCAGCTGTGTCTGTCGATAGTGAGGGCGTTCTCCCACTTTTGAGGTTGCAGTACACCCGGGCTATAACGGTCCGCACAGTTGAGGAAGCCTCCGTGAGCACAACCAGTGCCGACCCCCCATCGATCATTGACTACTACTGTGTCCTTCACGGGACTGTCATTGTACAGCCACGTTAAGAATTCTTTGGAGCCCCAGTATGTTTCATTCGCCTCCCAGTCTCCATCGGACCAAATTACCTGAGAAGAAATAGTTTAAGGCTGTCCGTCCATTTCATTTGGCGGAAGCGAAGGAAAGCTAAGAGAAGGGAAGAGCGGTGAACAGATCGCTGGGATCAAGCTTGATGTGCTCGGCTCGATCTCAGCGAGGTTTCCGTTCGCCACTCCGCACTTCCTTTCGCTTCCGCCCAATGGACGAGGACGGGCAGCCTAAGGATGAATACATTCCATTCTATTCACATTTTTATCTAAATTAGCATGGGAAACTATAGAGGTAAGGGCCAGTGAACTTTTGATAGCCCGACAGCGCAGAGATATCGCAGAGATATTTGAAATGTTGATAATAAATGGATAGCCAGATGCCAGGTTACCAGCAGGGAATCGGTCACGGCACCGTTATCTAAATGCAGGGGCAGTTTAAACTTACATCTGGTTGATACTTGTTGACCAACTCGTACAATTCCGGGATAGTTTTCCTTGTGACGAAGTCATTACTCTGGAATTGATTGGCTTTGTCTGCGAGGTATAAGGGGTTGAACCATTCATATAGCGAGTGGTAGAGTCCGAAGTGCAAGTCAGTTCGGTTGCGCAGGGCCGTAGCTAGGTCGCCGAGCAGGTCGCGGTGAGGGCCCACTTCTACAGAGTTCCAACTGAAGGAGCTGAGGGAGGGCCACAGGGTGTAGCCCTCGTGGTGCTTGCTGGTCAGCACTATGTACCTAAAATGGCAAGCTTTAAGGTATGATCTCCTTTAAATCCGATTACAAGTTCATAAAAGTCAGCAGTGATCCTGATCCTGTTATATTTCAGAACAAAGTCGATAAAAAGCGCGGTACTCATTGATATTTAGTTATTTCTTTCGAAGTTGTCCTGAAACATGGTTTATGGCTGGAAAAAAAATGACCAAAGACCACTTCAATGTTACATCCCAATTTAGATCAAATATATTCTGATGTTAAAAAGATTAGGTATAGGTATTTCAGATCAAGAAAAATAAGCTGAAGATTTCTTGAAAAGATAGCAAAAACTAGTGTAACTTCCCTATAGCGAGCGCTTCTTGAAATTCTCAGTCATTGGAATTGGAGGATGCAACTGAACTTACTTAGCGCCAGAATCTTTAAACAAATCAGCCCATACGTCAGGATCGTAGAATTCCGCAGTGAAGTCCCGTGCGAAGTCTTGGTAACTGAAATTCGGAGGGTAGTTTTTCCTCATGAACTCACTGATGGTGCCATTCCCTGCTTCTTCATGCCAGTTGAGCCAAAACCACTCACTACTGTAGCTGGGAACGGAAAACACTCCCCAGTGGATAAAAATTCCTATTTTTCCTTCATCGTACCAGTTGGGTAAAGGCCGAGAATCCAAGCTGTCCCAAGTTGGGACGTAGTCATAAGGCTGGTTGGGAATGATTTCTGAAAGGAAATAGTCATAGTGCGTTCCTACTGACATCGGCCTTTGATCGCGGATCTTATTTAATGCCCCAGAAATTGCTCGCGCTTGCTTTCTCAAGAGTTAAAGTCGGACGGTCAGAGCAAATAGTTTGTGGTGATCTTGGTAAAGTCAGGCGCGAGCCTCTTGCAGGGATTAATAGAGAACTTCAGAAATGCAGTGTGCAGCGTGCTTCTTGAAAGCGCTCAAAAAATACTTACCATTGCTGATAACAACTTGCGTGATGGCAGGAGATGAAATGGCGGCAATCACTCCAATAACTTGCCAGGAGAGCATAGTGGTTCAACTAGTCAGTAATTTACAGTAGCGCTCTCTGCTACAGTTGAACTTGAACTGCATGTTGTCACTGCCACAACTATAGGAGAGCTCCAAATGTTCACCATAAGCGCTATCTCAGTGATACATACCTACGCGTAAGTTGTCAAGATTGATAACTCTCTCACGCTCATTTTCCCATTTAATCTGGGGGTAAATAAACACGTATACTAATTTTAGGGTACCTATACACGAGTAGGATAGCAATTATTATAGCTACGGACTCCTATTGCGCACCATTGGTCAATTATCTGGGTTGTCTTTTCGCCTCTGCCATGCTGCTTGCACCTGACACGCAAGTCATGTAGAAAAAGGCAGTCAAGAAAATATAATCCTTATCTCAGACAGCATTGATTGCTGTTGCTGTTGACATATGGGTTGACAGATTACGATTCCTTGTTTGCTTCCATATTCTTCAAAAAGTTATCTGATAGGCCGATGACAAACAGAGTATTCTGTTGGGAATCCAGGCACGGAAGTTATTAGCCCTTGGTAGCCTCTTTTGAACAGCCGCTCTCTATCACACGTACGATACAATCCACTTCATAGGTCAATCTCATAATCAGGCTCATAGTTGACAAGTCAATTAATTGTACAAATTATTAAGTTTTACTACATATGCCCAATCCGATTTGACTGTGGCTTTATCGGGGAGTTCGATGATTGTTATATTTTCAACTGTTGAAAAAGATAGGTGATCCTCAGATGGGAGGAGCTGGACGGTGGTGTCCGGACCGAATCGAGGCACCTCTACTGCTAGAGTTCGCAGGTGCGGCCATCCCAGAATAATGCCATACACGCTGTCTCCCTTCTGAGTATACCTGAAAAAGGTGCGCAAAATATAAAAGTGATCTATTGTATAAGAGCTCAGTCATATGAAGAATACTGAAAATTGAAGGGAGATGAGCTGGAAGCCTGAAAACGAGTAGGTAGGTACATTTTTGTTTTTTCAATTTTTCCGAGTGACGCCCATGTTGGGTTTCCACAGTTCCACAGTTACACGGTAGTTGCTCTTTTGGCACTATACCGACAGTAGGTACATGATAGGATTATGATAATCCGCTTCCTTACCATACGTTACTATTGAGTGTGTCATTCTGCGCTATCCATGGCCGTGACCCGTAAATAGCCTCCCCGTTCAGAGAGAGCCAGGTGCCAAGTTGACTCAGTCTTTCCTCGAAGATTGGTGCAATCAAGCCTTCCTTGGTCGGCCCCACGTTTATCAAAAAATTCCCTGTAAACGAACAATATAATGCTGCATTGTGTAAATGTTTCTAGCCAGATGCGATTATCCTATAGTCGGTAGGCTGGTACGAGTACCTTTCCTACAATTCTCTCCTTGAGATGATTTATTGTGGTAAATGGCGAACTTTTATGTTTGGTTTCGATTTTTTAATTTTACTTTATAGTGGGAAAACACCTATTTATTATTTAGGTAGTAGGTACAACAATCTAACCGCATACCTCCACAGCTAACGGTCTGAACAAGCTCTTGAATTATCTCCTCAATAGGGAGATACTGATCAAGAGGGGCATTTCGACGGAAGCCCCAGCTATAGCGGTCGATAGTGAGGGCGTTCTCCCACTTGTGCGGCTGCAGCACACCTGGGCTGAACCGGTCGGCACAGTTGAAGAAGCCACCGTGCAAACAGCTTGTCCCCGCGCCCCATCGGTCGTTTACGACCACTATGTCGCTGACGGGACTTTCATTGTAAAGCCAAGCCAGAAATTCTTTGGTCCCCCAGTAGGTGTCTGAAGCATCCGCTTCTCCGTCTGACCAGATTATCTGAAAATTATGCGACGAAAGCCGTAGAACGCAGTGCCCACGGTTTTTGGTCATAAGGTCTCCCCAAATATTAAATTGGAGGAATTCAGCTGGGCAAGGCCAGGCACCCATCACGGCTGAGTAGGCCCAGATGAGGTCAGCATGCATGTTTGGGACTAACAGTTGTTGTGGACACTTCTGCACAGGCTACACCTGAGGATCGTGGAATCAGTCGTACAGCACTAGAGGAACTAAGATCAAAATTACTATAACAAATAAAAATTGTTTGCGAGCTTACGTCTGGCCTGTAATTCTCCACCAACTCGTACAACTCAGGTATCGCTTTCTGCTCAGCAAATGTTCGGGTGGAGAAGTTGTTTGAGTGATCTTGTAGCCAGAGGGGGTTGTACCATTCAAACAGAGAGTGGTACACTCCGAATCGCAGCGACGAATTCCGCAATGATTCTGCCAGGGGTCTCACTAAGTCACGATTCGGCCCAACGTCCTGGGCATTCCAGCCAAAAGAGGTAGCTGACGGCCACATTGTGAAGCCCTCATGATGCTTCGTTGTCAGCACCACGTATCTGCGACAGGTTGGCACAGAGGCGGGTCAGGAAACCCAAGTAAAATGAATCTCCACCTTTGCTATGCATGGGGGCTACATAAAAAGGTACGGATAACAACGGAAAAATTCATGTAGGTTGGTAGGAAGTAATCAAGCTTAGCACCTGAAAGATTTTTGGAGGTCAAAGGCGCTCATGGCGATTGTACGACATGGGGGATACCAGCTAACTTCTTTACTTTTTTTTTTTTTTTTTTTTTTTATGAGTGGGCCGAAGCCAGTTTAGGAGTGGGCCGAAGCCAATACATCCATGTCGGAAGCGGAAAATTTTTCCGTTCCGCCGGGATTCGAACCCGGACCTCTCAGGACACAAAGCGGACCCCTTGACCACTCGGCCACTGAGAGGCACTAAACTTCATTAGGTACTATCAAACTTATTATCAATTCCTATCTAGGTAAGTACAAGGTGACAAGGTGAATTACTTAGCTCCAGATTTTTTAAATAATTCTGCCCACACTTGTGGGTCATAGAACTCAGCAGTAAATTCCTTAGCGAAGTCTTGGTACGTGAACTGGGGCGGGTAATTTCTATTCATGAACTCGACGACGTCATCGTAGCGGCTTTCCCGCCAATAATTCCAAAACCACTCGGAGCGAAAGCTGGGCACGGAAAAGACGCCCCAGTGTACAAAGATGCCGATCTTGGCCTCATCGTACCACTCAGGCAGGGGTCTTGAATCAAGGCTGTCCCATATAGGTAGATACCGCCCTAAAGTTAGACATTTGGTGGGTATGGTGTGTTCGGTACTTATATAACACAAAATACTTATTTTGCATTGCGCCATAAAGTTAAGTTAAAAAAAAATACCTATATTAAATGCCAGTATACTTTAACTCAACCCTAATGTAACAGGTTAGAAACATCTTGTTTGGAACGATTTATTGCTACGTGTTACCAGTCTGTACCTATAAGCTCAAAAGGTTGTCTCAACTCTTATTGCGAGGTGGTAGGTACCTATGATAAGTTCTGAAAAGCTATCCTGATTTTAAATTCATTTTTTGATCGCAGAATTGCACTACTACCTACTTCAAATATGTCGACACACGTGGATAGATCATATTTACCATTTTGTGGAGCAGCTCCAGGCAATAAGAAACCAGAAATAATGAGAGTAACAATATGTTTCATGGCCCTGCGGGTGATGTGCTGAAATCGAGCTCCATGCGATCACTGAGCCCAGATGAGCAAAGTTTGCTCCACTTATCATTTCATCAACTTCATTTATCTATAATCATTCACTTGCATTAGGGCGTGCCACCACTGTTTTCAATTTTCATTATTAAAGCAAATAAGTACCTACAGAAAACTTTCCATGAGATTTTTAAATAATTTAGACTGTGCACTTATAGGTAGGGCCGGAATTTGAGGTTGCTTTATGATTTCTAAGCTGTTGTTACTTGACTAATCACACCTAATTGAAACCCCCGGAAGTTCAACTCAGCGGTAAATATTCACACAACAATTATTATTATTTAGAAAATTTAAAATTCAATAAAAATAACATTAAACTACCGTTGTGTCCCGTAACTGATCCGACTGTATCCCGACTTGTATCCCGTAAGAATTTACCAACTGTTTCCAAGTAGGTACGTAGGTACTGCTGAAAAACACCCTTGCTACGTAAGGTAAGCACAGGCCGCATAGGCACATGATGTCAAAAAGCAAATTTAAAATTTTTGCTCTGATAAATAAAGGCAGAAATGCGTGAGGACTAGCTCAAGGACGATCAAATTAAATGGGTGAACCTGCCACTGAAGGCATTCGAACTGGAATGCAAAATTCCTTTAAATAAATCACAAAATAGCGTCATTTCAGTGGAAACCAACTGTTTCGAATAATGAAAACAGTTCAACAAACTAACAAACCCAACCCCAACTATTATTTCTCGAATAATGAGACATCGACTCAGAAACTGTAGATTTTCAAAGGATTTCTACGCTTTTCTCATTCCTAAAGTCGCTGTTACTGTCGGTAAGCTCACTTTTAACGAAATCACAAATTTCTCTAACTAAATCATGGACGGCAAGGAGTCCACTAAAGCAGTAGGTAGTGACGAAGCCTTGTGCCGCCGTCCCGTACCCCGACATGTAAGAATTTGTTAAGAGGACGCTATACCTGACGGTGCATTTTTTGCCGCCCATAAGATTAACATTGCGAGCGGCGATTAATTTTCAAGGTTTACCCTTGATTGGAAAGACACAAAATTTTGCCTGTACCTAGCCCTAACAATGTTCTAGGGAGTGTTCGAAGCAGATTTTCCAATTTCTCACTGGTTTCTTTTATTGCAACTGTTTTGCAAATGCTAGCATCACATACCTCAAGAAAAGTGCTGTATCTCGAAAACCAGTAAAAAAAATGGGAAATCTGCTTCGAACACTCCCTAGAACATTGTTAGGGCTAGGTACAGGCAAAATTTTGTGTCTTTCCAACCAAGGGTAAACCTTGAAAATGAATCGCCGCTCGCAATGCTAATCTTATGGGCGGCAAAAAATGCACCGTCAGGTATAGCGGACCCTTAATGTAATAACAAAATCCGGAATATTTGTAGGAATGAGGGTTCCTTATTTTATTTTCACACACTTTCATTATTGCCCACAATTCACATCAACCTATTTCATAAATTAATCAGTTACTCAAAGATGTACACCTAAATACTTCACTAATGTATTAAATAGGTTACATAGGTAGGTAGGTATCTAACCTAGTGGCCATCAATATGAAGTTATTTTTTTTTTTACGATTTATGAATTACACTGAAACCACATTACAAAACCACCACCGGCTTTATCCATTATCTTGTAGGATGCAAACAGAATGCGACACAACAGGGTACACAGTTAAGTCAAATCCCTCTTTTCCTGTTAACAATACCTAACTAAAGAACTTTTCACACAGGATGCACACAAATTGAGTTTTCATTGTGAAATAAATATGTGCTGATGACTGACAATCTTAAAAATCCATTAAAACAGAAAAAGGCTACAATAATTATGTTACAATGACCATAACCAAAAAATAAATTACGCAGCTAACAATAAGAGTAGGTACTAAGTCATTCTTGTGCACATTAACAACTTAATTACCTAATAAGTTTTTATTCAGTAAAGTTTGAGATTACGAGGATAAACCAACCACGTTGTGCAATGGACAAAATCGGTTGAATCGAACAAAATGGCAGCAGCTGGCTGTTATATGAAAATTAATTTAGATCAAACTGTGAAGAAGCGCTAATGAGAAGGCGGTAGTTGGCCCAAAAAACAAATCAACATGTGGCTTTGCAAAACGTACACAATTACTCTTGGCTATTATACGTAAGGAAAAATGTTCCTGATATCAGCCGGAAGTATTTGCCTACGTTTAGCATAGTCTTGAATCATAGGAAAGGAGCCTGTAGGCACTTTGGATTTACGTCTTGGTGGCGTTGTTAGACTCGAAAACCAACCGCTTGACATCATTAAGATATACAGGGATGACCACCACCAAGGTAGAGACCGCGTCTGTGACTCGGTCCTTCAAAAGCCCAGCAATGTCGCGCAAGTTGGTCCAGATAGGCTTGACACGCGGGTCTGTGTTGAGGAAAGTGGACGTCTGGTTGAGTAGGACGAACGCCTGAGGAGGCAGCAAGGCTACCGCCGCATCCAGGGCGCGGCCCGCACCCACTTGCACCTGTCGGAACCGCTCTATGTCCAGCCAGTACAGCACCGCCAACCCGAGGCTCACCACCAATGTCAGCTGAAATACCCGCTTGAACAGCCTTCCCAGAAATGATCCTGAAACATAAAACATGGCAATAATTAATGAAAGAAAAGGAAGGGAATGTGTGGTGCATTCCCAATTAACATTAAAAGATTCAGTATCTCTACATACATCTCTACAACCACCCTCTCTATAAACACTCAAAATTAAAGATATTACAAAATTTAGGACTGAACGTCAGAATTTTAAAGAAAAATTAAAATGAATACCATAGACTGGTATTTTACTGTAAACCTCCCTTTCTCAGCTTACTACTCACTTGAAATCTCGATAGGTAGGCAGATACCAAAAAAGCCTTTTAGCTTATTTTCCTAACACGGAGATTTAGATACAGACAGAGAGTGCTTATAAGCAATAATGAGTAATAAAATAATAATAACAAAATAGTGCCACAATTTCCGTAAATTCAAATTTACAGGATCTGAAAGGGCAGCAAACGAAATGTGGCACAAACCCGTTCGTTCGTTTCGTTTCGTTCGAGCATTTCTCCGTCAAACCATTATCAAAGCGATTCGGCAATATTCAGAATTTAAATTTAAAGCATCCCTTTAATTGCTGCATCAAATAAAAATGTCGGTAGAAACAATGCTAGATTGTTGACGTTTAACTTTCCTGTGTCTGAGGAAGCTGTTGGATATTAATTTGTTCTGAAGTTAATTTCTTAGTAACGTCAGAAACTGCTTTAGGGTGGATTTCACCGACTTAACGATAAGATAAATTGTAGAAATAACACTTTTGTAATAAGCTAAACATAATATGGAGTCTTACGTTTATAAATTTAACTGAACTTTAAACTGGAGTTGTGAAATCTACCCTCAGTGTGTTGTGATTTATGATCGAGTGATTATGGACATTTTTTTATTGAGAAAAATCACAACATAGGTACTTTACAACCGTATTAATTTTTTGACCTTAAAAAGACTATATTTTTTCCAGTAACAAACGTTAATAATCCAACATTGTATCTATTATGAAATACAGCATCCTGTTTTTCACCAGTCTATTCCTTAGGTACCTAACCTACCTAGGTACCTAACCTACCTAGGTACCAAACATTAGTGGTGTGACTGGTATTTACCTGATGCGGCGCGTTTGGCAGACGCCTTGGACTGCTTCAACTTCTCTTTCTTCTTCTGCGGCTGTCGCTGTTCCTGTGGTCTCACGCCGTTCTCCGCACTTTTCTTCTTCTCATTTTTTACGGCCTTCTTATTCTTTTGCTGTTCTTTCTTTGCCGCTGCTTTTTCCGCCATTTCTTGTTCTTTCAACTCTTTCTCTTGCCTTATCCGCTCTTCGTCAAGACGTCTCTGGGAGTCCGCTAACACTTGGACTACCCTTTTCGCGCAGTTCTGACACTGAACCGTATCTTGACAGGGTCCTGCTATTTCTTGCAAAGCAGGGACTAAAGGGTTGTTCTTCAAATCTAGCCACTTAAGGTTAATTAGACGGCCAAAACTCAGTGGAAGATGATTAAGCTAAAAATTAGACAAGTTTTGCATTAGTTTATGATTATACGTTCCTACGGCGGCGGGGTGTAACTGAAATAACCGATAACAGAAATAAGTGTGAAACATGGCTCCTGCCATTCCAGTTTTCAGCGGAATTTGCCACATTCCACACCAAGTTACCCGGCGGCGTTATAATTTTTCTATTATTATATTTCACGGACATCAGCTACAGAAGTCGTCTCGAACTAAATTAGGTACAATCCGCTTTAAGTATTACAACTTTACGTAGGTTGATTACCTTATTGCTGTAAAGGTCCAAGTGCTTCAATAGCACCAAATCACCGAAATTGTTAGGTAGGATTGCGATCTGATTTTTGCTGAGGTCTAGCTTCACAAGATGCGTTAAACTTGGAAAATTTTTCTGCAACAAAAAACAGAGATTCAATAAACTCTACGTAGGTAATTTTTTGCAGGTCCCTTCGTCTACCATCGGTGTACCTACGTAGCTACGTAACAATGTTCGGTTTATAGACTGAGGCTGAATTTCACCACTTTCCGATAGTGTCTATAACGAGAGGATTTAACGAACGAATTTACGTTATCGTATGTTTAGCTTACGACAAGTGCGATCGCAGAGAAACAAGTGCAAGCGCAAGGAATTTGTCGTAAGCTAAAGATACGATAACGTAAATCCGTTCGTTAAATTCTCTCGTTAACAGACACTATCGGAAAGTGGTGAAATTCAGCCTTAGTACATAGTTTTTCCTTTTTTTTGCGTGAAAAGGTATAAATGCTATGAAGGTACTAGTATAAGGACCCAATGGGAATTGAAAGCTGAGCACCTACGACAACTTAGAAAGATAGTGAGAAGGTAAACCTACCCCAAGTGACGTCAAACGGTTGTTGGACAAATCTAGAGATACTGCTTTCTTTGCCAAAGCCTGAAACAAATAGGTAAGTAAGTAGGTACATAGGTAGACATTTAATTGACAGGGCAGACAAATAAAAGAGGTAAGACATACGGCCGTGATGAAGACAAGCAGCTAGGTTGGGCTAACCTACCTAATGATAAAAAAAAATTCCTGACACATTGAGACAAAAACGTGGACAAACATGGATAGGCTAAAATAGTGTGCAGCTCAGAATCAACTCATGCATTCCAGCAAAGCAGGAAAGGGAAACCGAATAAGAAAATTCGCGACCCTTGCGCAGGTGTCATGTACTTAGGTATCTGGGAATGGCTAGGCAAATAAAATATAATAACAGAATATGCCGACAGCTGCACGATATTAACAATTTGAGGACTTACTATGTCCCGAACTGGCACTTCTTGCAAGTCGGACATGCTAAGATCTAGCTCGCCATCCTCAACACGGTCGCGATAGTTTACCCGTTTCGCCATGACGCTACCTAGGAGCAAATTAAATGTATAACCTCTCTTCTCCAGTATTAATCTACTCCTATTTTACAAAATGATTTAGATACAATACTTACAATAATACCGCCCTCCTTTCCTCTGACTCCTGCTGACGTTTACGGTACGCAAGTTTGGTTGGAGCCTCCACGTTGAAGTTTGGTTTTCACATGTTGACAACTGTGCGAAGTAAAATAATAAAATATACAACGTAGACACGTAGAATAACGAAAAATAACTTCAAATGCTTTAAAATCAATTTATTTAATAACATAATATATTAATTTATTTTTTTTACAATATCAGCTACAAATAAGTCATTGAATCAAATTTTTGTTAAATATTAAAATAATTTGGCAATACTGTACACTGCCACGATGGCGCTAAAAACTTTAGTGCGGCACGACGTCACTCGTTCGGCATCGTTTTACACTTACACTTTTACGTTCACTTTTACACCCGAGTTAGATAGCAGTGAAAAGTAATTGGACAACTGGTTAATTCTGGATACTTCTTCGGAATCTAGGTACCTATATACTATTCAACTTTCAACTTTTTCTTCCCATTTTCCCCACCAGTCGGTGTCCACGTTCCGTTTGCCATCACACGAACTTCCACCACATGGTTTGCGCAGCTTGCCAGCACCTGCTCGAAGAACCTGGATAGAAAAATGACAACATCTAGGTTACAGGCATTTAAGCAAACCTGTTAAAATGCTGAATTTCACCACTTTCCGATAGTGTCTTTAACGGGAGGATTTAACGAACGGATTTACGTTATCGTATGTTAAGCTTACAACAAATGCGTTGCGCTTGCAGTTGTTTCTATTCGAACGCACTTGTCGTAAGCTAAACATACGATATCGTAAATCGGTTCGTTAAATCCTCTCGTTTAAGACACTATCGGAAAGTGGTGAAATTCAGCCTAAGACTGTTTCACTGGAACGAGCCAATACATGAACTTTGACATGGATATGGATAGGACAAGACGAAAAATCATCGGTTTAATTCACTTTTTACACCTTCAAGAAACTACACCGACATTCTAACAAACTGCAGATTACTATAATAATTCCACTTCAAAACAACGTTCTGCGCCCCTACCAAAAACAGCTTCTGTTTTAATTAAGGGCAGAAAGAGTTGTAAGGGTTTAGGAACATCCATCTTTAAGCAATTAATATTTTGTATTGCTGCTCGCCAGGCTCCGAAATGGCCATACCCACCACACCCATGGCCATCTGATGGCCCGCGACCCACCCCCCACCTGTCCGTCCTGTTCCGTCCCCAGCACTGTGGCCCACATCCTCCTTTCCTGCCCACTCTACAGTCATACTAGTCCTCCCCTCCCCTCCCCTTCTCTCACAACTGTTAGGTAATGACCCAGCACAGCTTGCCCCTCTTCCCTTTCCTTCGCACCACTCCCTTCCTTTCCTCCCTATAATCCCCCCCCCTTTAACGGTATAGGTTATAGGGTACCTTAGGTAGGTATGTAGGTAGGTAGGGTAGGTTATAGGAACTTCAAGCCCACCTCGTGCCTCAAAAGGCAGTGCGCGAAAAAAACTATTAAAAAAAATATATACCTATAAGTATATATTTTGTAGGGAACTGAGAATAATTATTTAGGTTGAAGAAAGAAGATACTGTAGTTTGTAGAAAATGCTACTACTTAATGTGATACAAATTTCATTCAAATGACTGAAATTGGAGGAAACGAAAACGGTATGAAATTTTAGGAGTTTTTTCCTGCAATGAATACCTAGGTATACCTATTATAACTGCTCAAAAGGCACCCATACTCACTCATCTATTATTAAACTGTTGTACTCAGCGTGAGAGCCACAGATGGGGCACTGCCATTTGGGAGCGACTGCATTTAGCCTCAAGTACATCTCGGCATCAAATACATCCAGGTGCTCACAGGTCAGTGCTCGGCACGGGTATTTGATCTTCGATTGTCCCAAAGGACAAATTAACGAGAAAGTTTTAGAAGCCGTTTTGAACCTTCGTTCATTTTCCAAAACTGTAACAAAAAAGTTGAGTTACTAACATAGGTATTATACTTACAGCATAAGATCAAAATATAAAAACAGTTTTTTTTTTGTAATGTCTTACGGAGAGCTAATAAAAGAGTGCAAAGTATTTTTTTCTTTTAATATCACCTCAAAGCCTGCCCTTAGCTATTTAACATTTTCGCAATTCTTACGTTGAGCAGTAGTGAACTGGCGTATGCGAGTTGGCAGGCGAGTTAATAAAGTATCGGCGGACAACTGCTTTGCAAGACTGATGGTCACCGCGTAGTTACTGCAGCCGCCGCTTGTTTTGATCAGTACTGTATTATCCACCAGTGGGCTCTTGATTATGTCCTCTGTCACATTTATGGGCTGATACTTCTTTGACACGATCTCTGGTATAGTGACATATTTCCCATTGACGTAAACGACTAGGCCGCGTGGGTAAAAGTCGTACTGTGCACTGGTCACTTCAACCAAACTCAGTCGTATCTACGAAAGAAATGCATTTTTTACTAATTACATCAATACATCAAGGGACGCTGTATAAGAAACATAGCCATGTCCACGGGGGGGGGGGGGGGGGGGGTATAGAGGGTTAACCCCCCCCCCCCCCCCATGAGCGGAAAATTAACATGGTAATACCAACGTGAAGCAAAAAAATATAGGCTAACCCCCCCCCCTCCCCCTTAACACTAAACCCCCCCCCCCATGACCGGTTTCTTGATACGGGCCTGATAAGAAACTACCAATTCCTTCTTCATTAATGGTACCTACACTCTCAAAATTTTTATTTTAAAATAACCTACATAAATTTAAAATGTTGTACCTAGTGTATTGTTCCCTACCAAGAATGCCCCAATGATTTACGAGTTCTAGTAATTAAAGATAAAATAAACTGGTAAGTAGTCAAAGTCTCACCAAAACTTGTATCTCATATTGACCACTGAAGCTGCAATATCCTGCCTTTATTTTCTGAGCCTGGAGGGGCGTGAGCGTAAATACGTGTGTGCTCACCAACGCTATAACAAAACAATCCCAGCGTAAATTGACACGAATAGGTAGGATATAATACTAACAATTGAGCAAGCACCTAAAGGTGGCGACAGAGTAAGGTAGGTATAGCTTTTAGTATTTAGCATTTTCGAAGGTAGGTAAGTAAATTTTGATATTCTCAATTTTTTTTTAAGGGCCACAGCACGATGGCTATGAGGCCAGCAAAAAGGATTTATGCAATTTAATTAATACCTTATACTGACAAATTAGGGAAAGAAAGTAAATTTAGCGCTTAAGACCAAAAAATAACTGTTATCTATCTAGAAACCAGCATCGTCAACTCACCTGTAAGTGCCGTTGGTTTCATTAACTCTGCAACAACGTCTTTGAATGGAAGTTTCACTAAATTTACGTCAGGATGGCGGGGAACCTGTGACACGTTGACGCCAAAGCTAGGCTGAAGGTTTGCTGCACTTCTGCCAATATTTTCGATGAATTCGACGCCAGAGGATACAGTTGAAACCAAACTATATTGGTTTGACCTGGAAAAAAAGAGCATAGGTAAGTACTGGGGAGAAGGCTGAGACACGTCCACGCAGTTTATTTAGTGAAGAATAAAGACAAGTAGGTAACCTATTTTTTTTCCTGATTGGATGTGTTAAATCAGATTCGTTCCAAATGCCGTGTAATAAATAGAGCTTCAGCTCGAATTTTGAGTAATGTCCGAAATTAACTGGTGTAGGACCTACCTAATGTAGGTATGTTGTGATTTTACGATCGAGTAATTTTGGACAAATTTTTTATTTATTGACAGTGACCACATACCTACCTACATACATAACAAAAAGACATGTTATTTTATTTCTCACCGTTTCTGCCCCATCGAAGATTTTCGTGGACCTCTTTGGCGTTTAGGTCTCGGAGGCGGAATCCTATAGGTACCAAAAAGAAAAAAAGAAAAAATTAAATTCACAATAAAAGATGACTTTATTGGTAATTAGTCAATAAAAGCAAGAATTCTCAATTACATACCTAGCTAGGATCGAAGGCAATATAAAATAGACTGTATACAGTTCTGCTAAGCAATGGGCAGTGTTTGAGGGGGGGATCTTCCGATTGGCAGGTGCTTCTGACATGTAGTGAGGGCAGGCTGGATGAAATTTTAGTATAGCGCCACTGCTTATTTAATAGGGAGACGTGACTATACTGTAATAGTGTAGAGATTCGAACCCGGACCACTCAGGACATGAATTGGCGCAACAGACCGCTCAGCAACAGAGTGGATGAGCTATATACGAGTACCTAGGTAGGTATATACCTAAAGCAATAGCAAGTTTTACTTTTTACTTACAAATTCATTTCCTTCATCTTGTCTGCGATGACGCTTTCATGTGTTAGAAGTGCAGTGCACAGTCTTGATTTCAGTAGAGGCAGCCGACCATAGCAAGGTAACTCCGCAGCTTCCAGCAGTGCCACAAGCTGCGCAACTTTCAAGCCCCGAATTACTCCCTAAAAAGGAAGACACAAGAAATAATGTGTTTGACAGCTAAAGAGCAGGAGTTAGGTTTTCGGGGAGAGATTAATAATTTCCAGTGCAGATGAATTACTTCTAGTTGGGACCTATGATGACGGAAAAGTACCTTCCCGTCCTGCGGCTTATGAATATCGTGAATTCCTTAAGCACACAGACTTTATTATTGTACCTAATGAGTAGGTATCATTCAGTTTTGAATCGAAAAGTAATTTAGAAGAAAATACAGGACTAATATCAGTAAATAAGGTGAAAAACATATAATTTAAGGCAAGAGCTTACCCGCAGTGCCTTTACGGCAGACATTTTCGGCGTCAGTGTCAGTACTCATTTGTTTTGTTTTGCAGTTTTTTGAAAGTACCAATCATGTTCCTCCTCACAACTCTATTTTTGGCGCCATTGTAGGTACTTTCAAATTATTTTCCAAACGAGCGGACAAAAATGCAAAAATAACCTCGGTAGCCGCGAAAAATTAAACGAAGACTATCAAAGAACTATAAAATATAAGAAAATATTAGGAAATCGTGGTAACTTTTAAGAATAATGAGGTATTAGATTATTGCTTTTGAAATATCACACGCCAATGCCAAACACTCCAAAGACATTTTAGCAACTTTTTAAAATATAATTCTTTATAAAATTGATATAAAAGTGTATTTAAATATTTTTTTAATTTTTTCTTATTTAAAAAATTAAATAAATACTAGATTCAAGTCAATTAACTAAAAAAAAATGCGTAGCCGGAAATGAAATTCTATGGGCTGATGTCCGATCAGCTGTGTTTTTGTTTACTTTCTTCTTTTCATTTATATCTTTGATGATGATAAATGGAGCAAGAGAAAGATGTGTCTAAAAATTCAAAAGTCTGGCGTAAAAATCTCTACAGCAACTTTGGTTACAAGGACAATTACACGGACGTTACCTTTCTGGAAAATCTACGGACGAATGTGAACCAGAAGCGCATTACATTGAAAGAAGCTGTCGTTGGTGCCGGGAGTGTGACGGAACAAGTGTGTCTGGTTTTCATTTTCGTGGTGATTTACAATGTGTTAGTAGAGAATCTTCATTCCGCAGATTCCTTGTTCTTAATTTCCAGCGTTGTTACTTGTATATGTTACATATGTTACTTTAAGGTGAATTTGAAAAAAGGCTACACTAGTTTACTCTTTAGCCACACCAAAACTGTTGTCATATTCTTTATCCTAGGATATATTCTTTCACCTGTCCTCAAAACATTAACGGAGACAATAAGCACTGATACAATTAATGCCACTACATTTGTAATGATGCTTGTTCATTTAGTATTCTTTGACTACAAAGTACCTGCAGCTATAGCTTCACGAGCTCTATCTTTGAATGCAGCGATTTTTGGGTCGCTTTGTCTTGCCTCGCGTGTTCCTTCTTCCTTCCACGCTTTTGTACTTTTGACGGTTTCGGCGGAGTGTTTTGTCCTCTATCCGCCTTTTGCTTACTCCATACGCCAACAGTTAAGCCTGCTCTACCTACTAGTACTCGTGTCGTTGACGACGATAATGCTAAGTTTAGTTTCCCGACAGATGTGCGTTTTGTTCGTTCTATTGGTCTTATTTCTAAACGGTGTTTGCCCTTCTTTGTATACCTACTTACAAAGGTACAAAAATAATATTTATGGACCATGGGATGAGGCTATAATAGTTACAACACCTTTCCGGAATACACAGTTACAATAATGGAATTTGTCTTTTTGTTCTTTACCACTAATCATTTGAACAAAGGAAGTCAGTCCACTGTTACTTAACAGGCACAAACTGAAGTAGTCGCTTGATTCTGCGCACCAAAGCTTCAAGAAATCCACGATCAGACGACGTAGCATCTCTGGTTTCAACCAACCTCTTGCAAAAATTGTCGTTGAAAATGCTTACAAGTCCAGACTTCAATACACTTATGTCTTGGGCAGTTACATTCAAAACTGAGCTCTTTCTTGGTTCAAATTCAACGCCTACACGTGGTTTGGGAAACGCTCTCAGCATAAAAAAGTCAAGGTGGCTCCATAAGACGTACACAGCATTTTCGATCAAGAAGGTAGTTAAGTCAAAATCCAGGCTTTTTTGAACCAACTTGTTCCGAATGACATTGATGGCCTGCGCACGTGTGTTTGCAATCTCCTGCACTTCGGCGCTCGTCATGGAAGAAATTGCGGTGAGCTGCCGCGTTAGCTCTGCCAAAGAAGGCTGTTCTCGGTGGTAGAGGGCGACAGCATCATGTAGCAGCTGGACGACACTGCCCAACAGTGGGCTTTGTCCCCCTCTCCCTTCCCCACCTTGCGCCTCTGTCAGCCCCGGCCAAAGAACGGGTTCCGTCGCGCGGCAGTCTAGGCGATCTTTACTGGCACTCAGTGCCCTCACATACACCATTAGATTACACGCAATCTAGAAATTAAAACAGAAAGGGCATTGCGGGAGATTTTATAAATACATCTAACAATATTTACTCAAAATTGTAATGTATCAAGCAATACGTACTTGCAACATGTGAGTGTGCGAAGCAGCCTTGTCTGCAATTCCGCGGATTTCCGAGATGAGACATCGTGGTAGAAGCTCTAGCATGAGATTGCGGAGAAGGTGGGGGCTGTGAACCCCCATCAGCTGCGCAGCCTCCTCCATCTGGCCCACATCCGCAGAGCGCGCGATGAGGGACGTGAGTCGCGCCGCTAGAGACAGGTGGGCATGACTTGCGCGCAATACAGCGGCCACCATGTCACCATGGCACAGCAGGAAGTGAAGAATTGCTTCATTCCCTGAACGATTATCCGTTCCCAGGCTCGTGATGAGGGTATCCAGGAGGTCCAGTGCAGGGAAAGCAACCTGAAAATCCAATAGTTGAGGGTAGGAAGGATGAAGAAGCAGAATACTCATGAACTGAAAATAGTTACTGACTTCCTACCAAAAAATAAAATATCCACCAGTTCCTTGGAAAGACTGCAAGTCAGCAGAAGAAAACCATTCTATTGCCACTACATAGCGGTGTAGGCCCGAAAAGTCAATGCACATGTAAAAAAAATAAAATTGTGCGTTGATTTTTGAAGATTATTTTTTTTTAATAAACGATCTATTTACATGCATACGGAACATTTGGTACCTGTTCAAATCTCTCAGCCGGTGAAGGCAGGAACTCCTCTCCCTGATGTGCCGATAGCTTGGGAATTACGTCGAAGACTTTCATCGCAGAGAGAACACTCCCTGCACTCTGCTCTACGAGCAGCAGAGCTCCGTCTCGGGAGCTGGCGATGCGCGTTAGCAAGGCAAGCTTGCACTCGTACATATAAAGGGGACGCAGGTTACGCAGCTGGTCTCCAGCACAAAGTTCTAACAATGCCTCGTCAGCATTTAGCAGACTGTCAACTAGCAGTTGAAGGTATCCTCGTTCAGACAGAAAGCTGCGCCAGGCTGGTGAGGGGTCTAGCCGCATCAGGACGTCAAGGCAGGATAGAGCAAGCATTGTCGTGAGGTCATGACCCCCAGTGCCGTCGTGGCTGAGGGCATCGGCCAAGCCCTCTGCGAAGCCAGAGACCACACGTAACACAAGCCCGCGCTGCTCTGCCAGAGTGGAATCAGTAGCTCTCGCGCACGCGTCCAATCCTTGTGTCTCTGCATCATCCTGATCGATTAGACATGTGGTGTACAGATAGTTCAATAGGGCACCATAGAGATTGGCACGAAGTTTTTGTGATCCAGCACTAGAGTTAACAATCCACTGGAGAATGCCACTCAGAATATTCTTCAGTGTACTCGCATTTGCCTGTATAGTGGATAGCATGATATTGAGTTCGCCGCTCGTTGTGTCGCGATCAATGGGTCGAGTTTCTCCTCCAAATCCACGAAGCGACACCTCACGAGGATCGCTACCTTGTCTGGCAGCCTCTCTGCCTTCTACAATCTGGGCAAGGCGGAGATCAACCAGCAGCATCAGAAGGACTTCAGAGGCTAGGACGGCCATGTCTAGAGGAACACTCGCCGATGACAGGACTTTGTACAGCAAGTTGTAGAGTGTGTCAATGAGGAGTTCCTGTCGGTAGTCGTTTGTGAGGACACTAGCGGGTGCTACCGCGAATAGAGTCTCAATCAGACGGCGCCAAGCGGCCATCAAATGAAGGGAGGCTGCAGCCCTGGTTCGCAACTTGTTCCGCGCGACAGCGTGTGCGCAGACCGTCTCAATGTCTCGTAGTACAAGTCTTCGTTGAGCCGCCGCTCGGCCGGCCACGGACGCTGCTTCCTCTGCCAGGGTTCGATGTAATTTCTTGATATCGATAACTCGAAGTTGTTCTTCTTGTACCTGAAGTTGATTAAGAAATCTGACAGGAGGTTCTGATAGGATAGTAGGGAAGTAATTAGCTCTGTCGAAAACTTCATCACAACAGTATCCAGGGTTAATAATCTTAAGAAGCTGAGGTTTTTTACTTCACGTAGATATACTTAAATAATTTCTTTCCCCTCAGGAGAGTGACTCAAACAAGTATCTCGCATTGTGTATAGAAATAAAAATAAAAATCAACATACTAGAATTCATATCGATATCGGAAAAAAAAATGAAAGTAGGTAATACAAAAATTAGGCCTACCTCACAGCGGGCCATGACAACATCCAAGTCGGCCCAGTCAAATACTTCGAGCTCTGGACGTTCCTCCGCCTCAGCCTGGAAGGGGATCAGCGAGAGCAGGCGTAAGAATCGCTGGTCACTTCTCTTCCCGGACAATGAACTGCTACTCATACTATCCGGGTCCAGGACCCGAGGGTTCCAGTCTTTCGGTTCCTCCTGCAATGACAATGAGTAAACTCATCATAACGTTAACTCAATTTTTCAAGACGGTTATTGAAGGGATTACATGTTATTATAGCATCGCACCGAAAAGCAGGTATAGTATCACTTTTCTTGAAAATGAAGACCTTCCAACAAATAACTGTCTCGTCAGTGAGACACATTTTTTATCAATAACCCTTCACAAAAGATACGAAAAACCGCACATCTATAACATCAAAGCAACAAATACCTCATCGTCAGGCGAATCCCCAATGATGGCGCTGAAAATAGCCTCCAAGTGGGATGTGAGTTTGCTCGCAGAGCACACCTTCAGTTCTACAGCTGACGTCTTCAACAGCCAGGCCATTTGTTGCCTCTCTGCTGGTTCCCGGTGTTGTTTGAACGGCAGAGCAGCCAAGTGTCTAGGAAGGAAGGCGGAACCAGCGCGCAGAAACCTTAGAACAGGAGCCGCTGTGCGTGGCCCACTACACAACTTGTACAGAAGACGGTAGCTGCATTCTAGTATGGTCGGACTCGGTGGTAGCGCTAGTTCACCCCCTCTGGCTCGCAAACCCATGTTCAGAATCGCTAAAAGGGAATGAAGCACAGTCCTCGGTGCCTGGGCCACGCCAGGCTGTTGAAATACCGTTTTGTTCATTTCCTTCGTGAGGTCAAAACCGATGAGGTACAGTGCGATATTTGGGAGGGGTAGATTGAGGCTTTCTTCAATCAACTTGAGAATGGCCAACTTGGTTTTGGTGCGGACTCCATCATCCCCTTCGTCCCCTTCCGCTTCCAAACACTCGACGAACCCGTGGCGAATCTCTGTTCTCAGAGCCGCTGTGGCCGTATAGAGGCCGACGAGGTGCGCTTGGGCACCGGGTTGTGCCGTAGCTACCACCATAATACGCGTGGCGCGCCATGCGTGGCTCGGGAGCCATGAACTGTACCTAACGAATCGCGTTATGGTTAGCAAGTGATCCGGTCGTCCGGTGCGAGGATTCGTACCCAGCAACAACCGTGCTAAGCCCGGCAGTAGAAGGGCCCCGCCCGCACTTGATGCTAATGCCAAAAATGTCGACTGAAGAGTGAGAACAGTGTCGAGGAGTTCGAGACAACGCAACATGGACATTTCAAGAGCCTCCTTTCCGGGAAACTGAGAGAAAGTGTCTAGCATTTGTACTCCATCATCCAACAACTGGAGGACCTGAAAGCACAAGGGTGATGTTTTTATTTCGAAATTTGAGGAAATATTTTTCCAGTTTCTGGGGGTCTAATTCTCTTGATGGGTAGGAAACCGTTACACTACTATACTTAAATGTGGATTTCACCACTTCCCTAAGTACACTATAGTAGTGTCTCCTATCGAACAGTTACATTATCGTTTGTTCAGCTTATGACAAGTGCAATCGCACTATAGTATACTTTAAGAAGTACCCTTTGCCGAAAAAATAGTTTTTAAAAAATACGCCTTGATCCTAGACTGAAAGGTACTAACCAATCGCAGAAGCTCAGACTTGGTGTTCAGATTAACCATGAGGTGATAACCCGGCGGAGGGTTAATCGATTGGATTCCAACATTTCCAAAGTCCTGCAGACTCGGTTCGTACTGTAGCAGCAACTTCACCAGTAGTCCTAGGCACTGGCCCGCAATCTGCCACCGCTCCTCGGGCCGACGGTAACCTCGCTGTTGGAATTTAAGAAGGACCGCGTTCACCACGAAATTGAGATATGGATCTAGGCCAGGAGCGCGAGTTCCCGCACCAAGCAGACGAGGCACAGGAAAATCCGTCAGAGTATCTAGCAGAGCCAGCAGAGCACGCGTCAGTGGGTATTCTTCATTTCGAGATTCTATTTCTTCCAGTTCCGTCTGCAATAAATATTGTACTGTTATATATTCTCATACGAAAGAATGAAAAAATTCGTTTTGGCATATATACCAAAACAAAACATGTAAATGAACTGTTTGGACAACTCTCCCCTCTAATACTAACATCATGTGCACTAGAGATATCGTAGTGAACGTGAAAGGAATGCAGGGCCAACCTTGATTCCCCGAGGAGCATAACTGCTGGTACTTGGGACTGTGGTAATAATCTGTGAAGCCTCAAGGTTGTGCCACAATGTAGCGGCAGTGGCCGGAGAGCGCGCGAGAGCAGATAACGCCAGAAGGAGATCAGCTTTGAGGACAATAGGAACAGAACAACTGACGAGTCCGAGAAGTACGGTTAGCGGTGCCCACGTAGGATTCTCACAGAGAGCCACTCGCGCGTCTTCATCCTGAATCATAACAACAGAAAGGGAATTATTAACTGACCAATAGATTTATAGTCAACCAGCAATCTCACACCCTTTTTTCTCAGTCCTTTTTTTCGAAAGTTTCTCAATTCACACTATTATTATAATCGACTCAAGCAAATCTAGAAATGCACGCACTGAGCTACTGCAGGGTAAAACACAAGGAAGTGACTGTGAAATGGACAGACCTTTTCAGCAACTGAGCGCAACACTGACAGTACGGCATGCAAGCCCTGCACCTCCTGCGGAGTGATACCCTTGGGCATCCCTCGATGGCGATACACCGTGTCACTCACTGGAGGAAGCTCCGTACGAAGATTAGTATAATATCTGCAACGAAGCAACAAAACAAAAATAACTTTCTGTGATAAAGGGCAAATGCTGAATAATTAAAACCTGACCTGAACTCTGTTCTATGCCAAACTATTCAATAGTTTTCTTGGAAAGACAATGCCACAAAAACCTCTGCCTGATGCCATTTGTTCACCTGTTCAAAGAGTCAAAAAAGTGATCCCAAGAAATGGTCGAGTTGCCATCCTGCTTCAGCATAGAAAAGCAATGGTGAGCCGCTTCTGGAGCGTGAGAGAGACTGCACAGCATCTTCAAGTAGGGGACGAACAGCAGCGATGGGACCATTTCTCCCGACTTCCTCACGAACTTAATGAGGGACACCTGACGTGGCTGCTGCCGAAGTGATGAGGCCCCACTGCCCCCTCGCGCAGTCCAGTAGTCGAGGCACAGCTCCAAATTTAGGGGATCTTCCTCGTATAATTTAGCGATTGCCAGCAGCAAGGATTCAAAATGATGCGAAACCTGTAGATGGTAAAGGCTCATGAACAAGGTTCAGGTTTGAGGAAACGAGAGATAATTCTACTGCTCTACTAATAGCACGAGCAATTTCCTTAAGAAACATAAGTGAAACATTTTCCGCTTACGCCATGGATGTATTAGCTTCGACTCACTACTAAACTGGCTTCGGCCTAACAATGTCACAACCCACTCATCAGCGCATATTATGTTCAATGAACGAAAAAAAAAGAATAGCAATCACCAACTCAGAGAATATAAATACCTGGGGAGCCTCCAAGCCTTGTGTCATGTACATGTGCGTAACACGCGAAGCTTCTTCCGCTTTGTTCCTCAGTTCCCGAACTTTGAGCGGCATCAAAACTATGAAGTCGGTGATGAGTTGATGAAAGCGACGTAGGTAGAACTCCTCACGGTACACAACAGGATTTTCAAGCAATGTTCGATAAAAAAACTCGAATACGTTGGCTTCGACTGCCGCATCGACCGCTTGCTCATCTTCGTCGTTCAGTTCCACAGGGTGTAAATGTTGAGGAGACTGCTTTAGGGTTGCCAACGAGAGCCCCCATGCAAGTGACGTCACCGCGCCTAAAAGTTTAGTTTCCTTTGGGAACTGGTTGAGGAAAGTCACAATAGAAAAATCATAAGAGGAAATCTTATGTGTCAGTAAGGAGGACTACTGAAATTTAACTGATAATTATTTCCTTCCATTATTATTCCTCCACACTTTCCAATTTCTTCATTTTTTTTTTTTTTAATGGGGTATGGTATTATGTACCTAATCTCTTCTTTCAGATCTTGTGACGAAAGATAAAAAGTGAACGTTTCGTCATCGTTAAAAAAACTTAATTTTTGGGGGGTTCGAGATATACTTAACACAATAAGGGACACCTGACGACGATACCACAAAATTATTATCAACCACAGCCATCGTTCCAAGCGGGAAAACTGAGTGAGGATCGAATAAAATGAAACTTAAAGTGGACGCGCTTACCCAGTCCAGGCGTTGTCCATCCGGTAATTGTTCCAAGCTCACGAATAAGGGCTGGGACGAATGTCTTCTCAGCAATAAGTGGAAGCTCTTGAACCACCGGGTCAGTGTCCTCAACACGCTGCAGTAAGCTCAGATCCAGAGCGTACAAGAGAGCGAGGGTGAGGGCTAAGGTCACACTGTCAGCTCCCCCTGCTGAGTCAGCCTGTAGCTGTGTTTTCTTCAGCTGCTGAATGAGACGTATGGTCGAGTCCTGTGTCAGCCCACATTGTGCACTCCAGAAGAATACAATGCTCGCAAGATTTAATCGCACTGACTCGAACAAATCCACGACCTGTTAAACGGATTAAAAAAATCATCAGGCGTGCTTTTTTCTGTGCGGTGTACCGTTTCAGCTCAAGTTATGGTAATGAGAAACAGCATTAGAGCCACCCGTCTAAGGTGGTACAATTTGCAAAAAAGAAAGTGACTACACCAGTAAGTAGTGAAGCCTGGGACTCCCACGGATGCCTGGGGAAGATGTCAGGGAATACCGTTCTGGTGTCACTAATTTCAGCAACGTACACTTTTTCTCTCGACTCATAGCTCAATCATACACAAGACTCAAGACTCAATCATAGCGAAAACATAAAACCAACCAACCTGTTTGTGATGTTTTGCCCCACCCAACGCTCTGTTCTGCTGAAGTAGTTCAATTTCCTTACAGAGATCTAAGGAGTCAATCAGTTCAAGTAAACGAGGTATCAGGCCGTCACCCATGAGATCGTCTGTGTACTCCGTAACGAAATCGGACACTTCTTCAGAGCATTCCGCAGTAAAGGTGAAGCCACGACGGGCCAACACTAAGGCTTTCAGGGCCAGGACCAAACTTTTTCGTCCATCGTAGTACAATAAAACGGCCACAAGACCTCGTGTTAAGCCAGGATGGTACGGCATCTGTGCCTGCGCGGTACACAGCAGGTCCAGCGCCATAAGCTCGTTCAAATTATACATGTCTGAAAGGATTAGAGCTTCATCCACCAAATCCTTCGACAGAATCTGATGGCCCACTTCAGGCAGTGTGATTCCTTCTGTCGTTCCTTTCTTCAGTTCTTCACGACTTTTCCCGTTTTTCGGCTAGAACCGGAGAATATGAAACATAATAATGACATTTAATATCTAAAAAATAATGATATAGGTACATAAAATATAACATAATTATTAGTACAACGAAGGGTGTAATAACAATGATCTGAATGGGTGCAGAACCAAAAGAACTATACCATCTGGCACCCAAATGGCCAAATCGATGCTTAAGGCAGTCTGGTACCTGCCGTAGTGCCACCAAACAATATCAGAATTCTTAGTTCACCAGAATCGCCAGTACGACTGACAAGGATGGTTTGGTCCTACAATATTTTGTATTTCGCCTGCGTATGGCCATCCTAGATACAAGAGGGGAATCCCGCGCCTACATGGGCACAATGTTGCGCCAGTCCCAGGAGCCAGTATTTGAATTGTAGGTACTAACTATAAAAATTACACTATGTTTTACCGGGTTTTTTAAGAGATTAATGAAGTTCTGCTTGTGCCTTTTCAGAAGCTGCACGAAACGTGGGGGAACACCACCCGTTGGCCGGGCTACGGCTGCTTCCACGGTGTTTAGCAGCTCCTTGTACGGCGTCCACATGTCCATACTTCTAGCCGGCTCTGATAAAGAAAATAATGCGAAATATTACCAGGTGCCTACTATAACAATACCTGAAAATCCAGATTTCAAATAATAGGTAGGTAATGGGGCAGGCGAGTGGCTCATGCTGTGGCAAGGACCGGTGTTTCTAACATTTTCTATTTAGTGCAGGTTCTGGAGTCAACGAAATATAAGAGGTGAAAGCTTTTAAGATGTTACCTTCAGGCATTTTAACCTATAATGTACTGTTCACAAGCAAGCGAACATAAATAATAAAAGATATAAAATCCTAGCAAAAGCGCGCAGAGAAAGCTTCACACCACACCAATTTTGTAAACACTGCAGAGTGCATTGTACTTTTATTTTTTAAATACAGAGAAAAATGAAAAATTTTCTTACCTTTACTCATTTGTAAAAGCACTTTGAATTTTTCTGCTACCACGTGTTTTTAGTGTTTATTACATTACGTGGAATACAACAGAAACAGAATAGTCGAAGAGTTTTTGCGATTGTTAATTAAAAAATAACCTATATAGTAACTATGGTGAGTAGCACCAACCTTTATTACTTATATTTGAAGTAAATGGCAATTGCTAGTATGTACGACAAATTTTTTGAACGTTTTGCGTGTGGGTGTGTTTAGTATGCCGGCAAAGTGGACGATGTGGACCTTTACCTCATTGTCGTGACGTTTCTGTGTTCCAGGGTATTGAAGTTGAGTCTATGGCACGTTACGTGTCTCCAATAAACCCCGCAGTTTACCCCCATCTGACGGTGATCCTGCTAGGAATGGGAATTTTCTTCACTGCATGGTTCTTCGTGTACGAAGTGACAACAACCAAGGAGACGCGGTCGTTATTCAAGGAATTACTGGTCTCACTAGTTGCTTCATTTTTCTCTGGCTTTGGTGTTTTATTTCTATTACTTTGGGTCGGTATCTATGTTTAAAAACGATCGTTCTTAGTTAGGATGGGGCATAAAAGTTCAGTTTCATGTAAGAAATGGGTACATGGCTGGTTTTAGATGGGAGGAAAGCATCGTACATTACTCAGGATTAGTCATAACCGGTGGAGATTATCCTGGGAATGATTTAATCTTGAGTATCCGTATCTGTGGGTGCTGCCCCTACCACCGGAAACCCGCGGGACTGACCAGTCTCAGACTGCCTTACGATTGTTACATTCCTAATTCGCACGCAACAAGTCAACTGTTTCATTTACAAGATCAATATCGATATAATATTATAATAATGGCTAAAATAACTGTTGAATCTTCATTTAACAAGCAAGCCCTGCTTTGTTTCGGCACTTGTGTATGAGGGCCCGTTGCATGAACTGCTTTCGCGATAAGCTACGGACATGCTTTAAGAAAACATCTAAGTCGATAACTCCGCGGCGAAGTCCTTCACCTAAATAATAGATTGCATCTTCAGCGGCAGCCTCTTCAGCGAATGCATTCAGCAATCTGAAACAGAAACACCAAAAATCAAAGAAATTGAGCCTGAGTTATGATAAATAAATCTCATCGTTAGGAGAAGTATTCCCATAGTCCAGAACAGACATTTCTTGGAAAATGTAAATCTATGCAGTGGTCGAAGGTAGAGGTACTACTTTTTGGAAATGAAAGAAAACACCTCTATCCAATTTCCGGCCAGGCGTTATTTTGGAAAATGTTGGAAGCCTGCTTCCCATAGAATCAAATTCTGCATTCTGAGAGTGGAAGGAGTCCAGGTCCAGCATGAAAATGATATACGAGTGCCAGGTGAAATAAATGGGAATCAAAGTCACCAGATGTTCCCTCTATATATAGTCACTCTCAGCGGAATATGGTAGTATGGAATAATTGGGTAACAAACACCATTTCATAGGTAACGTAACGTATATGAACTCACTCTGACGTCTCGTAGGCCGTAGGCCTCAAATTTTCCTCTTCATTAAAATTAAATAATAATAATTACTAACTGCTTATAAAGCGGGGCGGTGGTGACAACAGCTTCGTCCACATCCATCTCTCCCTGGTTGCTTAGGTTCTTCAAAGCTGCCTCGAGCTCAGCGTCTTTGTCTCGCAGTGTCGTCAGTACCTTCTCCCACTCGCTCTGCTCGGACTCTAACCGGCTCATTAGATGAGCAAGACGTTCTTTTCCTTGGGTCAGTTCAGCTTGAATTCTCTCCAGGGTTTCCAACTCAGCCTTCCATTGGGAAATATGTTCCCTAATGTTTCGTCGCACTTTATCCTCGGCAGCCGATAGAAGTGACGCGTGGATGTGCTCCTCAGTGATAGTTCCAGTGGCGGTACTAGACTGCTGCTGCATATGAAACACATTTGGTAAATATCAAATCAATATTTCAGAGAAAACACTGCTAACACTGTCTTAAACAATTTAACCTGTACCATTTTTGACCATAGTATCCTCCAAATTTTGAGACAGCACTTGTCATACGATAAGATGATACGATAAATCTGTTCGTTAGGAGATACAATCGTATACTTTAAGTTCAAGTGAAATCCACCTTGAGCTATTTATAAATTTTGCTCTATGTTTTAGAGTACTTCTTGTGAAATACATCCTAAAGTAAACAGTTGAAAATCAAAACAGGGCTCTTAAAAGACCGGTACCGGCGTTGATTGCTGCATGGGGTATGGCGGATATGGAGTCGCAGGGGTTGGCCTGATCGGATACGGAGGTGTTGCAGCGTCTGATACCGGATATGGGCACTGATTCTGAGTCATCGAAGGGTACTGCATAGGAGGATAGGGTGTGGGGCCACTCGTTGCTGGCATAGGCATGTAGTATGGTGCCGCTGAAAATAATATATTCATAAAATTGACACAAGACAAAAATTATTTTTCTCAGACCATATGACTGAGGGAGAACTATTGCCCTCGCTTAATCAAAGGTTACAGGCCAAGTAAACCGTAACTATAATATCTGCCTGAAGTACTTTATCTGGTACATGGGATTATATGAATATCTCCAGTTTCAATCCTGATGACGACATACTTCGTTGATTCGGAACACTCAGAAGACTGTTGGCCACAGTGTGTGCAGACAGTTCAATGAAACTATTAAAATTGCCGTCAAAATACGGGTCAGTTGACGCATTTCTGTAATAACTTACTGGTATACTCCGCCCGCTGAAGCCCCTGTGGTTGGCCGCTAAGTTAGAGCGCACGTTTCAAAATGACATCAGTTTACAAAAAAAAATATACTTATATATATATATATGTTTTGGGAGAGGTTCTTCTTATTAATGGAACGTTTCTACGTTAATATGAGAAAACTGAGCGCAGCTTATTCTTACGTGTCCGAGCCCACAGTGTAGAACACTTAGACCGGGAGCTGAGGGGGTCTGTTCCTGACGAAGGGGAGGAAAAGGTTTGAGCCCGTGGAGCGATGGGGAGGCTCTGGTAGTTTCAGGAAACCTGAGTCTTACTGTCCGCCGTTGGGGCTTTTGGGGGCTACAAATTTTTTAAATCGGGAAATTTTCGAAAAAATCTGACGAACGGGAGGACGAAAAATTCCCCCTTCAGAAGACAGGGGGCATGCCCCAGTATATAAAAACCAGGAAATA